>JACCHV010002774.1:1782500-2982500 GCA_018907245.1 Eupristina koningsbergeri
AAAGCCCCTCGACCATTCCAAACATAGTGTAAAAAACGTTGCAGGTTGCATAACGACGGTGACGAGCTCGGCCATGGATCTGACCCCCTCGACGACCGAGGAGAGCGTCCTGAGCGCGAGCACCGCGGTCACGGTCAAACGCAACGGGTCAGCGGGTCAACTCCAAAAGCTCCCGCCGGGCATCGAACCCATAACAGGTCACGATGGGACCGTCTCAACTGGTTGGCTTTGAGAGCGTCTCCTCTTTCGCACTCGGTTATCCGTGAATAAACCGGCAAAACACTTTATTTGAGGAAACGTCAAATTGAATTGCATTTTTTCCTCGTCAGTTGACGCACAATGATGCCTTGCCTTCATCCTCAAATTCTTCGCATATTTTGTATCTAACGATCCGAGCATCCTTGAAACGTCGAAGGTAAATTGAAAAGCTACAGAGAAATATCACTATAATATATAAACGCACGATTCCTATAAGAGGAGAGAAGGTTATTTGTAATTCATATCAGTTTTATTTTACTCAACTTATCGCTATACTCTATTAATACAGGGATTTCATATAAACAAGTTGACACAACTATAATTATAATTATAATTAAATCACAATTTGTAATTTATAATTGCAAACTGTGAGTTACTCGGTTAGAGTTGTCTACTATCACGTTAACTACAAAAAAAATTTATTTCTGAATGCAAATAAAAAAAAAAAAACTTTGTGGGTATAATTTAAGGATCTGCAAAAGTGACTTCGTTGCTGTACTCTGTATGATAAATTAAAATTTTTATTTTGAATTAAAAGATTTATGAATAAGCAATTATTTGTAATATCAGTATGCCTCTATTCTAAATAATTAACTGCTAATAGCTTTACGATAACATAATAACATTCAATTTTTATAATTATAGGAACACGTTTAGACATTTAACATAGAACAAAATTTCAAATTATTTTAAATTATCAAAAAAGAAAAAAAAACTCATAAGAAATTTCATAAATTTCTTACAATAAAATAGTATTATTAAATAAAATTATAAAGAAAAAAAAAAATTTTGTTCCTTCGTTCTAAAAAAACTTTAATATAATAACATAAATGTTTTTAACGAAGTACATTATGCATTAAACAATTAAATAATTTTACCAATACTGCCAAATTGGAAATAATTTATAAACAAATTAGAATTAATTAAAATAGAAATAATATTTGAAATCACATTACACACTTTCAATATCAATTACGTGATATATTTAGAAATTTCTAATATTTATATGAAAAAAATAAGGTTTCTTTTGATACTACAAAATTATATTCAATAATACGCTCTCGTATGAGACAATGAAAATTACTGCTAATTTTTAAAAATAATAAATCTATAATGAACTACAACAAAAATATATAAGACATATTTAATATTAATTGTATAATCTTAGCCTCACAGCCAACTGAGAAAATACAATGATTTTATTATAATCATCCAAATTTCTTAGAACAATATCATTAAAAACTAAAGTATCAAGACTTTTATGTCGATTAATTAATCAATGTATCTTAGAAATAAAAATGAAAATTATAACATTTCTAATTTATTCTGTTTTGAATAATTCAAAAATAATTAATTTAATCATTCTACATTTCTTATTGAGGAGGTCAGAAACTAAATTAAAAGTTTTAAAAAGTCTTATTTTAAATTTATTTTAAATATTCTTATATGTTTCCTTTATATTTTTTCCTTTATCGAAAAATTAGAAAAAAAGGAGTAAAGTATTTTTTTATTTAATATATATATATGTTATATTTTAATCAAATTTATATCAGAATTTTATTTTTCTATTTTATTAGACATTTATAATATAATATTACAATATAAAATAATTATTAAATATAACAACAAACTATATATTTTTATTATTTATTAATGAATATAATAAAATTTTCATATTTTAGAATACAATTTCATATATGATAAGTGCTTTTTAAATTTATGTTGGAAACTTTTTTTATCTCATTTTTAACTCGTCTACTGATTGGTTACCAACCTCCTATAAAAATAATATTTCAAGTGATTTTTAATAGAATTCTTACTTTACCTTAATCTAGTAAAACATAATAATAAGTAAAATTAATCATGCATTAAAAATAATAAACTAAAAAGATTATAAATAATTTTGCTCTCATTATTTAATTATATTTTATTTTGTATTTTTAATTTTTTATTTATTCATTTACAATAAATTAATTTAGAATAATTAATAAGTAACAATAAATTTCTTCGATTGATTACGAAGACTTCACAAAAAACTATAAAACAAAATGATGTTCATATTATATCATGTAAAAAAGAATATATTTTATTGACCAAAATAGTATATGTCAATTTTGACAAATGTCAAAATATTCTAATCAAATTTGACCAATAGAAAAAATACTTTCGAAAATTTTAAAGTAACTAAAATAAACTGAAAAATTGAATTAATATTTGAAATTAAAAAAAAAAATATGGTTAATCTCTTTAAATAAAAATCTAATAGCTGATATAATTGAAATTGAAAAAAAGGGTTTTCGATTCAATAGAATAATCTTTCAAAAACAATGACTAGCTTCATATAAGTGCGTAGTTAATGTGTTATTGTTGTTGTTGTTGTTGTTATAATTATTACTGCTAAATTCTTATTATTATTTTTGTTAAATGAATAAAAAGTATAACTTTACGTGAATAATTAATTGTGTGCACCACAAACTATCGAAAATAAAATATATTTATTCGTATGCAATTATAAAGAAAAGAATTTTGTTGTAAATACACAATAAAATTTCTCAAAATTAAGTATAGCAAAAAGGAAATTCAATTTATAAAATAATACTATGTTTAAAACTTTTTCTCCTTTTTTTAATGAAAGTAAATTATCAATATCCAAAAAAAAAAGTTAAATATGTCCTATAGGAAAAAAGCATGATCAATTTAAGCTCAATGTAACTGTACTAAAATTGAATTTGATAGTTTAATTATAGTACTTATTTAATTTTTTTAATTTTGTTAACTTAATTTTAAATTTATATAAATAAAATAACGTAATTAATCATAATTATTATCTAGATTATTATTAGCTAGATTATTATGTATTAAAACTACAAAATGAAATGTTTAAAGAATCTAAATCATACTTAAAAATTAACAAAATTAGAAATTATTGTTATTTATAAAATAAATTTGATTTTATAGTTCTAATAAAAAATGTAAATAGTACTTATTTCATATTACATTTATTTAATAATGTATTAAACCTATATATAAACATAAAATTTTATACGTATAGATATTAAAAGCCAATAACATAATTTATTTAAGAATGTGAATATTTTTTAACATTTTATTTTTTTAGTCTATTTTCAGGAATGTATCGATATTAACAAAGTATATGAAATATCTATAATCTTCAGTCTATTATACATTAAATTATTATTTTATTATGCAAATAAGCAATTCTGAATTTATACAGCACAAAGAATTAATACTGTACTTAAACTTTATTTTATTTATTTAAAGAGTGATAATATTACATTTTTGTGTAAATCTTAATATAAATTCATAAATGATACGAATGGTAAATTATACATATACAAGTGTGTGTTTTTATAACAAGTTAAATCTTATAAAATTTTAAAAAGTTTTCCAATGTTATTGAACACTAATATTTTTGTAAAAACAAATTTTATTTACCCAATGTGTTTTTATATATGTTTTTTCTTTTTTACATTTAAAATTAAATAAAAATACAATAGATAAACAGGCTGTCGCTATCATTTAAAAATAAATATAATGAGCATATAATTGATGTTGAAAACAATTTCTCAATTCATATTTAAAAGAATTTTTATTATTTTTATTGTAAACTGGAAATAAATATTGTATCGTTTATGAATTCTTGTAACATATTTATCCAGCGCAGTGTATAGAATCTGATGCTATCGAAAAGAGACTTTATCGAGAAATATTCGAACATGCATAAATAATAATGGAAATAAAGCTGAAAATAAAAAAAAATTGAAATTTTGAGTAACTTATAATTTTTGGAAATTTAAATCTCTTATATGACTTTTTATTTGCCTACAAGAAGAATCAAAACAGTATAATTTAGATAAAAGTAAAGAAAAATATTGTTGAAAATTGTTGGTAAAAAGTAATGAAACCTCATAAATTCTGATATACTATAGTTTATTTTCTGCTTCACGTACATAATAAAAGTTATGATGTTATTGTAAATTTATAAAAAAAGAATAATCTTACATCTTACAACCTAATTTGTATATAATTCTATTATTATATACATTAATAACGTTTTTAGAAGGTTATTACAGTAATCGAAATAATTATACGCAAATTATGAATTTGATAGCATTATTTTTTAAAAAATAAAACAACACATATTGTATGTAGTTCGATCTTATTATTTTTATTGTATAGACGTAAAATTGTATTACGCTATATTGCAAATAAGAACTGTTTAATAATTCAAAACCATTAATATTTTTTATATCATATGGTAATTTTAAATATATTTCAATAGGAAATATATTATTGTATAATAAAAATAAATCTAATTAATTAAAATGTATTTATTTGATTGAATATTATTTAATTTTTAGAATAAATAAAATAAAAATTACAAGCATTTTTTATAAAACTGTTAATACGTATTTTATTCAAATATCCTATTATTATAAAAACTATTCTTATATAAATATTTATAACAATGCTGTTTTATATATAAAAATGAGTAATTAATTCTAAATTTTCCGTGAAAATCATAATTTAATTTTTACAAGGCGGAAGATGACATTTTGCTCGTCGGTGTAAGCGCTTTGGACATGCTTTTCCTCCATTTGCTGGTTGTCTCTAAAAAATGACATAATATATATTTTTTATTTGTATTTATATTTGTATTTATATATTAATAATACGTAATTGAAATAGTCATGAAGTAAAATGAAATTTTTTCAACATTATCAGACACAAAATAATGGTATAAAAAGTATATAATACATAAAATTATAATACATGTAACATAAATATAGATTTTACAAATTTTCTTGAAATTTAGATAAATAATTTTAATTATTATGTATAATTAAATATATATTACGATAATATGACGATAACTGCGAACTCGTCCAAGACCACAGGTAACATTACAGGCAGTCCATGGAGACCAACTGGAAACTTCACAATTTACAGGAATCACAGATGATGAAGTATTATTTGTTACATTAGGCGGAGTAACAAAATTTTCGGACTCTTTCTTCATTAAATTGATTGCTTTTGGAACCATGAATTCTTTAACCTTAAAAAAAAAATTTAAGCATTTTATAAATAATGAGGTATAAAAATTATTTAATTTACTATTATTTTACATATTAAATCACTAATATTAATACGTAATTGTTGCTACAAAATTTTGATATCTACATTAGGAAAGAAATTATATTTTAAAACGTACACTTTATGCTTATTTATAATTAATACTTTTTAATGTGTGTTTTTAAATATCTACAGCATTATGTTAATGATAATTAATTGAAAAGATAATGCAAGAAATTTAGAGACTATAAGTAGTTAGTACATCATCAATACATCAATGATATGGTAAATTTGGCTAGGTTCCTTCTTTAAAAAATTAATTTTAAAGTGTTCCATGATTGAATAAAAAACATCTATAATGTCCACATTTTCCAATCTACCATTCCCCTTTTAGTTTACGTCCATTAATTTTCCTCCACGTGTACCTACCTTGATTTGTAGAAATAATACTCAAACATTTATACACGAAGACACAGATTTTGGCTGTACATAGTGTTACAAGTGCACTGTTTCTCACCAAAAGTTACATCAAGCTTCATATATACTTAAATTTTGAGGTCAGGTTGTAATATCTTACCAGCTTTGGTTTATGTGGATCCACCAGGTCCAGATTACTTTATATAATGTTTTACAATTTACTATAATTTATACTCCGGGACACTAAGCATTAGCCCAAAACAATAAAAAGGGATCACGTGGATAGAAGAAATAAGAGAAAATGATAGAACTTCAGATGAAAAAAGTAGAAGAATGGAAAGTGTGAAAAAACAGAGAAGGAAAAATTAGAAAAGTCAAAAATAAAAGCGGGAAATGATAAAAAAAAGAATAGTAGAAAATTATTTGAACCTGAAAAATTTCTTGCACACGTAATATATAGGAATAATCTAATGAATAATGAAAGAGATATTATACTTAAAAAAAAAAATTTTAGAAAATATGCTTTAAAAGATGAAATTCCATACTGATGAGCTATTTACTTGCAAAAATGTACTACAAATTTTGCTTGAAATTACGAATGCTAAGGAAATTTTTGAGCCCTTTTCTGAGGAATATATGAGTAAGTGAAATCTTAAATATTTCCTTTCGCTTTTAAAAATGAATCTGGATTGTTTGTACGTAGAAACCATTGTGTTTAGTAAAAAAATTCAAAGGATTTTTTTTTAAATTAAATAAAGTTTTAAATTTTTAATGCACATCTTGGAAAACAAACTTTGAAATATGAAAAATAATGCAAGAATATATAAAAAATGCAAATATCTCTTTTAAAAATACAAAAACTTAAGACGAGATAATAAAAAAATGATATTTAAAAAACATGTAATAGCATAAATGTTTATAACATCATTTTAGATAATGCAGTTTTTGTTTCAGAGAAAGAGACAATGCAATGTAGAATAGATGAAATTCAAAATTTAGTTAAACAACTGCAAAGTTAAAGGTAAATTATAAATTATAAAAAGAATGATTATTTGACAATTTAAACAGAATTACGTTACCAGAGAAATACAAGTATTTTACACAGAGACTAAATAAGTAACGGTAGATATCTCAACATAATTTTAGAAAAGTGAAAAGTTAGATTGAAATGCTGACATCAAAGAGTCAATTCTTTGATGAGAATCAATAAAATTTGACTGCGACTGCATCCTTTAGAGGTCCCATCTAATATCTCATCCTAATTCCAAAAGCACGGCTATAAATTGGAAGAGCGTAATTTACTCTATGTACGTTTTTCTTATCATTTATCTCTAGTAATCATACTCTGTATGTCGGAGACAATTCTTATCAGCTCTGCTCTATATTCTTTACGTATTTCTTTATTATTCTTTTTATTCAAGATCTACAGACTTTCGACTTGGTAGGCTGTGTCTTTTGGTGGATAGTTTTAATGGCTAGGTTTAATAGTTTAATCCATTTTTCTACAGGAATTTATTCACGAGCCAATTTATAAAAGAATTATTTTTTACGTCAATGAGCGTCTTTGCATCGATGTAAATTAATATTATATGAAATTCATATGTTTACTATGTCTTCTAATTTTTAATTACTATTCTATTATACTAATATTCTAATAATCCACCTTAATGAGTAAAATATACGACGATTGCATCATCCATCATCGCAATAATAAAATAACAAACTTATTATTTAAAATACTATCATAGGAAGAAAATATTTAAATATTTAAGCAACTTAAACTTCACATTCAAATACATGTTGAGTGCACAAATTGACAAAGACAAACTGCATAGCATTGAATAAAATATATAAGGTGGAAAATAAGCATAAAATAAATCTGATTTTCTAGCTCATTTCACCAGAAGTATAGAAAAACCTACGAAAAAATTCAAAAACTTAAAGGAAACACAATCTTAATAGAATAATTATTAGAAAAAAAGAAAAAAACACAAATAAAAATTGGAATATAAGTAAAGCTTATGCTACAGTACTATATGTCAATAAAATCTATAGGCAAAATCTCTATTATAAAAAAGACGGTAATACTACCATTGGAAGGTATATATATTTAAAATATGTTTTTGCAATAATCAAAATGTAGTCAAGAGTATCGACATTTATAAATCCACGCAAATACTTTACATAAATATTGTATCATTTTATTAAATTATATTGTAATTAAACAAAAAAGAAATTTATATAAATATAATATTTATGATATGAAAATGTTAAGTCTATCATTTATCATTAATTTTTTACATAAAAATCTAATAACTGAATTTTGTAATTAGATTTAAAAAAGATTAAATCCAGTTTGGTGTTAAGTTATACTAATGTCTAGATAAATATATCTGAAAAATATTCATTTTGTATAAGTCGCTTAATTTTTTTAATTACTTAGCTTAATATTACAAATAACGCCTTTCTAGTATTTTTATTCTACTTTTTTAGTTTTTATATTTAAACATTAAAAATAAAAAAATATTTATACATCATTCTTAAGTGTAGTATTAGTTAATATTACTTTAATAGAGTTTTGAGTTTTTGTATTATTAAGTAAAAATATTTTTTCTTACATATATTTCACAAAAAATATTTAAATTTTAAATAAAATAAGAAAATATCCAAAATGCATTCATAACATATAAATGAGTTTCTAGATATTTTAATTAAATATGCTTAAATATAATTAAATTTTTAAATTTAATTATATTTAAGAAATTTAATTATATGTCGATGGTAATGATGTATATAGTAACAAAAAAAATGAATTATTATTATATATTTTTAAAAATTTATATATATATATATATATGAAAACTGTAAGTATGTAATAATAAATAATAAAAATAAAGTTATTGAACAAATATTTCTTATGAAAAAATATTTTTCGCATATGTACAAATTTTCGCTTTTTAAAATAAAATTGAGAGATATTTATGGATTATAAGTACTCTTTTGAAATTTAATATTGTTGTTTAATATTGTTGACTTATTCATTTACAATTAATTATCAATTGATTATTTTAATTTACATTTATTTATATAAATACTTTTAACAGTACTTTTACATATACTATAAACATAATATCAGAATTATAATATAGATCGTAATAGAATATGATATATCTACTTTAATAATAATAAAAATAATATGGTAAATATAATAATAAATTTTATTATTATAACTTTAGATTGTTTATTGTTTTCATGCGGTATCATACATTACTAATTCCACATTTTTTTGACAATCACAATTATTTTTGCCTGACAGATTAATTTTTTTCCATTATGCAATGTAATACGTGTTATCACATTTCTTTTTTATTAGTTATTTTTTGTTACTTTTTAGTTTTATTCTTTTTTTACAAAACATAATATCGAGTCAAAAATTAAATTAAAAACTGTGTAGTGTAAATCAGTCAAACCGTTCGATTGCTTTATAAATACACGTATACACAATATCTATTATATATATAGATTTAACTTATGCATAATTATATACATGCAGATCTTGTAGTAGTAATTGATTAAAACAATGTAAAAAATTATATTAAGTAAAAAAGTTTTAAAGTAGTCAGTTATACTTAGATTTATTACAATTTCTTTAAATTCATATAATAGTCAAGAAGATAACTTACGGGATTGCAACTATTTACACAATCGTCTATTGTTTCGAAATTATTTTTATTACCACGACACCCTCCATAAACAAATGACACACATGAGCGTTTTTCCGAATCAAAAGCCCAACGTTCATAATATCCACGACAAGGTCCTCGACTTGGTTTTTCCATGCAAATGGCTGCAAACAAATATTTTATTATTATATCACTGCCATTATTTATATCATACAATGTACTTGTATTAAAAAATTTATTTTAATTACACAGATATATAAATTATAATTTATGAATATATATTAAGATTTAAGCATTCATACATATATTGTATCCAAAAAATACCTGGAATTTCAAGTTTCAGCAGTTTGGTTAATAATTTGCAAATGAATATTCTTTCTACATTAGTGATACACGTTTATTCATTTTATTAAATTCTCATTTTATTGTCCAATCAAGTCAATCAAATTTTGTATATAAAATAAAATTTCTATCGCATAAAGATTATGAGCGTTCGGAAATACCTTTGTGAACTAATCTCCATTAAATGTATGTTTGAATATTTGAATATGAGATATTCAAGAAAAGAATAGAATTAATTCAAGACAAGGGGATAACTTGATCGACATTGAAATATATTTATATAATAAAAAAACGATTTTAAAGATGTTCAACGATATTTCCTCATATATTTCAGATGTTTTTTTCAAACAGTATCATATGTGTTATATATAGCACAGGAATGACACTAATTATTGACACGTAGATGCATTAAATCAATGGGTATGAACATTCTAATTTAAAAATTGGAATTCATGTAAAAAATCTTAATTGAATCATAAAAAACATTGTTTATACCTTTGGCGTTTTTTATATCGTAAGTGCATTCTGCTAAATCAGAACAAGCGCGGGTTTCAAGGAGTTGAACTTTTTTCACGCAATATTCATGATATTTATCCGATGCAGCCTGGAGTAATAATCTTTTGCGTGCTTGAACTCCTTTGCCACAAGTCACACTACAAGGCGACCAGTCCGACCACGCAGTCACCTATTCCAAAGAAATTATAATATTATAATAAACATGTGTCTGACGAATAATTGAAAGCAAAGCAAAAGTAATGGTGGTTAATCTTACACGTAACTTCCGAGGTACCCATAATTTAAATATAAAATTATATCGATTAGCCAACATTGTTTTAACACTTTTTTAAATAATGAAATCAGTCTTTGTAACATTAAAAACAAAGAACAACATCTTTGTAATTTTATGAATGTTTCTCAAATTATTCTTACATTTGTAAAAATTGAGATTTGAGGCAAATACTACCTTAATGATTTTAAAATTAATTATAGTTTTTTTTTTGTTTGGACCTTATAAATAGTCTGAAGCCTATTTACATAAATTATCGATAAAGCTTGAATAAGAATAAATTAAAATACTATAAATACCTGTGTACATTAAATAATTGTACTTGTGAGCAATTTTCATAACTTGTAAAATAGATATAAAAAAATATACAATTAATTTTAAATTATTTACCTTGCAATGATCATCAATTTTCTCTTTGACACAATCTGTATCACGTTTTGGGCACTTTCCTTTTTCAAAAAGTATCACGTGAGTACATTTTTTACGATTTTCAGGATTCAGAAGTCTGCGTCTACGAGTTCTGAAGCCACCATCACAAGTCGAATCGCACTCTGACCATTCGCTCCAATCGGTTGTTTCACATAAAGTTTCATTGAGATCAGCGAATGGATTTTTATCAAATGTTCCACCTGGCCTAAAATATATTTTCATTTTATACGTTTATATGGAACCTCCTATTTAATAGATGATTTTTATTGTAATACAATCTTTCATTATCTAATCAAAGTAAATAAACTTCCTTTAAATAGAGATCATTTATGCTTAAATGATATAAATTATCATTTGGAAAATTGGTATTTATATACTCAGTGGTTAGAAATACAAATTTGGTGATAAATTTTGGGCTGTATATTAAACATTTTACGAACAAAATGAAATAGCACATATTTAAAGATTTTTTTTTAAAATTATTTTCTATTTAAAATTATTCGCATTAGTTTACAATTATTCTAAGTTTTTGCGATTGAAATATTTCTTCAAATGTATAAATTTATAAAAAATAATCTGTTATTACAATCAGCAACTTACGTTAAGCCATATATATATAAATGCGTTGTAGGCACTTTGATCTCGTAAATAATTAAACAACTACATATTTAACTGTAATTTAGAGATAAAAAATATAAATGTTAGTTAATAAATGAACATACGAGCATTCACCAGCTGTAGCGAGGCACATTTCCTTCGATACTAGTTGTCGGGTACAACCCATCATGGCTGCCTTCTCTGGTATTCTGTAACCTCGGGTTCGCATACGCAACCCCTTACCACAACTAACCGAACATTTGGACCACTCAGAATATTCCGTGACCATACATTCCGCTGATGAATAAAAAAATACAAATAAATTAAAAAGAACTATATATCATTATTAATGTGAATCAATATTTTTAAAGAAAGCATTATTGCCAAAGTAAATTGAGTTGGAGAGATCAATATTCATTACAAATCAATCTATTTATCTTTCAAATTTAATGTGTAAATTGCAGATTCTGTATGAGAGAATTTCCTTGGTAATATATAATTCTGATTTTACAGTATATCCGAAGCTCTACGGACCAAAATGTTATCGTTCTACATTTATGACATTACGAAAGTGCAATATTTAAATTAGTGAAAATTACTGTACACAATATCATAATACAAAATCTATAAAACAAAGACATTCTGGTTACGACATTCTAGTATCACATACATATGCTTAAGATTAAAATTTTTTAAGCTATTACCTGTATCTCAATTACCCAATGTAATTATTCTTGTTTTTGGAATAATAAATTAGCATACAATGACAGACATTGTTATGTCATTTTTAACAAAATTGATATAATAATGACCCCAAAAATACAAGTTATATAAATATTTTTTCAAACAGAAATGATATTATCAATTTTAACAGATCTATTTTATCTTTTTATAATAATTAAAAAATAATAAATATAACTATGAATTTTATTTATTCAAATATTTTCTCATCTCATTTCTTATTGACATCTTTCAATTCCATTCACAATCTTTTTTACATACAAAGTTCTTTATATATTAAATTTATGTACCGTGTTTATAAATGTGGGATGTTTTAATAATTAATTTATTTTCAAATAATAATATTATATATAATAATTTTTATATTTTTTAATTAATTTTTGGTACATTTTATGCATAAAAGTTTAATTAAATTATATTTTAATAAATTCTTTCATACTGTGTAATTCATATTTAATTTTGGTTCTTTTCCTTTATTTGCCGAATTCATTATTTTACTTTATTTGTTGTCTTCAACAATTATTCTATGCTTGATTAGAAAATTTCAACTAACAGAAAAATTACATTAAAAAACAAGTAGGTATAAATAATACAAAAAATTAAATACATGGTAAACTAAAAACCACAAATAAAAAAATTTCTCAATTTCAAAATTAACGTTTTGCGAATGATTAATTTTACTTTCATCAACATTTAAAGTTTACTTACAGTTATAGCGATCATAAATTTCTATAATAATCTTATACCTAGATGTATTTTCCTAAAGTATATATTCTCGTTTATTAATATTGTTGTTGTTGTTGTTTTTGTTGTTGTTATAATAGTTATTATTAGTAGTATTGCTACGTATAGCGCATCTGGCCCATATCGCTAATGAGGATTGAGGTACGTTGTAAAACCTCTACACAATTACGAAAATAAGGAAATAGAGAGCAAATTGAGAAATTGAAGTTAACTAATTTATTCTGAAAATTCGAGAAAATGATTAACCGAAAAGATCCCCAATTCTTAGTTTCATCTTGAGCATTACAATCGTTCTAACCTCTCATCATTAATAAAAATTTATGCCTGAATCGGTTCTTAACTAGTTCCATTAAACTATCTATAGCTTCTGGATTATTAAAATGCTAAGGTTAGCTTTTTATTCCCAGAAAATGTCTCGTGATTGTCCTCGGACTCTATTATCCAACACCTGTTGCCTCGATTATCGTAAAATTGCAAAATTGCGTTCGCCACACCTCAAATTTCGTGAAACTGCAAACACGCCTGTACAGCATACGTGACAATATGTATTCTATTAGTATACAAATAGTTATCATATGAATCACATAGTATAAAACGCTTTTATATAGTTAAGTGATGTCAGTAAATACTATTATTTATTCAAAAAAACTCCAAACGAAGAAGTTCTATCATATTATAGAAATACACGTATGGAAATATTATTATGCAAAATTCGTAAGCAATTATTTCAAAGTAATTTATTCCTCTTATTTCACTCAACATTTATCGTGTGGTGTAATTTATTTATTTAAAATTCAAATCAGATTTTCGAATTTCAGTTCCAATGCTTGTCGAATAAGTAAAATGAATTTTCCCGTTCTTCATACTCGCATTGATCCACATGTCCAGCAAAATTTATCCAAACAAAACAACACTACCATAACTTTTTTAATATATTTTATTACAATATTATATTTACCTTATTAAAATTTTTCTTAGACTCTCTAACAAATATATATATAATTATCTATATATATATATATATCTGGAAATATAAGAACACGTTTGTTTTTTGGATAAATTGAAAATTTAAACAACAAATTAAATGGAATTTAAACCCTGAAATGTTTCCAAACTTACGTCTTTCGGTGTCATCGGTGTTCTCAACAACGTTGAACTCGGCAACTTTGTCCTCTAAACTTCTGTCGTCACAACTACCTTTCTTAATTTCTTCTCTGTCTATATAGAGTCTGGCGAGGGGTAGCATGGGTCTTCCGGTGGGGTCGTAAAAAGGTGATCGCGGATCCTCGGGATACATGGTCGTTATTGGTTTCATGTACTCACGAGGTTGAGTCTCTGAGTTCGGAGACATGTAAGTAATTCCGTTATCAGTTCCAGCATCCCATGGATACAAATCAATTGCCATCCCCTTTATCCAAGTGCAATCACGTTGGCAGAGGTTGAGTTTGCTCACCCCTACAACCCAATCGGGCGATGGTCCCAACATCGAAGCCACCGATAGCAGGGGATGCTTGCGGTCAACACTGTGTGTCGAAATATCCATTTATAAATAATTACTTTCTCTTTTTTCTTTTGAAATTTAACTATTCAAAAATATTATTATTTATATGTACTTTAATATTCAATATAAATTGAAAAAAACTAAATTTAATAAATGAACAATTGACCACGATAATTATAATATTTTTTTTAGAATCGATGAGCATTTTCATAATAGTAACGTTAAAAAAAGTATAATCACTTTTAAATATACGAATTTTTTACTGTACCAGCGCATATTTAAACTAATTTTTTTAGTAATTATTCTAATTATAATGTAAGTTTTTATTGAAAAATTAGATATACAATAAATTTTATTGAAAAGTTATTACTTGAAATTAGCAGTAGTTTTGCTGTTAACCTTGGGATACCAAAGCCCGGGAGCCTTAATGTACGTTCTGAGGAATTTGGCATTGATGCGCAGCTCAGATTCAAGTCCAGAAGCTGAGCCCCATTCGGCCAATTGACGAAATCCATCTGTCGCTATATGATTTCGACCCCAAAATGAAAAATTCGTCTCGTGCGAGGCACCAACAACGTCGCTGAAATGCGTCAGCCACACAGACTCAGGAAAACTTTTCGGGTGTGTCGTTTCTGACCATAACCCTTCCATCACCAGCTAAAATTATTATTTCATACTTTTATAATATTTAATTGAACTGAAATGGTAAATATAATGTTATTTTAATCCGAAGAAAATATAATAAATACAATTATATACATAAAAAAATGATTCTAAGTATTTCAAAATATGTGTATATGTACATATTCTAATATTTTAATTAATGAATAGAATATGTAATTATTATATTATATAATAATTAAATATCTAAGTAATTAAATTCATGATTTAAACAAGAAAAAATAAATTTACGAAAGCATTAAGTCATTCGAAACATTTTTTTATAAATTTATTTCTTAAACATCGAAATGATAATATATAAAAAAGATTGAAGTACCGGTTATAAGAATAAATAGTTTTTTTTAACACTGATGATTTTTCACTGATCACTGATGGAACTATAGGTGGTATTATAATTTAATCCACAATTGGTTTTATAATGTGGAAACAGATATCATAAAAATAATTTTTAAATAATACATTCATACATTTTTATTTTTCATAAAAAATATAAAATTTGAATATCATATATTTTTTCTATTCTACAAATTAATATTGAGATATTTTTATTATATTCTACGTTCATCAAACTTAAAATGTGTAAATTTTGAATACACAGCATTTCATTTAGAATAAGGCATTAAAAATCTAACCAGAGTATTTTTATAATTACGTACAAGTATTAAACATAAACATCATTTAATGTGAATATCAACTATTATGAATATAAAGCAATTAGGACATTTGTAATTCCAACATTTTCCATCGTACTTTCTCATCCTTATTAAGCCTTATGTAAATATAAAATGAAATTCTACTTTATCATGTAGTCACAAAATAAATGTATAATAAATAATGAGTAATAAAGTTCCTTAGCAAAACACCGACATTAGAAATTAGACAATTGTTTTATTTTTCATCCAATGATAATAATCGTATCGATGAAAGTAATTAATATAAAGGATGTTTATACGATACTATTAAAAACAGATCTCACAATATTTAACATCAATTTCGTGTCCTTATTAAAAATATAAAATTGTCTGAATGAGTAATTCTTAATTGTTTTCATTTAATTTATTTAGAAATATTTCCATTATTATATTGCATATAGAATTAATAATAATAATAATAATAATAATAATAACAACGCGAATTGATGCAAAAATAATAATAATAACTTATAGATTAAATATTACAAAGGTAAATGAAATAAAAATAGTGATAAAATACAAGTTTATAGGTTCAAATAATATAAAATGAACCGAATAAATATGTGATTTCGTTTTTATTCGAAATCAATAAAATTTTACTCATCATATAATTATATTTAATATTAAATTTATAAGTTAACATATTTTATGCACATTTTAAAATATCACTGTAATTATTGGTTCAATTGTTAATGAATATAATGATACAAAATCTGTTCCATTTTCATTAGATGAATTTAGTTATATATTATACTCTACATGATATAATATTGTAATTCATAAGTTTATTTAATATTTCAATATACATGTTCATATCTTGTGGGTTATAACTTTCTCAATATTAGCATATCGCCAAAATTGAAATATTATATATATGATTCATATGAATATTGTGGTTATGTATATAAATTCAACTTTAGCCAACTATCAAATAATATTAATTTTAATAATAATTTAAGTAATTCATTTATAATGGGTCAGAATAATCAATTCAATTGACAATTAAATCATCTTTAGTTATTATAGTTGTTTGCATATTATTTGAATATGTATAATTTGGCAATAATTTACATACGCATATTACTTAAAGTAGATTATCAACCGGTAAGCCATTAGAGTTCTTAATGGCATATAAATAAGTATGTCGTGGCAAAATAATTATAAATAAAGTAAAAATAAATAATATTTCGCACATATAGGTGAGATATACAAGTATAAGAAGATTTACTGTATCTGTCAGAGATTACATCTCACCATTTAGGCATTAAACCCGCTTTTTTACCGCTGAGCCTATTCTTCAAGCACTAAGCTAACTCTATAGATAATACTGTGCCTACTTTGTCTCTCATTTGTTTATCTCCTCAGATATTAAACTAACCCCTGAAATGGAAATTCACCCTCTATTTTAACCTACAGGAATTATATTTTACTCACATAACGACACACCCACACCTATTATAGATATTTACTACCACAAGTCGTTGTAATCGAGTATTTAAGGGTAGCAACTAAAGTGTCAATAGAGGTTTTACCACATTTTTTATCCAACTCTTCATTCTCTATCCCTTTATTGTTCCTCCTTTATCATTCAACATTAATTCCTTTGTATGTTTTCTACTTTATTTGTACGGAATTGCACAATCTTCGTTTCGATTTTTCTACATTCCTCTTTCTTCTTGTTATCCACTATACTCTATTTCTACAAAGGATTTTTTTGGCAGCTCTGAGGCTAAACATAAATACAACACTACCCACAGTTTTTGGGTTTCCTCAAAATATCTTTCCTCTGCATTGATTATTCTCCCGTTCATGACTACAAATAAAAAGACCAATAGGGGTTCTGAATATTGCTCAAAATGATAAAAGGCAGCCTTTTATCATTTATTAATATGAGTCGAATATGTTCGACGACTTTCTTCTTCATGCCATCATAAAAATATATATAATATAAATAACAAAATTATCTAATATTATTAATAAATATGTAGACAAACGAATTTTTAAACTCATAGTTTATGTTTATCATTGTATAAATAATTTTATTGTTTATATAAACATCAATATTAATCGTATCTACTAGCAATGAATCAATATATTTATTTATACCATTTATTATCTTTTAGTTACATAATAACAGATTTGAAAGTAGATTGCATTTTTCAAATTTTCAATACATTTTAATAATTGAAAGCATAATATATAGTCCACATAGTAATTATTGCATTTCTTAATACTAAATTTTCTAAATCCTATATTAATAACATCTATACCACTTAATACATCTTGAGCTCGTAAGACTATCGAGATGTTAAAAATTGTTAAAAACAGAATTTTTGAATAATTTCGTCTTCTCTCTTGTCCTGTATTCTAATTAATCAGTCATTTGATTAAAAATTTAACAGTTACTCCACTATTATAAAAGCGACGGACAATTATATTTTTTATGTATTTGTTTGAAGTATTACAATAAAATTTTAATTAAAACTTCTAGACCTTTATTTATTAAAAATTTTTTACTCCAATTGCTATCAGCATTTAAAAGTACTTTGTCAATTGTTGACAACTTTTCATCTATTTTTTTGTTTTCCCTTGTTTTATCATTAACTAGAGAAATATTGTAAAATATTGATAATGAATTATACATCGATGTGTACCTTATGTAGTATATTTCAAGCACCTTCTCAAATATCATTAATAATACAAATGAGTTTCATTTTTTTTTTTTTTCAATTATTAACACAATGTTAAAGAATTAACAATTGTTGTATTTTTCGTTTGAAACATCCACATAAAAATAAAAAAACTATTGATTTTTATAATTTTATATGCCTTTTATATGTGATTATTGAGGCGTTTATAACAGATAACAACTTGATAGTTTTAAAGTTATTGTCATTACTATTATATTATTATCAAATTTAGTAAATTTAAAAAATAATTAATTTCTTAATTTCATACTTTAATAATAAATTTAATAAATAAATCATCAATTTATTATCAAGCACTATTTATTTTGTAATGTAATTGAATTTTCTATTTATTAAAAAAATTTGAAATATGCCTTATCAATCACAAATTATTTAGATTGCATCTTCAAAATCTTTGTTCTATAATATTTAAGATCATAAAGAATTTAATTGAAGAATACAAAAATTTGTATAAATTTTTTTTTCGTCAAATAAATTTAATGAAAGTTTGAATATATTTTGTTAAAAAAAGCTTAAATGTGATTATATTTTTATTTACGTTTTTGCACTAAATTTTTTATTGAATGGTGTTATCTATTTTAGATTTAAAAAGAAAAATAAGATTATTATTTCAGTTTATTTTTATTATAAACTTGCTTTTATGTTTAATAGAAACGAGTTTGCTTAAAAACATATTTAAGATTTCCATCTAGAATTTTTTTTTTCACTCCTTTTTTTAAATTTACATTCCTCGTTTTCTGCTTAATTATTTGCAATAAAATTCTTTTTCTTTTATTATTAATCCTTTTTTCTACTAAAGCTTTAGTGGCTTTAACGATTTTCTGTTTCAGTTTTGTATTCTGCTAAAGTTAATCGCTTTGGGTATGTTTTTTTTTTGTTATATATATTCAGATCAAAAAATTACAATTTGAAATTCTTTAATTTTATTTATTTGGTAATAAAATACTATTTGAATCTGCTTTACTTTTTCAAAATTAATTGATATAATCATTAAACATTCAATAGAAAAATAGGATTATTAATTAAAGAATATACATGATTATAAATGATTAAAATACAAAATATTAATAAGTATAAAATGATAATGATTAAAAAAATAATTTTAAATTTAAATAATTTGAAAAGTTTTTTAACTTATTGAGAATTACGCATTTTATTCATTGGTATCACATCGCTAAACTTATTTGTGATATTTATTCATATAACTGTTCTCAATTTAAAAATAATTATATTATTTATTTTATCTGTAGTGTTCTTTTAAGAATAATATAAGGAATGATAAGAAAGAAAATATCTCAATAAAATGCCAGCATGGGTGTATATGGTGGCATTTGAGATATTTGTCAATTATTCAATATTTATTGACAAGACTGTATTATATTATTACATTGTTATATCCAATAATTTTACGGTAAAATCCTCCTTAAGAATTATTTTTAAAGGCAAGATAATCGAGGAAGAAGCAATAATTTGTATTTTATAAGAAAAATAAAAATAATCCGAGGAAATAAAATTTCAACACGAACTTTATACTTAGCTTCGTCGCAGGCACAGCAACGCAATTCGTCCAATTGCTCGGTCTCCTTGGCGCTCATTTCGCAAAAAGTCTTCATGAGTTTGCCCTCTTCGGCGAACCAACGAGTTGAATTTTCCATCACCATGGCAGTAAAAACGACACACCCAGAACCCGGAGCCGGTGCTCGCCACATTACCTGTACCTGAAGATTTCCAACTATTTTAATTAGCCCCTTTGAAACTAGACTTTGACCACTTTTTTCTTGCCTTTTTTTAAACTAAGTTTGAAATTCTTATATTTTGAATATTATTACACTTTATGGATCTGATTTTTTTTTTGCCGTGGTAAATGTTTTCATGGACGACATTCTTTCAATTTCATTTAAAATGTCGATTAGATATTTTCAATCAGAACAGCGAGATACTTAATTTTCCATTCAGGAGTTAACGTGTAACATTAATATACATTTTACATGTTCCAATAATTAATAGTTGATGTATGAACCCGATTTTTATTACAGTTTTTAATCTTGATATTTATATTAAAAATATAAAACTAAATACTCTTTCCTGTTTATTTACTAAAAACATAAATCTAAATATTTTCTAATTTTTATTTAACGTCTTTGAGTATGTATCTTTCATGTATTCATCGAAATTATTTATTTTTATATTCTATTAGAATCATTGTTATATATTATAAAAAAGTATTGCTTTTATTTTAAATTTATTCAAAAATTAAAATATAACGAGTAAAGATCATTTTTCCTTTTTCTTCAAATTATAACGATATTTATTTCACATGTAAATGTTAATTTACAAAATATAATTATACAAATAACTTTTAATTATTCAAATAATATTCATGAATAACAATAAATTTTATAAACTTTTGTTATTCAAATTACTCGTTAAATAGACCTAAAATACAAATATTTAATTAGATAAACACCTACAGAGATGTATAATGTAAATTATATAACGCTTTCCACTTAATATGTTAGTAAGTGATTAAAACATTTCATATATAAATGTAATAAAATTTATGAACATTTATAAAGCTTTCGCCTTCAGATAAAAAAATAATATATAAATTGACGTGTCACTGTATAATAGTAAATGAAGGTGAAAAAAATAAAATAAGTAAAATAAATCATTCTTTTAATCCCTTCATTATAAATTATCAACTATATAAATAATCATAATATAAATAAATTATTAAAATGAGAGTTGGAGTTTAAGTAGTTAATTTTCATTAACAATATAAATTTCTCAAATAATTCAACATACATTCATACCTCAGCTTTCGGATAATCAGATACTTCGGATACAGTATTAACGCAATCTTCATTGAATTGAGTTAACGAATCAGGGAAAATCTGGAAAAAGCCAACTCGCGCCGTCGGGCTAAATGGAACAGACTGTGAGTCCACCGATAGCGTGAACCGAGAAAATGCCTTGGCATTATGGTAGATATTTGGCCCTTGAAAATTAGATTAATACATAAGCATAAATAAATTGTACAAACAAAGGTGAATAATTTATAATAGTCAATTCATTTCAAATATTTGTAAAATAATGTTGTTTTATTGTAAACGAAAATAGTGTTAATCGATAATTATTTTACCTCCGCGTTGATTAGAATAGTAACACTTGCAAGACTATTAATATAATTTGAAAGTAGTAGATAAAATTGAAAATGCCACTGATTTAATTAATATAGATAGTCGTAATATAAGTTTCCCGTTCATTTTTATGAGATAATTCAAGTGGTAAAAGGACAAATAAACGTTTGGCCTATTTTAGATAGATCGATAATTTTATTTATTTTTTGGCAAAATTCAAATGATGGGAGGAGCTCGTTGGGGCAAATTTAGGATAAAATAAATTTGATACCTTGAAGACTGATAGTGTAGACTGCATTTGGGATGTACTTATCGTAATCACCACTAATGAGTATCCTATACCCGCCATCTCCCGGAAGTCGTGGGGCAGAAGTTTGATCGGCTGACGGCCAGAACGGACATCCCGCCTCTGCAGTGGCAATGAACCACGTGGCAATGAAGAAAGACAGCATCGCCTTTCTCGATAAACAGGAAACACGGGAACATTTAATTTGAGAATAATTCATTTTTTATTTCGGGACAAAATTTAAATTATGACTCGGGCAAGCAAATTGAACTCGTGTGTAAATAAAAATTGGGGTTAATCGTGCTCTTTTGGATGCCCGACTTATCTTCCTACGACCATCGAGTAATTGCATAACTAATGCGTGCGTTTTATTCTCCAACAGATTTAAACAAATCTTCATAATAAAAGAGAGAAAGTTAAGAAATTCACACAGCCAAGTACAATGAAATTTATTTTAAAAAGAAATAAAAAGTTTTAAAAAATCGGGATAAAAACTTGTGTTTACTATATTTATTATGCATATTATTTTATAGATACTCTAGAGAAATAATGTTACATTTTTATCTGCACGTTCTTGGGTATTATTCAAATAAATGAGTCAAATAATTATAAAATAAACATAAAAAACAATTATTTTTAGCATATAAAATATAATTGACTATAAGTAGTAATAAAAAGATTTCTACATACGAATATGAGACTGAGAAACACTAGACAGTAAGTGCCAATTAATTGAACTGGTAAATAATTCTCAAGTTATTTACTTAATTTACTCGGCTAATCATACTATTTAATTTGTCTAAAAGAAATATTTCTTACAAACTATTTTTCTGTAATATTATTGTAAACGATCTCAATTTAGTATTCATTATTATATTTTCTAGTGAATACTAAAAAGCTAAAATGTTTACATCTTTAATACAGTACAATAAGAAAAAATAGTTTATCAAATTATTATTAATATAAAAATATATGATAATTATAATAATAATTTTTGTAATATATTACATATCATTAATAATATTTTTAATAATAATATAAGGATACAAATATTAATATTTTTATACGTGTATAATTTACACCTATTACAATTATTTTATTTTTTTCTGATATTAATTCATAGAATTTGTAATATATTTCTTAGTAAATAAATAACTACTTTTATTAGTTATTATATATTTATTATAGCTCTATTAAATAATTTGCCTATAAGCTAATATTTAAATTTTTATACCATTCTATCTATGTAATACTATTTGTTATATCCATGTAACATTATGCATATTATTTATTATTAACAAAATTTAATTACCAGATGAATTTTAACATAGTTACACTTTTAAACCATAATTTATAATTCTAGAAATTATATATTTATACATTTATTTGCTCTATTTTACCATCATTTTTATTAACATCATACGTAAATTTTCTGTTACCGAATCCATAAAAAAAAATTTAATATTAGTTAATTTAAAAATATACATAATTAAATCATATGTATACAATGTAATGAATAATGATAAACCCTTCACATTAGTATATTTTAACTGTAATAGAATATAGGTTGAAATAAATGTTATTTGTGTATTTATATAAATAAAAAAAAAAAATTTTTAATTAATATCTGAAAAATATTATTTTAATTTAATTGCGAATAAAAATTACGGTTAAAAAGGTTTTAGAACATAATAATAATAATTAATAAATATAATAATTATTTAAATTAAATTTTATAAAATAATATTTATCATTAAAATTTTCTTCATTTTATTAGTATAAAATAACTTGAAAAAAATTAATTAAAAATTATTTCCAGTAAAATAACTGATTTAACATATTTTTTATCTCTTTTTATATAGCAATAAAGATATCCGGCTTTTGATTTTTCATTGATGAAAAACGTGAAAGAGTTTTTGAATGTAAAGATATATTTAAATTTAAATTTTTAAATCCTTTATTAGTAAAGTGAACACAAACTAACATTGGGTGTTTGTTGCTGCATAAAAAACTTTTTTTAATTTATGTTTACCTAATAGGATTATTCTCTTAACGTGTATATTATTACATTTTAATCCATAGATATGTCCTATTCTTAAATATTTAAATACAACATTGATATATCTATGAATCAATAGCATTGATCTATTTTTTTGAACTTAGTTAATTCTTAATTCACTCATTAACGTAATTTCACGTAATCTTTAACGTATTTTTTAAAACCCGCCTCAAATATCTTAATATATAAATTTATTTTTTAAAAACGAAATTAGATTCGGTTCTTCGAATAATTACATGGAAAGGAAGAAAAAACAATTTTTGCAATTATGTGGTCTTATCGCGAATGGCGGTGTGCGAATTCAATCTATTTTTTCTTTATAGGATTACTACATTTTAATGGCTACTCTTCATTGGGATCCTCGTCGTGTTCTAATTAACGTGGCAACATCAAATCGGGAATTATCACTGCATACTATATGCCAGACAAATTATACCAAGAATAGAAAGAGAGAAAAGGGGGAGGGAGGGAGGGAGAGAAAAATTAATCACAAAAAATAATGATTCTTTTCTAAGATCGAATACGTCAGCTCTTGTGCTTGTTTACGAAGCGAATGCACCATCTGAAATATCTGCACGTTTCCCGCGTAACTAATATTTCGCAAGACTACTTTTACACTGAGTGATGTGTGCTGTGTCTCCTCAACCAAGCATAACGGCCGGTTCACGTATTTTGCAATAAGATATTATTAGATTTGTCAGTGTGTGCAATAATGATCTCTTGTTAAAATATAAATGTGGATAAAAAATTGTATCCAACTCTCCCGATGCTTATGATCAGAACCAGCCGATATACCAGAGAGGCTCATGCATTTTATTGCGAGCCAGAGGTATTCTGCTTGCAAATTAGGAAAACGCTTAATTAGTTATTTGTGAATAATAAAAAAAAAAATTTAATTACATGTTCTTTTGAGGTAATCGTTAAATGTCGTTTAAGCATTATAAACACTCGAACTGCTAGCTTAAATTAAAAAATCTTAAATAAAGGAAACCTTAAAATTCAATGATTTCTCTTTCATCTCAAGTTCGAAGTTGATGAATAAACAAGTAATTTAAATAATATACTGTATATTCGAAAAAACACTTCAGTTTATTTGTAATAAAATCTTCAAATTATAAATAAACAATATTGAGAATGTAATTATTATTATTATTATTATTATAAAAGCATGTACCCAAGGATGGAAGTTCAATTTTTGAAACAAGAAATCATTAATGCTTGGTTCATTTAGCATCCACCAAAATATTCATGAAGTTCGTCATATATTTAACAGTCATACTTGAAAATTCCATTCTATTATTAGTACGTGCATGCCAATATAAAAAACGTCAAGAGACATTGACCTTTTCTTGTTGGATCAAGCTTACGTTTAATGCAGTATTAAAATTTTTTTGAATTATTAATACGTAAATATTTATGTATAATATCCTGCTAAAATCCATTTTTTTTATGAATAAGTGTAAAATAAAATTAATAAAATGGGGTCGTCATTATTTGCTGGCGGCAAATAATGATTCATTAACCAAACTCTGAGAAACATAAATGCTGCAAATTTTAATTAGAACAAAACATCAAGTCAATAAAGAAAGTATCTGTACATAAAATTAGCATAAAAGTCAATAAAGAATTCATGTTCAATATTTTAATTGAACTTTGCATAAAATTATTGGATCTTTTTTTAATTTTTCCTAATTTATAAAGTATTTTAATTAAATTGATTATGATATATATTAAAAATTTTTTAATTTTTAACTTACTAATGAAAAATGATCGTAAAGAAGCATATATATATATATATTTTTTTATACAATCATATATATATATTTTTTTATATTATTTTTATATTTTTTATGAATTACAAATTAAAGTTACAGTTTATTACGAGCAAATTTTTAATTTTTTGTCATCTTGATTTATTAGGCTATTACATAATTATTGAATAAAATGTCATTTCTGAACGAATTTGAAAACTATGTTTTAATATCACTTCCGTAAGAAATTTGTTTCATATGATTATAGATAATAAATAATCACTCATTTACAGAAATAAAAGTACGTCAATAACAGAATATCATATCATATTTTCAATGCGCCAATGATTCTTTTGAATTAAAACTCCGTTAGTATCTTGTAAATATGCTAATCAATTCACAAGTGTTTCTGATATTTCATGTGAAATCACTTAAAGATAATTTATTTGCCAGAACGAATTTTACTACAAGCACATTGTATCATTAGAAATCTTAAACTCAATAAAATATTTGTACCAGTAACATACTAATCATATAAAAATTTATTAATGATAGTTTCATAGATTTCGAACGAACAATAAATCATATCCTGACAAATTTAAATAATGCAATATTATTCATTGACATACAAATAATAAATTTGAATTTAATAATAAAGGAAATATTTTATTTTTTCTCCAACATTTATAATGTAAAATAAAACTAAAATATTAAATTTATTAATTTATAAATATAAAATCGTTAATTAAAAATATTAGTATAAAAAACCTCAAAATAAAATAAAATTTACCGAAAAATAATAGTATACAAAATTCTACAAATTATACAATATATAAAATTCTTTTGAAAAATAATTTCAAACAATATACAGTTTATAAAAAGAATTAGAGTTCGAAATTCATAAATTAAAAGTTGAATGAAATATCAATGTAAAACTGATTTACCGTTATTGATGGGGAAAATTTTATTATTTTTTTCTATATACGTATCATTAATTGTACTATTGTAAATTTAAATCAGTATAAATATATAAATTAATAAAAGCCTTAGATATTTTATAAATAAGTAAGTAATCATTCAAAATTTAATAAGTGATTTAAAAAAAAAAACAATATAATTGAACTGTCATCATATAAATATTTATAATCTAAACATTTATTACTACACGTATAAATTTTTTTTTAATTTTATTAATGTAAATAGAAAAATTTTTCAAAATTAACAAAAATAATTTCCATACCACATAAAATGAATTTTGTTTAGATCAAAATATAAATACATATTAATTGATTGTTAAAGTATCCATTATTAAAATTTCAAACATAACGTTTTCGGATGAAATCAATTTTAGTTTTTTATTATCTTACAATAAAAATTATGTAAGTAATCAATGAATAAATAAATTACACATTTTTAATTGTGATGTAAAAAAAACAATAAAATACAAATACATTACGATAGTCGTTTATTTTTAGACATAAAAAGATTTGATGTAATTACACAAAGTATATTAAATAACATACTATTATATATTTGTTCATAGATATGTACTTAAATCAGATGTACATTTAACAGAAAATGTGAATAATAAGAATAGAGATTAATAGATGATAATAAAACGGAAATAAGCCTATGTATTTAACGCGTATTTACGGTAAAAAAAAACATCATTATTGATATCAAAATCATCAATGAATCGAGATACACTATTAGATTCCATAGAAATTTTTTTCTTTTTTTTATTATTGATCAATTTTTGTATTTTAATTAATTTAATTAATATCTTGATAGAAGATTCATGTTTTTATTGCACGTGTACACAATTTATTTAAAATTTGTATTCGTAATTTAAAATACGGAATGACATATTCAGAAAGTAATTTAAAAGTAATTTTAACTTTGATCTTTGAAGCAGATAATAATTTAAAGAGAATACTAAATATCTATGATTACGACATTAAATATAATTAATATTAAAATAATAAATGCTCTATATCTATGCAGCATTCTTGAATAAAATAATACTTTAGCTACTCGTTCAAATTTTAATAACATTTATTTGCAAAATAAATTATAGTTGTTGTAACAATAAATGTTACAAATACGAACCTTGACTATATGAAATGTTTATACATGAATGCAACAAAGGACATGTAGTCGCTTGATTTCGATTTATTGAGTAAATTTTTAAAACATTGAATAAAATACAGACGGAAAATTGAGATACTGAATTATTGAAAGATTTCATTCTATACAAATTATGTTTTATATTTTAATAAGTATTCAAATTATTATTTTGGAATCTAAACTTTTGTCGGTAAAAGTATGTAAATACTAAATGGAAATAAAAATTTTTTTTTATCGTACTTTCAACGCTATTTGGAAAGTCGTAGGGAAAATATGAAAATATGAAGAGAAGCAATATTTTAAAATAAAAAATAAATTGTCTCGATGCGAATAAAATTTAAAGTAACACATCGACGAATGAAACTTTTAGCAAGATGCACAGATCCATCGGGAACACTGAGTTACTTAAAAAAAAGATAAAAACCACGGTCGTGCACTGTTTACGAGTAAGAATTGTAAAACATCCGGAGCGACTTTGACGAGTGTCCCGATAAACGAAAAATAATCACTCGTTAATACCCCAACAAGGGCAAGAGCACGTAATTTCCCCTGGGCACCACCCGAGTGAACGATCTCCTGGGGGTCTCGACCTTGTGCAAAAAAAGCTCTCGAATTTTTAAGCTCGAAAGGGGAGGTTCGGACGGGGGAGCGAGTGCGAGGGAAGGACGACTCACCGGTCTGCAAAATCGTGTCGGGAATTCCGAGTCTCGCGGTTTCGGCGTTTTCGTACGGAAAGCGAGAGAGAGACTGGCGCTCGGAGACCGAGACGAGACGAGCAAAGCCCTCCCGTCCCTCCCTCCCGCCCTCCCCCCTTGAGATGTAACGAACCCGTCCCGGAGTTGTTGCTCGTTACAGATCGGGAAAGTTTCGAGGCGGTCACTTGGAGCCGAGACTCGCCGAGAGACCGAACTTTTCGTCTCTGCATTGACACACATTCCCCCCTCCCCCTCCGGCCAATCGTTATCCTTTTCATCCTGAGCGCGAGGACAAGCACTCGAGGGAGTAAATTAAAAAAATCGGCACTAAATTACTGGGCACCTCCTTCGACCCTTCGCCCTGAGGAATTCCCGCGCATACACTACCCGAGTTACCCCCTCATTACTCCCAATTTCATCCCGTAAATACAGTGCGAACTGCATCATCCGCCTCGGTCCACCCGTAAAAACGCATTTCAACCTAAATTGCAAACAGATTTATCTTTCTCGTAAACTCCAATTTGCTTAACATCGGAAAGGATGGAATTACACCATTTAACATTCATTCGCGTTCAATTCATAGACAAGCTTAATTGAATATAAACATTTAATGCCGAATATTGTAAAAATATTTAACAACCAATTTTAGTGTCAAACTTTAATATATTACGTAGCCAAATAATTTTCTCGCAATTAGAAAAATGTGTTCTACGATTTAACATGTTATGTGGATTATAATAACATTTGGTATCAATCACTTTCGTAATAGTTTGGAAAATATTTTCAAGCACATTTTTCCACTATCAGTATATTTACATACAATACTAAGAATAATAATAATAATAATAATAATAATAATAATAATAATAATAATAATAATAATAATATACCTATAACCAGTTTCTATATTCTATAAAAATCCTAATTTTATTTTAGCAGTAATAATCTTTCGCACGCTCTATTATAGAAAAATTGTATAAAATACTTTAAATAATAAGCTTTTATTTAACGGATATATTATAATTTTCATAATGAAGGTATAAGTCCATTTTATAATGAATTTGTCTATTTAATTAATATATTTTACACGATTTTACGTAATCCGAATTTTTTTTCATTCTCTATTCCTTAAAAATATTTAAATTACTTGGGAATTTTTCCATTTAATTTAAATCTAAATTCATTTACACAATCTTTATTTTTCATAAGACTCTGTAAATTAAAACTTATTTTATTAAAGAATATATTTTATTTCATTATTCTTACAATTAATATGATAAATATCATTTTTTACAAATTTAATCATTTATGATTAATTGTACTTTAAACGATAAATCATGCAAAACATGACTTTATTTACTAGATTTTAATAATATTTTTTCAAAACGTGACTAGCTTAAAACAGATATGAAAATCTATGAAGTCAACAGCGGGTCATTTCATATCTCCATCTGAGAAATCCGTAAGATAATTCTAACTTACATGGCTAAGTAAATTTTTTTCAGAATTTCTTACATTAATAGATAAAATTTACATTAAAAAAATCATAATTATTATAAACCTAATTTTAAAAGTGATTAAATAAGTTAATAAATCAAAAATTTTAAAAAAAATAATGCAGATATACTACAATAAACTACAGACAAAAATGAAAATATCTCAATTGCTTAGAAAAATCTCATAATATTTATAAAAAATTGTACATATAAATTAACGTTTGTATCTATTTTATCTGTTAAATATATAATTTTTTAAATATAATTAAGTCAAATAAAAAAGTCAAGTCAAAATCAAATTAAGTACAATTTCTAACATGATCTAAGTAAGCATTTAATTATTATATGCAATTATCATTATTTTTATGGAAATTTTTATTTCCTAGAATTCCGGAAAACTTATGAAAAAAATAATAATACACTATCCAATTATTATATTAATATAGGTATTATTTTAAATAATAATTGCAATATAGATGAACAAATTAAAATACAATTTAATGCATCCTAACACACTTAATCACTATCGTATAAATTTTCATTAAAAGTAATCAGTCGACGAGTAAGAAAATTCAACTAAATAGCACAAATCCATCGAGTAAAACATCTTAGAGAAAGTATTAAGATTTATTTTATATATAATTTAAAAAAAAAAATTATTGAAATGAACTCAATCTACTAGACCTGCTTTTATAACTAGGTAAAATTTTTTTTAATAATGTTTTTAAATAAAAATATGAAATTATGATTAAAACGATTAAAAGAATTATTAAATTATAAATAGCAACTGATACTAAGTGTACGAAGTGTACAATTCCAAACATAATTAATGCTTTCACTTGCCTCAATTTACAAAGCTTGTGTTTATAAATAAAAACAAATAATTATCAAATGTATTATTGTCGTGTTAAGCTGCTTATGTGATCAATAAAAATGAAGACAAAAAAGGTTTTTAATTAATTTATTAATATTTCCTCTCGACGTACTCATAAATGGTAGTATAACCCTGAGAGTAGGTGAAAAGATGTATGCGAATCTTATCCACGCACTATAATTATAATCAACATCGACATATAATACATCAAAATTAAATTATTATCCAAGATTTTAAATGTAGAATATAATATAATTAAATTTCAAAATTATATTTTTAAAACATATGTAACTGAATGTAAAGCAATACTTTTCATATTTTCAACAACAATGAAAAATTAATGAACAGAAATTATGAAATATTATTTAAGAAATAACGTTCCACATATATACATCATAATCAGAAATACAAGGACATTGAAATACTCGCACATTAGTTTTACAACTATTAAAACAATGACTATGCAAAACCGTTCTTTTTAAAAAAATGAGACTTACATCAAAAAAAAAAAAAAAAAAAAAAAAAAACAGCATGTTCTGTCTTTCTTTATGAATATTTCTACTAAATAAATGCTTCAACATGAATACTTAAAATTTCTGTTGTACAGAATACAAGAAACTGAATAAAATCGTAAATAAGGAAGGTTTTTATTCTTCAAATCCTTGAAACTCCTTAAAAGTAAAATAAACATATAAATGAAAGGTAATGAAAATCACACTCATGTGAATAAAAAATGTATGGAGGTTCTTTAAATATTGGAATTTTTCTTTGAGAATTTAAACAGACCACTCAAGATAAACCTTGCCATTGATATCTTGCTAAAGAACATCGAGCATAACTCAAGATTAATTAATCATTGATCTTTTAAATTATATTCATTCTATATTTATATAACATGCATCTTAATATTTGTAAACAAGTTTTATGTTTATATAATAAATAAATTTATAATGTTAAAATTAAAAAATATGATATAATATTAATAATTACATAAATGAATTATAATTATACAAAAAATTTACGAGTAAATAATCATTCGCACATCGATAATAAAAAAATCTACAAGCCTTAAAGTCATTTGGAAGTAATATTGATTTTTTTCAAATCGTCAAAGTGCAAATAATTTTTACTTGATGTATAAATGTTATAAATATGCATATATTACATATTAAAAATTGTTATACCAATACATCTGCGTTAGTATAAACGAAGATTCTTTGTTATAAAATAAATACCTTTCTAAATAAATACATAGATTTCTATTAACGCTGGAAACACAATTCCGTAAAAAATGACATTATGAGAAAAGCGTTTTGAAGTTGTAAAAAGTTGTCTATCGGCTATTTCGAAATGCAGGAAAGGTTTAGGACACAAGATCGGAGTCGGTAGTGTGGGAGGATGTCAAGCACTCCCACCCCAGGAAGGGACCGACTTGATACGCGGCGCTCGCCTCGGAGTTGAATGCGCGGGCGCTAAAATATCGACCGGAGCTCCGAGTCTGAAAACCGAGAGACCGAGCGTTGCCGCTTTGGTCCTTTGCTAGTCGAGGCGTCAGGACGGGTCTGATCAGAGGCGCGCGACCTGGAATCCGGACTACCTGTGCCCCGGAGATGAGCGCCCGCGAGCCCCGGGGAGGGGTTTTCGGTCGTGCACCCGGAGCCCAAGCCTCGGTGCCGGCATGGGAGTAGCCGAGTGACGCGAGTGTGTGGGGGCGCGCATGCATGTGCACGTCCTCTTGAGGAAGCCGGAGAAGAGGAAGGTGGAAGTTGGTGATAATGGCGAGTCTGGCGGGTGGCGCGTCGGGCGCGAGTGGCCTCGGGAAGCCGCCGACGATGCTCGAGCAGCTCCTCGAGGAGATCAACTTCCAGAGGACAAAGGAAATGCGGCAGCTCCTCAAAGACGGTGCGTCACCCGTGGCCTTCCTCCCCCCACCACCACCCCCCCAACCTCCCGCACCATCTGTCGCCCTCGGCCGTCACGCCTTATTAAACAGACAGAGACCGACATATGTTCAAGTTCAACAGTCGGTCGGGTTCGCCTCGGTTTGGTTTACTCGACGCCGTGCTCGCTAAACCCGCAATTAACCCCTCCGAATCAATATTCTATACCGCCAACTTCTTTCTCCTCCCCCTCTCCGCCGAAACCGACTATCGCTTGCTCCAAGATTTTTCCTTTTGGCGATAATCGATTTCTTGGCGAACATCACTAACCCTTTAAATCAAATCAATGTTAATTCTGTTGTTTAACGATTTTTTTTGCAATTATTTTTTTATTGAGGAAAGATCACATTGCTAAACATCTGTTAATACTATTTGTTCAAAAATTTCCATCTATAGCAAAATTATCATGTATGCTATAATTATGTAAATTAGTGTTCAACTTCTTAAGCTAAAAAAATAATATGATAACAGATTAAACTTTTGCACCAAATTATTGAAGTATGTATTTTTAATTTTATTGTCTTTTATATCTATACAGTCATTGAGATTAATACACAGTGTGAACAAAAAGTATCATTTCAATTTTAATTCTAAAATATTATAATATATTATAACGCAATATTAATTATATTCAAACTAATTTTTAAAAAAACACAACCAAAAAACTATATTTTCCTTTAATGAATCTATTTATTACAAATCGATGTCTTATAAAGCATGAGAGTTGTAATTTCTCATAGAAATAATATTAAATCCCCATTCTTTGAATAAAATTTTATATTTCTTTTACTTATCAGAAATACAATATACTTGTTTTATTATTTCTTTTATTATTTTCAAAACAAGTGTATATTTGTTTATGAAATTGTTCGTATCGTTGCAACTTACCAGTATGTTTTCTTTTGTATTCTTGTTATAGTCACTGTCTGTCTAGTTTATGCGAGTATGATAAATACAACTACGTGGGAACATGAAAGAGATAAACCAAATAGCACGGAAAACAACTCTACATATAAAAGAAAGAGAGAGAAAAATTGAACCGTAAAATATATGTTAGGAAAACTAAAGTTCTAAGATTTACATCACTCTTACACGGGTGTAAAAAGTCAATAATATGTTTTTATATTTATGTGGAAATATAAATTTATACTTTCTTCAATAAATTTAAAAATAATTTTTTAAGAAAATTTGTATTATCAATTTTTTATTAACTACAAAGTACTTGTAGAAGTATTACTAGAATTGTAAATGGTCTTTAATGTTTAATTTTAATTGCTGAATTTATATTTAAAATTATATTATATTTATAGTAAAAAATCAAGAACAAATATTATTAAAATGTATAATAAACCAATGTGTGCTAAAAAAAATTTAACATTAAATGATTAAGCATTAAATTTTAAGATAAAAATATTTCGTGCTATTTTCTCATTGATTTCTTTAAAAAGCATAAATGTATCACTATAAGATTCCATGCAATTTAAATCTCAACTAGTAACCTACTTATTTGAAATATAATTTCAGCGTTCACAATTGAAAAATATATATATAGTAATAAAAATTCAATATTTTAAATATATTTTAGGAAATTTAATGATAAACATTCATATTAATTACAAGAAATAAATTTTTCGCAACCCTAAAATTTTAGAATAAAAATTTTATCGATTATATATTTTTTTAAAATATAAAAAAAGTTATATTTTATTACATATATATTTTGTTATTTGAAATTGATATTATTAAATTTCCATATTTACATAATTAACATAAATTAATACACTTAACAAATACTGTATTAAAATATAAAACAGAAATTTTTTTTGAATTTACATATTAGAAAGTACACTAAGTAGTTCGTTTATCGTAGATGATATTGATGTATATATTTTTTATGACACGGATTAATAGATTTTAACTATAATACTATTGACACTTTAGTAGTATAATATTTTCAAAATTTATTGCTATAAAAATTTTTTAAATAATCAAATTGTCCTATTTTCTTTTTTTTATAAATTTCCAATATAATTATTATTAAATAATTTTTCTCATATCTATATCTCATCTATTATTCAAAAATTATTTTTACATAATTTCATAAGTATTTATTTTTACGAAACTCATAAGTATTTATTGACGAAAAAAACGTTAAATAATATCATCCAAATAGATTAATATATTTTCCTCATAATATCTATTAATGAAATTATATTTTATTTTTGATTATTCATGGTTATAATATTTTGAAAATATTTAATATTCTATTTATGATTATTATATATTATTAATTTATTTTTTCACAATATTAAATAAACTTTAGTAAATTGAAAGAGAAATTAAAAAATTTCTTGCAATACATTATAACCATTTTGAGAGAATAATATTTAATAATTTCAGCATTTATTATTTGACATCTTAAATATTATAAAATTATTTTGTAGATATACACTAGCCATTGATTACAAGTTAAAAATAAAATAGAGAATTATTACAGATTCAGGATTTGTGATGCTGCATGGGACTACTTACTGGACTGACCTCTTTGTTCGACATTTCTTATTTCAAGCTGAGCACACGATTGATGGTGATGATCTTCTTTTTTTTGTCCGCAAAAAACATGTTAAAACATCCTCAAGATTTTTGCCGAAATTCGAGACCGAAGTCGACGTATTTCGCAAAGATAGCAAAAAACTGCCTATTGGTGATCCAGATATTGATTGGGAAGAGACAGTTTATCTTAATCTTGTTGTGCACCAATTCAATTATACCCTCACACTTGCAATTTGTACAAGGACCAGTCCTAAGGAGTTGCAAGTGAGTACATATAATTGAATTTTTTATATTAATTTTTTTTTTTTTATCATCAACTGATTTTTCAAATATTATTAAGAGTACAACAATTAAAATGTAACCTTAGATATAAGAAATGCTTTTAATAAAATCTTTTTTATTCTAGTAAAATTCAGAAATTAAATAACTAAAAAAGTTGTATTATAAAAGTTCTATTTTGTACAAAAATATTTTATATCTTTTTTTAACAACAACTGTTTATTTTTGGAAAGGCTTGATTCATGAATGGTTAAATCGATTCACAACAATTTATTTTTTTTAAATGTCTTTTTGAAATCTGCTATACGTAAAATATATATATATATATATATATATATATATATGTATATAAACAGACCATTACATTAAATATTGATATATAATAGAAAAAAAAAATTAATATTACTATCAAATTTATTGTCTAGGATTGATTGACTTAAAAAAATTACTTTTAGAGACAAGAAATTTACAAAAATATATTTTTTATACATACAATTAATATATCATTAGATCTAAATAAAATATATATTATTATTCAATAAATATTTTAAAAAAATTTAATCTATTTAAAAATTCTATATATATAGGTGAAAATTATATTAAAAAAAATAAAAATTCTCTGAAAAACTACAGGAATAGAAAAGAAGATAGTTAAAATTTCATAAGGAAACAAGATTTGTACTTAAATTAAAATATTTTAAAGAAAGAATGATTTTATGAAAAATATTTACATAAATTATATATATATATGATACCATAAACCACAATTAACAGGATAAAATCTGTTGACATAATGCTAGTTTACATATGTATAACCATATTCATTCATTTTTACTTAACTCGAAAATTCAAATGCTTAATAATGTATTTTTAATAATATTTTAGTCAAATTTTACACAATAATTATTTCAAACTATAAATTATATTTACTATTATATGACAACAATTATAAAATTATAAAAATTGTTGAAAAATTTTTAAATATATTTTCAATAATATTATTTGCACGTATTGCAGAGAAGAAACATAAATTTAAAATATATTTTAAAATAATTTTTAAGAAATAAAATATAATAACGATTATGATGAATATTATGTCTTACGAAGAACATATGAATTGGAAATATATGTGTCAAATACTCTAAAAACTTATAATTTATTCTAATCTCAACGTCATATTTAACCTGTTTTAGGATTTTACATTATTATAAAAGAGTTTTCTCAGCATTATTCATTGTATATTAAAATCAAATCTGCAGTTTAAAATTTTTTTAAGTTGCATAACAAATTAATATTATGAAAGATTCAAATATTAATAATAATTATTACGTGCGAATTAATAAAACCTACAAAATATGCTTTTTACATTGTAAAGTACTTCCTCTATCTCAATTATTATTATTTGCGACGTAGAATATAAATAAGCCGGTGAATTTTATTAATAACAGCAACTTTGATACAGTTCAGAATAAATTAATTTAATATCTCGATGACTTGCTGTTCTCTATAAATCTGAGCAATTTTGTAATAATTTCTTTGGGTGTATAAGTAATATTTGACAATGTTCAAAATACATGTCATTGGCAAAAATTAAATGCTAATTACAGGTATTACGAAGGCACTCTCAAAAAGTTTACGCTAGTCCGAGTCGTCGACGGATGGATGCAAAAGGTGACCTTGAGGAGATGACGTATCCGCATATCTGCTTCATGGTGGATAACTTCGACGAGGTTTTCTGTGATATTCTAGTCAGAGACGGGGAGATGGTCTGCGTAGAACTAGTGGCCTCCGATCGAGAAGGAGTAGTTCAAGGAGTCATTTTTCTCGGTTCTATTAGATACGACGCTCTCAAGAAAGTTTATGATGCAAGAGTGAGTTTTGTATTATTATTATTATAATAATCGCGTTAATACATTGTTGACTAACAACAAGATCTTTTTTAGTCAAGTCTGAGTACAAAAGTAGCTCAACGGATGACGTTTGGCCTCTTTTCAGGGGCAACGTCTCAGAGAGTTGAGTTCGTGCGAATGAAAGGACCTCAAGGTACACTTACATGATACAAAGAAACTTATTTGTTTTATTGGGAAAAAAACTCGGATATCAAATACATATAAAGATAATTATTTCACAATGAATAGAAATATTGCTTCGTAATTAAGGAAATTAAAATGATTTAAATAATTTACTTCATATGGTAACTATTTTGAAATAATAAAAAATCAATATAAAAACAATTTAAAAATTATTTAATTTATACTTAAAAGGTATTACAAGCTCTGAATAACAATTACATCGTTTAAACACAAATACAATTGCGTAACTATTGCGCTTAAAAGTTATTCAACTTCTTGTGTATAAAAAAATTATTAAAGCAAAGGGAATAGAAATATATTTTTTTCTTAATAATGTAAAACTTTTTTAATTTATTCAATCAATATAATTCGAGCAATTTAATTTTCTTTATGAGTTCATCATCATTATTAGAGGTCATAAAAAATTGGTATTGATTTAATTATTCAAGAAATCCAAAAAAATTCATAAAAAAATACAATCTAACTTTTAGTTTTTTGTATGAATAAATAAATATTCATTACACTTGTTAATTTAAAAAAAAAAAAAAAAAAAAAAAAAAAAAAAAAATTGTCGGAAGGCAAGGGTCACGCAGAGATGGCTGTGACGAAACCTACGGGGTCAGGGGTCGAGACCCCGACCTCGGAGCCAGGTTACTCCGCTACAGACGCCCTTTGGGACGCGGACTGGGACGACGCGGAGGAGCTTTTCATGTACCGGCACCAACGCAGACTATCCGATCCTAGTGCCAACCTCAATAACTTCGTCAGGGGTGGCTGGCGCACCAAACCCGAGGGTGGCAGTGGGAGCAAGGCCAGATCCGAGAACGAAGGCCTCGATTCCTTGGCCACGGGTCTCAACGAGATAGAGGCAGGGGATGTACGAGATGGTAATTCAAACTTTTCTTTATGCTCCCACTCCCACGTAATCATTGCAAATTATTTCCAATTTTAGTATTTAATTCACTTTCGAAATCAACACATTCGATTTATAGTAATAAATTGCTTTTTATAGCTCAAATTAAAGTACCATTGCATATTTGAATATTCTTGAAAATAGTAAGACTAATTCCAATAACTAGCAAGGAATAAATTATATCACTAGTTACAGTATTTTACAGTCAGACTTATTTTTACACTTTTCTTTTTTCAATATTTATAGTTTTTATAAATACATATTAAAATTGAATACATTGTATACATTATTTAATAAATTTCAACATTAAAGTATAGAATATTTCAAAGATATACATGAATAATGATTCCACATAAACATACTTATGTTTCAAAAAAAGTAGAAAAGTTTCATATGTATCGATATTTATTAAATTATTCTATTAGAGTATTTCATTATATTGTATTTATAACATTGATGTGAAATATTTAGTATCAATAATTTATTGATTTCACTGTATCTGTGTTGTATTCCATGAGTATTTGTATATAAATTATACGTTATAATTTCATCACATATCAGTACATTTGTTATTTCACAAATTGCATTTATAATAATCTTCTTCATTTTAGTCTTTATATTTAGATTATTTAGTCTTGATATTTACATTTATGCATGCCATAAGTTTTCTGATTCTTCGATTAAATTTTAATATTATGAATATTACACTTATACTTCTTATTTAAAAAGTTTTACTTAATAAATATATATTAATAAAATTACTAATTTTAAATTAAGCTAAGCTTTACCAATCATCAATAATAACATAATAATAATACAATTTAAAAAATAAAATAAAATAATGAAATTTAAAAAGAAAATTAAATTTAAAAATGGACATAAATAAAAATACATAATTTATATAATTATGATATAAGTAAAAATCATATAAATCTAAATTTTAAATAACTATATGTATTAATTATATTATTATACAACACTTAGAAGTTACTTAGAATTCAATGTAAAAAAAACATTGTTTAAAATAAAAATTAATCAACTATTAATTTTTATTTAAATATTACTAGTATAAATACGTGAAAATTATCATAAATTTTTAGATAATTATAATGTTATATGCATGATCTATACCATACAATAACTAATGGTGAAAAAAAAAGAATTAAATATTTGAAAGTATTAATTAAAAATAAGAAAATACTTTTAATCGTATTTACAATTAAAAATAATCCTTGTAAATGATGTAAATGTTAAAAGTATGATTTGTTGCATGAATTTAAACATATTTTTTGTAACGTACTGCACATATTATTTAACTTTTTTTTATTTAATCTAGGAGATAGAAAATAAAAAAACATATTCATATTATTTATAATCTTATCAGTTAATATTACAATATTATACAAAGCATAATTCTTTATAAAATAGAATTTTGTACAAATTAATTATAGGCTGTAAACTTTTAGCAAATACAAAAAAATTTTAAATATTTAAAAGTTTTTTAAAATAAAACTCATTAAAATTTATTTAAAAATTAATATAAGAAGAACGTAAATAACCTTTAAAATAATTTTTTGCATTTTAAAATAATGTCAATAAATATTACGATAATAAGGAACATTTATATTAAATATAGTTTAAAAATTGTTTTAGAAGTTTGTAAAGTTTTAAAATAAATTACGTAATCATAAATATAATATATATAAATATACATGTATAACTAAATCAATTATAATTAATAAATTATTTCAAATGTAGCTATTAACTTATATAATAAAAAATCAAGTTATAAAAGATATTCAATTTAATCAAACTTATTAATGTATTAAATAATGTAAAAATAAATATTATAATTGTGGATAAATTAAAACAAAATTATTTTTAATACAATAATACTCAAGACATATTTTTATAATGTCTACATTTATGAATTAATTATGATTAAAAAATTTAAATATATTCAATCCAATTTATTCGTATATAATAACTAAAAAAATTCAATAAAGTATGATTCTCCTTAATTTCAAAATATATTTCATTTTTCGTAAAATATTTATCAAATAAAGTTTTTATTTATATTATTTTTCTGATTCAATTGCTAATTGATATTAAGAATAGTATAAAGTATAATTTTTAATAATTACGTAAATTTTATTTTTCATATATTCGCGGCTTGATAAAATTTACATGTAAATACTGCGGAATATTTGTGAAATATTGAAACTTGAACTATCAAATAGTAAATATTAAGCATATTATGAATAGTTGAAATGTGAAAAAAATTTTAAAGAATATAAAAAAAAGAATATAGCAGTGTGCATGGAATAAATAATTAATGCCTGCTGAATTAACCGATCCGTGTAGACCCTACCACAGTTTTCAATAAACCCACGAATATGCTTTCTCCTTATGAGAAGAAACGAATAAATAAATAAAAAAATGTGAGCTAAACAGACAGAATACATAAGCCAAATGTATGAGAAGAATCACCTGAGCTCTGTGTGAAAGCCCCTTTACTTTTGTTTTCGTGGGTACGGATAGGCAGCGAGAGCCGGCGGACCCTCGGGGGTCAAAGGTCGGCCCAGTCCTCACCGGCCACCCCTCGCAGAAGCTCCCACCACGCGAGGTTTGCCCGCCTCGGCGCGATCATGGGATCATCCCCCCGCAAGGCCCGCGCGCTCCGTGGGCCCACGATCAAGAGGGAGCGAACCACCGGTGAGCACAACGCCCAACAAACGAAACCACCCCCTTGTCTGCGATACTCGTTGTCCCGAGCGAGGAATCAGCCCCGTTACTTTTATCATTTCTTATCGACAATATCAACCCTTCCAACCCTCTACCCACTCCTATTGTTATGTACTTATTCTTGGTCACCTCGTACGAGCTCAATGTCTCGTTTTTCTAGTGGCTAATTTGATAATAATTACTGTCGATCATTATCGATTGGCCAGGCCAAAACTCGATTGCATACAACAATCCTTATAAGTAAATGGTTGTTTAATCTATTGGCGGATGATGAGTTCTAACGTTTATGATATTTTCAGTTAATGCATAAAATATCATCCTAATTAAACATACAAGAATATCTACAAAATTCCGTTTATCAATAATGTATCAAAACAAATATGTTTGAGATATTTTTTTATTTTTAATGCGCGACGATAAAGTATAAATATTTTTTATAATATAAGTTGAATAATTTTTAATAAAAATTTTATTATAAATGTTCTATATGCTTAAATGAATAATGATAAAAAATTAATGTATAAATTTGTTAATCAAGTTAATATTTTAAATATATATTAAATATGTTAATTTCAGTTTCCCGATTTCAGCTTCTCAACTTAACTTCTCTAATTAGCTTTATAATATAATTAGTTAAACCATTATTCATAATTTTTTTATCCATAATAATTATGAATACAAAAGATAACATTTAACATAATATAATTTAGGAAAATATAATTTTTTTTTCTCTGAGATTTTTTTTGATACAAACAGATTGACATGACTTCTAATTTAAAAAAGTAAATATTTGCTTGGAATGAGTTTTTTTTAATCGAAAACCCTTGTTTAGAATTGGATGATATTTTAAGAGTAAAATTTTCCGATTAGAAAATAAATTCTTTTGTAGTTGAAAAAAATATAAAAAAAAGTAAATATTGCGTAACACTTTAATATAAACAACTGAACGCAATTTTACTTTAAGTTATTTTAATAAAAATTGGAACATGTAGATGAAAAGAAAACATAATAATAAAAAATAGGAAGACCTTTCCAACAATGGAGAAATAATAATACATGTATAAAATTGGTTCCTGCGTTAATTCTTCACAACTATTGGCCTTAGGTTATAAGTGTCGTGATTCTGTGGATGAGAACCAACGAGGCCCAGAACAACAGCAGCAAGCAATCGAAGTAGGTAGTGAAATAATCTTGCCCAAGGGCTCTTCACCGACCGACGATAACTTGCGCCAGAAAATAGATTCGGGTGCCATTTTCGTTCAGGGTAAGGAGGAGTTGCCCTACATTTGCTGCGAGAATAACGAACCACCGCCTCATCATCACCACCCTAATTATCCCCGGAGTCTGCGCTCGAACGAACGTCGCCGCGGTAGATCGCGAAGCCTCGTGAACGAAAAGACGACGGCCCCGATGACGACGAGTTTGGTGAACGACAACTGTAATCGAGGTAGCGGAGATGCCCTGCACTCCGAGGGCAATGAAAACGAGAATGAACTCGAAACGGATTCCAAGGACAATAACGCGAACGCCAAGGTTGCCAGGAGTAACTGCCCAGAGCGAAGTGCCACCCTCCCGAGGAGACGACGGAGAAGGGCCCACTCGGGTTGTCTAACGGGGAACCTGCTACCTCCACACCGCGTCACCCCGGACGGCACCGCGATCTACTATTGGTGCGAGCTCCCTAGACGCCCCGGCTCTCAGGGTAAATCTCCATCGAACAAAGTTACCAGTTACCAAAGTTAACCACCACTATATTCAACTGTGATACCACCAAATTCGAATGGATCCTTTTTGCCCTATGGAATTCTGATGAAGCTTACTTTTTAAAAGCACAATGTGACTATTTATTTATTTACCTGTTATTCACTCGACTGATCTACGCCGACTGAATGCGCGATTCAATGCCTTCAAACAGAATAAAAACACCCGATTTTAACTGTTTTATCTTCACTATTTTCACTTACCATTGGCTCATTGAAACTTATAAATACATGTAACATTAACTAAATTCTTTATTTTGTATATATACAGTCGAATAGACATCGGAGATAAACCTCACAAATTATTTTTATCGACAAATTTTTAATTAATAATACTTTATACCAATATCGTTCATCTGGAAAATTCATACAATTGCACTTCCACTAAATGAAATTCCAATTGAATGAAATTAAACCCAAGTTTTTAGTGAAAAAATAGCATTAAATTTTTTCCAAAATTTATATCATACATTTATACGCTGATCACTATCATTTGACCAAAATTAAATTTACATTTTACAAAACTTAAAGTTTATGTAAGCTTCATATAATAGGTATATGCAAAATTGTTTGTTTAAACAAAAAATATTATTTTCAATAATATTTTAGTAACAGGCACATAAATTAATTTCCAAATGAAAGTGAGTAAAACAAATATATTTCCATGTAATTTAATATAAAAAAATATTTGTAATTTTTAATTAGAAAATAAACTAATAAGCATTAATTAAAATAAAAATTTGATTTTTTAAATGAAACTAAATAATAATGATAATAATCTAAAGAATTAAAATATTAGTACATAAATGAATTATTTATTCTTATCTTAAAAAATACCGAGTCCATTAAGTAAATGTATTTACGCGTTGGATAAATTAAATAGTCTAAGTAATTATTAAAATTTCATTCAAGATGAATTCCGCATGAAGGATCTATTCGAGGTCCACTTGAATATCCCACAGATGATTCGGGTAACACAAAATATATCTCTCATAAGCACACAATACAAAAAAAAAGGAAGAAAATAATTACTTTATCACACGTACCATTAAACTACTTTCTCAAAATTCTCAAAGATGTATAAAAAGAAATTTTTGTTGTACAAAATTAATTATAATTTTAAATTAAATACTCTTACTTAATTTAAACTGCTTAATTAAAAAGCATTAGTCTTCATAAAATTTTATTCTATGCAATGATATCAAACTTTAAATATTTCTAGCTTTTTTCTTTTTTTATATTTCTACCAATTTTTATCCGCTTGCACTTTTAAAATAAAGGTGTGATATTTTTAATCATATTTTTATTTTAAATAATTAAAAATTTAAATAAAGAGAATATTATTTATATACGACAAATATTTACATTTTATTGTAGAATAAAATATACATTTACGAATGTAAAACTAAACTAACGTTTCAATTTATAGTAGATTTATTAATATAAAATGTAAATAATTTTAGAAATTTTAAACAATTCATTCCAATCAATATTTACAATAGTTTTTTTTAGTTTATGTATTAATAAAATAATTGATAAAATTATGATTTCCGAACATTTTCAAAAAATATTTCACAAAATTATTAAATTGGCTACATTAAATTTTTTTGCTAAAATTATTATCTTTAAATTGTGAAATTAGATGTATAAAAAATTAAATTGAGTAAATAGAAGCTTTTCCGATATTAAGCTAAAAATTAGTTACGTTTGTATTTATGAACACATAGCATGATTTACAATTGCTATCATCACCATTGGTTTCAGATTTTCATATCTTTATGGTTCTTTCAATAAATATAAACCTTCTATTTTCCCCTATTTGGATAATTCACCAAAATTAAATTTAAAACATACACATTAACTGTACATCAAATATTCTCTAATATCAATGTCAGCATGTACTTCATACGAAACCATAATATTTTAATTTAATTTGTAAATTAAAAAATGTTAGTCTGTAATATAGTATTAATATATAATTTTTGTAATATTGAAAAAAATAATAAAAGTACATTACTGAAGAACTTTAGTTTTATCCTAAATACAATTTTAAAAATATTTTCATTCATTATACATTTAAAATGGTGGGAAATTTTATTACCTTAACTAAATTTCATCAATATTATTATGTGCAATTAAATAATAAGTTTTACGTTTTATTGAAGCTAAAAAAATATGTATAAGGTTAAATTAAATGTCTTATGTAAAAGCATAAAAAATTTTAATTAATTTTGGACAAAAATTTAAACACTTATTTTTTGATTCCTGACATAATTCTCTAAATAAATAAACAATCATTAATCCAAAATTCTAATTATTTCCTGTTGAAAAATGTTGTTAGAACTGGACGATGGAGCCTACAACCCTCTATGGACCATGCGAGGGTTCACACAGACCTTCCATTTTTGGAAGGAGACAAAAAGAGCTCAGTCCGTCCCTCTCAACGCCTTCCTCACCTACATAACATTGCCCTGGTGGAGCATAGCAAAAGGTATAAATAATTAAACCAATAATTAAATATATAATTAAACATTTTATTGAAGTTTTTATCTCTGCTCTAAAAACTTTAAAGTGTGTACTTAAAAATTATTATAACCTTTTTTAATACATAGTCGATTGGTATAAGTAATTTAGAGACATGATCGGATCATTAATTTTATAATAATCATTTTCATCAACTGCATTTAAATTTTTACTCACCATGTAATGTAAAAATTAAAATTATTTTTATCTATTAAAAATATTTAGTTAAAACCTTTTTTTATTTTTACTTTACTTTGTCTTTTATTTAAATTTCCATGTTTTATTTGCATATTTTCAAAGAGAAGTTCAATTTTATTAATACAATTCTATAATGTTATTTTTCAGATATTCTTGATCATCGCGAAGGACCCATATTAACATTTTAACGGACACTACATCTGTACCTTTAAATAATATAATAATATTCACTCTATACATAAATTGAAAAATCGAGTTAACTTATAAATGTACAGATGAAACAACTAAGTAAAATCTACTATTTTGAATTTTTTAATGTTCAACTACGTAATATGTATTTTTTTCATTTCCAGATGTGTATTATAAAATATTTATTCAACTAAAAAAATAAATTGATTTAAAAATCTATGCAGTTTTATTATTTTTTACAACCTAACCAACACGAAAATATCATATATCAATATTTAATCGACTTATTCTTAATCGTAATTGTTAATTTTTCAATTGCTTAGTATCAAAAAATTTATCGGAAATAAATTATTTACTTAATTATTAAAATAATCTATTTTTATAATAATTACTTATCAAAATCAAAGTCAATATTATTAGTTATAATTAAAGTTGTGTTAATATCGAAAAATAGTTATATCCCTTTCTTTTTACTCTAATACTATTCTAAATCAACCCATTGTTTAAATTACAACTTGTCAAATATACAGAAAATAATAAATACAGATCTCATTAATGATTACCGACCAAGTAAATCATTCGATAGAACATTTTATTTTGCCATTAACGAAATACGATAAACTAAATTATGTAAAATCGTATATTGATATATATTAATTATTCACAATCTCTTATCAATTTGATTCTATTTTTACCTATTCTTTATTATATTTTTAATACGACTTAAATATATTATTAAAATGGAACATCATAATATAAGCAAATAAGATTTTTATTTGATTCTTTTATTTTCTTCTTCGTCTCCCATTAAAAGATATCTTCGCTTTAAGCTTATCTTTCGAATGTGAACCCGTTATTTTCTTACTAATGAGACCAATCCATCATTATTTCCCTTCTTAAATTCAAATGTTCTAATTATTTTATCAATTATGGAACGACCTAATTAATTAATTACATATCCAAAGTACTTGGAAAAAAATACTGGATAAGTACATTCCTATACTTATCTAATGAAATAACAACTTAGATGAAATATCGAACAGATTTACGCTTTAGTCACAGGACATTTATAGATTTTTCTAGGTGATGGTTTTCTTAAAGGTGCAGATACATTTAAAGTATCTATTTTATTAATATTTTATTATAATATATTTTATAATTTACAGTATTATATTTTTTTATTTAAAAACAAAATCATTATATTCTTCCCTAAGATTACTCTTCGGGTTTCTTAGGCGACCTATATGAGGGCTCAAAATGTATATAAATAGTTATTTATATTTTAATTAGTAAGATTTACTTGTAAAGTAAATTTACAATTTTATTTTATTATTATTTACTTTTTTCTGAATCTCTAATCACAAAAAACTTTATACATGTATCTACAAATACATTTGTCTCCTTTTATCTATTCTTTACACTTAATTGTTACAACGTGAACTACCAATATCGCAATGAAGTAGGAAATAACTTTATCGTTGTCATTAATTTTCTACGGAGCTCATACCTGAGACATTATTGACATAGCATCCATTACTATTTGTCACATACAACTCAAATAATTTTTATAAGCTACTCTACTAACAGCTTAAATGTTATTACTTTGTCTTTGATTTAATTTTCTTTTTTCATGACACGCTATTTCATAATCATTAGTCACCAACTAGTAACGACCTACACAACATCTTACCTGTGATTTAGTTTATGCAATACGAATTTATGTATGTATAACCCTTATTTGTCATATTATAAAAATTCCCATAATTTTAATTTATTAAAAATCTTCCGATGATCAACCCCATTGCCATTAAATTAATTTTTCAATCACGACTCATTCACATTTAAAATGTTAATATCTTATCAATCTATATCACTTTATGAAATATGAAAAAATAAATTATGAATATTCTAATTATTTAATAAAGTTTAATTTTTAAATTATTGCATACGTTACAATTTCTTAGATACGCATTATACAGATTTTTCAAACCACGTAATCATTAATGTACTAAAATTTTCAGTATATCAAAAATGTAAAAACAATTTTCTATTTATTGAAAAAAGTTCAGATTATATTATTTAACTTAATAAATATAAAATCAATTATTAAAAATATTCTCTTTTATACTAAATACAATATTTTTATACGCCGAGTATTCAAAAGTTAATTAATATTTGTAATAATTGAATTATTTGAGGAGTATATTTGAGAAAGATTCATTTTGCTATTTCGATACGCTGATAATATATGTGATATCATTCAATTTTGAATTTACCTATTCATAAATTCCCTGGTAAGCAAATGTTTGACCTTAAGATAATATCTTAATATAAAAATAAATGTTTCAAGTTTTCATAACAGTCGCCCTTTATTACCTACTCCTCTTGTACGGGTAAAAACCAATTGCACCAGCCACTACATCACAAGCAATAAAATTCCACTATTTCATCAATGTATGATAGCTCTAAGATTTTACTATTTTGTGGATAATCTCGTAAACTTTTAAAAGTACATTACATGTCTTAACTGCACTTGTAGATTTAAGGAGAAACTTTGGGTTTGGTATCTGCTATTCTAGTATTTATCGCGTTAGATACTTGTTACAACATTTATTCATGTCATAAGGTTCTTCTTGTTCTTATCGGAAGCACATGCAACTACATGGATCTTGACACCAGTGATACCTGATGTATTAATCAATTTCAGTACACGGGCCACCAACTCTTAAAACATTTTATGTATTATAATTTTATTTAAAAAATCAATTTTTATTATCCGATTTTTTTTTGCTCATAATTTTAAATCGGCAATTCAATGAGTATTATTACATAAGCAAATATTAAATACAATATTTAAACCACTTATAAAAGTTTAAATAAATTGGTATTCTAATTTTTTTTATTCATAATAATGAAAAAGATACCGTTACTTATTAAAAGTAATTTACAATATATTAATCAATACATTTATATATATTTATCATGCATTAAATTCAAGATTTTTCACTATTACACATAATGATAAAAAAAAACTCAGGTGAAAAGTTATTAGTGAATGATTTAATTATATTACAAAAGAACACAAATTATTTTAACAAATAATTTTTAATAATTTATCAATAATTATTATAAATAAATACAACTTTTTATTTAAAAACAAATATTTTATACGTGTATATATATTTGAGGGTTATTTATATATAAAGTTTTTGTTATAAATATAAATATATTACTTGTACTTGTTATAAAATAACATTTTTATCTTTTGTAAAATAATTGAGCCCGTTAAGAACAAATAATTCATAAAAAATTATTAACAAACATTACATATCATTAATTTTGAGGAAATTGCGTTATTAAAATATAACTATAAAAATATATATATATGATATATTTATGATATATTACAAAATAATTGCTTAGTCGCATACATTTAAAAATACTCATTGAAACAGACACAATAGTTAAAAATTTCCGGAAACTTCTTGAATGGTAATTAAAAATATGTTTTTATTTTGTCTGGCTTTCCATAATAGCTCTTTAAAATCGTACTTTAATTTACAAAATTCTTTAAGATAAATTATCATTAAAATCTTTTCTTGTTATTGAACAGATTTAACATATTGCCTAAAACGTCAGTACTAATAGATATAACCAACGTTTTGGCAACGAGATTTTTCAGCGTTTCACCAAATCATCTTGAATTTGTTGCAGCGTTTTGCCTTTCGTCTCGGGCATGCAAATAAGGGCGTAGGGCACAATAAGTATCGTAAGTACCGAGTGCAAAAAATACACATTACTCTGTCCAATCAATTTGATAAGGGGCTGATATGACTTTGTTGCAACGAATGCAAATATGGCACCTGTGAGACTGGCGAAGCAAGCTGCAATGTATTTAATATTTGTTGGGAAAAGCTCACTAAGAACGGTACTTGGGACACACATGAGACCAACGAAGAACGCGATATCAAAGACGAAGACCGAGATAATAAGAAGCCATTGAAGAGGTTCTGTAGCCTTGTAGCCTAGGTCCAACAGGAGAAAATGGGTTCCAAGGCCAGCCATGGAAAACGATACACCCAAGCTTGAAATAATCAAGAGTAGCCGTCTGAAAAATACAAAAAGCCAAATATTATTAAAAAAGAAATTTTATAATATTTATCTTTTAAAGGTCTAATGACATTAATTACTATTAATATTGTAACTCATAAAACTGATTACCTGCCACATCTATCGATCATTATAATCGAGAAAACCGAAGCAACCAAACCGGAAGCACTGACGTATATAACCACGATTTTAGGCTCAAATATGAAGGCTTTTCCTTGAATGAGTATGATCTCCATGTAGAAAAGAATACTGTTGAAACCGGAAACTTGCATGAAAGCCCAAAGAGTTATTACCAAAATCATGGCGTGCATCATTGCCGGGTGTCGAAATTCTTTCAACTTTTCGATCCACGATTGAGAATTCGAATTGGCGACAAACTTTTTAACGAGATCAAATTCTTCTTCAGTTTGGTAGCCAGCTCGGTACCAATTGATCGATTCCTTAGCCTCCTCAAATTTATTTACTATAAAAATAACATTAACAGTTAATTTTAATGAATTGACGGTATAAAATACTCAATACGTAAATACTACAATTTTATTTTTCGATTTTCACAATTTAAAACTAAAATCAAATTTGTATTTACAAGTTTATATAGAAAGTATATGGTTATTGAATTAAAATTTTAATAAATTGCCTTTGGTATAAATTGTAAACTCATCTATTATTTCACCTACTGCATAATACTTCATCATTATAATTATTTAAATATAGTTTTTGAAAAATATTGGTAAGTTTTTCGATATATTCAAATCTCAAATATATCTTAATACAATCTACTTTAAATAATTTAAATTTCTAAAAATGGCTCTACTCGGAATATTTGAATAAATTTTCAATTGTCCAGATATAATTTATAACTCTAAGAACATTATTTAATCTCGTCGATGATTAATTAATAAAAAAGAGATGTACCTTTTACGAGATGATGTGGTGATTCGGGCAGCCAAAAGAAAAGCACCATCAAAGCTATACAGGGCGCAAAGTACACACCAGCCGATATTTCCAATGGTAGGTAACTTCCAATTATGTTACTAATCATTACACCAAAGGTCCCTCCACACGCAACGAAGGACACCAATGCTCCCCTTATTTCGGGCAATGCAACTTCCCCTATGTAGAGGGGGTAAACACTGTAGGTCATTCCCAATCCCAACCCCCCGCAACACCGAGCAGCGTAGAGCCACTCGGCGCGATTCGCAAAGCAGGTGAGAATCCAGCAGAAGCTGATAGGGATCAAAGTGCAGAGGACCGCTCGCTTACTTCCCAGGTAATTCGCCAGGATGGCACCCACGGGCGCGCCCACGAATCTCCCTAGATTCAATAAGGACGCCACCCACGAAGCTTCATCCAAGGTCAAGGGCAAAGTAGCGTTGGGCATGGTGAGGCGCGCCAGGTAGGGTGAGGACCATCCGCTCATTATTCCCAACTGATTCAGCACCATTGTCACTGAAATATTAAGATAATTTGTTTTTAAACAGCTACCAATGTGTACTGCCATTTTTAATTTACGACAATCAACAATTCTGATAATAACTATTGGAGAATTCTTTGCACTTGAATCTTGCTCGATGCAATTTAAGTTTAAAAATAAGAGTGCAAAACATAATTAAATTGAATTTTTAAATTTATGATATTCGATTTCATAAGTTATGTCTTCAAGCATATAATCATTTAACCATTGCTAAAGTAAAAATAACTAAGAAATTTGAAATAAAGTAGCATGATCATTTTTAAGGTAGATCTATACTTCATTTGAAAAATTTTCAATTTTAATTGCACTTTAAAAAGATACACATTTCATATTATTAATATTTAAATAATTTATTATAAATTACATGCTTTAATTCTAACTTAATTTATAATTCTTATTTAATGAAATATAACTTCTGACGAAATAACTATTCTTTAATTACATACTCTTAATTTTCAAAAATTTTGAAGATCATTCTATTTAAATTTAAAATAATTAATTTAATTTTATACAAATTAAATTCACATTATAATATAAAAAAATACAATACCTTTTTTTAAATAAGGTGCGTTGTAATTCGTCTAAATAAAATAATACAAAAGTTGTTTGTTAGTTTATTGTTTCAATAATACTAATCTCTGTCATTATCAAATAAAAAATGTTTAATATAATAATTTAAGTACTAAAAAATAGGTTATCAATACAATGCTACCTTAACAATTTAAAATTTAAAGTAGCTATGTATATTTTTTTAAATATTTACTTTTATGCATATAATAAAATATAAAATAATCAAAAATTTCTAATATTAATGTCTCAAATATTAAAATGATCAAATACTTTTATTCAATAAATTTCGAAAAATGTATTAAATGATTTATGTTTTTCAGAATTCAATTTAATATAAAAAAAATATTTATTAAAAATTATGTCTAATATTAAAAAAAAATAATTTTTGTATTTACTACTATAAATGAAATAATAGGTTTATTTCTCTTTTTAACTGTAGTATTTTTAAATATATAATTTTGGAAGTGTATTGCATCTTCAATATTACTCATTTATAAATGAAAAATATTTTAAACATAATATAATATAAATATTATATAAATTCATTTATTCATTGATAAATCTTTACAATTAAGCAAATTATTTATAATTACTTAATAAGAAATATATAATGTTTACTAATTTATTTGATTCAATAATGCATAAGTGTTTCTAATAGTTAACTTTAAGAATTAAAAGAATTTTAAGTTAGAAATAATTTTTATAGCTGAAAATGATTAATTAAAAAATATTATATATGTATATATAAATTATTATGATGAAATTTATTAAGGAAGTAAAAGTTGTACTTTTAAGAAAAATATATGTTCTTTACTTATACGTAGATATAATTTTTTGTTCTATCTATTTTATTTACTCACTAAATAGCAATTAACAAATTAGGCTGAAGAAATACTACGATTTCAAAATAACTCAAATTTGTATATTCTTATCTACCATAATTTTAACTCTTTAATTATACACAAGTAATTTCTATACATCTAATATTACTGATTGACTGCCAAAAAAACTATTTTCTTAATTATTTAATACAATAAAAACAATTAAAAACATCTAAAATAATAAGAAACAAACATTAAATTATAAAAAACAAAAATAATGAATAAATTAATATTTAAAAAATGTGTATCTAAATTGAAATTTTAAAATATCGTTTATAAAAAGTTTATATTATTTTAATTAATAAAAAACACTTTTATAATATATATATTCTATACCATAAAAAACTTATATTAATTTTTAATCCAATTATTTAATAAATATTTATATATTTCTATATATTTTAGATATTTAATTTTGAAATAAACTGATTTAACAATAAGATTAAGTATTTAACTAAATAAATTATTTGACTCAACTTCAATGTAATTTGATATATTCATTGGGGCTTTAATTAGATTATCGGTGATTCATAATTGCTGTAATAAAAGTTTATAAATTTTTTAATAAACAATTAGATAGAATGGTTGAATTTTTATAATTCAAGGTTTTATATAATTTATCCATTTCATAATATTGGCTTTTATAAATGTTAAATATAAAATTATACTGATTATTAATAATCATTCACATGAAATAATCTTTTTTGTATAAATATATAACCACCAATATACAGATTAAATAATCTTATTGATTACAGAATTCAAAAATTAGTTGTAGATTAATTAATCTAATTTAAAGTTTATTTCGAATTTTCACCTTAATCCTTTAAAAGTACTTCATATTTAATTATACGCGATTCAAACATTTACTCTCAAAAAGTTGAACAGAAGTATAAATAATTTTTTTTGTTGATACTTATTAAATTCTAAGAAATAAATACAAAGTTAACGAATAAACTATTTGAAAATACTCACCGCCAAATCCAGCAAGAAATTGTGGAAAATATTTTTGAAAATTTAACGTTTTCGCTGTCATTTGAGTCATTTTTAAAAACACCTTCTCTGGTGTTTTCACGTTCCTCGAGATAAGTGAACTGTATCGTCAATGTTATAACTTCTTCTCTCAATCCTGAATGTAGAATAATAAACGCTACTTCAGCTTTGTCTTTTTACGATGGCTTGATCTTCTACTATTTCGTAAAATATATGATAATTGAATACCAACACTTGAAAAATCTATTTAAATAGTGATCATTTATTTTATATGTGCATATCTCATTTATTAAATATTTTCTTCTAAAAGACTAAAGAGAAAAATATAAAAAAAAATATATTCCCATGAGAATATAAAGTACATTTAAAAATACAAAATTGTAAAAATTAAAAAAAATAAGATATTTAGAGCTAAAACAATATTTTAAAATAAATTAAATACTTGTCAATTCATTTGATGCTTAAATTTATCAATTTTCTCATAATATTTATAAAATTTTGGTCAGCCCGTGTAATACAAATAAAATTTTATAAAATTTTATTTAATGTTAAATCAGAATTTAGATGTTTACTTGTTACTACGCAATATACAATTCATTGTAACAGCAGTAATATATTCGGTATTCGTACTCGAGTACTAATTTATTATGCAAATACAAAACTGATAATACTATGAGTTACAACAATCTTACACACATACGATTTAATACATTTTATATATAATATTGTTATAAAATGTTATAAAAAGAACATAATTTATATTGATATTTACAAATTTTTTTTAATGCACATATTATAAAGTACAATTACAATACAAGAACAAAAAAAGAAAAGATTACTAACTTGGTCTGCGCTCGACTCGCTGAAGATTTGGCTACAAACCAAACACAAAAAAAAAATGTTGGGCAATATTTTACAAGTTCAGCAAGCGAACGGTGATAGTGCTCGTGGCGGAAATACAAATATTGCTAGTAATATGACATTGGAAAGCTCCGAGAGTGACTCCTCGATTTTTCGGCTAGATTACTAGTTCACATAGTGTACACACACAATACAATCCTCCACACTCGTATCAAAGTTTATTTTAAACTTAATTCATAGCGATCTTCTTCTAACGTTTCTATGTGTCTCTAACTTCTCACTTTATCTCCCTCTAGAGCACTTTGAGCTTGGCTGACTCCTCGATTAATCTCCTCGATTACAGGATAAGATGAGCTTCAACTGAAATTATAAGAAAGTGAATAAAGTTCGGCTTGAGCAAATACTCGTTTAAATTATACCAATTTGCAAATTAGAAAAACAAAAATTAGAGCCCCAAAATAGATCGACCATATTCGACCCCAGTAATCCATTTTTGAGCGATTATAATGCTACTGCATTAATATAAATTCCCACCATTTCACTAGGATCTCCTAAAAACTCAGTACTACTTTCCTCTAGGTAAGTAATATTATACCTAAATTTGAGTCTATTTTAAAATTAAATCAGTCTTCAGTTCTTCTTAACAATGAGAATCGCTAAGAACTCTAATTATCAATGTATAATAATTATATTAGATTTTCATTACCTCTATCATCTTTAATATCAAATCTTAAATTAAACACCATGATTGTCAGAGATAATGAGTTTCAATTTGACGCATCAACTAACAGAAACTACTCTTCTTTCAGATCTTAAGGATATCTTAGAAAAACTCAAAATTTGTCCTGCTATGATAACAAAGAAATTATTTACATACTCTGGTGACTTAAGCTGAATTATTGTCTTCTCATATCAAAAATATGATTTATTTAATCTTAACTATAATAAAGAAAATCTTTATACTATGTTATTTTAGCAAATTTTTAGTAAATTTAAGAAAAAAATTCCCTTTTGTAAAATAATTGACAAATCTATCCAATTTCTTTGTCTTAATGCACGTTAATTCACTTGGCAGTATTACATCTACGTAAAACATTAGATCATTCTTCCTAAGTCCAGATCATTCTTAAATGCACATGCTATTTACGCTGGATTATTTATTTATTTTCTCTCTTTTTTTTTAATGAAAATAAAAATTATTGTATTTTGTTATAATAGTTATAATCGATAATAATTGTATTTCCAATAATACTTGTTATCAATGAAGTATTTATATTACAGTATAAAATAAAAAAAAAAAAAAAAAAAAAAAAAAAAAAGACCTAACAATTTTTTAGGATATGTGAGAAAGACAAGAAAGAAAAAGTATCAAGTATTAAATGTGTGAATATAAAATAGATGAAGAATCTCGAGTAGCGGTATCTGTGAACAAGAAATAAAGTGGCAAACATATGGAAGTAATAAAACTATTAGAAACGTATGCTTATTAATATAAGTAATAATATATATATTTATTTTATATATAAATATTTTATATATAAGCATATTGTATAGAGGATGTTAAATTAAAATATTATGAATTAAACAAAAATAATGAAATAACAAGTGAATATTAAGCAAATAAAAGTAAAGTGAATAATCAAATTTGTATAAGAAATGAATTAAATTTTGTTATAAAGTAAAAATATATCATACAATTTATTTAAAAAATTCATAGCCTTCAAACTAATGTATTATTAAAAATTATCAAATATATTACATGAAAAAGAATTATTTAATTACAAATAATTTTATTATATCAAATTATTTTTTCAAATTTTTTAAATATGATATTATTTTACACAATACTACATCTATTTTATACAATTAGTAAACATGCAAAATATTTTAATACTAATCTACTTACAATTATGAAGCTTAGCTTACTTAATTACGAAATATAATTATATTATCTGTTAGATTGATTGCGTACAACTTAATTTCTCGTATTATTTATACATTTTGCACAGAATGTAAGAAATATTTATTTATAATTATTTATTTTTTATTGGTATTAATTAAAAAATTTAATTTTAATTTTCATTACTATAATAATATATTTATTTTATTATAATTTGAATATTTTTGTATTAGTTTGTATCTATTAATTTTCCAAAGTATGTATAATTTGTTCTGACACATAAAAACAATGCTATAATGTTACAAAACAATATATTATTCTTTTAATTTATATTTAAAATTTTTAAATTTATTTTATAAAATCAGAGAAAATACTGGAAAAACTTTTCACTTCTCTGAAAAAAGCTTGTGTTCACAAAAAACGTATTTTTCACAATTAGTATTAACTTCAAGTCATTCTTTTCCCTCCTCTAAACATTTTTCCTTCTCTATAAACCATTCCAATTAACGTTCACGTATAACTCTTTGAAGAAATGAATGAAAAAACAAAAACAAAATATTCGTGTGCCTGCAAAATTCCAGACAAAAATGCAATGATGCATTTTCAACACTTTCACATATGCACACACATAAACATAATATTCAACTTATATTCTTTAAGTTGACTCTATGTAAAAAAATTATATCTCAATAAATAATTTATGCAATGAACCATTTAATATAAATAATTTGATGCTAAATAACTAAAAGTAACAACCAGGATATACATGTATGTGATAATGTAATGAGTTTCCTTAATTAATTATTTTAAACACACATATTATACAGATTTTTTACCTATAATAATAAAAAGAAAATTTGATTACAATTTAATTCTTACAAATCTAGTTTATTTTTATTTAAACTCACATTTTTATTAAACATATTCCATCTTCAAAACAATAGTTTACTTAATGCTATTGAATTTAGAAAATAAACTTGAACATTATATAATAAAATGTATGAAAGTAAATAATTTTTTTTTAATTATAAATAAATGAGTTGTTTGCAAATAATAACACATAAAACCAAAGCATAAATAAATCATAATTGAAATATAATGAACAAATATTAAAATATATTATATTTAATAATCGTTCCAAAACTATAACTATATATTACAATTATTGTAAAATTTAATATCAACTTATTAAAAAATTTTACTTTATAGATTTTTTAAAAACGTAAAACTTAATAATTTCTGAGAAAAAAAGATTTTGTGTTAAACATATTAATGACACATAAGCTTCCTAAATCATGGAATTATTTAATAAATAAAAAATTCATGAAACTTTGTACAAATATAATTATTAATATATTTATATTCGTATAAAGTTTCATTGCAGCATTAAAAGTCTTTATCATATGTTACCATTTCGAAATTCATGAGTCATAATTGTATTTCTAATGAGTGTTTCCCAGCTATTGTTAAAAAAAAACCTAATGAATTCTTAATGACAACTTTATAATATATATCCAATATTTATTATAATAAAAGGTAAGATTTTCATTAATTGAATTTGTATTGATATATCAAAGAATGTAATATTAAAAATGTAATTAACAATTATTGCAACATAATTTTTAAAAATTTAAAGATTGATAAAGATTTTACACAATTATATATAAAATGATGTAAATAAAGTCGATGATAAATTAGCAAAATTATAAAAAAAAAATCGAAATCAAGTTTTATATTTTATGAGCCATAATGTATAAGAGACAAAAATTATAAATTGAGGCTTAAAAATTAAATATTGATTTCTATGAATAAAAAACATAAATAATAAAATATAAATAAGATGTATGCTTAAAAAGAAGATACAACCCAAATTATACTTAATTGATAATATAACAAATGTATGCAAAAGATTATCACGTGCGAGATAAGACAAGGCTATCAAATAAAAAGTAAAAAAGATTTTAATTTTGTAGAGGTTTAGAAAAATTATGTATTGACTAAAGTACATTCAGAAATTGAAATATTAAAATTTTTAAATATTAAAGAATTACAAACACTTACACGAAAAATCGAACAGTTTTTGTATACATGTATATATATTATAAAATAATCAGTTGACTAAACTATGAAATTAATTAGTAAATTTTAGTAATTTATTATAAAAACTGTTTATAAAATTTTCTTTAATGTAAATGTTTATATTATAGAAACAATTATTTATATTAATATATCTTTTTTATATAAACAAAAGGTCAATAGTTAAAAAAATTTACTTAATTTTATTATTTAACTGTACTGCATGTGAATATTTATACCAGATAATAAATTTACATATTTTTACATACATAGTTCATGTATATGTTTAATTATTTGTTTATAATGAGAAAGAAAAAAATATTGAAATATTTACTCATATTTCAATTTTAAATATGTATTCATTTATATATCTATTCATAATCCAAAATTTTAATTATGTTATTATTACATATTATTTTATTTTTTATTTTAGTAATGCAATTCAGGTTTGTCGCATGTATTTAATCTTTATTTTAAAAATCTTACTGAATACCTTTGCATATATATTTAATTCTCGTCAAAATATTAATCTAGAATTAATTATAATTACATTTTTTATGAATTATACGTATTACTGTTTAAATTTTAAATAAATTTATTGAATGTTCCATCTGAGATTCATTTTTCATTACTATAATATGGTAATAACGAACTATTGATAATATAATTAAGAATAATTGAATGAATCTTATTTTTATATCTTAGGTTTGTTATTAAAATTTTTTAAAACATGTACCCATTTATAATATTTTATAAAAAATTTATTATGTATAAATTTAAAAATATGAAAAAGAAGTTTACATTTCTACTTACGTGATAAGTTACAAAAATTTTACATTTATAAGAAATTAGAATATGAAAGAATCAATAAAAATTAATCGATATTACTTAAGAAAATCCACTAATTTAAATGCTTCTTGCTTATGTACAATTTTTTTTATTGGTTTACTTTTACGAATATAGAATGATTAAAGTTTAACTATTTTAAAGAATAAATATTACTCATAAATATATTTAATATTATTTATAAAAATAGAAATTTTTACATTTGTATAAAATGTTTTTATAATTTACATATTTAATATAATAATTACATCGATACAGTTATTTTACATAAATTACCTCAATTTATTGGGTGTGATTGCTAAAGCTTAATATAAATTGTTATTTTATATAAGTATCAGACTTAAAACTAAAGTGGTTACATTTTCAAAATTCTCTATTTTTATTATTCTGATTAAAAGTAAAGTCATGTACTCGATAAAATGTACATTATTTTAATTTTTATAAAAACGAAATTAAAATTAATTATTTTACGATGAATGGTAAAAAATGATAACAGTAAATAGTTCGTAAAGAGTAAAAGTAAACGCACTTAATAAATGTAATATTTACATTTTTTTATGCCTATACTACGTGTCTTAATAATATTTCAAGTAATAATTCGACTGCGAATAATAGAGAGGATGCACTATTCGCTAAAAATGAATTTTTAATGTAATATGCAATATCATTTTTGGCTAAATCTTGAGGTATGTTCCATAAAACATAATTATTTTCTAAATAATAAAAATATCGCGCAAATGTTTTATTACTCTAGAAAAGGTTCTTAACGATATGGACTTTATCTAAATGAGGTTATACCTGATAAGTTATAAAAATTAAAAAATTTTCATGACTTCCTAATCAAATCATCTTGTATTTGCTGGAGTGACTTTCCTTTAGTCTCGGGCATGAAGAAAAGAGCGTAGGGTACAGCCATGAATGTGATCATTGCATGACCGTAAAAGACGTAGGCCTCGCCAAATAAATCGACCAGTGGTTGGTAACTCTTGGAGCCCAGAAAAGCTGCACTTGCGGCGGTCAAGTTGGCTATGCACGTGGCCACGGACTTGACATTCGCTGCGTAGGCCTCACTCGAAACTATGCTGGGAATCGAGGCGAGACCAACCACGAAAAAAATGATAAACACGAAAAGTGAGACCAGGGGCAAAAACTGGGAGCCGACCCACTCGACCCCAGCCTCCAGCAGGAGAAAGTGCGTTCCCAAGGACACGAGAGCCACCGTCACCCCCGAGCTCGAGTACATCAAGAGGGTGCGCCTTCCGCATTTGTCGTACAGGCCGATGCATGCTATCGATGCTATGACCGAGCAAGCAAGTATGTACGAGACTGCAGAAGAGGGTTGAATGATTTTCGATTGACTTCGGGTGAGGATGATCTCCATGTAGAAGAGGACGTTGTTGAGACCAGAGAGCTGCATGAATATGAAGAGCATCATCACCATCACTGTTGCCTTTCGCACGTGTTTCAGTCTGAAATCGGCTGAAAGTACAAATCACAGATTAATTTGTCAAACGACAAAATGATATCGCTTCGACATTATCATCATCATCATCATCATCATCATCATCATCATCATCATCAGACAAGGGGTTCAAAACATCGATTTTTTTCTTTTTTTTTCTTAAATACACGAATAATGCACTCAAATATTGGAGTTCGATTATAAATATTTGTAAAATAGCAGCGTGATAAAAATTTAATCTTACAATTTACGGATAATGCATTAAAACTTTTTAGTATTTTTACCTCGGAATTACGTCTTCCAAAATGACCACCATTTTTTTTTAAATACAAATTATCCAATTAATTTTGAAAAAACATTCAAAATGCCTTTTACAATGATTAATTAAATTTTGTGAAGTAGATTTTTTTTTTTTTTTTTTGATAAATAAAAGATTGTGAATTTGGAATGCAAAAAATGAGCATTTTTCTGAAAAATAAAAATCTCATTTCAGAATACTCGCGTTTTTTCACTCGGTAATATTTTTAAAAAATTCTAGGTCGAGGTACACAGGATTTTATCTACTTTAACGTGAAAAAATGGTTATCTTCTACAATAACAGAAGTTTTACAACTTTTTTTGTTTACGTTCACAGTGTAAAATTTATGTCAACTCTGAAATTTTATAAACTTTATATATACAGAGTAAATAATATATTTTAAAATTTAAAAACAGTTGATTAATTAGTTTTTTTACAAGTCCCGAAAAAACACTATGTTTTGAGCACGACAAACTAAGTAACCCCTTTTCGTATTATTATCAATTTTTAGCTTCACAAATAGTAAATACACTATATTAATATTTTATGATAAAGATCTCTGTAATTAATACTATTTAAAAAAGAAAAAATACTCGAATTATAAAATAATATTTTTTAATTAACAATGATTTATGAATTTTTTATTGCAAGATAATAAGATAAAATGTTAAATAATTTATTTATTCGTGATCAGTCTAGACTTTTTTGAAACGAAAGTTACCAATATTTACATGATAATTATTGCCATTTCAAACAGTTAAATATTTCATCACATCAAATATCATAAACAAATTAAACTTTAAAAAGCTTTAATCGAAACGTATCGCGATAAATAAAGGTCTATAAATAAATTGTGGCTCTGTTTTCAATTTATTGCTATGCTACTGCTAAAATGAGATAATATTTTTTAATGCTTTATTTTTTACAGATAAATATGCACACACCCATACATTAAAGTGTGAGTGTGTGCATTATATTATGTTTTATTATTGTTTTTATTAAATTATTTTTTATTTAAATTAAAAGAAATATAATTATTTAATAATTTACCTAGTGTTTCCAGAAAGCTACTGGTATTAGTGGATTTAATAAATTTGATGACTCCCTCAAGTTCCTCCTCAACATTTTCACCACTACGATACCACTTAATAGACTTTCTCGCTTCTTCGATGTTTCCACTCTTAACTAAATGATGGGGAGAATCTGGCAATAAAATGAGTAGAATTATTAGAACTATGCACGGTATGAAAAATGTAATACTGGAATTGGTTAAATTCAAATTTGATCCTGTGACGCTGGCCAAAAGATTACCGAATGGCGCTCCCATAACAGCAAATGAAACGAGGGAGCCTCTAATAAATAAACAGAAAAAACTTTAATTATTATATTTATGTATTTTTTGTATTAGCTATAGGATAATTATTGCACCGTAGAGTATTTAGTTTGCCCAAACTGATGGCAAAGTTTCTAAAATCAGAGTAACAAAATACATTTCTTCTCTTTCAAAATATTTTTATGTGTTTACATAATTAAATCAGGCAAAAATTAGATAGTATTTTATTAAATATTAAAAAGTAAATGGTTACTTTTGGTTTAAAAATGATTCAACTTAAAAAAAAACACAAATTACTTTATGGAATGTCTAGCTCAAGTATATTTAATGACTTTTGTTAATTAAAATTTTAAATATACTAAATCGTGTAATCATTCTAGTACTTGATAAAGTTTAATAAATAATTACGTCATGACTAGTTTATTACTCATTACTCAACAACTTGTGACTATTTTTATATTGAATTACTAAAAATTGGATGAATTCTTAATAACTATGAATTACAATTAACGTTTTTTAGTAAAAATAGACGTCTTGGGTGCATATTTATTTAAAATTACCAAGCATCGAATATATAGATCAGTTCTACGTGCATTCATGGGTTTTACATAACAAAAAAGAACAATATTCGAAATGAATTACCTAATATCTGAAGAAGCCACTTCTCCCAAATACAAATTGAAGCAACTGTAGGCGAAGCCAAAACCAATGCCAAGACTGATTCTGGCAGCATACAGCCAAAGTGCAGAGTTGGCAGCAATTGTCAAAATCCATCCGAGCGCCATTGGAATGGCGGTTATAAGAGTCGTTTTCTTACTCCCGAATATATCGACAGAAATCGAGCCCAAAATCGCACCTGTGAATCTCCCGAAATACAGCAAAGCCGCCACCCAGGATCCCTCGACTAAGGTCAGAGGTAAGCTTGAACCTGGAGCGGTTAATTGGGCCAAATAAGGTGAACTCCAACCCACCATAATTCCTATCTCTCCGTTTATTATCCATACTAAAGAATACAAGTACTTATTAAAGACATATTTCATTTTAATTATTAATTATTAATGTTAATAGCTTGTGTTATTCATTTCTTACGCGTAAAATAACTAATGTGATTATTAAATTATCTTTGCTTCTAATTCATTATTAAATAATACTTTCAATTTCAACAACATGAATTATATTTGGATTGCAATATAATCATCAAGACCATAAAATTTAATGTACAAGAAAAAGCCTTTTTTTAAATCTTACGATACTCAAATTTCATATTTTATTGGATTTGTTTTATTTATTATTAATAGTTTAACAACTTTAAAATGAATTCACAGAAAACTAAGAAGTAAAATATGATTAAATATATTTTAATATTCAATAATAGAAACATGTATTTGATCTCTATTAAAAAAACTGAATATAATTAATAATAAATTTTTTTTTATCATATCATCAATATCAATAAAGTACATACCGAGGAAGCTTGTTGATAAATAAACAATATAAAAACTAGTTTGTATCGTCTTATTTCTTAATTACATTGTTAATACATTTATAAATTAAGATAAACGTACCTGCAAATGCTGCTAGAGCTTGTGGATAAATCTTTTTAAATCGTTCGAGGAATTTGGATAAAGCAAGCATTTCGATGATATTAAAAATGAATAGGACGAGACCTTCTTGAAATGCCCAAGTAAATTAAATCTTCATTCTAATGCGAGCATATTTTACTTGTTATAATGTTTACTTTTTGTTGATAAGATAAGAAATTAGTTTTTTCGTGGTCGGGAATTTAAACAAAAACTAGCTAAATGAGTACCCTTTTCTATATTATATTAGGCATTTGTAAAAGACTTTATAATAAATATATGAAAAGAGTAAATTCTATGATTTAAATTAGTTTATCATATCATATTATTCTATTTTTCTTTTAAAATGCAATAAAATGAACTAACATTTCAAAAAATACAATATTTACATTTATATTTTCATTTAGGTATTGGTCATTTTGCAATAATGAAATCATTATTTAATATTGATATAAACTGTACAACAAAATATGTCAAAATACTATTAAAACTAAAAATATATTAAGTTAAAAACGATCTTATTTCATTAAATTATTAATTAAAATGTAAATTTTACTATAAATATGTATACCAAAATTTAACTCATCCTGAGATAAAATTATATCTATAAATCCTAATAAACATTTATTTAACTAATAAAAAATCATACCGTAAAGGTAATTAAGCTTACATCAGATGTTAGACAGGTTTATTTGATGAATTTAATTTATTTAACATAAACTATTTTTATAACTTAGGTAATTCTTAAAATAATTATTAAATATTAATATTAATTAATTTTAAAAATACATAGCACTAAAAAAACATTTAAATTAAATTACTATAATATGTATATTTGTTTAAATTTTTAATGTCTAAATAATTTTTAATAACTGACTATGCGATAATTTTTATTTATCGTATCGATCTTGATTAAATTAATTAAACTATTATTGATTTCATTTAATTAAAAAAAATTTACGAGTAACATGATATAATTGTTAATGTTTTATTAATATTATAAAATCTTTTGTTTATAATACAGCTAATGCAATAATATTATTCTATCAATATTATTTAGAAAGTTTATAATTTAACCTTAATATTTGTAACATGCAGGAGTCAAAATAATGAAATCATTTATTGTACACACAGAAGCAAATATATTTAAGCTTAAAATCTCCAACTACGTATATTACAACATTTATGTGATTGGTGTAGTAGTCAAAAAATACATCAGATAAAATTGAAATTCAGTTTTAGATTTTATAAAACAAACGAATTTGTTTTTATATTTTTATAAAAAAAATATACTGTTAAAATTAAATTTAATAGTTAAATGTTGCTAAATAAAATGATTTTAAAAAACTATTTAAATAACCAAGTTATGTTGAAAATTTTTTAACATTATTCGTTAAAATAATATAACCATATACAAATTAAAGTATTATATCTGTAAGTCACAAGCATTACGTTGAATTAATTATTATTTTTTTCCATTAGTTAGTGTATGATTTAAGCCATTTATATTAAAAAACTATTACTAAAAAAAAGTTCAATATTTTAAAAATTATTGTTAGAACAATAGGTTTAAAATTACAAAATTGGTTAATATCATGATCCGGAATTTTATTAATTTATCTAACACTTTATGGAATGAAACATTCCTGATTGTTTCAAATATCTATATCAAATGATGATAAATTTTACTGTCTACATTCATATAATTTTTTGTTAAGACGATTTTTAAAATTATGAATCATAATATATTTCAATAATAATAACTAATAAACATATAATGACGCTAATATAATTATAATAACAAAGTGTAACTCTTATTAAATTTATTTATAAGCTATTGTATAAATTTTCACAAATTTAACTATTCTTTTAACAATCATATAAACAGTAAATAATTTATAAGAAAATACATAGATACACAAATTAAAATCAATAAACAAATGTATAAAATGTTCTTTACTAAGTAAATAAAAATAATTATTATAATTATTATTATTCTAAATGTATACATATTTGGTTTTTTTGTTATTAAAATATTGTGTAATGTAATTTATATTTTTTTTAATGAAAAAACAAAAAATATTGTTTAAATTTTGAAATAAAAGTTAGTAATTATAATATCATTATACAATTTTACAAGTATCATGTTACCAACATGAATAATTGTACAGAATTATATAAATTTAAAATATATTTATATAATCAAAATACGTGCACTTAAAATTTCATTTTATTAATTTTAAATATCTAATATTTTCTTTAATATTTAGAAAATAATATCATAGAAAATGTAAAGATATATTTACTGTTGCATTATTTTAAAAAAATATTATTACTAATGTTTATGAACAGTTAATATTTATTAAAAATTATTCTGTAGATAACTATTAATACTTAATACAATTTTATTAAATTTTAATTTAAGTTTCGAAATTTTAATGTTTAAATAAAATTTTTTACTTTGGGATTAAAATAATTTACTGCATATATTACCGAAGCAAATACATGCGCTATATTATATAATTGCAGTAATGGCAAATTAAACAAAACTTTTTCAAATTAAATAAAATTTCTTTTATGTAATTTTGACTTCTTATATAAATAATTTTTAAAAAATCATAATTTATAAAATAAAATCACACTAATGAGCATCGATTTGTTTATTATTCACAACATATATTATACTGATGCTGTAATATAATATTCAATACAGGTTTTCAATACTCAAAATTTAAACAAGTAAAAAAAATCATAAATTAAACTTACAGTGAAAGTTAATTCAATCAAATTCCAAATTAATAAAGTAGAAATATAATATTTCACCACTATTAGAAAACAATTACTTACAATATTAATATTAGTTCAAAATATTTATTACTACAATTGTTAATCAAACTACATTATTAATATTAATGGCGATAAATTATACATTATTATTAATTATATAAAAAATCGTTGATATTTTGTTTCATAATAAAATAAATAAAACAATAATAATAAAAAAAATTAATAATATTTAAATACACAATAACCATATTTATATTTTTAATAAACATTATTTTTAAGACATATACATGATTTTAATATATATTATTAAACCATTTAACTACTATTATATAAATATATGATTATTTAATATGTAATTTAATATAAAAAATTACATAAATTTTTAATATGTAAAATATATATTTATATATTAAATATTTAAAGCATAAAGTAAGCAACAATTTCTAATTGATTAAAATGTATATAATGGTTAATAAAATTAACTTAATCGACTGAAATTAATACGAAACAAAAACCACAAATTTAAATTATTTATAGTATTTAGTAATGTATTAAAACAAATTTTTTTTATTTTAATCAAAATGATAGTTAACATACAGTAGTTATGTAAAAAAATTATTAATTCTTATATTTAAATTAAATTTTTTATATAATTCTTAAAATAGAATTTAATAAATAATAATATTAAATTGGTTTATTATATTAAAATTTTACTTACGTTTTCTTAAAAAAGGTTGAACTGCTGCACAGCCTGACTTATTTCTTTTGATAAGTATGAATTACTATGAAAAGAAATAAAATATATTAATTGTAAATATTTCTTAAATTTATTTTTAATGTGCTGACTGGCAACTAATTAAAGAATGATATTTCAATATACAAATGGGTATTTTAAAAGAGAAACTTCCAATATAAAAATAACTGATAAAATTTAAATTATATATATATATATATAGATATATATATAATTACATATTTTTTATTTTATTCAACCTAGTTTTTTATACTTAATTATGATCATTTAAATTATTTAATTATTTCTAAAAGTATTCTATGAAATAAAATTATTTTCATACTCATAAATTTGTACAACAAAATTTTTTACATAATGTTTTAACAATATTCAAATTTTATAAAATAAAATGTTGATTTTTATTTTAATAAATATTAATGAACTGATCGGTATTTTTAAAATACGTAATTATAAGAGTTTATGAAATATTAAATTTCATTTACATTGTATTATAATATAATCTACTTTGTATAACAATTTCTTGGAGGTTTAAAAATAAATATTTATAAAAAATTTTCATCATTAAGAAGATATTAATATTTATCTTGAAAATTATATATTTTTTCAATTACTCTAATTGAATACAAACGCATTTTTATAGTGCAGATCTAAATAATGTATTTGGTGTATACGTACGTCAATATCTATGTAACGATAAGTAATTGTAGATAATATTATTCAATGAATTTTGTATGAGAAATATGTATAATGTGGTAGCTAAACACTTAATTTTACTTCAAAAATTTTACTTCATTATGTAATTTTAATATTAACTATGAACTTGTGATGAAAAACTGTTCAAATGTAATACTTGATTATATTCCGCATTTTTAACCGTATACTCATAATTTGCAAAAAAAAAGAAAAGGTCTTAAATTACATTACGTAATTGTTAAAATTCTAAAAAAGTACGAAGGTACATGCTTACCACATGTGAAATATATAGATATCAACACCTAAATCTTTTCCAATGTCATATTAAGCACTTTTTGCCTCAGCACCAATTTTAATGACACAACACAAATAACGTAATGCTTAGGCTTAAATTTCCTACTTAAATTTAAATGTCTGTAAATCCAAAATTAAACAAATTTTTTTTAAAAATACTATTTTATAAAAGAGTTTTTTAATTGAGTCAATTTTTTTTAATATTCTTTCAGAAATAATAAAGCATTAATCGTTTTACTTTGGATACAATATAAATTTAAAAATACATTGAAAAATTACATTTTTACAAAGGTTTTTAATATCTGATTTGTACAATTTGTCAATAATAATAATAACTTTTTAAATCAAATATCTCATGTACTATATTAAGATGATCACTTTATTAAGAATTTTGATAAAATATAGTATCAATTTATTTTCTGTATTTACTTATAGTTAAAATTAATATTACTTATAGAAAAATTATCAATTTATAAACATAACTTCTATTTTTTGATATTTTTTCACATATAAAGAAAATATTTTTAAACTCGAGAGAATTGAAATAATTATTTGTTCGAGTATCATTAAATGGACCTTTGTATTTTATATCAGATTAATGTATATTTTTAAAGCATTTCTTATCATTCGTAAATGTACATGCAAGTCAAAGAATTCTTGCATAATTATAAGACTGATGTATTTAGGAGAAAATCTGATGAAAAAGTGTGTGAAATTTTGAATTTTAAAGACAATTTTTATCAGACGACACGTATCATTGACACTCAGTTCCCGAAAATTCATTCTTTTGAAAATTCTTGCACTGGACATATTTTCAATACAAAGTAAAATAATGGAAAAACACTGAAACGAATCTTCAATTTTTTATACAGAAAGAATCAAGACTCTTTACTAACAACCGAAGAATCCTTATGAATCAAGTGCTTAATATCTTAACTCTTGTAAATATGAATTTATTTTTTCCATAAATTAACACCATTAACTAAATTAGTATGTATTTAATTGATCTCGTTAGTGAAATATAGATATTAATTATTTAAGACAATATTAATACATTTATAATGTCTAACAAATATTATTGTTACATAAAAACTATACAAGACATTGAACGAAATTTAGCTTATGTTGAAAATCCAAAATTAGAAAAAACATTAGGCACGACTAGAAATAAAGACAAATAAATCTCCATCACTTTTATATAATTCTTTCATAGATTATCCTTGATACTCTTGCCTTGTTTCTCTCTCTCTCTCTCTCTCTCTCTCTCTCTCTCTCTCTCTCTCTCTCTCGATGATTATCACTAACTTGTGATTATAATCATACGAATGTCTTTTTTATTTTATCCACATTTTATCTCGCATACATATTTTTTATGGAAATAAATAAATGAGGAAGCACAGGTATCAAATAAACTAACCGTTAATTTTGTCTTCCCGGATTTTAGGACAAAATCCGGTTTATCGGTGTCTTTTAATAGCGATCCAAGCGATCCGATGAAATATCGATCCTAAAATGACACAAGGATACAAAATTGACAATGTGTCCTTGTAAAAAACCCATGAATAAATATCCATAAAAATAATTAAATAGATGAAAAAAAAATTAACCTAAGAATATATAAAACAAAGTCAAAAAAATACAAATTTAGAGAAAACCTAAAAATGGAAATAATAGTAATATTATAGAATAGTATTCAATAATTTAGTAAACGTATTTTTTTTATAAAATATATTGTTTACTTTGAAAATAATTTGTTAATATTATTCAAAATACACTTTATTATGTTCTAGTAAATTATAATTTATAAAAAAATTTCATAATTTACATCATAAAAGTTTGTAAAGTAATATTAAAATTATCATATAAACAAATAAGAAACACTAAAAATAAAAAAAGAGTTACTAGGGTAATGAATAAATAATATTATAATTTAAACACATTAAATTCTTTTTATTATATTTGCACAAAATTATTAATATTGGTTACCATCAACAAATTTTTAACCTACAGATTAAAACGTGGTAACCAAACTTAAATACATGGTTTCCATTTACTCTAGCTTTTCATATTAACATTCGACTAAAATCTAACGCTTCAGCTATTAATTATACACATAATCAAATGTCCTTTTGAACACATTTTATACATATAAACATTACATACATATAGAAAATTTTCATAAAAATAGAATTTATTTATATTTTATCTGTTGCACAATTTTAAAAAATGTGATGATTTAATTAAATGTTCAAAAATTTTAAATACTAATAACTCGATAATTGACGTGTTGTAGTACGTTTCATTTTATTATTATTCTAGATTTTAATTATATCTAAAACAATAAAATAAATCAAATGTTAATATTTTACCAAATTTTAAAATCGCTAAAAATGGCTAAACTTATAATACGCTTCTAATTAACTAATTCAAACATAAATACATTTAATATGATATAAATTATGATATAAAATTCTAAGAAATAATTTATTAATATTTCAGTAAAATATAATTATCCGTTTATATAAAAATTTGATTTATATTATTTAAAAAATTAATATTTTCTTTTAAATACACTAATTTTTTGTTATTTAAAAATACAAATTTAATATTGGAAAATTAAATAAAAAACATTTAACAAATGTTTCACCAATAACAATTTTGTTTTTAAAAAAAAATTCTCAAATAATATACCAACTATAATATAATTAAAATTGATTTACCAAGGCTGATGAAATCAATTTGTATACTGTATGTATAATATATCTTATACATTATAATGTTTTTATGAAATGTAGGTGTTATATTTTATTAAACATAATTATTAGCTCATTTTTATTATATCTTCACTAAGTTATATAAAAAAAACATTTATAGATAGAAACATGAATACATTTATAGATATGATAATTTAAATATATCATTAACTACAATGTTTTTATTTATATATAATTATTCATCAATGGTTTCAAGAGAAATTTACAATACAGTATATAAAATTGTAAATACAGTAACGAAATATAAATGCATTTACAAAATATAATTCAATAAATATGAATTATATTTGTTTCTAATATATTAAAAAATATCAAATTTACTTTGTGTATCATAATTTCTATAATAAATTTAGTATCTGTTTATTTATATTATACATAAGCTGATGATGCTCAAATATTCCTTTTTACAGTACAGTAACATTTATTTAACTAATTTTCATAATTAATAAAAATTGCTTATTTAATAATTGCTAAAGTAACATAATTTTTGGTCCTTTCAAATATTGCTATTTCTAATTTATATACATATAATATTGTTGCATTAATATATAATTTTGAATGATTTCTCATTAAATTTGATTTTATAAAAAATATTTAGATTTATATTTATAAAATGAATTCTTTAAAAATTATTAGACCGTTTCAGTTACATTACATATTTTTATTCAAAATTTTTATTATTTTTTTTTTATTTCATTATTTTTTTGATATAATACTTTCCTCGTTTTAATAGAATTGTAAGATTATATACACTTTCATATCATTAGCCATATTATGTGTATATGCGCGCACATATATGTGTAAATTTATAAGATCCTCAATTCTTTGTGCCTATACTAGTACAAATACTATCATTCCTATCTACAATATCTTAATATTAAAAATATAAAAAATCTCCAAATATTTTTTATGATCAAAATATATTTTTAAATTATTTTTAAAAATTTAATAAGTTTCTCGAAACACACAAAACAGATAAAATTTAATAATTTAGTGATGCACTAAACTCTATATTATAAAAAATAAAAACGTGTATAGAGTCGTATTTTATACATTAATATGAAATCCATATTCATACGTTTCTAATATTAATATTTTTAATATATGTGTATATACAGAGCAAATTTTAAAAAAATTTTATAATACATATTTCTTCTAAAATATTATTTTTAGTATAGTCTTACATAATCAATGTTTATCTTTTGTACAATATTAATATTTTTTAAATAAATATAATATATATATTTAAGTTAAGCCACCTGTACACTGTTTTCTCTCTTCTTCAACCCTCTGCCTTGTACGATTAAAAGCTTCTGTTTTGAGAAAATCTACAGTTTTATAAACTGTTGAACTAGGTGGTGATTGAGCCGCCGGTAAAGCAGAAATGTTGAAACTTTCTGACGTTCCCAAATCAAGATCAAGATATTGCAGATCAACGAATTTTCGTGACGATGCCGGAATAAAACTATTGTGATCCTGAAAGTAGTAAATCTGTAAAATAATGAAACTTGCTGTATCAACTAAAAAAATATAATTTGTATAAAATCCTTTATCATCTTTAGATTTATCTTCAAATTAACGACTAGTATTTTATTTATTTTTTTTAACTATAAATATTATCAATTTCCGTTATACAATATGTATTTTCTTACAATTAACATCAAAAATTGTGTATTAAATTAAAAAACTAAATGTGTATTGAATTAAAAAATCAAATGATCTTATTATATCATCTCCACATTACAATTTTCCATTAATTATTCATTAAAATGTTTATTTTTTAAAATAAATTAAATGAGCAACACTACTTCCGATCAGTCGCAAAAAAATTACACATTAATTACATAGATGATTACATTAATTCGAACCTCCTTAATATTTCAAACCAAGTTATTTCAAGTACATATAAGTACTTATAATGTAATTTTCAAAAGTTACTTATCCTAAATATGGAATCCCCTTCCCAAACTCTTACACGACTCGCAGAAATTTTAAAATCACAAATATCCACACTTTTCCGAACGTAGTCTTCTGCACCTAGACAGTCTTACTATCAAGAGCATTACTGACCAAAAATATCATAAATCCCGAATGAATGTTTTGATTGATTTTTTAAGATTTTTTTATACAAAAAATAATAATATATTAGTACCTCTTCTTTATCATCTAACACGTTATCTTCATCGGAAGCAGACTGATGTCTATTTGCATGTGTACTTGGAGGAGTAGGGCTAGGAGCAGCTCGTATTCGTGCTCGTCCTGGAGGAGATGTTAATTGCAGAAACCCTTAACATAAAAAAAAATTAACAAGTTTTACAAATGTATATTTTTAAATTTAATATATTTTTTATCTTTTATTTCGTAGTTTGAAATTATTTAATCAAATGTAATTTAATAGAATATATTTGAGGTAATCTAATAATTCTATCAACAGATATTTTAAGAAATATGATATAAAATACGTTATGATATTTTTCATAGACATATTGTGTGAACAAAATACACACACGCACAATTGTTTAATGAATTTTAATTTTTAAATTATAAAAGATTTCCACTATTACAGCTATGTATAAAAATTTATCGATAAAGTAATAATATAAAAAAGAAGCTTAATTAATAAATAAAACTGATAAAATATCATTTTGTATGTTCTTAATTGAAACATTTTAGCAGTAAATAGTGTTGATTCTTACATTCCTTAACATCTACTCACGTTAATAATGAGTATTTCAATTGAATCAACGTTGTCACTTTAGATGATTCTAATTTATAATAATTTACTGCCGACTAAAATGCTGGTCATTATGTTATTACAGCTGAGAACTTCCGTTTATAAACATAGACATGTGTAGACATACACAACCGTTACTATTCGGCTTATGCGGAAATGGTATTTTAGATGTACAAATAATTCAATAAAAATAATATTAACTTTTATATAACTGAGCTCATTACATCAATCTTAATAATGAATTTAAAATTCAAAAATTTTAATCGTATTTAAAAATATCACTTTTTTAATAAGTCGATGTTAAATAAATCGTATAAATTCATTGTTAAAATAAGTAAATAAATATGTTTTAATACATGAAATTAATTGAAGAAAAATGTATTTGTAGCATAAATAAATAATTAACCAAACGAAAACAAAGTAGCAAGATTTTTTTTTTAAATTCATGGACAGTATTATTGTGTAAGAATATTTTCATTACCTGTATTTTCATGAGAAGATTTATTGAGCGATGGCTTAAGTTTACGATTAATACTAGGAGGCTCAGCTGGGGAATGCTCAGCCGAACTCACTTCCATCATCGTCGAGGTAATACCTGAGGAGCCGGGTGACGGCTCATTGCTGATCATCGATAACGTGTCACTCGTTTTTCTTCCTGGTTTTAATTCTCGATAGACGACGGGGGGTGAAGTTGTTGATGCCATCACTCCTACTGTAGAAGTTGTCGCCATCGGTGTCACCGTCGAAGCCGCAGTTGTCAAAAGTTGTAATTGAGAATTAGAACTGGAAATAGCACCAACGTTGTTCTCAGGTTTAATCAGTGGGCTTGGTAAATTGGAGTACGTGGCTGTTGTCGAAGATTCTGAGCGTGGGCTTGACGGCTCATCGTCGTGAAAATCGTATCGAAAAATACGATCGTCATTTCCTAATAGATAATTAAAAATGTATGCATTTGTTGAGTACTTTGATTTTATTGTTATTATAATTTTTCAATATTTATAAATTAAAGAATATATACATTTCATGTTAAAAAAACAAATAAAATTTACCAAATTTATTTAAATATTTAACCAATAAATAGTGTAAGCATTATTTTGTATTAAAAAAAATAAATATAAGTAATTTAAATATTTATGCACATATTTAATTTTTAAAATACATTTAACAAAGATTTAATGTATACACGTAAAATCTTATAATAAAATAATATATTATTATACTCTTATAGAACTTCATTAAAGTTGTTATAAATAACATATTAATATTATGAATTTAATTTTACATTATAAACTCGACATACCGGATGCATTTGTTGGAGCAGCATTGGTATAGCAATGCCTTGTTTGCGGATGTCTGCTTAGTGTACTACTATCTACTGTACCAGGTTGATGAGATCTTGGAAAATCATAAGTTTCATCTGTTATTGCTGTTGAAACTGGAGTTGATGGTGCTGGTGTAGCTGGTGTAACTGGTTTTGAACTCTCTGTAGCTCCATCAAGATTTAAATAATTATGTCCTGGATTTTCTAATGACATGTGTGCTGGCTTTGGTGGCCTTGGTGGTCCTGGAATTTCTTCGACAGTTGATGGTAATGCTGAATCAACTATTCTCAATTTACCAAATCTCTTACATACACTCCATGAGCCTATGTCTGCATCATTAGCAGCATTGGATGATTTTGACTCACCTATAGTAAAAATTTTACTTATATTTAAACTAAGATAAAAAATATAAATTTATTACAAAATATTTTGCAATTCTTCTAAAATTTCACACAAAGTTTAGTTCATCTTACATATATTTCAATTGGTACGGAAAAAAATTTTTTTATTATTAAAGGTTTTTAAATTTACCAAGTGATGGAAAGGTTTCCCAATTAACACTTGGTACTGGAGTAGTCCATTCATCATCAGTAAAAACACTTTCAGCATCTGTTGTTGTCGGTGATCTTGGTGGAGATGGAGCTAACCTTCTTGGAGCATCATAATGTTCTAAATTTTGACCAAAGGTAGAACAAATAGAACTCGTGTCGTTAAGACTTCTACCCGAAATACATTCACTTATAGGAATATAAGGACCAGAAATTGTACTTGCTGGTGAAATAGGTGGAGATTCTTGTGTCTCAAATGGGAATACTATTAAAAAAGAGAAAACACATTTTTAAAAGTTTATAACAATATTGAGCATGTGTATAATTAAAATGAAATAGCAAAATTAATATTTTTAATAATTAATCATCAATTGCAATTTATATTGTATAAATACCCAATATAAGTAATTTCATAAAAAAATTTGTGAAAGTATTAAATTTATTCCATAGTACATTATTATTGCAGAATGTTTAAAATATTATAATTAATTAATGAATGATTTAATTGACTATCTTATATGATTAAGAAATATTTTTTAAACTGTTACTAACACTGACATTGTTGTTCATCATCCTGTGCTTTTAGTCCACAAACTTGACAAACTGCATCAACCCATTTGTTCATATCAGTTTCATTTTCAGCTACAAGATAATATGTCCTTTTTGGTGTTTTTACATTAAACATAAATTGGTACTTTTGCTTTCTATTTTCAAATCTTAGACCAGCATCCACCTATTAAAATATATATAATAAAAAATGCTTGCAATTTTATATTTAAATTAACTAGTGATTATTATGTCATTAAATTTGTTATTTACTACCTGCTCGCACTGATCAAGATCAATTTTTCCTTTTAACTTTCTACATTTTTTATCTGTATAATATTCCAGAAAATATTGACCAGGCAATTCTCCACTGTGACGAAGTGTAAACCATCTTACTCTCCATCTCTATAAATTTAATTTTTTATATTTTTAAATACACAAATACATATACATATACATATATATATATATATATTTATTTTACATGATTAAAATAAATAAATAAATAAATATATATATACATAAATATGTATATATTAACAATATTTCATCAATAAAATAGTTGTTTAAGTTTTATAATTGCATTAAGATATTTATATTGACTTATATTTAGTATTATATTATTATTATGAATATTCTTTACTTCTTTTATGGAACATTTTATCAGTTAATGATACAACATAATGACTAATACAATACTATAGGTTCATGCCTTTGTTTAAAAATTTTAAATAATAAAACAGTATAATTATAAAAAATTTTCTTTTAAATTAAAAATCACTAAAACAAAATTTTTTGAGTTCATAAATTTCTTTTTTAAATAAGAAATAACTATTCAATAATAATATACTCTATAATAAATTTTTTAATTATAAGTTGTATTACAAAATTTAAACAAAATTTTATTAAAAGAACAAACTAATATTAGTTTCAATTAAAAATTTTATTCATAATTTTACATAAATTTTATAAAATATAAAAATGAATTTTTAAGATTTACAGTTTTTATCATAATTATTTTTAGTGTTATTGTTTTATTGCCGTTATTATTATTATTATTATTATTATTATTATTATTATTATTAATCAGTCTCAACTCATTATGATTATTACATTTTACAATTGTTACTAATTATTATTTGGTAATAAAATTCGTGAAAGTTTTTCTTTCAGGTTATTAAAAATTAATATCTGTCATATGTTTATTTCTGTTTAATTCCCCAATTTTATTTATAGTAAATACTTTATTTAACATTATAATAAATAGTAGTAGACTTTGCTACAAACAAAATTCATGATATGACTTTTAAAACAAATGTAATATGAAATAGATTTCTTTAATAATCTAAGCAATTTCATTTGTTGTACGACTCATTGACATTTATTTTCACTTTTAATATGGACTATTGTTGAAAACATAAACCTGTGCCGTCCAACAAATCGGATCTAACCTACAAATACGCATTGCTAATGTTGTAAATCCGAAAGACTAAGTCATTCAACAAGTAACAATCACCGCATTTTTCAACTTGTCCTTGCGCCGTAACTCAGCGGAAGAGATGCATGACTTGAAAGTTACACGGGCAAAAAATTTTACAGTTATTCTGGAAGATTCACTTGTTCGATTCGACCGAAGAGTATTACAAAACAATTAAGCGTTCTGGCCAAATTACAAAATCCTTGCCCGATTAAAATAAACTATAAACAGTAAAGAATAAACAAGACCAGAGTAATTTCAAAACACCAAAGAGCAAGTAAAAAGCAACTCACTGCAGGTTTACGATGCAAATAAATATAGGTGTGCACAAAGGTAAAGAAAAAATTTTCCATACGTAAACAATACAAACAATACGCCATGCATCGCAACGCGCGATCGAACCTAAAGGGAAAACTGAGTTATTCTATATTTTTTTAAAAAAATAATTAACGACAGAAAAATCGAATGCATCGTCTCATTTCCATCATCAACAGTTTAATGAGCTCGCGTAGCCCACGACATCAATTATAAACGTCTAAATTATAAATGTAAAAATAAAAGCTGATGCAACCGAAGGGAAAATTTAAAAAAATAAAATTTACACACCGCTCTCCAAAGCTTCGTGGGCGGTGATTTGATTAGCCATCCCTCGTGCACGATCTCCTGGTTCGTCTTGAGCACCTCCATAATGATCTCTGATCTCGCGCTTCATCGAGGACGGGGAGAAGGACTCGCTCATCCGCTTTCCTTCCGCACGCGTCTGCCTCCTCCACTTGACAACGAAAATAGGACTTTTCTTTATTTTTTAGAGGTTATGTCGTCAGTCCCAACACAAAACGATCATCTTCTATTTTGGGTACACAAACTTTTTCCACGCCGATCCGCGCACTCGTCCCCGATCGCTCCTACCCAAACACTGACCATAATTTCCTCGGACACATAGGCTGCGGATGCCAAACTCACTGGTCTCGGTGCTGCGCAACTGCAGTATTTTAAACTTGCCTTTCAAAACTCTCGGACCGAATCCTCGACACCGAAATCGCGACTCTTGGTATTTCGCCTCGACTGGCGGCTGCCGCTGCCGTTGCTGCCTATTACTGCCTATTGCTAACCTGCAATCGCTGCATCTGTTTCTCTCTCTCTCTCTCTCTCTCTCTCTCTCTGTGTGGCCCCTCACCCTCTCCTCCCTCCCCGTCCCTCCCCTCTCCCCTCTCTCCCTTTACTTACACCCACTTTCTACTCTCTTCCTTTCTTCCTCTTTCATCCAACAATGCCAACACTTCTTTGTAATTTACACAAATATTTGTACATAAAATTCAACCCATTTCTCATTCTCTGTATTCATTTTTATTTCACGTTTTTCATATCTACACCCATGTTATGTATTTAAATGCTTTCTTTAATCAATTGTTAATCCCGTTTGTTTACAGCGTAACAATTACTTTGTATTGCGTAGCTCCATTCATCCTTCACTTTTAATACCATTAATTTTTATCTTACAATTTCTACTTTCTCATCCTCCTACTTTTAAAAAATCTTATTCCTTTATAAGTTATTTAATAAAACAAATATATATGCCATCAAATATTTATCCTTACTGTGCGATGTTATAAAAATTGTTCATTGATAATATTTTTCAAAACCAAATATTTACAACTGCTTTATTTAAGAAAGATTTTTTACGCGTTGCACTATTCAGTACACTAATATTAACAATGCTTTAATAAAATCGACTGGTATTACTTGGTCTTAAATTCACAACTAATGACATTTTAACTTAATAATAATCTTTCATTAATATAAAATGATTTTTGAGGTCATTTTACATCGCCATTCAGCATGTCTTATAATTATAATCTATGTCATGTGTTCATCCAATGATATATAGTTTAGAATATTCATCTGTATTACTTTAGCTTTCGTAGCTTTCAAGTGCAATTGCAAATTTTCTGGGTTGTAGGAGTTTGCATAATATTTAAAACAAAGTCGTATCAAAGACTCGAAGAATGAAAATAACGTCCTGCATTACTTAACACACCTTGTCATCAATGGACAATCCGAGCGTCAATTTTACAACAATAATTACTAATATCAATGGCATATCAAGAATTTAAATACGATAGGTAGCACTTGATAAGTACGAGAGTAGTAAACGATGAATAACAAATTCCAATTTTAATAAAATAATAATATATTGTTAATGCTAACATATTTTTTTAAAATATTTTTTCATATTTATCTTACATGCGTACAATTTCCGATAATATTTGTAAAACATTTTTATAAGACATCAGAAAAATAATAACTTTGCATGAACAGAGAATATATAAATTATATTGAACACAGTATTTCAATTTATTACCAAAAACAATCAATGTTATTTTGAAATTATTGATTTAATGATATCTCTATAAAAAGAATAAATATAGATCTCTATCATAAAATTTAAAACATACCATAAATACAGAATATAACACTTGTTTACCGAACTAAAACCATTATTTTTAATGATTGTACAAAATTTTTAAGGAATTCAAAATTAAATTTATCTAATTGTACTTAAAATATTAAAATTCATAAAAGACTTATTCATCAAACTATAATTGGTAAATTAGATCGTAAATTCGTAAAAATTTGATTACAAAACTAAGGAATGTAGAGGCGGTAGGTGAGTAAAAGTTTATCGAAGATTCTCGAAACATTTAATTAAATATACTGTGTTCATTCCTTGTTTGTGAAATTTTATTGATAAAAATGTAAAAAAATCATTGTAAAAAACAATACATTTAAAAAATATGCAATTGATTAGATTATTTTGATTAGATTATTATTACCTATTACTCATTGCGGAAATTTCACAATAAGTATGAACCATTTTTATGGGACTTTCCCCGCGCACTCCACTCAATAAAATATCATCAAAAATAAAATTAAATATTCAGTAACGTATGCATGAAAAAGCCTTTTATAAGTCTCTAAATTTAAAGTATTATTTCATTAAAAAATTTACCTAGTAATAATTCTTCGTACACATTTAAAACTGTACTTCTTTATTCAGCAATAATTCCTTCGAGATTAATTTTCCTTTTCTGCTTACATTGCATTTTTAGTGAGCGCCTTTGTGTGTATTTGTGTCCCGAACCCGCATGTATTCTTTGTTAAATGTCTCAGGCCTACTCGATCATGTGTTCGCGTAATTATAGCGGATGAAATGATTTCGGGATGCTGGACGAAGATCACTTGGTCGAATTATGAAGGTTCATGATGTTGGCCGCAGTCACCCTTAGGTCACCACTTAGGTGATCCCCAGTTCCTGCGAGTGTCAACGGAAACAATAAAACGTGTACAAATAACAATGATTCATACTCTTTTTAGTGAGCATTAAAGCATACGGAAGAATGATTCAAGGGATTGATTAAACTGATTCCCCTCTTGACGCTACCTCATTTTTTGCTTAAAGGAAACATTAAATGGATTAAATATTTACAGATTTGAAAAAGGGTCTAGACATGTACACCCAGTTGAACGATAATTAATTTTTAGAAGGTTCGTTGGTGCTTCTCTTCCTTGTAAAACATTCGAACAATTACTTTAATAAAACATTGAAACATGGAAAAAATAACTAAACATGTTAATCATACCGAAGTAAGAAATGAACAATTGCATGGATAAGTTATCTTCTTTGTCAACGTTTTTATAAAGCCGACTAAATAAATATAGTTTCACAATGGATTTTATGATTTTGAGAAAAATGGAATTAAACTACTTTGTATACATGTATTTCCTCTTGCTTCAGATTTGATCACCAAAAATAACTTCATTATAATTACTAGCATCAATATAATCAATTGAAAATCTTATAAACATTGTATAGTTAAAAAAAATTATAATCCATGATGATGAAATACTTGAATAAAGTTATATGAAATAATTTAAAATATGGAGAAAAGATTTCATAATTTTGAATACTTTTGTTGATCTTGTTCTCAAATATAATAAATGAAATAAGCGTAGCATTGAAGTACTTATTTATTGTACAACTAGGAATGACGCTTCTTGCATAAAAATCATGGTTCGCTGTAACATAAACTATAGAGTTTTCATAATAGTTTAGCAAATATTTGCACAAAGTAAAATGGAAATTGATTACGAATAACAAAAAATATAAAGAGATACGAAGAAATGTCAAATCGTTAATATCTAGGCATAAAAATGTTCTTATTAACAAGAATTTTATTGACAATAATATTGAATATAATTAACCAAAGTTTAGATCCCAATAAAATATTTATAATTATTGGAAACGGAACTAGAAAATGATTACTTAACTGTGTTAACTGTGCAACAACGATTCGATTAATATACCTGTTGTAGAAGTTGACGTCAATGACATAATTACTTAAAGATAATATTAATACACGACACTAAATTTGAGTACTTACGAGATATTGCAAATCATATAATGAAATCAGAATCTGAAAGAATGTTCTGGTTGAGACTTAACGAAACTTGATAAGTCATCAAATATTAAATTTCTAATGGCTCAGATTCGCACAAAAAACAAATACATGAATTCAAGTAGAGTATTTTACGGTGCAGTTTTATCTTACATTTAAAATTTTTTGTCAGAGAATCTCGATTAACTAAAATCCTTAATTTAATAAAGAAAATAGTGAAAAATAATGGGCAGGTGAACCCCAAGGGAGAGCATCAAAAGATTGTCTGATTAATGTATCGGAGAACACGATATAAATCTAAGAAATACGCAACCTTGGTAAAGAAAAGAGCAGCTAAAATAGCCAAAGAAAATTGAAATATTAAATTTATTAAAAATATTAAAATATTCTGAAAATATTAAAAATGATGACCGAAGATTGCTTGTGATCAAACAAGGTATTTGGTAGTATGAAAATTGGCTATCCGATTTCTCAACATCTCCAATACTAGTCATAAGCCAAGAGAATTAATCAGTGAAAAACTAATAAAACAATAAACCTGCATTTAATGCAATAAAAACAATTGTATTTAATTACGGTTCGTATCAATTAAAATGAACGCGCGTTCGAATTAATATAAAGGATTTTTCCTTCTAAACAAGCACAGATTTTTTCACGAATGAGGAAAATTATAAAGAGTGAATAAATTATCTCAGATGTATATTCGAAAGTTCACATTTCATTTGTTCTTAGTTTCCTGTATCCACATCTTACATTTTCATTAACAATCACACACTCACATTTCACTTAACTAAACGTGTTGTACATGTAAATTAATCTTAGCTTACTGAAAATTCACATTAGTATAAAAGTTTTATTTTTATATAATTTTTGACAACAATATGTTGATCAAATTTGCAAATTTCATTTTAACTAAAATCTTTAATACAATTAAAAAATTTTCAATAAATAAAGTAAAAGAATACGAATACAAACAACAATTTTTAAAAATTTATTATACCTGTACAATATTTAATAAACCAAGATTCAAATATATTTATAATCACGTATTAATACATCTTTTTAATGAATTTGGTTTAATTAACGATATTATGAAAGCATTATTTAATTGGGAAGTTATGTAATCGTATTTAGGTATTAAAAATAAATTTTATAAAAATATTTTTTAAAAATGTAATAATTTCCAAAAAACGATTTTCAAACATCTTTAATGATATCTTTAAAAAGTTTGACATTGCTAAAACCAATAAACGAAAATTCGAGGATGCATGTAAATTGAGGAAAACGAGTTTTGCTTAAAAATGCGAACGAAGTCTTCTACAATTGAAGGTCAACGAGACAAGTTTTGGATTGTTGGTGATTGACCTCTTGAAATTTGATATATTTTAACCACAGGGATTATTGTACATTTATGTTATGTTATTTATTCTATAACTAATTTAATGAAAAATATACTTACAAAAAACTATAATGCATAAAGTAATTGATTCAAATCAATTACAAAATTTGAAACATCATTCGTAAAATAAATGCGATAAAATTTTCAAAAACCCCTTTTCATCTGAATTATTTAACTTTAAATAAAAATTACAAATATTATTAGAGGTATATTAATTATAAAAAAAATGATACACTCATCAGTATCCTATTTTTATCATATATTTTTTTTATTTTAAATTTTAATTTTTATATTTATTATAAAATTATAAGGTTAAAATGTTTGAGAAAAATATTTTTAATTAAATCTAATGTTTCTTAAGTATTACCATAATATCAATACATTTTTCCAGCTTAATAATTTAATAAAATAAAATAGACACAAAATTAAAAAGTTTTATAATTAATAATATTTTTATATAACTAATTTTAATTTAATGAAAGGATTTTGTAATGGAAAAATAAAAAAAAAATCAATAATAATAAATTTTCCAAACAAATCAAATTTAATTTTAATAGTTTTTTTATTTAAGTAATATTAATGTATTACAACAATTTTGGTATACAAATATACATAAAATTTTAATTTTCTATTAGCTTAAGTATCAACAATTTTTAAGTGCATATTTGAATTATTTTTTTTTCAGCTATTATTCTCTAAATATACTTTTTCACTGCATTTTAAAATTTTTAAAAAATTTATTAATATTAAAAAATCTTAATAAAACGTACGTGTGATACTCTGTACATGATCATTACTTTTTTTTAAGTAAAATAAGAATTATAATTATAAATTTTTGGATAATTTTGTTAATATAATAAAATCATTTATAAAAATCTTTGGTAAATTTTTCACAATTAATATTATTATTTTTACCCTTATTTCTTAAAAATGTACTTAAAAATTTATAAAAACCAAAAATATATTTTAATATTTAGATTTCGTTATATTTATTTTAAAAAGTTTGGATTTTTAATTAAAATCGAGTTATTAAGTCAAAAATGTACAGTTACAAAAATTAGTATTTTTTTTAAGTGCTGATATTTACAAAAAAATTATTAAGTACACATGCCTTAACTTTATGAGTTAAAAAATTTAAAATGACAGTACAATAGAAAAGCTAATATTTAAAATAAAAATTCTATACTGCTATTTTTTTATTTTACTATATTAGATTCATCTACAATAGTTTTTAATTTAAAAACTCCATTTGTATTTATAGTTTTTATTAAATATTATTTAATTAATCAAACTATCATTTATACAATAAAACGAAGGAACTAAGCTTGATATCTTACAATTTGAATAATAAAGAGATAGTATTAATTGCTTGCTAGGAATTCTTTGCATTTCAAGCTCAACTAATTATAATTTTATAAATAATTTAACAAGTACATTTTATTATGGAAAGATAATAATTTTACTACGATTTTAATTCATTAGGCTTGTCTTTGACAGATGGTTGAATTGTTGCAGTTGTACTTTGTAAATTTTTTCCACTTTGTAAACTGGAATGGCTAGAAGATCGGCTATGACTTTGGCTACCAGCCCCTACCGGTGTTTGAACTAATGGTTGAGGTGGAGTTCGTGCTCCAGACCCATTGTTTGTTGTTGAATTTGGTTGTAATTGCATATGATATTTATAAATATTCTCTGTGCTCTCAACAACTCCTAAAATGTAATGAATCGATTATCTTTAATTTCATTGTTTGTATCAATATATATATTATTTAATATTTTAAAAATAATATATTAAAATATATATTAAACAAAATATTATGCATTGTTGTTATTGTTATATTGATTATTATTATTATATAAATTATGTTTTTTTTTAAAATATAATAACAAATAATTGTTAATACATTAATGGTAAAAGTATAACAAGAAAAAATTCAATGAAGACATCATTGTATAGAAAAAAAGCCAAATCCTGAATTTTATATTTGCAGTAAATTATACTAAATACACAATTAGTGTTTATGCAAATTATTTTTTTTGAAATAAGTTCAAATTGCAATATAAATAAAACTTCATCAAATTTTATTTGTGAACCTAAACAACCTCCAAATCTAAACAGCTTTTATGTATTCTGTACAAATGTAATTTATAATAAGGTAAATATTGTTTTCAAGTTAATAAATTAATAAATACCTCTTGAATTTATCTCTTACATTTGAATCGTGTTTGGATTGATAATTCTATTTTGGGCAATGCAAAAATTTTTTTTTTGTATAATAACAGATTTACCAGCTTGCAGATTTAAACTACGGCCTCGAACTCCACCTTCTTTTGAGGGAGGACTCCACCAATTAACAAAAGTACCGACAACTGGAACATGACGAAGGATTCCTTCCTGCCATAGTTTTTCGGCATTTTCACGTTCCAAATCTGTTTGTGCAGCTTCTATACCGCGCTTTACAACCTCCGACATAGTATCCAACAATTTAGAACTTGCCTCTACCTCTTGGCCGACTCGAAGAACAAGAGTTAATAGCTCGGCTACATCTATAATATATACACATTGAATATATAAATTAAAGAAAATGTATTTTTTAATAAATATTTATAAATTAAAAAATATTTATTTTCTTATTTTTTGTTTTTAAATATCAAAAGAATAAAAATTATAAAATTTACTGGTTATTAATTTTAGTTTATTATCCAGTGTATTATAAAATGTACCTGTATCATGAGTAACCATTCCAAAACGGACACAAGCTAAACCATCAGCACCTTCACCAAGAGAAAATGCAGCATCAGTGCTACGTAGTGTTTCGACCAAATGTGTATTTAAATTATTTAATTCCTCCTTTGCTTGATCAGTCATTACGTGAATCCACGTCGGAGGTGCATATCTAACACCACCTAAACCAGCCCATCCTGGCATATCAACCATATGCAACGAATCATTTTCCGTTACTAATTTCACAAAAGTTTCTTTGTGATGAACAGTTGACAATAAAATTTCCTAAAAAATAAGGAATAAAAAATTGCTATTACTATTCTTTATTTGCACAATATTTTTGTATATAAATCAAAAACCTATGTAAAAATTTATGAAATTTCTAAATTAAAAAGTGAAATTGATGTATATATATAATTTACTGTTTAATAAACGAAGGTCATGTGTATTGTTAAACATTTTTCGAGATTAGTGCTTCATTACTGGAAAAACATGTGATTAAAATTTTCATAAACATTAAAAAAATATTCATAAATTTCAATTATAATAAAGTATAATTTATTTATAAATATTAAATACAATTTAAAACAAATTATATGAAACACTATTATGTTTAGTAAAAGAATCACTGTAAATAATTGATGAATAAATCTTACAATTTGCTGTTCTAGGCACGCAACAATGTTATCAATATCATCACTTATAGGTGGTTTCTCAGAACTTTCCAGTGGACAAATCCTTATCGCAATTCCATATTGCTCGATTTCGCACAATTCAATATCAACATTCTCGATATCACGTTGTAAGATTTGTCCCAACCAGGAATTCAATTTATCGTAATAAGACGGTACTCGTTGTAATTCTTGGGCATCCGCATCAGGAGGTATAAATTGAAATACAAGAGCGCTGGCCACGACTTCGAGTAATTGTGGTCCATTTAGCGGATTTGTCAACAACTCATTAATTGTGTATGTACCTGATTCTCCTCCTGGTTCTTGACTCTACGAAATTCATAATTATCAGTTAAATATATTAAACTATTAAATTCATATATTCAAATTGTTGAGCAATTACATTTTTAATGTATGATAACAATTTCTTACACATTTAGCAATCAAAAACTTTTATAGTGATAAATAATTGATAAATATTTTAAAACAAAAAAGATCAAATATTATAATAATGGTGCTAAATATTGATAAATTTTAAATGTTATTTTGTCTATAATTTTACTTACTAGTATTCTAATGCAATTAAATTTCTTAATTTTACTATACAATTCTTCTACAATCAAAAAACATTGTTTAAATCGGTTAACAATGCCATCACGGCTTAAAACTTGAAGTGCCGTCCATAATGGTAAGGTCGGCAAACGTCTCGAAAGTGAATCTGCCATTAAACCAGATATTAATGACAATGTCGTATCCCTAGAAGTTGGACGTGCACCTCTCGTATCTGTTAATCTGTACAATGTCTATTGATAGTAAAAATCCAAATAAAGTTAAGGAATATAAATATTAATGCATATTCTTAAAAAATTTCAATTTAACATAATTTTGTGATTTGTTTGAATTGTTCATTTATTTATGAATTTATTAAAGGATACAACTACTGGTAATGAAGGTATTCCTAGCCAATTTCCAAGAGGTAATGTAATACTATCTGCAATTTTTGAAGACTTAAAATAAAAACAAGGAATTAGTTACACAAATGAATAAACAATATATAATTATAAACTAATCATTATTTTATGATTACCAGATCTTTTGTTGAATGGTTTAAAGCTAGTGCTGCTAAAGAATCTCCACGTAAATGAAGCCAAACGTTATATTTATCACATATTTCTCGAAGTCTAGTTATATTATCACAATGTCCTGTCAGTACAGATCCTGCCTCTGCTAATAATAAAAGGGGAGTTACATTATTTGATTGAGAATCTTCAGCTAAGCGTCTTTCTAGTACTGAGATATCCATACTGTGTCGAGATCCATGTGCAGTATTTTGAGGAATAGGCCTTATGCAATTTAATGGAAGTGAAAGCTAAAAATATTGATTTCTTATCTTTAATATATCATTAAATCAATATATTATTAATAAGAGCTTCATTTATAAAAAATAACATATCTTATCAAAATGTTAATTCTATTAAGATAAAACAAATAAACATATTTGAACAAAAAAAAATTTTATATTGTATGTTTAAACTTAACAAGATATGTATTTTAACTATTTTAAATAAATATTATAAATAAATATTGCAAAATAATATTAGATTTCATTTATTAACCTGTTTGCATAAATGCTGAACTAAACCAAGTGGTGCAGAAACAGAACTGTAAATTAGAGGAAGTGAAGTAGCTAATGCCGTAAAACCTTCATCTATATATCTAGGGTATTTTCTGTGCAGTGCTAATCTAGTAACCCTTACAAATCCTTCTAGAGGATCTTCATGAAACGATGAAGCACAATCGACGAATCGAAAAATATGACTTAACCATCTTGTAGTATCAGCAGCTAAGCGACCTGCTAACCTCTGTGCATGTGATATAGGTAATGACATTGCATAAGCTGATATTGAATGAGAAATTAAAGCTAACTTGGCAGCATTTGTAAGGGATGGCAAATTTGCAATTTGATTTGGTTCTGTTTTTGTACCTTCAATGATCTGAGGACCATCCTCATAGATAATTAAATCCTATAAATAAAATTTATTTTGTACATAATAAAAAAGTATACGATTAAGATTTGCTTAAAAAATGTTTCAATTTAAATCTTAATAAAGAATTAATTTATTTTGAATCAATTATTTAATTTTTAATGTACCAAAGTTAAAAATTATAAAATTATAAACTATGTACATTTGTATACCTGTATTAAAGTAAAAATTTCTTCAGGAGATTTAGGTTGTGATAAAAATCCTGAAGGATTGTTCCATGTAGTACCTTCAAAATCTGAACCCTTCTCAATTGATTCCTCCAGCTTTGTTATTGTCTCAGATGCTTGTAATTTTATTAATTTAAGTGAATTTTGTGGTAAATCCTAGGTAAAGAATAAGAAAAGAAAAAAAAAATTATAAACTGAAGTGCAATTGAAAAGACATTGATTTAAATTTAATGTCTGTTCAAATCAATCCTTTAATTAAACTCATTAAATGATTCATTAGCTGTCTTCGAGTACACATCTATCAAGTCATAAAAAGTAGATTCTTAAGAAATAAATGGCCATTGATGACGGCCAAATAAAAGGTGAATTCGAGTTTGTTAAAATTCTTTTTAAAAATCCATTCCAATAATGTTCTTGTTGACCAGGTTACTCGTGACCAGGTCCAACGAATCATCGAATGCACCATCATCTCGCGCAATCCTCGCTTTTCAATTGAATGTCGTATTTATTTACCTGGTTGTTGGTGGTTGCAGCAGGGGCTCCGCTACCGCCGTCAACCTGTCAAAATATTACTTTTTGATTTTTTTGTTTTCATTGGTAAAGGTGTTAGGTGCAGCGCAGCGTTTTACACGTTGCACCGCGCTAGAGTGTCTCTTTTTCTTTTTTTTTAATTTTTTTTTTTTAAGCCTGTAATAATTTGGCTCTTTCGGGTGAGAGCAATTGGAGTACAAACCTCGGGGACGTTGTTCTGGTTCTGATTTATCGTTTCCATTGCGGATTTATCATTCACGCCAGCCTCTTCGGCCATCGTGGCAACACACGTACGCAGGCAAACACACGTAGCGCTACCGAACCAAAGACACTCACATTCCCTTGAGATTTAACAGACTGTGCAAACCGACTAAAACAAAGTACCGTTCGGTTGGTTACTAGACGTGCAAGGCCGTGGGCGTCATTATCAGTATCGTAACTATTTCACATAAAACCCGAGGACTTATCTCTCCTCGGGTTTCGATAACAAAAGACGCCCGTTACTCGGAACTTATTCCTCCCTTTTTTAAAGCCATTTTTTATGAAGGAGCCCCCTTAGCAGCCCCCCTAAACAGTTTCCTTCACTCTCTAAATAAAAAATATTTCATTTTTTATCCTTTGGCCTTTTAATTCATAATTCACAAATCAAATGACAAATTTTTTATCATAAAAATTTGTCCGACTTTCGTATTTAATCAATTATCTATTTTATCGATAATTTACTTTATTTTACAAAATTTATTTTTTACATACCTTTTGAATTGAAATTACATTTCTCAAGACTAGTTATTAAAATATTATAGATAAAATATTAATAATAAAACAAACAAGAATTAATAATTTGTAAAACAACATTTATATACAGTAATATTTTTATAAAAAATGTAAATTTAACAATAAATCTACATAAAAGTTTTTTAAATGTAAATGATCTTGGAGTGCAAGTACAATATTGCTCAATATAAAAATTAATCTAAGATAAATATTTATTAACTAAATACAGTTTATTCTACAGTCAGGACCGCTCCAACATTGGACAAAACTTTTTTCAATTCTTCTGCCTCTTCCTTAGTTAAATCAGACTTTATAACTTGTGGTGCACTTTCAATAAACTTTTTAGCTTGAACTAAATTCAAACCTGGTATAATATTCTTTATTTCCTTGATCAGTGCAACTTTCTTCGTATCATCAAAACCTGTCATCTTAACTGTCAATAATTTGTTAACAGGTGCAGCTGGTTTTTCTTCTTCCTAAAACACATAGTAAATATTAATTTCATAATTTGGGCAAAATTTAATTAAATATTTTATAGCAGTTAATATTTTGATTCAGTATTTGTATAAAAATTTTATAAAATAAATATTAATCACATAATTTTAATATTTGTGATATTTTGTAGTTAGTTAATAAAAATTAGGATTTAATTTAATTGCATGAATTATTAATATTGCATTATAAATATTCATTGACATCAAGAACATCCAATTTTTAAGTAAACTTTCAATTTAAAATACTTATAGTAAATTATCCTATGATGAATTTTGAAATTTTTGTTTAAAATATGATTTCTAATCATAAATTTAAAAAAAGATTTATCTCAAAAGAAACTACTATTTAATAATTTTACTAATTATATTAAATTAAATTATAAGCAATTGCTCCTCTATTAGCTTGTGTTATTATACATCTAGTATGACTATAAATTGTATATTAAATAAAAAAATTAATTTGTTTACTATTCACATAAGATTTTTGGAATATCTTATAAATTTCATTATTTAGTTTATCAAAATAATTAAGTAACTATACCAATATTTATATAAAAATTCTAACAGGAAAAATTATTTACTTCAACTTTAGCAACTATATTTCCAACAGGCATTATAGGTGCATCTGGTAAATTGAGCCTTGTTTTCAATAAATCGCTAAGTTCTGCTACTTCAACAAGATTAAGAGAAGTAATATCTTCTGCTAATTTATTAATTTTTGGACTGTATGTTTTAGGTGCTCCTTCTGGAACTGGAACTGTTAATTTTTCTGGTTCTTCGTGTGCTAATGCTGCTTGAGATTGTTTATGTGAAACACTATTTGAAATAAAAATAATGATTATAAATAATCCAAATATAAAATCTGTACAATTATATACAGCATTGTTATAAGTAATGTATACAATTGATAACAAAATACATTTTTTACAAAATTTAACAATTAACTTAAAAGTAAAATTGCATTAAAATGTAGATTATGGTCAAATTTATTATTTAACGTGAACTTATAACATTATATAATAATATTGACTCATTTATTAATTAATAATCTAAGTAGTAATAAATTGTAAGTAAATAGTAAATAAATATATAAAATTACATTTAATTTATTATAAAAGCAAGGTTATATAACCTTATTAACACCGACAATGCATGTAGATTTATTTAAATAATTACCATTTATGAAAGTGGCGTAAACAAGTATTTCTTTGGAATACAACTCTTAGAGAATGCATTTTGTATATTTATTATATTAATAATAAAATAATTAATAGCAATTCTGAATAATCTTTAAAATTGCGATGATTGACGAAGATAGTATTATCTGGTCATACACCGTCACAAATTTTAAAATAATGTCCAATGTTACCGCTAAACAGAGATTTTTATTTAAGTAATTTAACAAAAATCTTCCATAAAAAATATTAAATCAATGAGTCTGAAACCGAATTAATGTAGATTAATATTTTTTTTTTTTAAATAATTGAAAATTCAAACATGTGTTTGTCAAAATATTGTTCAAATTTATAATTTAAATAAAAGATTGATCTATGTAGTATTTAAAATATACAATTTATATGTGTAATACGTATTTTCAAAATTAAATTAAAAGAAGATAAAATATGACACTTCTGTGTTAGCCTCTAAATTCTCAAATAAAAAAAAAAAAAATCTCAGCAAGCAATGAGTCTATAATTCCAACCTCTGAAAATAATTTTTCTATTTACGGAACCTCCTTTCCAAATTTTAAGAAAAAAGATCCAGCAAAGTATTTTTGGAGATTGAAATTATTAATTGATTGCTGTATATCTTTATATATTCTGCACTTAATTCAGGAATTCATAAATTGGCATTGAGGGATAATTTTAAAGTAGGTGTAACATGTAAATTCTTTAATGTCAACCTACAAATGTTTATGTTTGTATGTAAAAATCGAACACAATTCATTAGCTGAGGTCGCAATGAATTTTTCAGATGTTGTCCCTTTCTCTCTCTCTCTCTCTCTCTCTCTCTCTCTGAGCTAAATTTAAAAGTGTGTAAGTACTTTTGTGTATTTTTTATTATTAATTTTTTAACTCAACATACGAATTTGAGTATTTCTTACTCTTTGGAGCAAGTGTCGAATGCTTTATGTAACAAATTAAAAAATGTGTTGAACGTTTACGGATAAGTGCTCGCGGAAAAGAAAATCACGCTCGATGTCAATTTCGGAAGTTAAATACTGCAAATTATATTTTTAATTAAAAATCATTGTGAGCGAATACGTAGACGTGATAAATTCTTGATTAATTTAAAATTTGCATCGTCAAGTGGAGGACACGACGTTGCGGTTGCGAAGCGTATTTAGTCCAAAAATAACCGCAAAATTTCCGAACGTAAGTGTAACTTAAATATGACTGAGTTGAGGAAAGCTTAAAAAGTCCCTTGCAATATCGTTCGTAAGCAAATAAAGCAGTTGATCTCAGTTCTTTCAACGTGCTTAAAAATATAATAAAAAGTTACTTTACACGTATACGTAAGGATTATTATATTTTTAAAAATAAATATTTTATTTTTACTATGACTGTAAACATGAATAAACAATTAAACACCATAACTCTTGCTCAGTTTTATTATTTATATCCTTTAATTTATATATCTCTTAATGTCATTTTACGATTAATTTTTATTTATATTTTCAAGTTACTTTATTAATTATTTTGTAGTATAACTAAATTGAATTTTAGCGGTCAAACGATCATATTCTAGTGATACGACATCTTACGGAAAATTCCAGTGATGATAGTGATACTAAAAACAGTAGCGTACACACTTTTTTAGGCACCCCTACATCGACTTTTTTACCTGTCATACAAAACAAAGAACCAGGCTTTGGATTTCATAAGATAATAACAATAGTTAACCTTTCAAGTTTCGCAAAGTATATTCTACTATGCATCATTTTATTATCATGCAAATAAACAGGTTTTAATGAGTACAAAAAATGGTATCATTAGCACATTTTTTTGCACAAAGGTTGCAAACGATCAATTAGTGCTACGAATGCTGCATAAAGGAATACAATGAGGTAAAACACGTGATAATGCAGACACTGAAGATTAATAAATATATTAATAAATATATAAATATTAATAAATATTAAATTATACCTATTTTTATATTTCTGTAAAGAAAAAAATAAGTAATAAGAGTATAAAAAAAAAATTTAATATACCGAATATATGATAAATTAATATCTTGCAATTTTAGTAAATTCATGTGAAATGTAATTATAATTTTACTATTAAGTATAAAAATTATTTATTATAATTAATTATTGTTAAAAAATTAAAATTCTTTTTAATTAAATATAATTAAATTAATGGAAACTATATTATTGGTAGAAAAGTGTACATTGCAACTAGTAAATGAAATAATTAAACAAAAATTTCAGAAAAAAATAATAAAAAATAATATTCACAAATTAAAGAATATTTTACATAAACAATTAATTTAATTTTATGTTTTACAAGAAATGTGCCTGTTAACATATGTAACTAACATTTTAGTATATTATATTTGAAAATGTATTCTAATAAAAACGAAATAAAATATTCATCAATCTAATCATATTCTTTTAAAGGTAAAAAAATATTATTATATAGGTTAATATTAATGTAATCTGAATTATTATCTGTATGTATAGGTAATATTAATGTAATTATAATCTGACTACCTTAGTGTGTAAGTAATACAAGATATATGTTATATTATTTTGTAAAAAATATCTTAAGGTAGGCTTAATGTATCAAATATACATAAGTATATACGTATTAATATATTAATATTATATTAATAGTATTCGTAAATAATAAAATCAATATCGTCCATAAGTTTCAATTTCATAAGTATCGATCCTAAAATTTAAGAAGTCATAGAAAGTCTAATATATAATATATTTATTTTCAGTATGTACTGTTTTGATATAGCAGAGTTAAATGATAAATTACAACATTTCGTGCTTTCGTGTATCATTTAGGCCGTGGCTTTTCTTCCTGTGAGTCATGGAATTATTTTTAACGAGCGTTAAATTAATAGTAGTATAGACTAATTGAATAATTCATTTTAAAAAAAACTCCAATTAACAATTCTAATTATATCTATGTGAAAATTAAATATGTAAGGTTAAAATGGTCCATGATAAAATCTTAATATTTAAAAATAATTTCATTTCATTCTTATAAATAATTAAAATATGGTAGCGAAACAACTTTTTGAAAAAGATAAGCATTATTTTATATTATTCATATAAAGAAAATGAAGTAATGTCTTTTAGTCAAAAACATGATATTTCAATAAAAAAATTTGATGTCTTTATTCAAATATTAGTATTAAACAATGAAAAATAATATAATTTGATCATTTACGTTCATTTTATACAAATTATATAATACACGACTAAGATAATAAAGTAAAATATAAAGTTAGGTATTATTTCGTGAGAATTATTTAAAGTCTAAATGCAACTATTAAAGACAAAACATATTGGATAAAAAATAAACGTAGAAAAAAAGATATATACATTTTTTCTTAAATAAAAATGAAATATTTCCTATTGCTAACCATTATTATTGCATTCAATTTATTTTTTGTGGAAGGTATAATTTACATTGATTATAAAAGAATAAACAAAAATTTTATAAAAATATCTTTTAAATGTTTAAATATATATTCGTTTAGCTATGGAGGAACATCAATTAACACTAGAAGAGTGTATTCAAAACTGCATTACGGACAGTAAAGTGTTGGGTAATATATATTACATATTAATATATTTTATTTTAGAAATAAATTATTTATTATCAAGAACAGATTTCTATTATCTATAGTGCACTTATTCGAAGGTTCGCAAATATTCTATTATGTTATTATTTTTTTATACATAATTTGTAGCAACAAAATTATAAATTCCATTGTTCTAAATTTCTTTTAAATTTCATTGTATAAATTTCTTGTAATATATTAATTTACTATAAATTGAATAAATAAAATAATCAAAGTAAGGTAAAATGAAATAATATAATAAATTATTGCTAATTCTAAATTATTCAATTAATAGTAGGAAGAACCAAAAAAAATAGATACATAAAAGCTTGCAAAAAGCTATGCAGAGAAAGATTTGCAACACAATCAGGTTTCAGATCATCTACTAAGGCTGTAAAAGTAAGTATAATAATGTAGTAGAAATAAGTTTTAAAATTTTTTATTCATTTTATATAAATTTATATATTCATTTTTCAGAAATCACGATTTGGGCTTGGTGTAATAGGATTATGAAAGCAATGCAAAATAATATACATCATAAGTATAAAAAACTTTTTAGGATTTTTATCATATCATTACATGCTTATAAATAAATTTAAATTTAATTTCAATAAATGTAAATAAATTTGGAACATTTTTAATATTCTAAATGTGTTTTTTTTTAGATTTTACGTAATGTACATATTATTATAGTTGTACACCCTATGGTGAATATCAACATATTATTAACAATAGAAGTGGAATATTTAATTAATTTTTTTTGATAAAATGATATTTTCATTTTTTTTCAACTTTATCCGAATTTATAGATAATCTAAACGACTTGTATAAAATGGAAGCTACACAATTTCTTTGGTATAATTATATTTTTTAAAACCATTAAAAAACCTAAACTTCTCTAGTAAACTGAGCTGGAAAATATTACATATATATTCGCATACTTTAATTAACATTCGTAATATTCGGAAACTAATAATTTTATCAAGCTAAAATCTTGTACAAAATTTTGCATATTAATCCCTTTAATTTCACTTTAATTCTAAATATTAAAAATGACAAAGTTCAAATTTTTTTAATTAATTTAAACATTTTCCGGATTTTGACAAATTTCTTCGCTTCTAATTTTCCGATTTTATTTTAATTGTAGCAAATAAGAATGTACTGATTTTTACTACTTTCTATATGCGACACTAACTGCCTTTATTCATGTCCTAAAAAGTGCTCTATTGGTTGGTCTAGAAGTAGTTTTCCACGTTTTAACTTTATACTAATATATTTAAAATCATAAATCATGTATTATTGTATGTATCCCTTAAAAATTTTACATTTTATCAAGATTATGTGTTGACCACTTTAAATAAATTTTCAGAAAACATGATATTAACAATGAATATCTCTAATTATCTTCAAAAATATTGCATAGAATACTTTTATGCCATTAATCTACATAAATGTATAGTTTGTTATATTGTAAATTATATTGACGATAAATCATTGTATTTTTACAAGCAATGCTCGAAAAATCAATAATATTGAAAATATATTAAATTTGAAATCAAAAAAATAGGTAATAAATGTAGAATAATGATAAAACTTTATATCGTATTTCATAAAAATTATGAACTGTAAACGACAAATATACAATAATATTTAGCAATAATAACGTAATAATAATTTAACAATAACATAAATATATAAAGCATAATCAAAATAATTATAAACTTACAAAACTAAAATGAATTTGTGATGTTACACATAATTATAATCGTTTCTATTTTCAAAGTTGTGATTTAAGTATATTTTGACCTTTTTAAATATGTATAAATAAAAGAAGTTATACCACACCATTTATGTCGTATAATATTCTTAATGGCTAAAAAGTTTACTATTCAATTCAAAGCTTCATTAATAACAGTAAAGCTTCATTAAAACAACTTTTATCTGACTGTATTAAAATAAAAATATAAGTATTTGAATGAATAAAATAACAAAAAATATATATATATGTTTAAAGATAATTAATGAAAATGGATAAAAATGTTTATGATGCAGAACAATTTTATTTCTAAAAATGCAACTTCATATTGTCTCTTTATATTATATATTATATATAACTTTATATTATATATAACTTGTATTGTCTCTTTATACGTACATTTTTAGAGTGTCGATGTTCGCTCGCAATTTTCATGTTTCCGCCTAATTCCCCCTCGCGACTTCACCTTTTTTTCTATTTATTAATTTAACGGCTAATACATTTCTTTTGTTTGCAGCGCGCACTAATTTTTTTCCTACTTCATCTTTTCGCAGAAAGCTTCGGTCTTTGGCAGAAAAAATCTTCTGTTTAGGCTTGCGCTTTGTAAATTGATGAAGGCAATTGAAGTCCTTCAAGATAAGCCTATGCCTATAGTATATCTTCTCAATAGACTTTTATGTATTTTTATAGACTTTTATAATTTTGAATTTATTTTTTTGCTCCAAAAAATGGAGACAAATAATTGAATTTACACAAGATTTTAATTTTACTCTTTAATGACTGGACTTGAATTTGAGTACACTGGTTGACGCTCATAGACTTTTTGACACTCTCATATAACATGCTCACACTCATCAACCGCTCTTACCGCCAAAAAGGCACACACATAGAGGGAAGGGTAGGGCTGCTTACTTGAGACAATGCATACTATACTTACAGGTACAAGTAGAGTTTTGTGCTTGTGCCTCTTTATTACTTAGATTAGTGGATTTTTCCAGCAGTTTTACAAAGTTTCCGAATGACTCATGCATTAATCCGGACTACTTTTGACCTGCATCGGACTCCTACACCTTCCCCAATACATACATTCAAACACCTTCTTTCTGTTAAGAAGAAAAAAGCTGATAAAATTTTAACTAAATATTGCGCAAAACACCCACCCCATCACAAATTAAATATCATTTTTATTAAATCCGCAAGAGCTCAGGTGTGTGCTCAGGTCTACGCCGATCTACTGGACCTGCCAGGATAGCCTCCTACGTCGACTCAGCCACCTGGATTTATTGAAGCTTCTCATTGATCCTCCATATTTTTATTTAGGTCTAGTTCTTACGACGACCCACTGGACCCATCAACATCTTAAAAACAGCTGAGCTTGGTTTCTTTTCTATACTATAAAGTTCATCTCGCGCCTCGTGAAGTTATAAATAGGCAGTATATCGGAGGTTTATCATGCTGTTATTTTTTTAACAAAGCTACAGAGAAAAAGAGAAAGACTGCAAAGCATTGTTGAATAGAATAGTGGGCACGAGATTTTTTTATATTTTTTCTTTAAATAATCGAATATATTTTTCTTAAAGACGGCGGTGGTTTTTGTGAAGGCGCCGCCTGTCTAAATTCATGAAACCGTGCTGTTTTATAATTAACAAGTCTCGCCCCTGTACAAATTAAGTATTTGTATACTAGTCGCTCATTAATAATCTAATTAATTTGTGCATTGGCTTAATGTACATGATCCGTTCCGAAGTTCATTTGGCGATTATTGGTCGCAGCGATTTGGGTCTTAAAATGAAGAGAGAAGCTTTTTCCATTTGTCTCTTTTTATGTTTTTTCGATAATTAGACGTGACAGAATTTTATTTCGCGCGAAGGGTGTTTTTCGATTTTTGGAGACAGTGCGATGAGATGCAGTGGGCCACGCCGTAGTCAGCAGCATCTTCCACCGGTCGCAGCAAGATCAGTTGGATCCAAACTGGACCGAGAGTGGTGAACAGCGAACCTCGTATCAGTGAATCGTATGAAAATAATGTAACTGCGTGTGAACTGCTAAATCTTTTTAAAAAAAAGTTAGAATCGCGTGAAAATCTTGAATCTAGCAGTCACCTTTTATATAGAACGTCGCTAACAAAGGGATTACCTGAGTTCTCCGGAGATGTCATTCAGTGGCAAAAATTTAAAAATGCGTTTGAGACATCTTAGGCGTTGGATGAATATACCGACACTGAGAATGTCGAAATATTGGACGTCGCACTAAAAGAAAAAGCGCGTGAAGTCGTGAAAACGCTAATAGCCTCGGGCCAAGATGCCAAACTTATCATGAATTGTATTTCAGGAATAAGCATGCACTAATCTGAAAAATCATGAGGGACATGAGACCCCTGCCCTCATTGACAGCAAAGGAGATTAGCTTGTAAGAATTCGCGACGAAAATGAGAAACGCAACTGCGACACTAAGATCAATGGGAATCGCGTTCGAATTCTTATCTGACGAACTAATAGGGCTTGTTTGAACAAGTTGCCAGAAACCCTTATGTGTATGTATAATAACTACGCGTCCGAAAATAGGGAAAATCTTTCTGATTGGGAGAAACTGAATATTTTTCTATATAGAGAAACCGAAAAAGCAGTAGCCACGAGAATACTGCACACAAGTTTAGAGGAAACAATTCGCGAAAGTAAACCGCCACAAGTTGCGCCCATGCAAAAGCCAATATACACCATAGAAGAGAATGAAACCGAGAGTGTTAGAGCAAATAAAGAATGCAAGGATTGTATAATTTGCAGAAACAGCAATCACGAAGTCGAAAAGAGTTTGCTGTATAAGAAAGCGACTGTTAATCTAAGATGGTGTTGGCGATAGAAAAACACGTCTCGACACTGGTAATGCAATTGCAGCATATAAAAGATAAATAAATAAATCAAAAAACGGTGGCGCGAGATACGAGACCCTCAAAAATCCAATACTAATAGCATGTTCCATACGCCATACCCTGATATGTACCTCGGCTACACGATGAAGGGTGCTCCGGGGAGTCGTCGTCAAGCACCAGGATGAAATCTGGTTTTGATGGGACATCGTGCTATCCAAGGTTAACGGCACCGATAAGTCATCACAACCCGGTGTCGAAAGTAACCGCGATATCGAGACGTGGGCCATTCGCATAGTTAGGTAAAGCGTAATATTAAATTGTAATGGCTTTTTCCTTTGCACGGTTCGGCGGAGGTTTTTTATGCCAGGTCTCGCCAAGCGAAAAATTGTAAATATGTTCGGCTATTCATTCGAATAGATGAGGCATATTCAAAGTCTCGCGGCAGTGCGCCATACAAAAAAGTTGAATATCGGGACGGGGCGGCGGGTCGCACCATGGAGAAATCGTGAATTTAAGAATCAATTGTCGATAAGACTCTGAGGCGAGCGGAGAGAGCGAGCGACGAGCCAGATTACGACAAATAAAAGGAACTAAAAGAAAAGATCTGCAGAGGCCATTTTGTACTTTCCTGTCCCACACCGATCTCCGACAGATGTGTTGCTGAGTGAATCTTCCGAAGTTGTTTCCTCTGGCTTGGCCTTTATTTTAAAATATTAGAGAATGAAATGTTGTAATAATAAATTATTGACACAAAAATATTTCAGCAGTGTATAAGTTTATTTTTAATCAGCACTTTACAAGTTATCTTGTTCGCGTACAAATCAAAAGTGAATGTCGATCGCTTTCTTTTCGCCTCATCACCTCCCTCACTTCGCTTATTTTTTCTTAAAATTATTCTAACGGACTTTTATCGCTTGTTTTTCGCGAACGCACTTCTACGTTGATTTTCACAGAAAACCTCGGGCTTTGGCAGAAAAAACCTCCTTCCTGCTAAAGGAGGAAAAAGCCAACACATACTAAACTAAATTTTTTCGCTGTCCATCTACATTTGTTAATGTTGTGAAATTGAATAATGACAACGATACACATCTTGACCACTAGAGGGCGTACACCATCTTAATGAGAAAAAACTATTAGAGGTTATAAGTACAGGGCTCTAAAAATCAACATTGCCTTCGTAGCCAGATATATATCTTGCATATATATTATAGGGATACTCTATCCTGTATATTAGTACATATAAAACGTACTAGAACCATCTTGCGATAATCACGTGTTGGTTATCATCGGTCTCTAGTATTGATATATGTACTACCAGTTAATTGCATAACTCTGTATTTTCAACAATTAAATTATTATTTCTTTCGCGTCTGACTTTGTATCCGGGGTGCTGGATCGTACGATGTCCCACCAGCCTCCAGTTTCCGTTTTGAATTGCACGTCTGCAATTTCCATGGCTCGATACTTTTCGAATCGAGTTGAGATTTGTCTAGCAAATCTCACCAACATGTCTCGCACGTCGTCCCAACGCGCTGGATTTCTTCGGGAAACTTCACATTGATCCCAAATTCAGTCCTTTCATATTCATTCATTTTGTTCGGTGATATTAATCTGTCTATGGACATCGATTTTCAAACATAATTGCACAAATATAGCAGCGATAAATAAAATGGAAAAGAGAGCGAGAGCACGAAATACCACGAGAGAGTGAGAAAGAGAACGTTTAGTGTGCATAAATTACAGAGAGAAAGAGAGAAAGAATGAGAGAGAATGCTTTGTCATATATGAATTAGAGAGAAAAAGTGAGAGAGAATGAATGTTTTGGTGTGCATGAATTAGAGAGAGACAGAGAGAAAAGAGTTAGAGAGAATGATTTCTATCATATGTGCGTGAACTAGAGAGAGAAGAATTATATTTGATAAGCTTATGAATGATGAGTGCGAGAGAGAGAAATAGATGGATGAATACATGAGTGCGAGAGAGAAAAATAGATTCGCATGCAAATACTTGAGTAATTTTACAAATACTTTTCACTTTTACTTTTTTTATGTATTATTTTAGACGTTATTTTATGCAAAGGTTGACTCCTTAGTCGCGTACAATTATCGAGATATTAGGAGTCAAAAGAGGTTGTACTTAAATTTTGAGTAGGCCCGGTTGGCTGTCCTTGTCTACTTCATTGCAGTTGTTTTTGTCTTTCAACTGCTGTTCGTTATGACCCGTAATTATACAACACTTCCTTTTTCTCCAATATCCCTAATCCCTCACTCGACTTGCCTATCATCTTTATAAGCCTTTTTTTCGCATTTGTCATTTAGAAGATGGGACATTGCGAAATCTAACATATTATGTTTTTTTGCCTGAGATTAGGGCATGGGCGCGGTGCATAAAAAGGGAAAAAATGCGACAAGTGTAGCGAACCGCATCACATAATGTTACATAATGATGCACCAAGGAACGCCGGGCAGAGAAAAAATGTAATTAGCCGCGAAAAGAAAACATCGGTAAATAATAGTGAGACGAAATAATAGTAACACTAATCAGCGAAAATATTATAAAAAACGTAGGAATAAAAAGGTCAAAGTCAAACTATTTGTGTAATACTTACACGTAGAGAGTTTATTCAGGGATGAGGAAAGAGGACGGAGATTGTCTCCTGGTGCAAATGAGAAATTCTCAATATAAATAAAGTTGTCAAAAATTACCTTCCTTTATTTGCTCTTGCCACGCCAGCATAAAAAAACCCCTCTTGGGGGAAAAAGCCGCACAGTACGTTCGCGTCCTAGAATAGACACCGAGGGTCAGTGGATGTGCGCCGGACCAAGTCCTACGTCGTCGTCTAAGGTGACTGTAGATGACGCAAACGCCGGTGATCTGCAGATCACCTCGGAATCTCCTGCACAAGGTTTGCCCTGACGCGACACGGCCACGCACGCTATATAAACCAAAATGTAATGTCGCACATCAACAACAATATACGCAAGATTACAGAGTTCCGAATCGTACAGACGCTCGACGATCATTGAATTCTTTTCGCCCGGTAACCGCCCGCTCAGGTACGGAAGTACCTGCATATGTCGCCGGGAAAATCCAACTTCAGCCGACGGTCTCCCAGATGTGTACCTGGGGAATTACCGACCTACCTGGGCATCACAAAATGCTCGAACACAAACATAGAACTGTTAGATATAGGTGGAAAATTAAAATGCCAAATTGCGAGAAGGTAGACATTGAGATATCGGGCCAAGAAGAAATTATTATAAATAAATTATTGAAGAGCGTGATAACAGTAAAGGATTTAAACTTACATACACAATCACTGACAGACATGAAACGAATGTTTCGAAAAAACATAACAATCGAAACATATACAAACGCGAAATCTGAAATTTTAATTGGCCAAGATAATTGGCAATTAATAATAGCCCGAAAGATAATTGAAAACAGCTGTAAAAATTTAGTAGCTTCACGTTGTTTATTAGGCTGAATAGTACACGGCAACACAGAAGGGAAAACAAACAACAACAAAAACATTGCTACGCGAATGACAATAACTCAAAACAGACTAATGAAAAATTAGACGAACTTATTAAACAATATTTCGAATTAGAAAATATAGGAGTTAGTAATACAAATAAAGAAAGAGAATTTACACACGCCCAAGAAACGTTAAATAAAACGAGTAGAAAACTAAAAAAGGGTATGGAAGTAGGATTACTATGGAAAAAGAATAACAGCACCAGCGTTAATGGGTTAAATACGGGAAAAATTAGATTAGGATCACTTGAAAGGAAAATGAACCGAGACAATAAATATGCAAAACTTTATATTAAGGAGATGAAGCGATTTATAGAAAAGGATTACGCGAAAAAGGTAAACGCAAAAGATGACAGACAGACAAAATGGGTTTTACCGCATTTTGGCGTGATAAACGTAAATAAACCGGAAAAAATTAGGATCGTGTTTAATGCGGCGGTGAAAACGGAAAGCGTGTGTTTAAAAGATCTGTTAAAAACAGGTCCAGACGTTTTGAAATCACTACCGAGAATATTACTCAGGTTTCGGAAATTTGCGATAGGGTTTAAAGCCGATATAAGCGATATGTTTTTAAGAGTGAAAATAAGAAATGAAGATTTAACAGCGCAAAGATTTTTATGGAGGGAAACAAACAGAGAAAATGAAACAGAAATTTATGAAATGAATAGTTTAATTTTCGGAGCTAAATCGTCACCAGCCTTAGCGATTTACATAAAAAATAAGAACGCAGAACTATTTAAAGAGGAATTGCCGGATGCCACGAATAACATAATCGAAAATAGTTACATGGACGATTATTTAATGAGTGCGAATACGAAAGAACAAGCAATAAAAATAATAAGGGATGTAATAAAAATAAACGGGGAAGCCAATTTCGAAATGCACAGCTGGTCGAGTAACGCGACAGATTTATTCGAAAACAAAACAAACAAAGATGAAGTTGATTTAAATCTAATATCGAACTTAGGTGATAAAGAAAAAGAAAAGGTTTTAGGACTATTGTGGAATCGGGAAGCCGAAGTATTGAAATTTAATGTACAGTTTGTAAAATTACCGAAAGAAATAATAAACGGAAATAAAAAACCAACAAAACGAGAGGTATTGAGTGTAGTTATGTCTGTTTTCGATCCGTTAGGAATTATCATGCCGTTTTCAATAAAGGCGAAACACTAGATACAAGAAATTTGGCGAAGTGGGACCAAGAGATGACAGCATGGAATACTTGCTTAAAATTATTAAATTTATTAAAATTAGTAACATCCCTTGATGCCTCATATCAGAAATGAACGTAATAAAAACCGAATTACATATATTTTGCGATGCGAGTTCGAAGGCGTAGCCACCGTGGCGTATTTACGCGTAATAAATAAAAAAAGAAATGTAAGTATCTCGCTATTAATGGGGAAAAGGAAGGTAGTATCCAAGAAACCTATGACGATACCGTGATTAGAATTGCAGGCGGCTTTATTAAGTGCAAAACTGGGGAAATACATTGAAAAGGAACTATCTTTATCATTAGAAAAGCGCGTTTTTTGGACAGACTCCACAATAGTTTTGGCATGGATTAATTCAGATCCGAACAGCAAGATGACTTTCGTAGCAAATAGGTTAGCGGATATACACGACTTGATGAAAACGACAGAACGGAGATGGGTACCAACAGCGGAAAATCCGGCCGACGATGCGACACGAATCAAGAATAAAGCGTTAGAAAGCAATGATTCGTGATGGTTTGCAGGACCCGAATTTTTATTAAAAAATGAGTCGGAATGGTCGAACGAAAAACGACTAAATCAGAGAGAAGCGGACAAAATAAAAGAATTAGAAACTAGAAAGGCCTTCCTGTTTGCGTTGACATCAAAGCGCGAGGAATTATCGTGGGTGACTAGATTACTAGGATGAAAAGGATTGACAAAATTAGGTGAGCACGTTTGGCGAAAAATAGATCAATGGCGCGGAAAAAGAGGAATGCAATCGGGAAAGAATTCGAAAGTAAATATCGCGGAAAAAATCATCATTTGGAAAATACAGAGAGAAAGTTAAAAAAATGAGCAAAATAAAAAATGTCAATCCATATGTCGATGAAGAACATATTTTACGCGCTGACGGACGAGTAGCAATAATGCACGGGAAAGAAAATTTTAATAATAATCCGATAATATTAGATGGCAAACATTTCGCAACAAGAGAATTAATTCGCGAGTATCATCGTCGATTCCATCATGGAAGCGACCAAACGGTAAGAAATGAAGAAATGTAGACGTACAATTGCCCTGTAAGGAAAACTCAAGAGAAGATAGTGTTCGGCGAAAAAAGCCGAACATTAAGGGACTCATAAATTATATGCGTGTATGAACGATTAGTATAAATAAGCCGGTCGAAACTAAAATAAAAGATTAATATAATCGGATAAATATGTACGCCGTGCGTTAAAATTTATATCTGTATATTTAGGCTTTTTCCTTTCGACACCCAGCGAAAGGTTTTTTATGCCACGTAGTCATAAGTATCGAATGTAAGCGTAGTAATTCAAGAAATATTTAGTATATATTGTTGGAAAAATTTGTAAAGTGGAAGGGAGAGCGACCTTTGCGAAGGGAGTTTGTGATTTGAAAATGCACGTGAGATTATTGTCGACGGATCGCTTGCTCGAAAAGATCGCTCTCGTTTCGACTCAAAACTTATATTAACTCGCATACTCTATTTCCGTAACCTATTATATATATTCAATATTATTTGTTTGTTTTTATACTTTTACAATAAAAAAAATTGTCTGGGAAAAACATTTTTATTCTGCATTTCATTTTATTTATTTCATCTCAAAAATTAAAATAATATAATCAAACGGATAGACCATCGAGGGACGGTAAGTTTAAACACCCGTCGGAAACAGTACTACTGTTTAATTTCATTTGCTCGACGCATGGAAGATTATAAAATAATCCAATGCCAATTAAAGTATCAATCTCAGCTGATTTGTAAAACTCTGGATCCGCTAATTTTATATTCGAGAGGATTTGAAAAGTATTTTTATTTTACGGTATACTTGGTATGTTGCTGCACACGTTATTTATGATGAGGAATTCTAATGCTTTGGGAAAATTCGAGTTACTTGAAAGTATTTTTGTTAGAATGGATTTTTTTAATATTGTAGATATTTCATCTAACGATTGCACCGGCAAATTAACATTTTTAAAATCAATTTTTAATAATTTAGCGAATCTCTCAAACATAAAATTTGATTGTGAACCCACTGATACCTTTAAAAATTCTTTGCATACAAACAATTTGTGGTTGCCCTTGCAGATCACACGTGATAAACTTTCTTGTGCAACTATAAAAGTTTTCTGCTTGTTATGATTTTATTTACCCGTGCTTAATTTCACGTTACTACTCATGCTTGATGAAGTGGATTCAATAATATTACGTCGCTTGTCTAAAAACGCGATAAAATCCTTTAATTGGGGTAAATCCGTATTATTAAGAGAATTTTAATGCCGTTGCATCCGCATCTGTATCAAAGATTGTGAATATATAGTGGATATTTGCACTGTCATTTTATTTTAACTTTATCCTTTCACTTTATTACTTAAGAAAATTGAATACTTGTCATTCATTTTACCCTTTCTGAAGTTTGAATTTACAATATCTGTTATTGATTTTTGATTCACGTGTTTTACTCAGCTTTTACAATAATCATTAAAATATTGCAATATGTATATCACTTATATCACTTTTATCACTTCACCTTCACTGAATCAGTTGCACAGATGATATTATAGCTGTTAATTACCTTAATATTTGCAAAAACACTTGTTTTTCTCTTCAAAAATCCGGCTCGAAGGACCAATTGTTAGGGTATGTACTGACCCTGAATAGCATAGATTTAAGTTTATATTTTAATTCTATATAATTGGTTATCTATGCACACTGAATGAATTAACATTTAGTGTATTTTTTAGGTTTTTAAGATAATGATAATAACAGCGGTTGCTGTGTGGATAGGCTTCAATATTATATACAATATATACAGGTGAAGTGGTTTGCTAGAAGTTCGCAAAGTGAATAACTGAAAAATTTCACTTTTTACAATCGAAAAGTACTTGCACGGCTTAATTTTTCTAAACAACACTATTTTTACACTCTAAGAGGTCCTCACTGATGTCATACGCAATAAATCTAATAACCACATGGGTAAGGGAGTACACTCCCACTACAGAAACATTTTTTCAATGAATCCAACCACTGCCATCATTAAAACTGTCTTAACACTAGATACTGTTTCTACCTAGGTAAACGCTCCAACAGTATCTGAAGATCCTTTTTACTTCTAGCCAGTTTTTTTGGATAGGTTCATGCTGTTTTCATGCAAGATAGTTCACAGCATACGCTATGTTAGGTCTTGTTGCATTAGCTAGATATACCAGACTCCCAATGGCTTCTCTGTATGGGATTTTATCATCTAGTTTTAAAACATCTTCAGTTGCAGGTACTTTTTTTCTTTTTGGTACCTATTTTGTGACCATTGGTGAATTGTAAGGATTGCAATTTTCCATGTTGAACTTCTTAATAATACTTCTAGTGTAATCCTCTTGGTATATTGCATTTTGTCTGTTGTCTCATTTAATGTTGATTCCGAAAAAACATTTAGGCTCGCCCATATCCTTCATCTCGAAACCTTTGCTCAGATTTTCTTTTATGCTTTCAAGTACTGTTTTACTTGTTAGCAGTATATCATCTACATATAGCAATAAAGATGCTATCTTTCCTTGTTTTCTCCACTTGTACAAGCACGGTTCGTGGAGATCATTTTCAAGAATAAGTTTTTGTGTTTCTTTTGAGAAGCATTTGTTCTATCTTTTTTGGCTTATTTTGAGTCTATATATTGCCTTATGTACCTTTCAAACGTGTGTTCTCCTTTTGTTTTCTTCATTTTACAACCCTTGTGATATTTCAATAAATACTTTATCTTCGATTGGTCCATTCAAAAAGGCCGTTTTTATGTCTAATTGGCACACGTGCAGCTTATATTTTTTCACTATAGATATGAGAGCATGCACTAAAGATAAGCTGGAAAACGGTGCGTATGTCTCTTTCAAACCATAGGATGTTTTGTCTTTGAAACCTCTCACGACACGTCTTGCTTTGAACTTTTCAGTTCCATCTAAGTTTATTTTTCTTTTGAATATCTATCGTTAATCTATTATGTTCGGTTAGGATCCATTCTCATTTTGTAGTAGACTTGGTACAATAATCCATACTTTGTTAACAGTCACAGAATTAAGTTCTTCTTCCATGGCTTCTAAAGTATAAATATAAAGTTCATTTCTCGCCTCGTGAAGATATAAATAGGCAGTATATCGGTGGTTTATCATGCTGTTATTTTTTTTAACAAAGCTACAAAGAAAAAAAGAAAAAGAAAAGAAATGCAAAAGAGAAAGACTGCAAAGCATTGTTGAATAGCATAGTGGGCACGAGATTTTTTTATATTTTTTCTTTAAATAATCGAATATATTTTTCTTAAAGACGGCGGAGGTTTTTGTGAAGGAGCCGCCTGTCTAAATTCATGAAACTGAGCTGTTTTATAATTAACAATTTTTTTTAATAAAAGAATTATGCCCGTTCCGACTTAATGAAGGTGAAGATATAGATGTCCATATATCTAAGTATACCGAAATCGTGGAAAAATTAGTAGTATTAGATAAACCGTTAAAGGACAAATTACAAGTTGCAATATTACTCGTAAATTTACCAAGTTCCTATGATTCGTTGATTACTGCAATTGAAAGTAGGCCGTAAAAAAGTAAAACAAATTTACGTTTGAATTTGCAAAAAGCAAATTAAGCGATAAGTATAAGCGCCAGAAAAAGAATTTTTCGAATAATGAATATACCGTAGATAATGAAGGTTAATCATCAAGCATGTAAGTTAACAGGACAATCGGATAAACAAGGATGTTTTTTTGTAAGAAAATTGGTCATTCCAAGCAAGAATATCGAAAATTTGCCAAATGGAAAGTAAAGCAAGAAAATAAAAAGAATTCAGTTAACATAGTAAGTGAATGTATCGATATATACAATACAGTATCATATATAGATACGGAGAACTGCTTAAGACGTGTCGAACAAAATTTAATCTCGTGGATCCTAGACTCTGGAGCTACGCCGCATATGACAAATTCAAAAGAGTTTTCTATAATCTCGAATGAATCTGCTAAAGGAAATATTCGTTTCTTGATTCTCTTCGGCTCGGCAAAAGTTTTAGGCTTCAGATCAATGTCATTAAATTTTCATGTAAATAGCAAGATACAAAAATTAAAAGAGAAAAACATGTTATATGTGCCTAAATTAACCTCTAATCTATTATCCGTTATCAATTAATCTATTATTAATTAATGAAGGATGGATGCGACGTAAAATTTTATTCGGAAAAGGGACAATGTGAGATCTTTACTTCGTCTATTGGTTTTATTGCTTTACATTTTTTAATGTATGTTGTGTGTTATGGAAAACCAATTTTTCGTCTATGTTCGAGACGGACGCATCCCTTTTATTTTAATTTCAACAGACTATGCATTTTCTAGAAGGTAGATGACTTTTTCTGTTGTCTCATACCTGTGTATGCGTTCTCTTAGTTGTATTCAGTACGTCGTCAATTAAGATAATTTGTACTTTTGGAAACATTTATATATATTAAATAAATAACTTATAAAATATAAAACTACCTGCCTTTAAATAATAACCTCGACAATACTAATTCAAAACAAACAAGGCATATATAATGGTGCAACAGCTTAAACACTGTAATTGCGAGCATTATTGACACAAGCATTTTGGTCATCGAGATATCACCGCTATAAAACAATTAATACAGAAGACATTGGTAAAGAATATTATTGTTACGGAATGGTAACGAAAGGGCGTGTGCCTGAGAGCGCACCAAGAGATTATCGCGGTGCATGAGCCATCCCCCACCACCCGTAGACACCGGGCGACTGGTGAAATCCGCCGAGGCGATGATGGGCGATAGGTGGGGTAGTTAGGCAGGATAGGTGACAACCTACCAGGTACGCGCCCAGGACCCCTGCTCAGGATCCTACCCCAAGCTCCGATCCCTTGCCCCACGACACATCCTTGGATTATCCCGACCGAAAAACTTCCTAAACCGAAAAACGTGATCTCGCGCCTGACCTCTCCACGCCGTAAAACAATCGAGCCAACGTAAAGATCGTCAACTCGTGATGCGACGAGAGCCGAGCGCATTAAGGGAATAAAACTCCGTGTTTCCCCGCCGTAAATATATCAATAAGTAAACCCGAACAAACGTGAAGTGGATCCGGGAAGTAAGGAAGGGGGGGGCGATAGGACGCTCGGGAGGTTTGAAACTCCTTTTCGGACAACATTGCCTTATGGTACTTTCTTAAAAAAGGTCTCGAGTCGCCGACTCCCGGTCCACTATCGAACCTTGTTAATTAAATATCTGAATAAACAAAAAGTTCTAACCCTGCACGCATCGTGTTTGATTACTTACTCACTCCTTGTTTATATTTCCCGATCATTTACAATAATGTTTTTAAGAGTGCGAAATACAAGACTTGTGTGAAAATTGTACGAAAGGAAAGCAGACTAGAAAGCATTTTCCACAGCATGTAGATAAAGATTCTACCGAAATTTTACAATTAGTGCACATAGATGTCTGCGAACCAATAAATCTGCTCATTTTTCGCAATAAGAGATATGCACTAATCATAATCGACAATTTTAGCAGGTATATACATTTTATCTTCTTAAAAATAAATCCGAAACAACGGCAAAAATCAAAGAATTTATCGAAATGATGAAAACAGCTTTTGAGAAGAAACCTCGAATTATACGATCTAACAAGAATTTAATAATTATAAACTAAAGTCGCATTTATAAAATGAAGGCATTCACGCTCAATATAGAGCTCCATCTGCGCTCGAACAATGGAATCCCGGAAAGAAAAAATCGATCTTTGATAGATTTGGTTCGATGCATCTTAATAAGTGCAAATATTAATCATAAATATTGGGGCGAAGCAATTATGACCGCTAATTACTTACAAAATCAATTACCCTCGCGATTTTTATAGGAAAAACACCGTTTGAGGTATGGTTTAACAAAATGCCAAGTGTTGGGCATTTACAAGTTTTTGGCGCAAGAGCATTTATGCATATACCAAAAGAAAAATGCTCAAAGTTAGATGAAAAATCACAAGAAATAATTTTTGTTGGATACTCTGAAGAGACAAAGGAATATCGTCTGCTCGATACCAAGACTTCGAAAATAATAATAAGCGGAGATGTTATTTTCGTTGAAATAAAGAAAAATCTACCAACAAAAAAGCTATTGAAAATGAAGTAAACATCGAGAGAGAAATTTCAAGTCTGAATGAGATTTACAGTGTTAATAATCTTCACAGTTTTGAAATAAATAATAATCATTTAACAATAAGTATTAATATCGTCAAAATTCGCTGGTCGGAAAGAATTAATAAAGGAGTGCCACCTGACTTACATAGGAAACGTAAATTTAGCGATTCATGAAGATCCTAAAACTAAAAAAGAGACATTTGCAAGTCCAAACAAGCAAAAATGAATTGATGCAATGAATGAAGAAATTGAATCGTTAAAGGATAATAAAATTTGGATACTTGTTGATCGCCCAAGAGACAAAGATATCATTAATACTAAATGGGTATTCAAATCAAAGCGAGATTTAGATGGAACAATAAATAGATATAAGACTAGGCTCGTTGCAAGAGATTTTTCGCAGAAATTTGAAATGGACTACGATAAAGTGTTTGCACCCGTTGTTAGACATCAAACGTTACTGATCCCATTTATCGATTGCAGGTATGAGAAAAATGTATACTTATCATTATGATGCGTAGACAGCTTTTCTAAATAGTAAGCTAAAAAAAGAAATGTTTATGGAACAGCCTGAAGGTTATAAAAATAAAGATTCTAACAATAAAATATGTCGCTTAATGAAAAGTATCTATGGACAGAAACAAAAAGCTAAAGCTAAAATAAATAAATAAAATAAATAAAATAAAATAAAATGGAGCGATACGCTAAAAGTAGCTTTGAAGGATTTTGGTTTTTATAAAGTTAAGCCGATCCCAGCTTATATATCAAAGAATCGATAAAAATAAGTGTTTATCTTATAGTTTATGTAGAGGATTTTATAATAGCCGCAAGAGAACAATCAATAATAGTGAATATTCATAAAAAATTAAGAAATTATTTCAATTTAACAAAAATGGAAGTATTAAATCAATATTTGGTTATTAAAGTTGAAAGCGACAGTGAAGAGATATATTATGTTATTCAAAGACACTATATTGATATGCTATTGGAAAAATTTGGCACAACAGATACGAAGCCATAAAATATATTATGAATCCGGGATATCTAAGACTAAGAAATGAAAATGAAAAATTTTCAGACAATAAACTGTACCAACAGCTGATAGCCAGACTCTTGTATATTGTATGTCACATAAGACCGAGCATAAGAATAGCTGTAACAATATTGAGTAACCATAACAGATTAAATAGAGGCGAAGAGGACACTCTGTTACTTAAAAAATACAAAACATCTACTGCTGAAAGTCAAAAATTCTGATGAAAAATGAAAAATTTTATATGGATATACAGATGACAAATCCAACACGGAGTAGGTTTTCAAATTTAATAAAAGACCTATTAGCTGGATATATAAAAAGCAAATTTGCATTTTGATATCTTCGACCGAAGTAGAGTATACTGCACTGTCGGATGTCTGTCAAGAGGCTATACGTTTGCGTCAACTGTTGTCGGATTTTGGAAAGAACAGACAGAATCAACTTTAATATTCGGGGATGCATGAAACTAATTGAAAATAATAAATTTAATAACAGAAACAAGCCCATTGATATTAAATATTACCACGTAAAGAATTTAAGTGAAGAAAACATTATTACTCCGAAGTATTGTCCGACGAAAAATGTGATAGCGGATTTATTGACGAAGCCGTTCAATCGCATAAAACTAAAAAGATTAAGAACAAAATGCAATTTAATCTATGCAATATCGAGGAATGGTATTGAATATAACGATACTGCATAGATTGCGTTTCTATTAAACTAGCAAGAATTTAATTAAGAATTGTCCATTTTTCTAAATGGACTTTTTTGATATATCGACTACAAACTAAATATTTTATACAGCATTTAGTTCATTGCGATCATTCAAACACAACACAACTTTTCCCTTTGTATATTGTATTAACTATTATCTATAGCCAGTTATATTTCTGAATTTTCATAATTAAATATTGTTTTTGTATTAATCAATCGTGCATGTTACTTCACTCGGCCTTCAACAAAATAGATATAATGCAAGGCTCATTTTAAATACATAATGAATCTTCATTATTTCTTAATTTACGAGTATCTTTCGAGATAGGAAAAAAATGTCGATAGGTATGTGATGACAAATTTATAACCCCAATGGTTATTATGATTGTACATTTATTTTATAATTTTTTTGTATCGGTATACTAAAATTGAATTTACTTATCATTTAGACAACGACTAGACGATTCTTTGGAATTTATAAATAATTTTAAGGTATCAAAAGGTATAATATTGTAAATGTTACAAAGATAACTTGTGTAATAATTTACGTTAATAAAAAAAAATTTTGATTTTAATATCAATTGATTAGATTTTTTTATATTAATTTTAACATTGTATTATATTTTGTATTATAGAATAATTTTACAAAAATGAGCTGATATTTAATTATAAAACAAATATTAACATTATATCTATTCATTAATGGTTATTATTTATTTAGATTTATTGATAATAGAAATAATGGTCAAGTTTAATATCTCATTATATCACATGCTGCGCGAGTAGAAAATTCGCGAGCGTGTGCGATAGTTGCAGCCGCGCGTGTCGACGTCTGTTTGGCGAATGGTGCACGTTTACGGGTACGCCCTCTGTTTGATCTGTTCTACGTGAGAAGATTAGAGTGGGTGCGTAGATTAAGGGTTTTTCTGTGGACCGACAGCCAAATCGTACTCGCTTAGATGGCCAAACATCCATGTAATTGGAAAAATTTTGTGGCTATATACAGATGGAGCTACCGGCTGCAGTGTGGTATCATGTCCGGACGAATGACAACCCGCCGGATCTTGCGACTCGCAGAGTGAATCCATTTGAACTGAGTGATTCCAGGTTCTGGTGGCTACAAATATTTAAAGAATATTGAACAAGAGTGGCCAAAGACAGGAGCCCAATAGCATATCACGTGCGTAGGTAGAACGTCTCACAAAATCGCGGAGCATGAAATATTCGCTGCTTATTCGACGTTGTCAAAAGTAAGTCACATGCTAGCACAATTATTACAACCGTTGGTAAGGTATAGGTGACGCCGCTCAAACTTGAGCGTTTTACCACGATTGCTGACAGTGGAGAAAGTGCGGAAAGCAAAATACCATGCGATAAAATTGGCGCAAATTCCCGCATATGGGAACGAGATTGAAAATGTTGAAAGCGGGTAATGAGTTGCCGAAGAGACATCCGCTTAATAAATTAACACCTTTTGTGGATGCGGAAGACGAACTCCCGCGAGTTGGAGGACGGCTGTCTAAAGTCGAACTCAGTTTTGAGGACAAACATCCATCGATTTTTCTTGGAAAATTAAAATTAAGTAGACTAGATTGTACATCATGCATATAATTCATCGCTGCAGGGGGGTTTTACTTTAACAACCAATCACACTGTTAGGGACGGAACTGGGCATTGGTCCTGGAATGCAGAAACACTGAAAAGGGCCTATAAAATGCGCAGTTTTGTATTGTGCATTTGGCTGTGTGTGTGTGTCAAGAGCGAAGTGGCTCAAATGGACGTACGCGTAGTTTCACCGCCCGTATGAACGTGGAGGTATTGATACACGAAAATAATTTGTATGTGTGAATGGGAAGACATACTCGTGGATGTCTCCATCTTCCCTCTCTCTCTCTCTCTCTCGCAAGCATGACTCGGCCGAGCCCTGTAACCGCCCTATCTATCTCTCTCTTTCGCGTTGCATGACTAGATATCTTCTCTAGTTTTTCTAGTTTCATGGAGACGAATAAGTATCGTCGTTTGCTTTATAACATTGTTTAAATCACGGATTAAAAATTGATAGGAATTCGATCAAGGTGAGGCCATATAATGACGCGAAATTCGGGATGCTGATCGGGCAGGACAATGGAGACTTAATAGCGACACGTGAATTGATTGAGTTCGACGATCGCGCACTGGCGTTATCGTGTTCGCGGCTAGGATGAGCACTCCACGGAGCGACGGTGAAAACAAGAGAGGACGCACGTGCAAGGAATCATGGGATTATGACCTCGACGACAGGCGAAGACGACATCTCGGACGCGCGAACCGATAACACGCGACTAATCGAGCTGATGCGGGAATATTTGACTTGGAACGCGAGGCGATATCGTAAATAGAATCTAACAAAGGCGCGATGGAAGTTGTAAGAATTCTGGAAGAAACAAGCAAATTCAAAGGCGATCATTGGGAGACGAGTCTGTTGTGGAAACACGATTTCGTACCCGCTACCGACGGATAAGAGACGGCGTTGAAAAGATTAAAGGGGTTGGAACGACGTCTTGATCGCGACACGAATACGCGCGCCTTTATTACCGGGAGATGAATCGGTTCATCTACGCGGGTTATGCTCGGAGGATATCTGGTACACCTCAGGAAAGATCGTGGTATCTCCCACACTTTGGAGACAGCAACGCGAATAAACCGGGGAAAATACGATTCTTGTTCGACGCGGTGGCAAAATCGGAAATTTACAGCCTCAACGACCAACTAGACTCGGGGCTCGATCTTTTAGAATCTTTACTGGGAGTTTTGCTACGGTTCCGACAGCACGCGACAGCAGTTAAAGGGGGCGTAAATGACATGTTCTTGCGGGTCAAGATTAGCAAGGAAGACCGAGGGGCGCAACATTTTCTATGGCGCGGACGAGATTGGCTGAGACCACCGGTGGTCTACGAAATGAATAGCCTAATTTTTGAGGCGAAGTCGTCGCCCAGCAGCGCGATTTTCATTAAAACAAGAACACGGCACGGTTCGCGGATAGGAAACCCGAGGCCGCGAAGTTAATAAAGATCAATAGCTATATGAACGACTTTCTGGTCAGTCAAGATAGTGAACGGGAGCTCGTAGAACTGGTAAAACACGTCGTGAAAATAAACGCGGAAGCGAACATCAAAATTTACGGCTGGGCTAGCAATTCGTCGCGGGTTCTACGAGACATTCTTCGCGAAGGAGACGAACACGAGGATGAAATTAGTTTAGACCGCAAGAACGAAGAGCGGGTGCTGGGGCTTTATTAAGATACGCGGACGGATGAATTAAAATATAATGTCAAGTTCAAACAAATCGTAGAAGATATAGTGCGAGGGGAGACGGTTCCGACTAAATTTGAGGTGTTAAGCGTCGTAATATCTGTATTCGATCCGCTAGGACCGCTGACCCCGATAGTATTAAAATCAAGGCCCTCAAGCGAAGTATTTGGCGTAGTGGTGTGCAATGGGACGAGAAAGTACGGGGGGAAGAACACGCGTTATTCATAGAATTTCTGAAGGATTTGAAAATAGTAAGGGGTGTAAAAATATCGCGTAGTCTTTTAGGTAATGGGAATAAAAATAGTGAAACGGAACTCCATATCTTTTGCGACGACAGCCAGATGGCGTGCGCGACGGTGGCATATTTAAGGATAAGGGAAGGAGACCATAAGTATCGCGTTAAATTACTCATGTCCAAAAATCGAATAATGCCCAAAAAAGAGCAAACGATCCCATGACTCGAACTCCAAGCGGCGGTATTAGGAGCTCATCTCGCCGAATACATCGAGCACGAATTAGAAATTCCCATCGGCCGTCGGCATTTTTGGACGGATTCGATCATTGTCCTCGCGTGGATAAGGACGGAGTCAAAAGTCAACCAAACGTAAGTTTCCAACCGATTGAGGAAAATCCGAGAATTGACGCAGAAGGCTGAATGGAGGTCGGTGCCGTCGGGCGAGAATCCAGCGGACGACGCGACGCGAATAAACTCTCCCGTGTATAATGGATCGCGGTGGTTTAAAGACCCGTCGTTCCTGGAAAAGCCCGAAGGGAAAAGGCCCATGGAACACGCACTAGAAAAAGAAAGCGAGGTCACCGAGCGGGAAGTCGAAAGAGTTTGCACTCTCTCAGCGAAAGTAACCAATAAATGCGTGATACCGTTAGCGCATAGATTGTTGGGAACTAGGGGACTTGAAATATAATATATATAGTGAATAAAGATAGCCAGATAGCGAAATTCAAACCATATGTGGAGGACGTCGGGATAATAAGAGTAAACGGCAGCATGCCGAACGCTGCACCGGCAGAGTTCAATAATAACCCCGTGATTTTAGACGGTAATCACGAGATCACGAGGCTCGTGATGCGTGGTTAACACTAACGCTACTTTCATTGGAGTCGCGAAACAGCCGTGAATGAATTGAGACAAAACTATTGTATAATGAGCGTTCGGAATGCTCTGAAAACAGTAGAGAACAGGTGTTGGTAATACAGAATCAACAAGGGCAAGCCATGCAGTCCGTTGATGGCTCCGTTGCCCGCCGGTTGTGTAGCCGTGATTAAACGTCCGTTCACTCATTGCGAAGTGGACTACTACGGGCCGATGATTGTTAAAATAAGACGTCGTCGCGAAAAAAGATGGGGGATGTTGTTCACTTGTCTGACAACGAGGGCCGTACACTTAGAGTTAGCCAGCACCTTATCCGCGAGTTCAGCCATCATGGCAATCCAAAAATTAGCCGCGAGGAGGGGGGCTCCGTCAGTCATATATAGTGATAAAGGTGCCAGTAGAGAACTGAAAGAAGTGGTTAAAGAACCTGAGCAGGAAAAATTGCAAGGTTACGCAGCCAAAAATCACATAGAGTGGCGATTCAACCCGCCGAAGCGCCACACATGGGTGGGGCTTAGGAACGTTTAATTAGGTAAATGAAGGTATCACTGAACACGGTGTTGCAAGAGCAAGCTCGCCGAAATCGAGCACTCGATAAATTCGCGACCATTAACGCACGTCCCTCTCGACCCGCGCGATAGCGAGACTTTGACGCCGAATCACTTTTTGATCGGGACCACTTCTGGGGAGGTGAATCTAGGGAGGTATAACGCGGTAAATATTTCATTAAAAAATCTCACACATTTGTTACTTTGTCTCGTAAAGACAAAGTAACAAATGTGTGTAAGAGGGGGGTAAGTAGCGTGCCGCGTACATGCAAAATTTTTGAAGACCAGACGATCATTGCAAGCGTATCTGAATAAAAATTTATCAGAATAAATCAACTATAACTCAAGTGGGTTTTTTTATTAATGAACCCCGCAACAGTTTTATTTGACCGTTAAGACCACGAAGGTTTTGTAAATCAATCGAAAGGTGCGGTGTTACAAGTCCATGATGCGAAATGGACTTCGGGATTGTAAGTTGAAGGTACAAACATTGGAAGTTTGTACAGGGGGGAGGATGTTAGGGCGGAACTGGGCATTGGTCCCAGCAGGCGCACGTCCTGTGTGCGGGGACGCCCACGATATGCAAACGTATTAAAAAGGGCCATCTAAACGTGCAGATTGTTTTTGTGCACTTAGCCGTGCGTGTGTGTCAACAGCGAAGTGGCTCAGAAGGACGTGCGTGTGGTTTCGCCGATGTGTGAGAAGGGATGGGTTGCGAGTGTGAGTGTTTAAACAGTATATGTGAGTGAGTGCGGGATGAGAGCCTACGTCGAAGTTTCCGTCTCTCTCTCTCTCTCTCTCTCTCTCTCTCTCTCTCTCTCTCTCTCCAGTATGATGCGGCCGAAAACTTTCAGTCTTTCAATCACTTTCTCTCTCTCTCTTTTGCTCTCGTTTGATCGTTCGCTCTATGAGGTGAATTTTCTTGCTTCTAACTGATTTTTCATCGGAAACAGAGACGTTCCGTCAAACTTATGTATAATTTGTATAGAATTACGTGTTTGAAAAATTAGTTTGTCGGGCTTTTTCTCCAGTATGTCAAGACGAGAGTTTTTTATATCAGGGGTAATGAGTCGAATGTACTAAATCCCGCGAAACGCGTTTCGACTTCTCGCGTCGACTATGCGGAACCCATCTGGGTGCGCACTACTGAGGGTCGTAGATACAAATGCATCAAAAGATACATCGTTGTGTTTGTCTGCTTCGTGACACGAGCTATACACCTCGAGCTTGCTAGAGATTTGACGTCAATCGCATTCCTCGCTGCTTTCCAGCGGTTCACGATTCGAAAAGGTATCTCCCAGCACCTGGTTAGTCATAACGCGACTAATTTCAAGGACGCATAGTCAAAACGAATTAACGACGCTCTTCAATCAAACTTCCGCCTTCTACGAGGAAGTGAGCACGGCATTATTAAACCAAGGCACGAATTGGACTTTCATCTCCACAAGCACTCCTCATTATGGCGGCCTTTGGGAGGCTGGGGTAAAATCTATGAAGCACCATTTGCGACGAATAATCAGCGAAGACTCTTTGACGTTCGAGTAACTGTCGACGGTGCTCACTGAAATCGAGGCTTGCTTCAATTCTCGACCTGACTCTCCACTTTCTCCTACGGTCAACGACATCGATGCCCTAACTCTTTGGGATTAATTCCAGATGTTCCCACACGAGCTCTCCCGGAAAATCGGTTGCAGCGATTGCGGAATCACTTTTGGCGACGATGAAGCGAAGAACATATGCGCTATATATGCTCCAAGAGAGAAGCAAGTGGTGGCATCCAAAAGGAAATATTACTGTGGGATGTCTTGTGCTGATACGCGATGACCGCTACCCACCCACCAAGTGGCCCTTGGACCGTGTCATCGAAATTTACCCTGGAGCAGACGAAAAGGTGCGCATCGTCACGGTCAAAACCGCTAATGCCACATTTAACAGACACGTGGCTCATTTGAGCCCTCTCCATCTCGAAAAAAGTGCATGAACTTAGAACTGGGTTGCGTCATTCAGTGTTCCTTTGAGCTAAACAGATCGAGATCATGTGAGAATCAGTAAGCTCTTCGGTGTATTTGGGAATCTGGAGCATATACATATAACAATTGAATGGAGCTACGATTGTATAAACTGATTGTTAAGAATATGGTATGCCATTATATTGTATTGTAGTGTATTTTATTGTATATATAGCTCTGTATCAGGAATGTATAGTCGATAAGGTACGTTGTATTGTAATTATAACTACAAGTAGCTTGTATACGTAATGACATGGATTGTATATAATACTCGTCTGACCGACGAAGGCGGACGGATTGTTCGGGGGTTTATCGATCCCCAGATAGTTCGGCAAGGCCCCCAGACTTCCCGGAAAATCCCAACTTCAACTTTTTTTCCCAAGGGGTTTTTTTATGCCGGCGTGGCGAGTGCAAATAAACCAAGGTAATTTTCGATAATATATTCATTATTGAATTCTTCTTATCTACACCATAAAAAAATCTCCATCCTCTTTCCTCGTCCCTTAATAAACTTTAAAAACTCTACACGAGTAGGTATTATATTAACAAAAGGTATTCTCTAGAATAAGTTATCGTATGCTCTGTTTTATGGAATAGGTAATGCAGTAAATATAATTTCTTTTCGCAAATTTTTTTTTAAATATATATATATATAATATTTTTTTATAATTTTCTTTGTAAAAATTTTTTAAATGTATATATTTTTCAAAGATTTTACGATTACATAAGTTATTATTACTTCTATTTTGATTTAATTTTAAATATTTATTATATTTTTGTAATTTTTATATTTAATTCTAAAACAATTAATAGTATATTTTTGTCTGATAATTGAGTTTATGCGCCACAAAAAAGTTTTTACTACTTATGAACTAATAGCTTATTTTCCTTTAAAAAATGAATATAAAAATAAATGTAACGATGTCTAATATTCCAACAGTTTTAAAAACTGATGTATGAAATTAAAACAACCCTTTCATCGAAGGAAAAACAAGAGAGAGAAATAACGAGGAAAAATGATAGTTTTTTCAGTTTTCAATGATCGCAGTAAATTTTTTGAATCAGTTTTGAATTAATTATACATGAATATTGCAAGTCAGTCGATCTCTTTTCTCGACACGAGATTAGATAAAATAAATATTTGTATAAAATTTGATTAAGCAATGTAATTTTCTTTTAAAACCCAATTAATTATTTAAAGATTAATAGCTGTGATTATATTATTATCAAAAGCAAAAAATAATAATAAATGAGTGCAGATAATTAAATAAACTTTGGATACAGTGTAAATGATATAAATAAAATTCTGGGTGAGAATTAATTTGAGAAACACAGAATACGATGTACTTTTTAATTTTAGTGATTTTTTTTTTTCATAATATCGAAGATACAGAGCTACTAACTGTCGAGTACATTGCGCGTGTATCCATTGTACATTTTATTTAAATGTGACGGTTCAACGCATACAATACAAATAATTGAAACAGTTAAAGGTGAGTGTTAACAGGGTAGTTTATCTTTTAATTATAAATACTTTCACGCACTCTTTTTTCTTTTTTCATTGCTCATGTTTTCCTTTCAACTCTTTAATAATTTTGGATATTCACTTTATATTACACTATGTTTTGGCAGGAATGTCTTTAATTATAAAATATCGTCTGTTTCAAATTAGCTTTATCTTTCGCTAATCTAACGCACATGTAAAATACGAAGCAACAGACTCGAAATTCTTTGTTATTCATATTAATTATTTATAGATCCGATTGTATTTTATACCTCCAACTTAAACATATTTTAACCGCGAAGATACTTTTTAAAATTCTGACACTTGAAAATATTTCAATCAAATATATTTTACTTTTTTCCTTTCCTCACATAATTTATATAATATTTTTTATTACATTTAATAATAGACGCTTGTTAACTTATTACAATACTTACGCTTGTTGCGCTATATTTGTGTGTGTGAGCGCGGGCGCATGTTTGTGTTTAAACTGGCTGGTAAAGTTGTACTGACGGATCAATTGAAATGCAAAACACCGTTAATAATTACGGGTCAAGAAAAGTTTCGATTTCTCCTTATCTTTTTTTAAATAATTTTATTCGAATACTCTAGAAATAATAAAGGATGCATAAGTAGACTTTTTTTTATTGCACAGACATAGATTATTTTCTTGTCGATTGAATATTTTTAAATAATTATTTGTGTCACCATAAATTTAAATTTAACCAAAAGTATTAATTTATATTAATTATATAAATATTTAAATTTATTCCAAGTTATTGAAATGCTTGTTAATATTTCCAATTTTATCGTAAATAAATATTATTCAATTTAAAAGTAATTATTAAAAATTATAAACAAATTATGTACTATAAATTTTAATATAAAGTGTTGTCGTATCAATTATTTTTAGTGTTTTAATTAAAAGAATCATCGATGCCTACAAATCTAGAAGCTTTTCTTGATGGAAAATAATAATATTAGAATTTTGAAGGTCTCATTTTTATCTTTCTTTTCATTGAAATTCGTCCATTCTATTTATTATAATACCATGATTTTAGTTTTCGATCGATATCGACAAAGTAAAATATTTTCATTGTTTTTCTTTTCTTTTTTTAGAGGAAAAACGCAAACTTTTACGAAGTTTCTTAAACATTATTTCCATAAACACACCAATACTTCAATCATAATTATAGTAGCAATAATAATCTTTAATTGTATTAATAATGTTGTAATAAAAATAATAATTGTATGAATGTAAAATTAATCATCATCGTAATTCTTTATTAACTTATAGTAATGTTATTCAATATATACAATATAATATAGCATTGTTTTGAGCCATTTATTTTGAGGTATAATGGTCTCAACTTTTTTTTACCGAATTGCACGAATGATCTTCTAAAAAAGGAAGATTAAGTTTATACTTTATGTACAAAAAGTAATAATTATTATATATTTTCTTGATCTTTTATCTTTTTCTTTTTTGCATTTTTTTACTAAAAGAAAACTGTTTCAAGAAATTGCAGTAAGCAAATATCGGAAAATATCCAAAAAAAAATTAATGCTAAACATAAAATGTTGATCGTTTACTCTTTTTCCATATTTTCTTTTTCTTTTTTTTTTAATTCAAAGGAAAAAGAAGAAAAATATAAAGCATCAAGATTATTATGAAAAATCGTATAATTCCTATCATACAAAGTCAAATAAACACAAGAATTCTTTATATATAAAGTAAGTATGTATATAGGGAAGTATGTGGGTGGGCGGGTGTGTCCATGTGTGATATACATAGCATTTTAAAGAAGCATGTTTCATTAATGCTACCAGCTACGTATCTTCTTAATAATGAAATATATTATTCAATTATCGATAAAACATCATTTTTCTTCTTATTTCTTACACAATTGTGTTTACATCATATTTTGACATATCACAAATTAAAAGAATCAATCTAATGACTTTGTAATTCTTGGCGGTATACACAATTATTTAGATGTCTGAATGCCGCATTTTAATTATCCATAGATACTTAAGGAAGAACTAAATTATACGTGTGTGTATATATATTTCGGTAATAATAATATGCACAATAAAAATCTGACGATTGACGACGCTTGTATCTTAAAAGAAGATTCGCGAATATATTCTACTTTTTTTCATCTTCGACATCGATGTCGTATACATCTACATATAAATATACCCTCCATTCCTTTTGACTAAAATTAAAAATTAAACTAGATTTACGAGTTAAAAACAAAATGTTTATTTAAATCTTCATACTTTTTTAAGTTGCTTTATTAACAAAAAATTCTGATTTTTATTTTTTGAAATGTAACCAATAAGAAATTCCATTCAATTTAAATTTAATTGCATCGTATGTATATAAATATATAAATTTATATGACTAATATGAACTTCAACATGACTTTAACTTATACTCATTTATACTCGTAATCAAACATATATGCTCATTTTACATTCAAGTACGTAATTTCTTTTCCTCGATTAATTTAAGATATTCATTTCATTTCATTTTATTTTATGCAATCAACATAATTGTATCAATAATATATACTAATAATACAATGTTTTTAAATATTATTAGTATTAATAAGTGTATTAATATTACAAATTATCTTCCACTTTGCGATTATGTACAAGTTTTGAATCACTTAAAATATCAGACACGTTCTATTTTTATCTGATTCTTTCGTCACGTAAATATGAGCATTAAATGACACATAATACTGAATACTATTTATTTAAATTTTTAATTATTAAATAATGCATCCAATTAGATGTTAAATTTGATAAACTAAGCTTCTTTAAAAAGTAATCTTTTAATTATACTTATAATTTAATTTTCTAATGAGGATATCTTGCAAAAACACCTAATGCGTGCTAAACAGTGATGAATGCAGATAAGAGGGAAGGTCTGCAGAGTACACAGTATGTTTGTTACTTATTTTAATTTTTAAAACATTACCATCTAAAAATTTCTTTTCACTACGTATATATACGTGTCGGAGGCAATAATTTGCGCACATACTAAAGATTTATATCCGAGCTTCGTTGTTTTATCTACTTTTTTTAATTTTTTGTCTTTTATTTATTCAGTGAGAAAATTTCACATTTAGGAGGCATAACATGGCCACACTTGGCACATCGCTATTATTATAATTATTAGTTTCTATATCTTTTATTTTGCATTGAAAAAGTATTAAAGATACGCTTTGATATCGATGGAAATCGTATGAAAAATCAAATTTCGCTTCGGACTTCACATGGATTCTTATATTTCACTCATTCGTAACTAATTCTTTATTTTTACTTTTTTGACTCTACTTATTTTATCCGACTTAGAATTATAAATGTGTATTAAAAATTATGATACTTGAAACTATCACTACACACATTTTTTTGTAACATTATTTTAAATACCTTATTATTGTGTCAAAAAATGTGTGCCTCGTTAAACCTCTGTAATTGCGATAAAATTTCTTTTCACACTTTACTTTTGTTTATAAATATTCCATCGACGTAGTTTCGATTCTACAATTAATGTTTTGGGCTTAATCATAAACATTTAAAAAATTGAAATAGTTAAGATTCCAATTATAATTTTACAATAATGATTTACTAATTCTTATTCTTGTACAAACAAGCAATAGTAACTTTTATGAATAAAAATTTATTTTGTCTATTAAACAGTGGGTCCCTTTACATGGTAGTATATGCTAATCAACATTACATTAGCAGAATAAAGATTATGATTAAATTGATTATAGAAAAACTATTTCTATTTTACAAAATTATTGATCAATTAAGATCAATTAACTAAATATACAAAATAAAACGAATAAAACTATTAATTTGATTAAGACAAATTATATTTTGTTGTCTCGATTCGCAACTTTAAGCTAGATCGACAAATATATATATATATATATATATATGCGTATGCGTGTGAGTACGTGTATATAATAATAATAATAATATATAATAATAATAATAATAATAATATAATATAGTAATGATAATGTAGTAGTAGTAGTAGTAGTAGTAGTAGTAGTAGTAGTAGTAGTAGTAGTAGTACTAGTAGTAGTTGTAGTAGTAGTAGTAATAGTAGTAGTAGTAGTAAAAAGTAGAAATAATAATAATAAATTCTTATCAATAAATTTAAAGTAAAATAAATAGTTTTACGGAATTTTATTTCTAGTAAAATAAATAAATATGGTTGTTATCATTCTGCTTTTGTAAATATGAAAATTACAAAATTTGAATTTGAATTTAATAATAGTAAGCTCGATATTTTTTTATAAATTTTAGTAGTTTAAGGAAAGAAGAACTTTCATGTTAATGTTATCAACAATTTTATGTAAAAAGTTTAAATATATTTTTGTTTGTTGCAATATATGAAATTATACATGAAATCACGCACAATTAGATAGGTCTACTAAAATTGCAATTATATGTAAATGTAGAATCGAATTTTTAATTACATTTATTTTAGTGATTAATTTGAAATTTATTTATGGAGTTCAGTTTGCACACACTTACTCACTATAGGTTTCACAAGTAAAAAACTCGCGCAAATGCCTCTTTTAATAGTTTATCTCAAAACCTACCATAATTGAGAAAAAGTAAACACAACAAACATATTTATCAATCTAATAGAAAATATAAACGTGATTACAATATTTTTTCAAGATTTAGTGACTATCTTTTACTTTATAATAATCAACTAAAAAATAATAATGAAATATTAATTTTCAAAGAATATCTATGCAAATATTTTTCTTTGTGTTATAGAATGTTATTAATGACATTTTTCTCAGTATTTGTAGGACTAGTACTAATGGTCATTTTATAATTAAACAGACATAAAATTTTGAATTACGATTTGTATTAAAACTAACAGTGTATCATATTCGATTAAACTTTTTTATTATATATTTCAATATCGGCCTGAGTATCTTTTCTTTAAATTGCTCATCGGAACGAAACATTATAAATAATTAAAAATTAATTAAAAATACAATTTTTAATAAATAACAATTATAACAAAGGTATAATTGTGTTTGAAAATAAATAAAAAAATATCAGAAATGAATAATTAATAACACATGCATGGTTCAAAGAAAATACCTTTAAATTAAACAAACCAAGAAATAATTTATAATGATTATAATTTTTTAGATATAATTTTAAATATAATAATAATATTTTAACCAAGTAATGTTTAATGGAAATTTATAATTTTTTTATAATAGTAATTATACACAAATGTTATATTATTTAATGAGAATAATCAATATGAAAATTCAACTGAAAATATTATTATAAATACAATAAAAATTTGTAAAAAAAATTAATGCAAAAAATTCTAAAATCTAAATATTCATTAAACATATAAGTTAGTTTTTAATTAATTAACTGTTTCGTTACAATTTACAATTTAGACACTTACATATATTGTTTAGGTCGATGTACTGGAGTTTTATCCAAGATTTAAGACATTTAAATATTAAATATCGTGTATCAGATTTTTTTAAAAAATTCATTTATATATTATTTTGCTTAACTTTTTGGATATCAATTAAAAAATTTTCTTATATCATGTAGGGAAACTTTCCAGCAAAAATTACCTTTAAAATAATATAATCTTATAATAAATTTTTATTTTAATTAAATTGATAACTTTATGAACTACATTTTTTATTAAATATTAAATAATAATAATAATAATAATAATAATAATAATAATAATAGTAATAACAAAGAAAGTTATAAATCAAAATCACAGTAATTTTTGCTAAACCATTCCTCACGTTGTAAAAACTTAGCATCTACACGAAAAACGAGGACGCTTGAATCTATGATTTTTTGACGACATCGTCTACACATATTTTATCTCGGATAATTCTCCAGAACACTATCAAGAGTCAAGATTTACAGAAGTTCCAAGTTTAGAAGTCTCCGAGGGGTCATGAAGTTTATTCTGTTCCTCTCTATTTCACTGACTATGCAAACGTCCAGTTGGCGGCTTAATTTGATTGTTGTTGTTGCTCGCCTTTGGTATCGCTCCGATGATCTTGACTCTTTGCTGCTGGTGTTGATGCTGATGCTGATGCTGATGCTGGTGCAGATGTGGATGCTGGTGTTGGTGTTGATGTTGGTGTTGGTGTTGGTGTTGGTGTTGGTGTTGGTGTTGGTGTTGGTGTTGATGCTGGTGTTGATGTTGAAGTTGAAGTTGCTGTTGGATGCGAGTCCCGTCGCAGAATTGTGGGGGCGGGGCGAACACGAGCTCGTCAGAGCCGATAGTGGCGTTGGAAGCGGGTGTGCCGTCGGCATTAAATTCAGGAGGCGGCGGGACAAACAAATCGCCGCCCTGTTCTTCCGCATCTGCCTCGATCGGGGGTGGCAGCTGAGCTAAACTTACCGCGTGCCTCGTCAGCATCCCACTGCCCCCGTATCCCGGCCTCTTCTGGGGGCAGCCGCCCATTGCCACAACCACGGCGCTGTTTTCTTTGTCAGGGTGGCCTAAATCAAATGAAAGTCACTTTGAGTATGATATTCGGGAAACATAGTATAAAATGAAATTTATTCTCTATAAACTATAAGAATTTTATCTATGCAAATAAATCTAATAAAAAATAAATCCTTAAGAAAACTAAAAATTAACATTGTAGAGTGTGTTTTAAGATAAACAAGTTTTTTTATATTTATAGGGATTTTTTTTAGGTAATAAATTCTTTAGATAATAATTTTTTTATATTTTACAATATGAAAAATTATTTTATTGATGTTAATTTTTTTTGTTTTTTGATACAATTGTAGGAAATATTTCCCAGATAGGATTTTGAATTAATCTTTCTAGAACACTTAGAAAATTATCATAAATTTGTTAGCTGGATAAATTGACATTATTAAAGTTATTAATTGTATTGTTCTTAATTACCTTGATGATGGTTGTTCTCGTTGCGAGTTTGCGTATCGTCGAAGCCCGAAGGAGGACCAACAGGTATGTCCTGGTCAGAACTTACGCCACTAGAACTATTATCCCCGTCTTCCACGAGAGATTGTTGAGTCTAGAAATTATTAATTATTTATTGAGGTTAATATTTATTAATAAATTCTAATAGAGTTCACACCAATGAGTAACTGAAAAGTGACCCATTTTTTAAAATAAATTATTGACAACTTTTAAGCAAAATGAATTATAGTTCTTAATAGTTTTATGTAGTTAATTCTTTGTTTATTTAATTTCATTATAATTTATATATAGTTAAAATATATACAGTTCATATTTACTAATACAGTTACTACCCATAATACTAATACAGTTTCATATGCTATTTTAAGTTATATGTTTTTAGTATAGTCTATTTTAAATTGGGTTTGATTCAGTATAATTAAGTGAAAACATTATATTTATATTTTATCACTCTGATAAATTTTTACCCTGTCAAAAGAAGTAGTAAATATACAAAATCATATATGAAAACGTATATTTTTGGAAAGATTTCGGAAACAGAGCAGACAATTAAATTAATTCATATACGTATATGTAAATAAATTCTAGTGACAAATTAAATTGCTCGCTCAGTTTCTTAATTAAACTTGAAACCAAAGTGTAAAAACAGTATACGTACCTTTAATTGCTTCCTAACATTCTGAATCTCCTCGACGCTGAAGGAATGCGGCAATGACCCGGAGCCCGAGGAGTTACTGCTAGTGCCGCTGCCAGCCGAGGCATTCGAGTTCCCGGAGGTTTCGCGCGTCGACTCGAGCTTTTCTCGTGCTGCCGCCTTTTCCAACTCCTTGGCGATCTCCGACTCGTCGCCCTCGTCGGTCAAGTCCTCGTCGTTCTCAGATTCGCTGAGGCTGTAGTCTGGCTCTGGTATCGGAGGTGCCGATGATCCATTGTTCACGTTATTACCGCCTGAACAGTTAGGAAAACGAAATTTATTTGCAAATCTCCAGGAGTTTTACTAATCGCATGAGATTAGCCATTCTAACCTTACTTCCAGATAAAATAAATCGAATAATCTTAAAAATAATTCAATGACAATTCCTCAGCTATATTAAATTACATTTCAATTACAATAGTCGCAAGTTGAACACATTTCGTTTTCTGAAATACAATGAAATACAACAGTTGACGAATCGAAATATTGGCTGGATGCACAGCAGATAATTATTCGCAATAGTAATATTTGATTGTCAGCTTTTATATTTCGCATCACCAAGTTATCATAATGGATCGATACTAATTATCTGTTGACCATTAATTTATCTTTGGAAAAGCATCCTAGCGTACCTCCGGACAAATTGGAGGCGGAGGAGCTGGTGGTGATGCTCGTCTTCTTTTTCCGCTCTCTGACGATGCCGGCAGTGCTGTGACTCCTGCCGTTCTTGAGTGGCTGGGCGTATTGATTGCCAGCGGTTGCGACCCCGTTAGCCTGGCCCATCGACAACAGAGTGTTGGAGCCGCCGTTAGAAAGCTGGGACCCCGGGCCGGGCTTGAAGGTGACCCCTGCTGCACCGTTCGGTGTCCGCAGGCTGTGAGACTTGCGAAGCTGGGACCGCGTCGAGTGGCTGGGCAAACTCAGGGACCGGTACCCGACGGTCTTCATGTCCTCGGGGGAGGCGTACAGTTTCGCGCTGTTGCATGGCCGGAAGCTGGACATTACTCCGTAATTGTTTTCCACCGTTGCTGCAGCGAGTTCTGTCGAGTGTTGGGCAAATATTTTCATCTGGTAAATCTTTCCCCTACATTTTACATAGGTCAATGGATTTTTAAATTATTTATTCCCTATTGAGTATGTGCTGTACGAATATGAATATATTCTGAGGAAGATGTCATCGATGACTCGCACAGTTGACTCGAGATAGAAAATGATAACGACGATTAAGTAACTATTTATAAATTACTAGACTAACCAAAAATACTTTTACATTTTTACTTCATCGTCATTTCCTTTTTTGAATTTTAAACTTTATTATTTAAATTGTATTTCATCAAGATTCAAAAATTTTTTATTACTCTAATTTTCTACTCCTTTATTTATATTATTTATACGTATTACACAATTATTACTTGATTGATAAATGGGTTTATTTTTATTCAATTTATTTAGAACTTTTCGTTTAATAAAATATACCGATGCATTTTAAGACTATTGGATGATTAATTTTTGTTAATGAATTTGAATATTTTAAGAAAAACAACCTCTTATTTTATTTACTTTATATTTATGTTTTAATAAATGTAACATATCGAAATCCTTTAATTGCATTACATTCGCAATTTAAAATTACACAGGAGTTATTGATTGTGTAATGTATTTTAACGAATAAAATGACACATTACTTATTATTTAACTTTTGATAAAAAAAGGTTTTTATTTAAAATTGTTGTTAAAATAGACGTACAGTAAAAAGAAATAAATTAGTTAATAATACGTTTATTATTCATTAATACTTAAAGTATTTTCAAAATATTTTAAGCTTCTGGACTTTATTTCAAAGAGTGCTGCTTCGTGCTAAGGAAGTAACTTAAACTTCAATACAATGCAAATTACTGAAATACAGCTTCAGCTCACCTTTGACTTGTTGTATGTGAGCCATGTTGTCATAAACAGAGGCCGGCGTAACAACATCCGGCACGGGAGCACCAACGTTGACCTTGACAACTTGGCCTACGGGAGGTGGAGGTGGTGGGTGATTAGGTGGTGGAAGGCCATTCCTCCCCGTAGCCGCGTTCACATCTTCCTGGCTGCGATGACCCTTGGGCGCCAGATCCGATAAACCTTGCGCCTGCACGTTCAGATCAGGCGTGCTGTGAAAGTCACGGTGAAGATCGGAGCCTCCGCCCAGACCACCGAAGAAGCGCACCCGGGACGACTGCAACACGAGCAACTTCAGAAAAACCCCGCGAATAATCAAAAGGAAGCCTATGCTATCCAGTGGGTGGACTCAAAAACATGGATGGAATCAATGTGAATTATTGGTGCACCGAATCCCAGTTATTAGTAGCACGAGCAAATTCAAAGCTGATAAAGAGGAGTTATACAAAGTAAATGGATGGACATTATCCTCTCGATGATTACAAGAAAATGTGGTTTTACCTTATCTCTGTCAAATAGAAGAGACATATGCAACACAACCTTAACTATTCAACTTTTTTTTTGTTATTCTTCGTTAAATACTTGTATCTTTTAGAAAAAATCTCAATTCATTTTTCTATACAATACCGATTGATTGACCTCTTGTTAAAATAAATTAAAATTAAAACTTATTTATGATTATTACTTGCAGTAATAATTATATTAATTATAAATCACAAATTTATTCGTTAAAAATAAAAATTAGAATTATTATTGATTCTTAAGCTATTACGTTTTACAGTATTAGATATGCGGTTAAGATTTGAAAGTGTAATTTTTCGGTTATCAATATTAGAAATCATTACTGACAAGAACGGAAATTTATTGTTTGTTTATTTATTTGTGCAAAACACAAAAATGAATTTAGAATCATCGATTTTATTTTATATATCATTAAAATTCCTAAAAAGTTTCTTTGTCTAAAATGAGAAATATCTTTGTGCTACTTTATACCATTGCAAATTCATGAACCCAAATAAAACCAATACATTATTATTAATTTTTTCGATTATAAGTATTTTTAAAACAATAGTTAATAATATCGTGCCAATTCTTATTAAATCACACTAGATTTATGAAATTTCAAAACAACTAAGTAATACCAAACTAAATTTACATTTTAAATTTTGTTTGGAATGTTTTTTTTTATATATAATCTTTCTACTAGTTTAGAAATTTTGAATTTTTTATTTTTTTTTTTTTAAAGAAAATATTTCTGAATTATTATTTTATAATTCTCTGTTAAAATTATATATTAAATAATGAAAACGAAATTTTGAAATATTTTTACCTTTAATTATTATTTTAATTGGTCATTTCTATATAAATGTCTTAGATATCATTGAATATCTATTATTATATAAAAATGTATAAAAATTATTAAGAAATATATATTCAATTATAATTACAAAATATATTAAATTAAAGATTATAAATAATAAAAAAATTTCAAAGAAGACTTGATAAAACACGACAAAAAAGCATGAATTTTGAAATCAATTTTGATAAAAATTATATAAAGCAAAAAGAATCAATAGATGTAAGAAAAGAAGAAAATTTTTCTCAAAAATCGAGCTTTAATCACCTGAAAAAATAGTGGAACTTCATGCAAAAAATGCCATGCGTACTAGACAAAGAAGTACAATTTGATGCGATTTATCATAAATTTATTTGAATCAAAATTTCAATACGTAGAAAAACGAGTTATACATATAAAAAGGTACTATCTAAATTTTATAAATTCTATATATGTTATATTTATTTAGAAAGTTTATATTGAATTTATAAAACTCGAAAATATTGCTAATGCAACTCTGGTGATTATTAATTATTGTATAATTAAAAATATTATGCTATAAAGTAAAAATTATTAACTATAAATTACAGTATTAGTCTGTAAGATATATTTTTAAATATAAATAACAATATTTATTTGTTAAAACGAATATTTAAACGAAACATTTTGATCGGTATAAATTTATGAATTATAAATCGTATTTGATCAATGTACATATGCATCGTTGGAATGGTTGATTAATACAAGTAGTCCTCCTGGTTGCATAATCCATTGAATGATCCACGATTATTATTGGATTTGTTCAAAGAAAACTATAACAAAGAACGTGCAAACATAACCACCATTACCCCAAAAAGAATTAAGTACTCCATGCTTGAATTTTGTACACATTATTCATAAGTCCTAGGGACAAATTTGGAAATTTTTGAGTTACAAGTCCTAAGTAGCACTAAATAAAATAGTAATATACATTGAGGTTAAAAGTTAAAATAAAAGGGGAAGATGAAGAGCTACTACTCATACATTAATATGTCAAAAATAAGTAGGCCGGACCACCAAAATCAATAACAAAAATACTACTAGTGAAAGAACTGTTTATAAAATTGTTTTAATGTATACTTTGCATTGCATTGAAAATGAATACTTTCTATATTTAATTTTCTATATTTATTGTCAATTTGTTTCATGATTGACAGATGAAATGATAATGGACGATAAACGACGCAAAAATAAAGCAATATTTAATATTTCAATCATAAAAATGCCAAATAAATATAGATAATTAATTGGTGCACATCTTCAATAGTTATGACTTTGGGAAACGAATGAGCCGTGGGCCATTAAAAATTGTTGGTGAATCCACAACATCAAGAGAAGACGCGCGCTTGAATTTGTCGGAGGCAAAAGTTCAGTAGCTGGCTCCAGTTGGACAATGACTTTACCAAAAAAACAGTTCTTTCAAGAAAAGAGGGTGAGCTAAATTATGAGGGTAAAGGTGAATTGGTGAATTGGTGAATTGGTGAATTGGTGTGTGGGGTAGAGGCGCAGGCTCTAATCCGCCTCGGAATCCGTCCTTACTTTTCCCTTGCGCTTCATCTCAGCGACACTGGCGTAGACCCGCCCGGACTTTGCCGGCGAGGAGGAGTGTGACTTGGTACTAATCGTGCCACTGGCAAAGTTCGAGCTCGGGCTCATTTGCATGGTGGAGCCGTAGTGTCCGGGTGCAACGACAACCACGTTGCCGCCGTTGGCTCCCTGCTGACGCTGAAAGAGCTCCTGCAAAGAAAAGGAGAACGGGCGATGCTGAAGCCGTCCATATTACGCACTCAGAGACCTTATTATCTTTTTCATCTTCTTATCTCCCTCCCCATCCCTCCGTCTCATTAGAGCAACTATACTTTTAGTTCCCCCACTCCCCATCCACTCCTCATCGCTCACTTATGTCCAGAGTATTACTTGTTGTTGCTGTTGTATTGCGTAAAAGAAATTCGAAAACTAAAAGTACTGGCACTTCAACTAGGATATTTCAAACTATCGACACAATTCAATAATATTTTATTTCGCCAAGTTAGAGTCATTAATGTGTCGATTCATTCGTATAAACATAAAAATTAAGCTGCTCTTCATTTATTCGGATTTTCAAATCGTTGTGTGCTTGATAAAAAATGTGAACTATGATATGGTACCTTTTGAATGTGTATTTTTTTATTACAAGAGAAAATAATGATAATACAACTAATTGTATTTTGTAAAATTTGATGATAAGCATCTTCTATTCTTTATTAACACGAGGATAGTTTTCATCTAATGAGGTTACAGATTGAATAAATAACCATATTATATTCTTAATTAATGTGCCTGCCTTTCGGCAAGAAATCTCTTCTCCTTATCAAGGCTGTTTATTAATAAAATTAAGTTAATGCAATTATATATACACATGGTAAAATTATTAAATAATATTATAAAACTTTATAACAAGAATAGATATATAATACATTACGCGATTGTCAAATGTCATAGTATCAAATGAAAACAATATTTTCCTTGCATCAATTTATATTATTCTAATACGTCATGAACTACGCCATGATTTTATTATTTGTCATACGATATCTAATGATTAGATATTGTATGTCCTCCTGTCAATTTGAAATATTATTATTATTGGCGAAACGTAGGCACATCAATAAAGATTAATCTGGTCTTTTATTCAACCTCCACCTTATTGGATCCAAACTATCCTCTTATTAATTATTTATGTATACAAATATTTTATAGAGCTAGCTGTTTTCTTTCATAACCACAGTAAATTATCTTTGAATTGATGATCGAATTAAATTAATTCTGAATTGAAATTAACCAAAACATGATAATGTAGGTAGATAGCATTAAAATGTTACAAAACCAAAAAAAAAAATTTAAATCAAAATGATTTTGCAATATATTTTTTAATATATGAAGGTGTAGTGTGTTGTATGAACTAAATTTATAGTTGTCCTAAATAAGGACGATGATTTTATGCTTATTACTTTCTTCTCAGGATTATTTCAAAAGAAGAGTGAGTCACTAAATTATTGTAATTTTTTTAATTACTTAATGCTACTAATATTTCACTAAATTTTTCTCTAAAATATGCATGCTTTCAAATTTAAAAATACTTTAAATATTATATTTTATATAATCTCACTATTGCATTATAAATAATTATATGCACGAAAGTCTTTATTAATGTAAATAATCCAAGGGATATAGAAATATTTAATATTAAATTACTCGTAAAATTTAACTAGATGTTTAAAACAACATATAAAAATATTTTTTGTGCAATTGTTTAATAACTAATGTATATAAAATTTTATTATTTCAAGAATTCAACAAGTAATGTATCAATAGTATTGAATATGATAGATACTTTAATCTTTTAACAAATCATTTAGTAATATAAAAATTTCATATAATAAAATAATTTTTTGTGACTCAATATTCAATTGAATCAATTTTCCGTTGCATCACTCGAAACTTAATTATTCCATTGAAAGCTGTATTTCCTATTACATTCTCTGAGTGCGTTCATCGTGCACTTCATGCAAGGAGGATGGATGTCAATACTTAATAAATAAAAATGATAATAATAAAACAAATTAATTAAAATAATAGTGATGATGATAATAATAATGTCAATGGTAACAACAACAACAACAACAATAATAATAATAATAATAATAATAATAATAATAATAATAATAATAATAGTAATAATAGTAATAATAATAATAGTAATAATAATAATAATAATAATAATACACGAAATGAATAACATAATGAGCTTTTTGCCGTGTTCTATACAAAAAAATACGTGCTTTGTAGTTCATCGCCTCCAATTCAATAGTCAATTGAATGTCCTATTCGTTAGAAAGTCGGTTCGAATTTATTCTCGTTCCTCTTAAACTTTTGGTCATTGTCAGCCAATAAAGTGGTTGGCTTAAAAAAATTTATCTTCCAGATACATCTAATTCTATGATCGAAACCGTGCAAACTTACCTCGAGCTCGGCAGCGGTGATACGACTCGATGTTGGTCTAGAGCGAATACTAGCCGTCCTTAGCTGATTTTGAGAATTTTGTCCGGCATTGGGACAGACCGAACCTTGTTGGTTCAGGTGAAGAGACTCGGAGCTGTTCGACTTTGCACAACCTGGGGTCATATCAACACGCTCATCCTTTTCGCCACCACCTTCTGAGATCATCATTGATTGTTAACAAAATTTATCAAAACAATGACAAAGGATGTATTTATAAATTGTATGATGAGGCGTATTTTTAAATTGTCTGATTTTTTAAATGATCAAACATGCCGATCCTTCAAAAAAGTATGAATAAAAAGTGTAGACGTATTAAATGGAATTTTAGAACTGAATTAGGGAATTAAATCGCATTTGAAACACTGCAAAAGCATGGATCAATCCTAAATATTTTGATGAGGTTCTGGTGTCGGTTGAACATTACCTAGACCCGCAACCATTGATCGAGCCCTGGCGCGACCGACACTGAGGGTCGTCTTTGGATCTCTACGTGGCGGCATCGGGGCAGGTGATCTGCCGAGGGTTCCGCCTATGGTGACGCTGTTGTTGGTCTTCCGGGGCAGTGTCGCGTATTGCCTCTGAATCGGCTGACTAGTCTGTAGCGCGGCTGCCGATTGTGAATTTGGAAGACTCAGAACCGGCGAGACCACCGTCATGCGCACGAGTTCCCCTGATTTCCTGATCAGGTCGACGACGTGCTCGTGCAAAGCCGTCGTCACGTCTTCTCCATTTATCTGTCATTTCAAAAATAATGTAAAGATAATCAATTGAATAATCGATAAATCAAATTGTATGTTATTATGCGATAATGTCACTTTAATACAATACTCTTATGATATGTTTATTTTTATTTAAAAGTGTAACTGTGCTGGTGTGTAAATTTACATCGATCATTATAAAGTGCACACCTGAATAAGGAAATCTCCCTTGCGTAGGCCTGCAAGATCAGCAACACCACCTTCGTCGACATCATCCAGATATTGGAGAGCTGGATACCTGGCTGACAACGTCATCTCTGTGAGGTTCGTCGTCGACTTGGCACCACGTAAAACGAATCCAAAACCTTTGCGCGAGCGATGGAGCACAACTGTGTGTGGCTCCGACGTTATTCTGGAATCAAGCGATTGAAAACTGCGAATCGTTAACTTGTTTTTATCTACAAGTTGAGCTGGGAGCATTTTTTTTCAGAAAAAATTTATCGTTTAATTATTATTTACTTGACATCACAAAAAATAAAAATGTTTTTATTATATGAATAATAATCTTATTCGTTTTTATCTTGTATGCGTTTAATGTTTTTTTGAAATTTTATTTCTATTTGCATTCAAGCTTTTATCGTAAATAAAAATTATTAGTAATAATAGCTTGTATAAACTTAAAAATGCTCCCACCTTGTGGACTTTTCTACAAGAAATAAATAATATATCGAAAGCACAAAACATTGATACTCATAAATGTAAATAAAGCAGAGTTTTCTACAAATTTAATTTAACTAATTATATTGTTAATCAACAATTTTCACTACTTTATTTTAATTTTATCTTCAAATAATAGATTTTTGGTTAATTTTATTATACTTATAAATACATATATTCTATTATTAAATTACAAAAACTAATACCTACTTAGTTTAGAGTGCTAATTTTTTAATTCTTATTTAAAATTAAAATTAATTTTTAGTACTAATTTTTAAAATATTTTGTTTTTAAAACCAATGTTTAATCAAGTCAATATGTAACCCTTCATAAATTAGAAAATTAAAAAGAAATTTACAAGAAATCAATTAATTAGAAATTACCAAGAATTACAAAAAAAAATTTATTTCCAATTAAAGTTTTTACTTTGAAAGGTTACATATGAAAATTAAAATACATGCTCAATATCTACCAAAAGATGCTCGTACTTTTACTGAAAAAAATTAATATGTTTTTAAATGGAAACTTTGTGCCAATCATATTCAAAGTATCAAACACTGTCAATCTAAATCAAATAAAAATCAAACATAGGTATAAATTGGAAATTGTTTAAACATTTCATAGAAAGAACCGAAAGTTAATATAGTAGTTATAAGTGTCTAAAGTATGCATCATCTGCGAGAAAAAAGTTGCCCAAAAGTTTATTTTGCTTCAATTGGCAAAGTTTCAGTAAAGATCTCAGAGAGTTCAAAATTCATACCGCTAAAGTCTACAGAATGTTAAGGAATATTTAATAATTTGTTGCAACGGCTAAATTGAATAGCAAAAACGAGCTTCTTTGTGACTTATGCGTGTATTCTCACGATTTTTTTAATCTAGGAGCAGTGGCAAAGTACTTGTGCTGCGACTCCCGGCGTCCCAACACTCGGTTCCTGTTGGCCGCCGCCGCCGCCACCGCCGCCGCCTCCCTCGCCACCGCCTGGGGGCCCAAGGGGACGTTTGAGTGTCGCAGTCTGACCTCCTGGACGCAGTGGGCCGGGAACAAACCTGTGCCCTGACCTCTAAGCACGCCCTCGAGCAGCCCGCAGTCCGTCGCGCCGGTCACTAATGGAAGAGCAGTCCTCGTTACTACATCTACTTCAAGGGATTACATACAGTTGGGAAGTCGGGAAAAGGGACAGCTTTCCAATTATTAAAACATTGATATAGTTGGGAAAGGATACACGGTGATTGGGGCCCTGGGCTAGGGATGTAACAAAATTCATGTAACAGTTTACCTCGGAAAGTAAACAGATCGCGAGCCCCGAGCCCCGAGCCCCGAGCCCCGAGCCATTAAACTTCCCCAGGTAAATTACATTTGACGTTTACTTAATTAAAATGTTGTTTAAAGTTGTGATATTAATCCAATTAGCTACAACTGATCGTAGAAAATATTCACTACGTTAAAAAAACATCTTTCGATGTACAAATGAAGGGGTAACTTTTTTTTTCGCATTTTAACAATTTACAAGCTTTTGTACAAGTTTGTTGTTATCGTTGTTATTCGACTAGAAGCTGATGCTATCAAAGAGATTTTATCTATATTCTTTGAAAATGTACAACTTTAAAACAAACAAATATTTTAACTTTTTCAATTATTAAACAATCAATTATTTATCTTTTCAAGTATTAAACTTACTTTGTAAAATTGTAAAATCTTGATATAATATTGCTAAATAATTATATGGATTAAAGTTTAATTAGTACTTACAATTTTTACGTTCGATTTATTTTTTAAAAGTAATTAAAGGGGACTATCTTGTTTGACACTTTAAAAAATTTGCTCTTTTTTACATGTCGATAATATAATATTGAATGAAGCTATTGAAATATTAGAGTTAAATTGTAAATATTTATAAAATAAAAGCGTAACTAAAGTTTAATTAAGCAATATAAATACAATTAGTCAAAACTTGAAACGCGAATTTACAATTTTTACAAATGGTTGCGATTCCAGCTTGAGAACAAATTGTTTGATTTATTTAAAATCTTTTGAAAATAATTAAAATACTTTTTTACATATCGTGAACTACGATTTTTTTTTTTTTTTTGATATATAAAAAATTGTAAATGGCAGGCAAAAATGAGCGTCTTTTTTCGAAAAAAGAAGATTTTCTTTAGTAAACTGACAACCCGTCAGCTTTTAACATTTAAAAAAAAAAATTTAGTTTACAGCAGACAGAATTTTATCCAATTTAACGGGAATAAATTTTTTTTAACCTTCACTATGTAGCATTTAGCTTGGCTCTGAAATAATATTGTTATTAAAAATTGTACAAAAAAATATATGCAGAGCACTCAAATATTTTCTCATAATTTAAAAATATTTGCTTAGTTTGTTAGTTAGTTTTTTTTATATCTCTCTCAATCAACCGAAATTTAAAAACTAGACTGGATAAACCCTGCAACAAAATTAAGCTTCGGAGCTCGAATAGTTATATATTAAATTAATGCAATAAATTTTTCATGTGTCAAAAATGACTTTCCAGCTAACATCATTCACGTTGAATAATCTGAGTTAAATTGCAGGTACAATATTTGATTTTATGAAAAATATAAAATATTTCCAGAGTTTGATTAACATCGAAGATACGAAGAACGACGTCTTGCTTCAAACGTCACAGCGAAAAGTTGTGGATGTAGATAAAAGAGAGTCTTATCTGAAATACAGATATAGTAATAGACAGAGAGGGGCATTTACAATGGAATTAAATGTCTCATCGCTTATGTACTTCTGCGTCTTACGAATAAAACACAAATTGTTAATCGAGCTCGGGAGATAATTGCTGAAAATAGGTTAAACTTCTGGATGGTTCTCTTTTTGAGAAAGTGTTGTGTCGGTGTTGGCACGTGGTACTGACCTTCGAGGATGTCGCCCTGGTTGATGAGCAGGTGTCCGGGTATGCCGCTGGCGTAGCCCTCGACACAGACGACGGTGGTCCCGGGTATCGAGAGGGAGTTGTTGGTGGTGTCCGACTGGGAGGTGCCGACACCCGAGCTGTCGCTGATGACGTCCGAGGCTGTGTCCCCGAGGCTCTTGTCTGCAACAACAGGCGTCAGACACGTTTCCATCTCCGTCTGCGTCTCCGCGCGTGCGACCATCGCCTCGGCCTTTATTTTTATTTTCGTTCCCCACGTCCCGGAGCCGCCTTTCGTCCGCCGTTGCTTTGCTCCCGCGAGTGCCGATAACAACGGGGAGGAGGACCGAAGGGGCTCTGGACCTCAACGCGCCCGGGAGATTATCGACCCACCCACATTGCACCTGATGTATTTTTTATATACCTGCGCGATATCGACCGATGATAACGCTTTTCGACATTCCCAACTTACTGTTTTTCCCGGTGACTCAAGCCTCGTTACGCACGAAATTCTTTACTCCTATGCCAATCTCTTTTCGATTACGATTTTCACTGTTTCAATTTTATATTTAAATTACTCTTGTATTAATTCAATTCTGCTCCCTTATCAAGTTCTTTGCAATTGCAGACATACGTTATTCAATGTGGTGCTCAATTGAATTCATGAAACTAACTTGTTTAGCGATTTGTGTATTTTTATGAAGTTTTAAATAACTAATTTTTTTTATCTTTTATTTAATCAGTTGTCACAAAACTTTCACCGATAATGAATCAAAATATGTTCTACGAGAGGTTTTATTTAAATTGCATAACTTTTTTTTTTAATTCGTATATATATCATGTTCTTTATAATAATAATTATTAATAAAATTTTTGATAAATTTCTATAAATTTTATGAATTTATAAATGATAAATTTATAGTTTGTGACACAACAGCATTGATTTGTATTTTTATGCGCCATAGATGTGAAAACCAGATTAGGTTAAAATGATACACTAGACCGTATCAAACTCATATCAATATAGATATTTCAAAATTATAAGGACAGTATTATCTATTTTTGACAATGAGTTATGGGTTAAATTGAATTATGAGCCGCGTTTAATATAAATCAATACGTAATAACTAATGTCTACTTTTACTTCACTTAATTTGTTTATTTACGGGTATGCTTTTTATTTTTCATAAATTGATTGAAATAATTTTTTTCACTTACAAGATTTATTGAAAAAAATATTTTTACATATCTTTAAAATCTTAAATAAAATTTATGTAAGCATTATTTTGTAGACGGAAAATGTTTATTTTTTTATATATAACTTTACTAGAAATTCTACAAACGATTACCTATGTATGAAAAGAAAATAATATATAGACTATAATATAATGATATCATTGGTGAGTTTTTTTTAATATTAATTGCATGCTTGAATTAATTTTGAGTTTTTTCCTTAATTTTTTCGATGTGCGTAAGTTATGTTTTATTTTTTTATGAAATTTATTTGTTATTATTTAAGAAATAATAATAAATAGTACAGTCATTCATAAATCTCTAAGATTATTCATTCTCTTATTAATATTATTAAATATTTTATTAAATTTATTATTATTAAATTCTTCAAATCCTAATAATATAATATGTAAAGCAATAATTACCTTGTCACGTGTAAATGATATGAGAAATATTAATGAAAAACTTGTTTGTGTTTTGAAAACAGAAATATTAAACAACAAATTAGAAACATCTATGATATAATATTAGTGTAAAAAGCTTGCATTAATATGGTTATAAAATGATCTTATATATAACATTCGAACAAATAAATTGATGTAATGTAACTACTGCATGATGAATATTTATAAAGTATGAATGGAAAATAGTGATGAAAAATTTATAAAATTATTCTAGTTCTAATAAACCATAACATCTATAATGATTCTAATTCATAAAAAACACTACAATTATAAAGCTATAATATATTTTAAAAATAAGACTTGAATAATACAAATATGATTTTAATATATAGAAAAAATATATCTAGTGCAAAAATATATATGCATATATATAATCTAGGGAAGAATTTAATTTGTTTATATTTTGCATGACAAAGCTTAACGATAAAATTTTCTATCAGCACTGCAATAATGACATTCCTCATTTTACACGTAAGGCAAAATCGCTACCTCCATTACGAAAAAATCTTTCTCGAGCATTAAAACTCGAGTCTCCTGATGGTGATGTCACGCATATACGTAGAAAATGCGAAACTCCTCCTCCGGAATGTTTCAGATGGATTGTTAACTTTATAAATAAAAAAGTTAGGAAGTGAATAAACGAAACTAGAAAAGGAAAAGGAAGAAATTGATGGTGGGATTGAAAGATACTACAAATATTTATATAGATATTTTAAATGATATTATGAGCTGTTCCATCGGTAATTACTAAATTAGTTTTAATGAAAAAATTAAATTGTTCATTTATTTATTACTAATTATTGAGGAATTTTATTTAAGCAAATTTTAAATCGCCGATACTTTCTTGTAAAATGAACGACCTTTTTTACGCTCGTTTTATTAGTTTTAGGAAAATTATAAACAGAGAATCATTTGTAATATTATCGACGTAATAAGAACGATGTAAAATATATTTAAATATCTGAAAACTTTATTACGTGGAATGGGAGAGAGCTGTAAATTTTTATCATTGACAGCCGAAGTAACATAATAAAAAGAGTAGGTTATCGGTTTATTTTATGGGAAGAAAATAAAAGAGCTTGTGTGTGTGTTTGTGAGAGAGTGGCAGAGATAAGGGTGAAATGCGAAAGTGAAAATCGAAAATGGATGTACCTGTGACAATACTGGCCGAATCCTCGCCGGAAGGCTGGTTGCTGCCCTCGGAGAGACTTGAACTCGCAGAGCTGAAGGGCGCGAGGCTTCGACTGCTCGGGGACGGCGAGGGCGGCATCTCCATGGGCCTGAGGCCGGGGACGCCGCCCGCACCCCCAGGGTGTACCTCGAGTCGGTGCTGCAGCTCGATCCGGTGCTCCTGGAGCCTCGTTAGGCCCTCTACCCGCACGTTCTGATAGTGTTCACCGCTCGGTAATCTTTAAAGCATTTGCGTACGCGCACGCGTTTACCTCGAGGTCTTTCGTCTTTTATCTCTTTCGTCTTCTCTATCATCATACCACTCCAGTTTCCCCTCGCCAAATTCGGTCTTAATGCCATTTCTTACATTCAAAATATTTACAGTGTTTTCTCCTTTCCGCAACTGCTTTCAAATTTTTTGTTGACGAAAATGAGATCAACTTTGATGTCCAATCGGACCACAACTATTTTCAATCTTTAGAAATTGCATTCTTAATTGGATTTCTCGAATTTTTTTCATTCCCGTGACGCGTTAGTGGTGATTGTTATTAAAGAAATAAATAGCTTCAATAAATAATTAGCAATGGTAAAATTTATTGATTTAAATCGTTTTCATGTACTAGAATGTACATAAATTCTAATAACAATGGCGACTTATTAATTTTACGTTTATTCTCCTTTAGTTTATTCATAAATTTTTATACGTACAAAAAAAAGTTGAAAGTAATATTATAGCTTAAGACCGAATTGTAGGGATTAATTGTTAGTTTGAAGTAGGCGTAAATTGTCTTTGCAGTTTTATAGGATTTTAGAGGAGTATTGGATTGAATACTTAAAAGAATTTAATATGATTTTATAATGATAATAATGATGATTATAATGATAACAATGATAATAATATGATATTGCGCAACTAATTGAATAACGATTAATATCATCATTTGAAATTAAAATTAAAAATGCTTACTTTGAACTTATTTTAATTTTATTGAAAAATCTTAAATATTTTTTTTCCTATAAATATTTATATAATAAATAATAAATAAATATATTGCTTCAATAATGAAATAATTTTTAACATAGAATGCAAATGTAATTATTACTATTATTATTATTATTGTTACTATTAAATATTTATTAAAATAATGATTGATAATTAGTAAAATTATACTTCGTTATATATATTTTAAAATATTTATATAATTCCTCATACTCACACTATATATTGTTAAATACTTTACAAACATTTATTATACATTAAACTTGTTTTTTACAAAATGACGATAATTTAAACATTTACAATAAAAGTATTATATAAAAAAAATAAATAAAATTCAAAACATAATATATTTATTAATAATTCGATTTTAACACAATAAAATAAAATAATTGCAATTATTATTCATATAGAGAAAATAATATATTGGTTTAAGTAAATTTTATCAATATTTTGCTAATGAATATTTTTGAAATTTGAAACTTTAATATTTTTTTCATGTAAAAATTCTTTTATACTTTATTTCTATAAATGATAATTTAATTTTTTATCTTCACAAATAATTAATAGATACGAAAAAAAAATAAATTATTAAATATTGATAAGTTTTAAATGTTATAAGAAAATTAAATTTTATAAAACGATAGATGAAAGCGAAATGTATATAACATAATAATTAACTAAATTGGAATATGAAAGATAATGATAGTAAAAATAATAAGTAGAAAGGAAAAGGACAAGATTTATATCACAGTTACAGAGAGAAATAGAGTTTTATATTGAATTGCTAAATTATACAAATTTTTTGGTTTATATATCCAATATATATAATTTATAATTCCAATCATATATCATTGTTAAATTTAAAATTACTAGTTCTTTCAAAAGGTTTATTTTTGTCCATTATTTTTAAAATATGTATATATAATATCTTAAAATTGAATTCAATTGTTTTTGCTATCGAAATTCTTTTACTTAGTAAAGAAATACTGTACATGAAATATAAACTGGATGGTAAATTATTCATTTCCTATGAAAATATCTCTTGATAATTTTCTTTAATCAATTATTTAAATAATAAAAGGCTTTAGAAAAGAATTGTTATTTAAATCTTTTTAAAAATATTACACAGATTACAAGAATCACTGAAAAATAAAAATTAAATATTCAAATACTAAAATTGATTTTGAAACTACATATGATATATTATAAAGAAAATCAAAAATTGGTTCAGCTTAAATTGAATTTTTTTACATAAATGAATGAATATATAATTCAATTTTTAGAAGGTATAAATAGCGTTTGTACAAAATAAACTATTGTGTAAATAAGGGTAATAAATATTTCATACTGGACGTCGATGCCCAGTAGTTGTTTTCATTGAATATTAATATACAACGCATTGTTTAGCCTTTTGGTGCTTTCCACCTTTAATGCCAATTCATCAATTACAAATTTGCTGTGCGTTTGAGCAGCGCGGATACATGATTGGAATTTATCTCGAAGCAGAATTTATTTTTAGTGGCAGCGAACAAAGCTTTACTTTCATTATTTTTCATCCTCCGACCGATGAAAGCACAAAGAAGAAACGGAAAAAGGGGCAAACTCAATCTCTCGCTATAGCAAAGACAGTTTATGCTTACCTCGCAGCGTGATCCCTGAGCTGCGCAGGACTTTGATAATCGGAGTTCAATCTCTGCTGCTGCTGCTGCTGCTGCTGCTGCTGCTGCTGTTGTTGTTGTTGTTGTTGTTTTTGTTGTTGTTCGGACGGAATTCTGTGGATGGTGCTCGCGGGCATGTTCGTGGCGGCGACGCCGTTCCCCTGCCTCTGTTGCTCGGTGGACGAAACTCGGCTGAGGCACCCGTGGTGGGACTCCGCCCTGGGCATGGTGCCGTGGTGGTGCTGGTGCTGGTGCTCGGCGGTGGTTGGCGTCGTCGTCGCGGAGGTCGACACCCCCCGACCCAGGCTCCCCGAGGCCAGGTAGGCATCGGCCGAGGAGACTACCCGACTGGGGTTGCTGCTCCCGTAGTGCTCGAGCCGGGTCAGGGTATTGCTCGCCGAGCCCGAAGCCGAGAGAAGCGAGCTCGACATACCGATGGGCGACGAGGGCGTAAGGGGTTGGTAGTCGGATATACTGGACGGTATCCTGGTAAGGGTGCCGAGGTTGCCCGCGGAGCAGCTCGTCGAGAGGCCGCCGAAGGCCACCGAGCGCCTTTTGGGGTTGTAGCGTGGCGGGCCCTTGAACGGCACTGAAAGTCATCCCCGCCCCCGCAGAGTCGGGATCGGTCAGTCATTCTCTGATTTTTACTCTTTGGCTCTCGCCGACTTTTTACTTTTTCTCTTTTCATTCCCCCATTTTTTCTCTCCTTACTACTTTATTATTTACTTTATCTTTTCTTCTTAGCGACATTTTTTTGGGTGGAACTCTGTCGTCAAGACTTAAACAATCTTTGGGTTTTGGCAAAATCAAACTCAAACTCTGTTTGATCCCACATCTGTTTGATTGATATTTTAATTGGCAATTTCATATCCATCTTTAACGCGTCATTTTTTGTTTTATTTATTTGACTATTGAATAAAAAACTTTTGCTTAACAAGCCCACCTAAACTCCTAAATTAAAAATACACATGCATTTTTTTTTAGAAAAATAAATATTTTTATATAGACGAATGATTGTTGATACGACAATAGTCTACTTAATTTTATTTAAAGAAACCATAGTTTTTCAATTATCTTTTTTTCTCATATCAAAATTTCTACATTGATGAAGAAAGTTTTGTACTTCAATTGTCTTTTTTGATTTTCAAAAATTAGATGGAAACAAACGAGGGCAACTCAATTCAACCAATAAACTATAACTTAATTTATTAAAACACTATGATTCAATTTAAATTTATATTTTTAAAAGCATAATGAAAGTAAGATATTTGTTTTACTGAGATTATAGAATATTATGAATAATTGTGTAATTTTATTAATCATTACATTTCATAATGGTAACATTCAAATTTCACTTTCACAAATGATATTTTTTTTCACTTTATAAAAAAATTTCATTTCCTGTGATGATAAGAATAAAGCTAATATTAATGCAAAGCATTAAATTTCAAATTTTTATAAATAATGATTAACTGTTGACTCGTTGATTAAACTATTTATTTAACTAGTTTTCAATGTAAAGTTAAAAATATATTTACACTTTCTAACTTTTGCCATGAATTGCAATATATTTTCAATCTATGGATAAGAATAAATTTGTATTTAACACATTAATAAAACCAATGCAATGAACCTTAAAATAAAATTTAACAATCAATTTTAGATAATAAAAAAAAATTTTCTTTCTTAATTTTAATTTACAAAAACGTTTAAAGAGTAATAAAGCCGTACCTTTTTAAAAGTTTGTAATAAAGATATAGTTCCAATTATACATGACTGCATAAGATTTATGTAATATTTTGTACCAATTAAAATTTTTTAATTAAAAACTTATAATAATCATCGGTAAAATATGCGACAATAAGGCTGTTTTTAATATAATCTGCAAATAATTGCTTGTACCCAATGGTCCTTTAAGTCTTGACACATAATCAAATAGAAATATGCAATAATTCCTTCACTTTCAAATTAACAAAAATAATATTTAAACTTTTTATATCTTGGGCCAGACAAGTTTGCAATATCTTCCTGTACTCATTTAAGCATATACGTAAGTAGAAAAGCCGTGTTAGTAAAATTATATTTACAAGCTTGCACCTTGAAACGCATCAGTATTACAAGGGCACAATCATGTACTCGAGACAAATGCACTTCATACCTTTTTCATCTTCGCCAACATCATGGGCAATTTTTCTGTTTTAATAATATACGTACAAAAAGTTTTTCAATCTGTACAACTTGTTAATTTTTTTTATTACTCTTACAGTGATGTAGTAACAAGCAATTTTTTGATAAATCATATTTTTTAAAAACAAATAAACTATTAGAATATGAAAACTGATATTAGTACAGATATAGTAAAGTGAATTAATATAAAATTGATGTAAAAAAAGTGTATTGGCAAAATATTTGAATCTTAAGTTGTATTGAAATTGGACAATATTTTGCATTGTATCATACTTTAGTTTTTTTAATTCAACCTAGAAAGCAGATTGATTTATAAAAATTGTTTAATACTTGGTCATTAAGATTTACACTGCTATTAAAAAAAGTAAAAAAATTTAATTTTAATTTGGTAAACTTGTCAAATAATATCATGTACATATTGCTCTGTTGCCCATGACTGACCGCATGATAATAATAATAATATACGTGCTTTTTTATTACAAAGCGTTAAAAGCGCACACAATAAAAAAAATATCAATCAATCGTTCGTTCTTGTCAGTAATCATTCACTTGGTCATTTCGTTAGTTTGTTCTTTTGTTTTATTTCATTGGTTGTAGTACAATCCAGATGCGTTCGGATTTCTTCAAAATTAAACATTTCTGCAGAGTTCTGATGCATGTCGTACGTACGTGCGTTACGTTCATTGTTATCTTTGTTTATTTGGTTGTTTATTCAATATGCAATACTTTTAACATTACATATTTATATACAGATACGAGATACATATTCAAATACAATTATATTGAGGAGCCACACTTTTTTATTTCATCTATGGTCAAGCGTCCAATTACAAAAATTACAATATATTAAATGCAAAACTTTTTGAATAAATTTTAATTAATGCATCGAATAAAAGAAATTTTTATAGATTTTTTAAATACTTTTTCATTATTTTTAAAAATAACAATTCCAACTTGTGAAAGCAATGAAATGGAACAGAGAATTCATATACTCATAGTGTTTACGAATTCGTATATTATATTAAATAAATTCAATTTTAGCAAATTACTTTATTATGTACTAATAGATTTCGAAATGGTTGTGCATTTGTTTCAATAATCAAAATTTTTTAAAAAATTCATATTTTTCAATGTTGAATTGAAATTAAGTTGGACTGACGACATAGATGCAATCTGCAATTTATACATCATAAGGTACAAAGTTAATCACTACTGACTTATATATTTACAATATATATATATATAATACTCAAACCGTTTCAAAATATATTACTTGTATTACACCATTATATTATCATCGACATAGAAATTCTGAGTTATGTATAAAAGATTTGATTAAATGGAATTTTAAAACTATACAAAACAAAATGTAATATAATTACCTTTAAAGTCTCTCGTTTTAATTGTCATAATAAAATTGATACTTAATGGCACTCAAATGTTGAATATAAATATAAAATATACATATATATGTGTGTCTGTATATGTATATTTACATTACTAATGATAAGACGGTCAATTTAAAATTTTATCTTATTAATGAATTCTAACAATGGTATGGGACGTTAAATCGCCAATGGATTTGTCTATCGCATAAAACCGATAAAAAATAACAAAAACCATTAAAAAATCATATTATCGTTAATATTAAAAATGCAAAAAGTATGAAAAACATTGATAAATATCTTAGATTGGGTGTGAGTTTATTTTATGATTATATTGGAAATAATTGACGGATTTCGCTGCTCCTTCACATTAAAATACGAGGATTATAAGACAAGATTTAGACTCGAGAGAAGGAACTACGAGGATGTATTAAGAACTCGAATAGACAGTTTCATATATATCAATCAACCACTAATACATCAACACAACCATCACCACCAGGTTTACGTAATAATAACAGGCACACGTGAGCGCGTACGTTTTTACAAGTGTGAGTGCTAAATATTCATACTCGCGAGTACTTAATCAGCGATTTACTCTCCGTCAGTCGTTGGACGCCTCTGAGGTCCTCCGTAAAATAGCTTACGTGTGTAAATAATAAATCGTGCTCGTGTTAGAGTGTGTGTGCGCGGTGAGATCCTAACGAGTATCTAATCTCGTATGCTACGTGCGTGGATGCAAACGTACGCCTTCATGCATAGAAACCATAAGCTGAGAATAGCGGCATGCACGCATCAAATTAGAAGTATGTATATGTAAATCCGCCCACGCCAACTATGATTGCCGACTTGAAATAACCCAATCTCTCTCTCTCTCTCTCTATCCATCTATCCATCAGTTATAGTTTTTTGTGCAACGTTTTTTTCGTATTAAGAGTAGGAGCGCTACTTACCTTGTGAGCTTGCAACTCCAAACTATCTCTACATCTCTCCTAATTCCTCTTTGATTATTTTCTTTTTATTTTATTTTATTTACTATCTACGACTACTTTTTTCAAAAGATACTGATAATAAAAAAGGGAAAATTAAATTATGATTCTAAATTTTTTGAGTACTGCTTAAACTTAAACTCATAGCTTACTTTAGAGCATTTGGATTTTGTAATAAATATTTTATTTAAAATATTATTAATTGCATCCAATAAAAATATGGTAAAGAAAAATTGAATTTTAAAAATAATTGTATTTGACAATTACAATAAATACACGGAAAAAATAAAATCGTTCATAATCACATAAATAAAGTTAAAGTTTACTTTTTAGAAAACGATGAGAGTGAATCATGTGTTTTCAGTTTAGTTTATATTTTTGAATTTGTATTTAATGATTTAAATATGTTATATACATAGATCTATTTATCTGTATATTCATAAATAAAATTATTAGACTTATGTTGTATAAAAATGAAATTATCAAATGCTTATTATAATTTTAACTAAATGCAACAACAAAATAAAATAAAAGCTGTGTATTGGAATAAATTTGATTGAAATAAATTTGAATAATAAATATTACCATATAATTAGATATTCCATAGCACTATATTTATCAGTTTCATTTCTTATAAAGTAAGGATAGAGAGAGAGAGAGAGAGAGAGAGAGAGAGAGAGAGAGAGAGAATAACAGCATAAACTGGTCTCTTTAAGCAGTCTTACTTTTTCTTTTTAAAGTATTAGTGATGGTCAACTTATCTTGTTTAGAGTAATTTTACTGTACGTTCTTTCATATAAAGAAACTATCTAATCTATTTTTATATCTAACGTTACTTTTAAAATATAATGAATGATGATATATGCGGTAAAGTAAATGAAATAACAACATTTAAAAACAATGAGAGAGAGAGAGAGTAAAGTGTGAAATGAAAATTATGAGTAAGTAAAAGGAAAAAAAATAAATAAAAAAAAATAAAAGTGTCGGGGTTTGGTCCTGAAACTCACCAACTTCATCGGGCTGATAATTCTTTATGACATCGGCAAGTTCCATATTGCCAGCGATTACCGCGACCTGATAAGGCGTCTGATTCGCATAGTTAAGGGCGTCCTTTTGAGCGCCTCGGAACAGGAGTTGCCTGATGCACGAGGAGTCAGTGCTATTCACTGCACAGACGTGCAGGGGCGTATTCCCGGACGCGTTCCGGGCGTTCATGTCCGCACCGTAGAAGAGCAAGTGGTCCAGGTGCTGGACCAAATTGTTACGACAGGCCTGAAAAAAAAATATTTATTAATTTGTACAATGGGTTTTTTGTAACAACTTTACACGAGAGCCTGAGCATATACAAAACATAAATTATTTACATTAATATATGTCAACAATAATTGCTCAGAAGTTTAGAGCTTTTGTAACGTATTTATTTTGATTTTTCTTATCTCTGTATTCTTAATTTTATCTTTCAATTCTTCTCATGTACATAGTTATGTGTAAATAATTGCAACTAACAATATGTACTTTCAAAAGATGGTCGATTGAGTAAAATTTAAAATTTTTAGATAACACAAGAAGATTACATATAACTTTTATTTTTAAAGTGTGAATTGAAGAAATACTCGTACTTGTAAACATCCGAAGATATTAAAATAAATTTCAAACGAAATTGTTGCTCTTAACAATGGCCAACTTTTATTTTCAATTATCGGTAAATACGCTTAAATAAAATCTGATTCAATACTCATCAATTTGAATGAAATATTATTATACCCAAGAATAATAAATTTCTCTATACAAGTAGACTTTTAAAATAAAAATGTCGGATTAAAAGCTTATTTAGTATTTTTTATTTAGTTCTATTCAGTCTCCGAGATTCGTGAGTAATAAATTCCGAAACTCCATTATATTATTTATATGGTCTGCCTGAAATGAGGAAGCGCAAGAAGAATTGTGGCGATTATGTGCATATACTTATATCCATATTATACCCATATAAAGAGACCCCGGGTTTCCTCACTTACCCACGACATTACATTGAGTAACTTTACAAGTTGGATGATTGCTTTTTTGAAATATCTTGCCTTTTAATACCTCGGAGATACTTAGCAACTACGAGCGCGAAAATTGGATGGCGAGCTCACCTGGTGAACCTCCTGCCAACCTTGAAGATCCTGGGCGCCGATGGTCGCGTGGTCGTGCAGCAGGGTCTCGCACAACATAGGGTCAGTCTTGTAGATGACGCTGTAGTAGAGCGGGGTCAGTCCCTTGGTGTCCTTGTAATTGGGGCTGGCGCCGAGCTCGAGGAGAGTTTTCACAGCCTCGAGATTATTGCGCTCGACCGCGCGGTGCATCGCCGTGAGCCCTTCCTTTGTCCTGTAGTCGAGGAGGGCACCTCCATTCACCAGGGCTATTATCACTTTCGATGACTTTTTTAGCGTCGTCGCCAGGGTCAGCGGCGTCTCTGTGTGCACATCATGAAATTTTCGTCAACTTCCCGACGTTTTAATTTTCTCTGCGCTTAGGCACAATCAAAGAGAACTGAAGCGTTGTAATTAAAAAATGCGAAAGAATCTCGGCACTTAAACATTATTATTATTTACAGTATACTTTAATTAAATAGATTTAATGCTCTTTAATCGAAACAAGCGCTTTCTTTAATATTGCATTAATATTCACTTTTAATTATGAGAAAGTATAAACAGACGGTAACTTATTTTTTTATGACACTACAAATATGTAAAACATATATATTTATAAATTAGTGGTATTTTTTAAGCACGAGTATTTTAAAATAATTTTGCAGGAATCGCATTTGCATTTTAACCTTTAACGTATACAAATCCTTGCAAGTACGTTCTACGGGTACTGGATACACCGATAAACGAAGTCCAATAATAAAAAACAGCTGGGATTAATAAATACAAGTAATAAGATGCACGAGGGTGTCGAGAAAATAGTGAGAAAGCGTGGAAGAAAATGAATGGGGAGCCGTTAGTTCAAGGCTGAAAATCAATCAATCGACTCGTTCAATTAAATTCGATCTCCACTCCAATTGGCGGAGCGGTGAAAAGTGACCCACCCGATGGAAAAGGAGATAAGTCCGGAGGCTCAAGCTCATCGGCCTCGCGCGGACGCGACCTTGGCGCAGCGACTTATTTCCTTATCTATCCTCGCGCTCGGGTGCTCGGGCAAGGATGAGTTTTCCGACCAGGAACTCGACGGCGCGCGGGCACGAGCCCCGAGTAACGGTCCCCAGCCCACCCCGCCCCCCGGCCCCCGCCCCGCCCAAGGAAACGAGTTTCCTCGCGAGAGCCGCTGCTCCCTTTTTCCGGAGGCTTCGCCGGCGACTAGCCCGCTCAATATCACGCCCAGGAGGTCGGCCTCCGCTGGAATTTCGAGCGGCTGATACTGTTATTGAATGATGTTAATTAATAACGCCGCGAGATTACAAACCCGAGCCTGTAGCCTCACTCTGCCCTCTCCCCCCCCCTTCTACCCTCTCCTCCTCCTCCTCCTTCCTCTTCGCCGTCCTCAATCAAACACATGAATTTACTTAATTCCCCAGCGGACCTCCACACGGAAATAATAATAATGCGCTCTCTTCATTATAAGGCATTTTTACACCGACTTGTATAATATTTTACGGGCTCTACCTCCACAAGACACAATGCTCTTTACATTTTACATTTGAATCCCGCGTAAAACATACTTATTATGTAGTAAAATTGTGGAACTTGTGCACTCGAGGCCAGTGCTTTGGATCTAATGTGTCTAATGAGTATTTAAACCTCCATATCCTCAAAATCAAGGCTGCGCAAATTTCTCTAATTATTTTATCAGCGAGTGAATAGCAATTTTAAATTTTACGCATAAAATTTGAATTTTACGATATATATAATTATACACGCATATGTTATGTGTATTACACATTTTTAAAACTATCACGTGTAATCGGACTTTTTAATCAGATTACTTGTTTTTAATTTTATTACAGATGATTTAAGAGCCTAACATAACAGTGATAACATTTTTGAACTACATTGACGCAATAAAAAAGAGTTTGAGTAAACATGTTTGCAAAGCCAAGCTACAATTTTTTAATTATCAAATTAATCTATTGCGGAATGAAAAATACAATAATTAATTCTGAACGCTAACATGTTTTAACCATTTTAACTATTATAAATAAAAAAGAGATATTTTTATATCTATCATATTCTATTCATAATAAAATTGACTCATAAATATATGTAATGTAATTAATAAATTATCTATTACAAAAGATTTTTTATTTCTAAGTAAATATTTGCAAAATTTTTACCTAATTAAAACTTGATTGCATTGAAAATTGGACATATTTTTAGTGCTTATAAAAGTTATAAAAATTATGATATTTAATAAGTATTAGATTCTTCAATTTACTATACCAATGAATTATTCATTTGCCAAATATTATTTTAGTTAAAAAATATAAAACACCGCTATGTGCTATGCACTATGTATTTGATAATTCGTAATTGGACAACATTGAATAGTTGGTAAAATGGAGGCTTCTAAATGAAATTATAATTTAAGAAAAGCGTAAAAAGCGAAATAGAATACCAAGTTTTTTGGTGTAAGGTGAATTGATTTCAAATAATAAATCATGCGACGTGCCAATTATTTCTTTGGCATCATTTTAGCGATAATAAGTTTAACGTCGTTAGCAATGAGTCCCTTAAAAACCATTAAGATTAACCGCGCAATCTAATTACGAGCATTCGTCTTTCGCACCGAAAGCTAAAAATGAAATAACACATTGAAAACGCAATAACGAATGAATATCCTTAAGATACAAGTGAGCGACGTCACCTTTCAGCCCCTTCACACCGTGGATGCAAAATCGTTTAACGCGTCGCATAAAAAGAAAGTAGTATAATACTTTCACCGTGAGGGATTCACAAGTCATTTTTCTCCGCTAGTCTGTGAAATAAATTGCGCAACTCACCTCCGGTATCCTGACAGTGAAAGTTTGGGTCCAAACCCTTGCCGCACATCTTGCCGATTTTCTCGACCTGACTGTTGGTCACGTAGTCGAGGAGTCGACGAAGATTCGTTCTCGTGTGCATCGCCTTGAGCTGCTTCTCGTCGACGTGCAGCATCTTGTAAACTCGCCTCTTGTACTTCAGCTGCACAACAAACCAAAGATGCATTTTATTTATGAGCGATGTATGCAATTCGATTATGTGCAATTCGTGCAATTCAATGTTAATGCTCGGAGAGCGAAAAACTTTATCAATTTTTTCTACGGCTATTCATGCTCTCGGTTTTATGTAATATTTGCATGTGCTTTTGGCCGGCTTGATACAATGTTTAGTCGGCTGAAAACTGAAAAAATCGGGAGAGCATTCAATCAGGAGACTCGGTTTAAAAATGACCTCGCTAGCGAAATAAATTGCAATTAAGGTTTTTAAAATATTCAGAGGACAAAATTTCCTGTGAGTCTCATCCGAGGAATCATCATTCAAGCGAGCTCGCCCGGATCCATAAAAATATTTCGCCCATAAACATAAATGTTCACCACCATAAACTTTTTAACCGTCTAGGTGGCTTTCTTTTACTCCTTATTTCGTCCTCGTCCTGCTCCCTTTCTTTCGTATCGCAAGGTCTTTTGTTGTTGTCGATACCCAAATACACAGACAACCAATGGACTTTTGCGAAGACCAAAGAAAAAACGCGGCCTCTATCGACTTTAGGATTGATGCGATTCGAGTCAAGCATCTTTGTTTTGTGCATGTTAGCAAAACAAATTTAAGCTATTAATTGTACCTATTGTTGCCGATTTTTTCCGAGATGCATACGAATTTGTTTTACCAAAATACTCGTATCTTCGTTATTGCTTAACCCAAGTGTTTCAAGAAGGTAGAATTGATTTTATAATAATAGTACAATCGTTTTGAAACATCAACCTGAAAATATAAACCGGGAAATACATCTAAACTCTAAATTATATAAGTAAACTGCAATTATGTATTGATAATTCTTTACAATATATTTACAATTTAAAAATAAAATATTTTAATTTAAAACTATCAATTTTTAATCAACAGCATTTATAACTCATTATCACTCGGTCTTTATAAGTCTTGATCGTAAGTTATGATTACTAGTAATTTGTTGAATCGATGATAAAAAATGTTGGGACCAATTACATAAATGTAACAACATTTATTGTACGGGGTAACGCGTTCCGTTATAATCATTTTAAGATGACAATGTGTAACGAAGTGATTGAGTTTAAAATGTGTGGTAGGTTAGTAACCGCGTTATAGGATAGAAATTCAAATAACTATAAGTAATTTATAATAAGTGTCAATTTCTTTTAACTATTTATTTATAATATTATTTTAAATAAATAATTTTTACGTATAATTGTCTTTATCGCGTATGTTTTATTTGTTCAAAACTAACGTTAATTTTAGATTCATAATATTTTTCAACTGAAAGTTTTCAATGATAATGTGAATTTACATGTATGTATTTTGAAATAAAAAAAAAATTGCATTTATTACATATATAATGTGTAATAAAATATTTATAGACTAATTTTACTTTTAAATTCATTAGTTATATTTCATAATTTGAATTTATAATGATCATACGAATTTACCCATAAAATATTATTATTGAAACATATAATTTACTTTAATAAACAAAAAAAAAATACATTATATTAAAATGTGATGGTTATATCAGATATTTGTTGAAAATACACTTAATAAAAATAAATTTGTGGAAAGGTACTCTTTAATAATAAATATTAATATACAATATCAATTTAAAATAATATATTTAATATATATATTTTTCCAATTGTTAATATTCATAAATAGCTATTCTTAAATTCATTTTTATAATTTTTGTATTATTTTTAAAGTTACTTAATGCTTTTAAAAATTAAGCTATAATAAAAAAAACAGAAATTGAGAAACTGGAGAGTCATAAAAATACGAGTAATGAATTAATTTTTCAAACATACATGAAATATTACCCAGTATTTTTTTCAGAATTCAATGAACATCAACAGTGAATTATTTAAAAGTAAAAATCATCTATTTTAAAATAATTAATTCTGTTTCAAATTTTAAATTCTATAACCTTGACGATAGAAAAAAAATTTTTTAACCATTCAAAAATTATTAAATATTTAATCTGAAGTAATATATTTTGACATCAATATATTCTGTAATGAATTTTATTATGTTAAACTTCGATAAAAAATTTTGACTCTTCCTGGTAATAAATTAATGTACTTGTATATAATAAGATAAACAAATTATACAAAATTATTTTAATATAATGAATAGAATGATACAATGCATAAAAATTTAATAGTTTAATGTATCAAAAAAGTAAGTATTTCTTTAGTTAGCATTGAACCAATAAACTTGATAAATATGTCACTATAGGTACGAAGTAACAGGTACAAATATATTTAAATTCATTTATATAAATATAAAACAGCAAATGTGACCAAATTACACATAAATTAATGTCATAGAAAGGAATTCGCAAAAACGTTAATCCATAAATTTGTTTTTAAAAAAGATACATGTATATTTCAATAATTATTCAATAATTATTCGTATACATTTTTTGGTTTATAATTCTATTTTATTCGACTTTTTATTGATTTTAAATTTGATGTTGACGTTGGTAATTAAGGAGGAAGAGTCTTCTTAAATTAAAGTTATATTGCTTTAAAACACCCCAAGTAATGGTTAAAGCAAAAGCGAACAACCGAATATCAGGAATTCTCGTGCTCATTTATTGCGCGGATATGTGAGGTAAAACTAAAAAATACGCTAGAAAGTCAATAGCAGAGAGCCTTCGGATCTCTCGCTCCAATTCCTTATAAAAAATGACAAAGTACTCGCTGCTCTTTCCCGACACGTCAATCGAAAAATATATTTTCTCGAATAGAAATGTTGGGAGTCGTAAAGTCAGTGGTGCCTTATATTAAATGCGATTGTCCATAAAAATTTCGCTATTCAGGAATTCGGACAGCGAGTCTATCCTCTAACCCCCTCCCCAACCCCCTCGTGGCTTATCTCCCGGAATGCATCGACAATACCGGCAACAATGACAATAATGATCGGAGCAAAGCCTTAACGGCCCCTCGACGCTGCATGTGTGTGCGTGCGCCTGTGATGCGATTTCTGCACACGCGCACTCGCACGTACCGGGCTTGCGAGTGTGTATTCCGCGTTATGAGGGAATGACCAAGCACGGCGATGTTATCGAGTTGCGCTGATTTGAAGGAAGCACGTGGTTGTATGGTGCTCCTGCGGTGAACACACAAACTTACACACACACACACACACACACACACTCATCTTTTTGCGCAATCTCGGCTCGATCGCTCCGTTTTCATTGCCGCTACATCAAATTCAATTGTACCGCACTGATAAATAACGTTTTCCCATTGACAATTAAAAATGTTGCAGTCGGGGAAATGGACGTTAATGCGATGAAAGTGATAATATTGAGAATGTACAGGTCGCTTTAATGAACGTGTTCGTAAACTTAAAAGTGCGGTAGTGTCATATTTGGCGTAATATAGGCATATTTCCACGGAGACAGAGAGAGAGAGAGAGAGAGAGAGAGAGAGAGAGAGAATTTTGGAGGAGATTTAGGGCCTCTAGGTAATTATAAAATAGATACGAAGTTTTATAGGGCGAGTGGGAGCGGTTGAACTATCAGTCGTGGATAAATGCAGCGGACTCTGGGTCCGGTGACAGAGAGGCTGGAGAGAGAGAGAGTGAGGGGGAGGGGAGGGGGAAAGGTAGGAGAGAGTAGAAGAGAGAAGAGGAGAGAAGAGGAGAGGAGAGGAGAGGAGAGGAGAGGAGAGGAGAGGAGAGGAGAGCGGAGTATGGGATTATAGGCTCGCGTTGCCACTCATTACGCGCTCGTTGGCGTCGGAACCGTAGCGAGTGCACGGGGACCGGACCGTTACAGAGGAAAACGCCTAGTAGTCGGCCCCCGCCGCCGCCACCGATGGACCATGAAAGAGGGAGGGGGACTGAGAGGGACTGAGGGACTGGTACAGAACGACCTCAACCATTTCCTCCATCGGAGCTCCTGCTCCCGCTTCTGCTTCTCCTGCGCTCCAGAGCGCCTTTCGATTCCCGCGTACAATGCCCTCACGATGATACTCGTCTTCTATCACCTTTTTTCTCCTCTCCTCTCCCCTCCCAATCCCCATCCCCGTCCACCCCTCTCCCCTCCTCTCTTCTCTTCTCTACTCTACTCTTCTCTTCTCTTCTCTTCTCTTCTCTTCTCTTCTTTTCTTCGCTTTTTTTTATCAAGGTATGCGAATTTTTCCAAGCACGCGCAATTGAGATGAATTGCATTTGCGCAGTTTGACCGGGAGACTACGCTACTTTGGTAAAAATATAACTGTTATCTCTAATATTTTTACTTGAGCCTCAAATCATTCTCGATTCGCATTTCTTTTTCTAAATCACAATTACATTTTATGACACTTGAGACTGAAACTTCGATCTTTTTTATTGAAGTGATAAAAAACTCATTTTTTATTAATAATTATCAAGCAAACCAACAAAAATCCGAAAATAAAAAAAAAAGCATTTCAACAATTATTTTGATCGCTTTTTTATACAATTAACTGCAGATTGTACGAGATTTTTATTTTAATAATACGCGTGTTGCTTGAGGTAAAAAAAATTTATCACCTGTTTTATTTACGTTTTTCTTTTTTATTACAATACTATGAACCAATTTTTAATTAAAAAGTATTTACAATAATTATTAAACACTTTTAACAGCAGAATACAAAACCAAACTTAATAAAATTATAAAAAAAAATTTGAAATAATCGTTTATTTATTAAAAATTATTAAAAAAATAATAGATAAATTAACTACATACATTTATTTTGTACAAAATAAATTAGGCTACCAATTAAAAAATTCATCTCATATTTTATTTTGCATTTCTTTTATACAGTTGATCATTTATATCCTAAAAAATAATGGTACTTTTATAAATCATAATCTAATCTTTTAATTATAAATATATTTATCTATAAAGTCTTTATAAGTCATATTGAAGAAATTAAAGCTAATTATGAACCACATGGACAATTACATACATCGATAAATTTTTGTTGAAAAATTGTTCAGCTTAAGAAATATAAATTTTTATAAAAAATATTTTAATTGGAAACACATTTCCAAACAATAAGATTATGAGGCATAATAGTATAATTAAATAATATATTTATCACACAAAACTTATTAGAAAAATATTTTTATTTTCGAATTGGTTTTAAAATATCGATATAAAAAAATATAAATAAATCGATTATAAAAAAATATACATGTACATATATTTTTATCGATAGCAACACACAATTAATATATATTAATTTTGTTTTTTTTAATAAGGAATTTTTTAATCAATATTAAGATAAAATATTCAATTAAGAGTATGCTGCAATGAATTTAAAATTAAATGTGTATTAATTACAGATCAAAATTATTTCTATTTGTTTTGCTGTGAACTCCATTAATTGAAAGTAAATAAAAAATAACCAATTAATATAAAGATTTTATTTAAAAATAATTGCTATCTGTTGTTCAATACATAAAATTTGCCAAGGGTCGCTCAAACAATATCAGCACGTGGCATTGAATTGGTACTTGAATCCAATCCTTTTATACCGATTTACCACTACTATACATTTCTTATTTCTGATTGTATTTATATTACATTTGAACCGAGAAATCCAATGCAGCAGCCCTACATCACATATACGAGAGAACCAATAATTCTTTAAAAGTAAATACACCAGCCTTTTATAATAAACTTTAGAATAATGGTATACTTGCTTTTGTTTGAAAATCTTATAGTGTTTGCAAACTTTTTAGCTCGTTCTCAGTTATAAATATTCAAAAACAGTCAAACAAAAAATACTTTGTAAAATGTTGCGTCATAAATATATACATATAAAATTCTCAAAATTACTTTCTTATGTCCGAAGACTGACTAGTATACCATATTTTAAAGAAATTATGAAATACGTTTACTGCTTTTCCTACCTTCAACGGCATTGAAGAATTCGCAATTTGGTTTATAATTTGGCAAACACTGTTGTAATATATAAATACAAACGCTAATAATTATCATGGAATAAAATTAAACATTTTTTGGTTCAATACATTAATAATGGAATATACTTCAAAATTTAAAACAAATATAGAGAAACATTTATATATTATATTCAAATAATATAATGTATAGAATTTTTTAGATTGTATCCAAAAAATTGTACACCTGTATTAATGCTTTAAATTTAAATTCATTTAATAATACTTTTTTTTGTGAAATATAAAAAATGAGATCAATATTATTAAAAAAGAAAAATAAATCTAAATAAATTACAAGCAGTCTAATTATATTTAGCGTCAGACAATGAATCCGATCGATAGATTTCAATAATCTTGTGTACCTTAAATAACACATTAGATATCAAAATTAGTATATAATTTATTTACATTCTATGAATATCACGAGATGTAAAAAATAAAAACAAATGATTTCATCTTTGTCTAGAAATGTAAGTCAAACACATGAAATGAGCAAAACGAATATAAATATGCACATGTAAAATTCACACAACGCCTTTGTTCTCCCGAGTCCATCACCTCTATTCCTCCTTTTTCCTTCTGTCTGTCTGTCTCTCTCTCTCTCTCTCTCTCTCTCTTTCTCTTCTTTTTTTCTTGCTTCTGTAGGCGTAACAAGGAATTCAAGACGCAACCACAAAAAGTAAGCTAGGATTCATGCGAACGGGCGATTGATGTACGACGTAAAATGACAGCAACGAGTGTCAAGGAGATCCTGCAATCGCCGGTTGAGGAATGAGGAAATCGATCGAGTGACGATCGCCGATTCAAGACTGTACACACAGTTACCACCGATGGATAATTCAGGGTAATTCACGGCGGAATGTTGTTTTATTTTTCGCACGGAGGCACGTGTGCGTTTCACGGTGGTGGGGTTGAAGACCAATCGGTAAATGGACGAATGCGCGAGCGAATGCCGATCCTTCCATCCAAAGGTGCTCCAAAGGTGAGTGATGAATTAGAAATAAATTGCGAGATTCCGATTATTCATGCACAAACAGGTTGTTTATTGATAAGTTTATGTCCAGAGGTTTTCTTATCAATTATTAAGAAAATAAATTATTGCATCCTTGCGTATGAATGTGATACTGATATTTAACACACAGGCATTGCAACACACGTGTTTGAGATCCATTTTTTTTTTTTTTTTTTTTTTGTAATTTAGCAACATTCGATGAGGTTGTGGAGAGGAAAAAGTAAAAAAACATGAATTTCAAACGTAATTTTGTTTATGTATCTTTACAAAAGTTGCACATGCTTAAGAAACCATCATAGAAAGAAGAAATCTGATTGTCTATGAATTAAATAGTAATTTTAACATCAAATATCCATGGCTTTGTAAAATATACTTTATTATTATTATTATTATTATTATACTCACAACAAAATATTATTTAACTGCAATCTTTACGTTCAATTTAAAAAATGAAACAGAATTTTATGCCAATGTAATTGACTAACGAGGCTTTTTATTTTTAAAAAAATGCGATTATTTACACGTTTTGAACTCTTGGCAATAAACAAAGTCCTCTCGATTGGTTTGCATCTCTTTCTTTATTTTCTAAATGACCCGTATTACACGGGGGAATCGATGTACGGAGTAATCATACTTCTTTTGCTCTATCAATATAGAAGACGACGGAAGTGGTTTCAATTACACAAGAAACCCGACAACCACATCTAGAACTCGTTACGTGCGTGCGCGAGATCACGTTTTTCTTGAGGAGAAGCGAGCCCTGGGAGGAAGAGAGACAGTGTAAAAGGCCCAATTGGAAATAATGCGAAGGGTGTGAAGGGTGGAAATCAGCACTCATCTCGGTTTTTATACGATAATCAAGCGAGATACGTTGAATCGTTGCCATTTATACACGTACTATATATTGCAAAATACACATTTCAAAAGCCAGCAAACTCAAGTGAGTGCATGTCTATTTAAAACAACGCTATTGCTTATTTCCTTCCTCCTTTTATGAAATCATTTACCATATAGTTTTCCCTGGAATATGTGCTCGTATTTTTCGCCACTCTTTGGCTCGATATACTGAATAAGCTTCTTAACAATTGAAACAAAAGTGACATTTGTCGCTTTATTTTGCCAAATTTAATGGATAATTTTTCATTTACCGCTTAAAAATAATTAACGTTTACTTTATACATACCAATAGCAATAGTTTCTACGTCGATTATATAAATTACGCAAACAGTTGCAATAGAGTAATTAATACATTACATTAAAAGTCATTAACTTTCAATTTACCATATAAGACGATTCGACTCGTACAGTCTATCATTGACCACTTGCTCTGACATTTTAAAAAAAATAGATCATTGAATTTTGTGTATATAATTGATTCAACAAATTAAGAATGTTCTTTAAATAATGGAAATGTATAAACAAAATTGAATGGAACATACGAAAATATAGACAATGCAATACACAAGGAAGCACGTAGAAATTTTTTTAAATAATCTAGTGGATAGCATCAACGTTAAGGTCTCACTCTGAGGATTTTACGCATTCGTGCACGTTTTCTAGAATCTAGAATGGCGCAATTATCCTTTTTTAAAGCTTCGATATGTTAAATTTTCATTTCCTGACTCTTGATTTTTACCAGCGGTTAGTAAAAGTGCGCAGTTCCTAGCGGGAATCTCGATCAGAAAAACTATTCTAATAATTCTCGGAATATCGATGCAAACATTTATTTATGCAATTTTTCAGTCCTCCTACAATCTTATTCATTATGTAGTTTTGCATGTAAATATAAAATCCTGTCTTCTATCACATAAAATGATACTGCTTTCAATCTCGAACAATTTCATTTTATTCAAACAGAAACACAGAATAACATTAAGCATGTACGGTTTTTTTTTATTCTTTGAAATTTTGTATTATCAATGTATTCATTCATGTGCAAATAAAGATCTGAAGTAATTTTAAGAATTATATGTTTTTTAAAGTAAATAATCTAATGGTAACGTTATAAAACAATTTTATTGCTGTATTATAAAATTAAAAAAAAAATAAATGCTAAATTATTCATGTTAAATTAATAATTGCTCCATTATTACGTTCTGTCTGATAATATATTCTATATGATTAACTTGACATTTTATTTAGAAAATAATAAATCACTACTTATGATTTCTTTCGATAAAAGTTTTTATGATGACGTATAATAAAAGTTTTTTATTTTCCAAACATTTGTCCAGGGCCTAAAAACACAAATTTAACATTCATTGCTCGAAAAATATAATGCATTTTTTATAGAAATTGCACGATTGCAATAATAATAAGTTTTTTGTTTTAATAAAAAATTTTCATTTCATTATTTTTGCAATAATGAAAGATATTAAATGAAATGAGTAGATAAAATAGAAGATTGAAAAGAAGGACCTGAAACGTACCTCGAGATATCCAACGCGTCCATTGAAGGGGTAATCTCCGAGTCGGCGCTCCTCGTCCAAGAATTTTCCAGCTTTTCCGTTCACCGGTGGATAGAAGAGGCCATAATTAAAACTCTCCTTCAATTCCTGTAAGGCACAGAATGGAAATTAAACGAAGAGCAAAAGATTCCTTTTCGCTACAATTGCTCCTACGTTTCTATATCTACTTTTAAATGCATAAACACAAATGCGTGAGCTCGTGCATTAACGGAGCTCAGGGTAACATAGGCTGTCTTTGTCTTTTAGCACATCAACATCTCTTTCTTTCATGCAGGCATTAGATGCGAATGAAAATTTTTCTATTTATTTTCATACAATTTTATTCTTTTGTCAATTCATATTTGCATTTTCCTTACATGGAAGAATTTTAAAAAATTTCAAATTATATTTTAAAATTGCAATTTTAAACATATTGTATGTAAAAAAAATTTATCAGTTTCTTATTATGCAGAAAAAAATTTTTATCCAAAATTTTATTACTTTTGTACTTTTTCATAATAATATTATTATCAAAACTTATATTACTACTGTTACTTGTTTGATAAAATGTTTCTATTATTATGAACTATTTATAAATTATTTTTTAAGAAAATAATGGTTTAGAACTAAAAACGTGAATTAAACCTTTATAAAAAATTTTTTAAAAGAATCAACACAGAAAAAGGGTTTAATTTTATTTTTACCTATTAAATAAATAATACAAACAATAGAAAAGCAAATGCATTACAAAAGCAAATTATATTACATGCACGTTTGATGCATTCTAAAAATGAAAATATCATGCAATTTTTCAACTTACGACCAGACATAATGCTAAATTTGTTTCATCAAATTTTTAAATTTATTATCACTTATTTTATAATTGTATATACATTTTTTTCACGTATTACTCAAACTAATAAAATTATTTGATACAATAAAACATGGATAGTTTTAAAACACAATCACATTAACTGTCAGAAAATCATTTGTCAAACCAATCAATATTTTAAAATCATATCAAATAACGCATCTAAATCTGCATTTTATTGTTTTCGACTATGAAATAGTTGACTTTGTACTCTTAAAAAAACGTAAAATTACAACCAAATAAAAAATTTCGACCATTTATCAAATTTGATCGAGGCCTAATTTTAAAATTAGAATCGAGCAATTTCTCGCCCGTTACGAAGTAATCGCCAACGCAATAAAGTCATCGAAATATTATGAAACCAGAAAAATGGGCGAGTTTTAAAGAGTAGAAAAACGCAGATAAATATTGGTAGACGAATAAAAAGATCAGTTGAAATGGGAGGCGAGTCAACAAACTCCGGGACCAATCGATACTGGGAAAGAAAAAGGCTTAGCTCCGTCGAGAGGATGACCAGCGTTAATTAACCCGATTATTAGTACTACCGCAAGCAAACACCGCGACTAACCGGTTCCTCATTCAACTCCACGTTGCCTTAACCATTTCATATACATATATATATATATATATATATATATACACACTTTTTTTTCTTCTTTTTATTTATAACCAAACTGTATTTATAGGATTATCGGACTCTGTCAAATCGTCCGTCGGCATCGATGACCAGCATCTTTACTCTTTTAAACCGTATCGTTGACTACGCATAACGTGTGAATTGGGTAGTTTCAATAGTTTTTTTCAGTGAAAACCCAGACGACGATCGATCACTAAATTCCTTTCTTCTTTTCCGACACTCGTTTCTTTCTCAAATTTTATACACCCACTTGTCACTCGACACTAGAATTCATGTTCTTATCGATGCTCGAGACGATTTTCTCAACTGCGAATTATAATATATGATTTATGGAAATAAGTAAATAAGTATTCTTTAAGTTCACTGTTATCGTTCATTTTATATGAATACTGGTACAATCGAGGTATTGCATAAAAGTAAACAATTGTTATCAGCTGGTTCACACGTCGTCTTTCCATCTAAGCTTCTGTCTAATGTGGTTGCAAAATTGATATAGAGATCTCGTGCACGTGGAGCTCGGGAAAAAGCTCGGCCGTTGGAAGGCATCTTCCTTCGAAAAAATCCGAGGGGAATTTGCAAAGCAATTTGTAAGACGGGCGAAGCGCTGTTTTTGTACGTAAAGTTCCGCGTGCCTCAGTGGCGGTCCAGACTGCAGCCGAGGGACAATGATCCGCAGCATTCACAGCATCCACAGCATCCACAGCATCCGCAACCCTCGCAATTTCACTTTATTGCGTCGGAGGGCCTCTGGTCCATTCCCAGCCACGCCCACGCCACTTTTTGCCCATATATTTTATAGGGCCGGGCCCTTTAATTTGCCACGCGTTCGACTCTCGCAAAGCGGTTGTTGCCGCGCGCGTCGCCCTCATTATCGGTCTCGCTCTCGCGCACGCGCGCCGCTTATGGTCCGACTCGGAGGGCTCGGTTCCTCTCAGCCCTTCCAAGGGCACTGGAATATTTTGTGCAGATCCCAGACGCGGATCCTGGAGATCCTTGCACCGAATCCTGTCGAATGAATGGCTTGTGAAAATTGTCTCTCTTCGCTCCTTTACGACTAGTTCTCCAGTTGTAAGTAAGAGATACCTCCGATTATTGAGAATTAAAATGAATAACAGATTTTAGCAACAGCTAACTCGCTTAGGAATTTAGTTTTAAAAAGCATATCGAGCCCTAACCGTCAAACAGTAGTCATTTATTTTATTTCTTCCTTTTCTTACTTTTATCGTCTTGCTTTCCTACTTAAGGATATTGTAATGCGAGTTATTAAATCGCTCTTTCATACTCGCTTATTTTTTAATCTTTCAAATTTTATTTTATATAAAAAATTTTGAACATTGTTTTATAAACAAAAACCTTAAAATTTTCAATAACAGAAAACATACTTGTGAATTATAATAATAAATTCTAAATTGAAAACGTATGTAAAAGGAAATGATGTAATATTTAAAATATTTATTCTAAAAGTTTTATGACATTTACTTCTAAAATTCATAGAAATTCATAGAGAGAAAGAAAAAAAAAAAAAAAAAAAAATTGAAAAGCTACTTACAATATAAAATCAATTATTTAAGCATTGAATCACAGTATATTTTATTATTTGAAGAAAAAAAAAGAAAATGCCGACTTTTTATGAATATTTCGTAAAACTTGTACTACGATTATTTAGATAAATTTTTTTTTATCTTCGATTGAATAAATGATTGACCAAAAGAACTAAGAAGTTTAAATGACAATTCAATGAATAATTATTATATTTAAATTGATGAAAATATGCAAAAAGTATTTGTAAAATTTTAATAAAATAAATTTATAGTTGAATCTGTGAGGTTAAGCTAAATTTTTCTATTTTAAAATTTGAGTGTCCGTAAGGATAAATCATACAACGAGCCAAGTAATTAAGTGGAAAATAATCACCAGGGCTAAGCACAATGGCAAAGTGCATAAAATCTGATCTGACAAAGAGGTACACAACAGGTGCCCTCGCTTAAAAATCGAGAGTGACCTTTGACCCCCCCCCCCGCGAGCAGATATAAATCGAGTCGCCTGGCATTGAGCGTGAACGCGCGACTCCTCACTTTCGTTTTCCCTCGTCAAAACAAAAAAAGTGGTAAAAAAAAAACGCTGGAGAAAGCAAAAAAACACTGTTCTGCATTATATAAAGTTTCAACAGTTTCTCAGTCCTAAACCATAAACTTGTAAAGTTGTCAATGAATACGCAAAAAGACGAGGACGGATTTGGCGAGAGGAAGGTTATGCAAATGAATTCGTATTCGTGAATGGTGCAACGCAACAAATGAGCGATTAGAAAAACATTCGCACGATTGCTCGGAATTCTCACTCTGGCCCAAACGGCATTCCCTCACGTGGGGAGAGCCGCAAAAAAAGGTTAGATTCAATTTCATTTAATTCTGACACGAGGGGCGAGAGGCATCGCGTTGTCGCGCGTCACCCAGGAATCCGGTCCAGGAGGTTTAGTTTCCCCGGGAGGCGCCCCCAGCCAGTCCAGCTCAATCTCATTTTTGGAGTGAAAGTCCTGCGCCCGCAGTCGACGCTTCTCTTTTTTCATTTTCCATTCTATGAATATACACGGGGCCCGGCTTTATTGCACGATTCGGATCGCGTTTTTGCGAGGGCCGAGCCACGGAATGCGATTTTGGTGGTTGTTGACCAACCTTTTTATTTCGATTGGTTTATGGGCAGTTATCACGTTATGTTCCAGCGTTTTTATATATTTATCCCCTGACATTGACCGCGTGCGCTTTTTATCTTCTTCGCGCCAATAAACCTGCCTCGGTAGTTGCATACTAAAACTACCATATATCCTTAGGTTGTTTGTTATTTGCAAAATTTAAAGCGTAAATCAAACTCCAATTTTTATCGCGGGACAAACATTGTTTTATTGGTGCAAGTCGAGAGAATAAACTCCTGATATAAACGTACCAAAGGCCGCGATAACCGGAGTACAAGCTTTTGTAAAAATCTTAAAAATTATATCGGTGAGTTAAAAATAACGAGCAGTTCGACTCGAGATTATAAATTGCATAAAATCGTTAAAAAAAATCATGCCTGAGGTAACACAATCTTTAGTGCAATACGAGTGCAATAATCTGAAAAATAATGTGAAATACTTCCTCGTTTCATTGTTAGGAAGTGGCGCGGGCTCGTTCATATCGAGGGCTCCTAAAATTAAATCCGGAATCGTGTACCAATCCACACGTATGGTATCGCGAAAGACCGCGAGTTCAGGTTGGGAAAATAAGTCTCAAAATAAGTCTCAAAAAACAAAATCACAAACACCTTTGCGAAAATAATAAAAAATGCGATCCCATCCATAATCATTTGGAATCACTGCGTTTTGTCCATAAGGAGTGTTTCCTTAAAAGCGCAGCCCATTAAAGGATCCTTGCACCGGGAAAAAAAGTCATCGCCGGAGGCTTGTGCGAGTCCGAGGAGAGGAGGGACATTTGTTTAAGCAGCCGTTAACGCGTCACCGGGTACTCGCCGGAGGAGTCCCCCCATGTCGCCGTGGCCATTATAATTCCGAGGGGTTCCGAGATCAGTCGGATGGCGGCGTTCGCCGTCCCGAACACGCGATCGCGAAAAACCTGCGCGCATTTTTCCCTTTCTGCTTTTACGATTCACCGATGAATTTCCAATTGGAGCGGCGGGGCCCCTGAAATTTATTGGGCCTCGGACGGTCGTTACATCCTCGTTACGGCCGCGATATAAAATAAATATAAAAGACCCCGCTACTTTGTATTTAACGCACACCAGCCACGGCCACACCAACACAAACGCAAACTGCCGCTCGGCCGCGATTTTCGACGACCCCAATATTTATCACCGGTGCTCGAGTGTTTTATCCCTAGAATTAATAGGCCCGTTCTACTTATTTATTTATTTACTAGGCAGTTGGCACGCCATTCCCCGACTTTGTTCTCCGAGTCCTACTCTTCACCCAAGGTGGCGAACCTCTGGTGAAACGCTTTTTGCTACTTGGCCTTTCGAACATGCAAAAGTGCAAAACCGCGGTGATAAAAACAGACGTTTTTTCGTGCGTTGTAAATAATTTTTAATGCTCCTATTTTTTAATGCTTATGCTTTAAATTATTGATATTAAAGTTTTCCATTGCCTGGAATTTATAGTAATTGAAAATTACTACTATTTTTTTTTAGCATTCAATTATAAGACACAAATTATATTGCATTTTAGCTGTTTTTATTCTTTTATGAACATTTTTCTAGTTATTACCAAGAAATGCAATAAAAATAATTAAAAAATAACAATTGAATAGATTATTTGAATAATTTTTTTGTAAGTAAAAGTTTAATAAATAAAAATTTCACTTACTGAATAATAGTAAGGATTATTCGTTATCTTTCAAATTTATTATCAAATTCAATTAATACGCGAATAAATAATCAAAATCAATAAATAGATATTGATATGTAAATAAATTTAGTTTTTAATTTCAATTTAAAATTATAATAGAATTTCAGAATATATTGATTAATGAGCCTTAAGGGTAACGATTTGTACAGTACTATAAAAAAATATTGCTTTAACATTAAATGTGATATTAACCTGTGTATATATTTAGTAGCTAATCTGAGATATGATTTTATAACAATTTTAGATCCATAACATAAATTTTTCAAAACTAAACAAAATCATCTTGCTATCGATAAAGACCATTAAACTTGTATATGATTTTATTAAAACATTAGGGGTTAAATATTATTTTAAAAAATCGTATTAAATATTTTTTTGAAGTACTTCCAAGCACATAAAATATCTTTTATCTAAATAACTTTTTTGAAGTAGATATATCTGATTTCAGATATAAGAAGCTACAATTTATTTTCAAAATTAAATCTAATACAAAATACACTAAAGCGATACCGTAATGGATTTAAACAATATTGTTTCGATTATTCGATCTCAATCAATTTTCAAATTAATTCGTATATACATATGAGTATTATTAAAAATCTTTTATATTTTATCTTATTTTGAAGTGTTTTCTCTAAGTCATCAGGATACAATATATCCCAAAAATTAATTTTTTTTCCAATTAAAAATAATTTAAATGAATACCAAAAGAGAAGACAATGGCTTTGGTATGGGAAATAATCTGTATCTAATGATTCCTGTGTTATTCAACACTAATGTCACAGTTCGTTTCAAGAAAATTTAAAATTAGAATAATAAAAGCATAAAATTATTGCTTTTTTGGGGATTAATCTGTTGCTATTTTAGATTAATTTTTTTTTTTTACAGAAAGCAATCGAAAACAAATTTTAGAAATATCTCATTTAGCGGAAGATTTTGTTCCTCTTCTCCGTTAATAGATAAGTGCATTTTCGCACAATCACGATTCTAACCATCGGTGCAGTTAAAGTTTTTTATCCATGCTGTTTCTGATGAGCATGGCAACGTAATAGCATTACAAAAGAGTTATGGGAATGAGAAGTGGGCACTTCCCTCTGTTGGAAGTGACCTTGAATAATTTGATTTGCGAAGCAATACCAAGACACTCGGATCGTTCGCCGTTTCCTCCTTTAATCCCATCGTTGATAACAAAAAACGACCGCTCGAAACTATTTAGATAGTTTTGAAAAAAATTTCTTTATTCACAGAAATGAATATTAAGCTTTGATTGATAAAAAGGACGATTAATTTGATGCAATTGTTTAGTTAGGCGGAGCCAATGAGGCCTTTTATGAATCGAAATAAATTCCTTTCGTGAAAATGATGTTACAAAATTCATTGTACATATGTTGTTTACTTGCTATTCCACTACATATAAGAGTAAATACAAGTTCCGATATTATGTTTACCCTTGTCGAAATAAGTTCATTTTATGAAAAAAAGGTTAATAATGTCCGAAGAAGCGGATCTCTGTCGTACGTAATGGGATGTAATTGTGACTGAAAGCAGTGGCAATATATTCTCAATCTTAAATGCTTCTTACCTAAAATTAGTGGTTTTATTAGATAATAGTTAAAGAGATTATTCTGAATCATGTGTATAAAATGGCCATTTTGAAGAAATGTGTGTGTCGTTAAAAAACAAAAAATGCGGCGAATACATGTTATCTAATTAACACATGTTCGCAAGATTTGTAGTTTAATGTATGCGCACACAGGGATATATTAAAGTATATATTAAGCACATATTTTCGCCAGTCTTTATGAGAAACGAGATACTTAAATATTTTCAGCGTCCATTATTTATATTAGATAATATTACTGTATCGTAGATTCGCATTTCGAAATTCTTGAGCAGAAGTAACTGTATTCCATGATTAGAAGCCTGGAAAGTTACTTTATTTATTATTTTGTAAAATTTCTCTCAAAGTCCTTTACACTGTCGTTTTATGGAGAGAATGTCGTATTGATAAATGGACAATCAACATCGGACAAAAGCTCGAGGATATCCAATCGACGTGATTGTAATTTGTGGGTTTTGACAATAAAACCATGTTGCTTTGTAGATATCGCGACCCTTAATTCCGACATCTGTCCGATTATCTCCGTCTCTCTCTCTCTCTCTCTCTCTCCCTTCTTCTCGTTTAATGTTGGCCGAGCAGTGATGCTGTTGTCGATTTTTCCGAGGCTTCGAAGCGAATTACACGAGGTTCGCTTCACGGATATAATATAAACAGCTGCGTAATAAAGTTATCGGTAACCGAGAGATTGAAATGAAAAGCGGCTTCATTAGATTACGCACTTGGTGCTTGACTTTGAAAATCTTATTTTCCCCCTTTCGGATATCTTTTTTGGACGGATGCTCTCGCACATAAAGTCGTGCCGAGGATTAATAGCCCGGTTTTCTTACAGTGTCTCCCCAGATCCAAACATTATGATAACTCACTATAGTCGTTTCATCTTGCATTTTTCCTTTTCATCCGGCGTCAACTATTTATAATAATATCATAAAATATTATTATTTCAAACGAAGAATTTCTAAGTGTAACTAAAAACCTCGCGCTTTCTATATAATTTAAGCGAAATTATATTTCTTCGAAATAAATATCTTCGTTGAGAATGATAAGAATACGATTCTATGCATCCAACATAATTTCATGGCCTAAATTACATTTATACTTAACCACGACTATTTTTTAAATAAAATATTTTTATTCAAATGCAATTTAAGCACGAAAGATAAGGTTTTTTATGATATACCAAGGAAATATATATTTTTACCTACAAAGTAATTAGAATATCGGGAGTTTTTTCTTTTAAGTTAAAAAGAAAACTTGCATCTACTTTTATTATAGTTATTTCTTATTATTCTTATTGTAAACGAAGATTTGATATTAAAAATATTTTCAATTATTTCCAGAAATAGTTCAGTTAATTGAATAATTTAAACTATGACCTAAAGTATATAATAGACAAGAAAAAAATTTTAATTTAATTTAATCTGAAATTGAGATCCTTTTTAATAAATTTAAATTTAATGTAACTCGATAAGTCTTTTTTGTTATCTTTATAAATAAAATATATATATTTTAAAAATAAGCTCGCAAATGTTTATTCGTTCACACATGAGCCAAAGTCATTGATTGTTATTTCAGCTCAATCAAATTTAAACAAAAGAACATCAGCTTAGCAACAAAAAGAGATCAGCCAGCAAATTTTTTTACGAAGAATTCAAGACATAAGAGGAAAAATTGTAGAGATAAAAAGGGGCAAATCTTTATAAAATAAAAAAATAATGTTTAATTTTGAGTGATTTGATTCGCATTATTTTATTCGTATCAAGTTTTGCTTTTTGAAGAATCTTAAATTCCTAAAATTCTTTAAAATTCGTGTTAAACAATATTTGTTTTATCTATTATAAATATATACAGAGAGTACAGAATCGTATTTCGTATTACCATTATAAATTTATCGTAATTTAAAATAAAAAAAGAGAATTGTTACTTTTTAATCAAGTATTTAGCTAATAAAATAAAAATAAACAGCGAATATATTTACATGAATATTTCGATAAACTATGGCTCATAGGAGAAAAAGTAAAAATGCACATTGATTTAATGATTTGCCAAACTACACAAGCTAGTAAAGATGAACAATGGTCATGTCAAGGAATGGTAAAGTTAATAAAAATTTGTGCGCTTCGATCTATGAATCTTTAGTTATTTATTATGATAGTTATTCGTCCGTTGTATCGGCAATACCAGTAGGCCCCCTAAACTTTATTCGAAGCTGTTACTTATTTTTAGATAAAGGTTAGCATTAAGGGTATTTATATAAAAGTCCAGGAACGTGCGCCAATGCAAGTGAGCTCCTCCCGTTCTGGGATATACAGTGTCGTCTCCGGAATTGTCCGAGTGAGTGAACGAGCCCATATTATTAACAGCCGAGCGGCCAACCGTAAAAGTGAATCCCCCGAGTAAACTCGAACATTACTCTAACAACCACCGAGGAGCGAGAAAAAGTAATCAGCAAAAATAAAAGACCGAGAAACTCGAGTACTCCTGCCAAAACAGAGAAAGCGGAGAGGCGGAGAGGCGGAGAGGCCGAGGCCTTTAAGGAAAAGGGGCTGATGCACACCTGAAATATTAATTTACCGCTGGTGAATCAATGAGTGAGGCTCTGATCGAAGGTGGAGTGTTCGCAAATCAAAATCAGCATTAAGAGAAGACAGTCGGCTTGAATTGAAGATCAATACAATATATCGGCGTTGAAACGGCGGATCGCGTGCGGACAATTATCGCGAAATTTCCTCCGAGGCGAGGCGTTTGAAGTTGGAGAGAGAGGGAGGAGATACATTTACGATGCCGAGCTCGGTTCTTACGTTTCCCGACTTGTATCATCTCGTAAACGTTTGTCGAATTAAAGCGCGCGTGTAGTTCTTGAATTACGAGTCTCGAGTGCTCCGAGCGCTACCATATTTCCTTTTTTCGGTTCACGCCCACTTTTGCTAACTGAAGTCGACAGTGGTATTTTGCATCGGGAAGGATCGGGCCCGGGCAGGGGGTGAGATGAGATGAGGATGAGGACGAGGATGAGGACGAGGATGAGGGCGAGGATGAAGATGAGGATGAGAACGAGGAGATGCAGATGAGGTTCAGGATGAGAATCCACCAGTGGCATAGAAGTCAACCAAGTGATAATGGCATATAATTTCCTGTAAGGTGCAGATTGCACCTCTTGATAAACTACAAGTAAAACATTAAATATTTGTATTGCATTATAATTTATAGAATTATAATAGCAGCGCAACTTTGTTATTAAAACACTGAAAACTCGAAAGATTATCTCGGACAAAAGAGAGAAAAGGGAGGTTGAAATGAAAATTATTATCGAAGAATAAAGTGAAAAGTTTATCGTGTTAAGCAATCCCGAGATACAATACAAGCTTTAAACATGTTTCATTATGGTAATGAAGTGACGAAGAGTGCCTTTTCATTGTTTTATAACAATAAAATGTTAAACTTCAAAAACACGGACAGAACCAAGACAGCAATATGAATTCAAGAATTGTGCGAGATAATAAAAGAATAAAAGATGCCACCATCAAATTCACTACCACGAAACTTGCTGTCATCTCATTAAATGCACCCTTTTTTCGATGAAGTTGGAATGCATCATTTCATCACATTTTATTTGTTGCAAATAACATTATGCGCAAAGTTCTATGTATATATAAAAAACATTTAATATTCCGACGATTCAATTTACTTTTTTTTTTTTTAAATATTTTTTTCAATTGCTTTATTTCAAGTTTTTTAATATCCTATTATCCTATAAACTATTGAAGTAAAATAATATATTAAATTTAGTGTAAAATTCTTGTGAAATAACGCATGCTGTACATCACGATATCATGTTAAATGCAAATAAAGAATTTTAAAGAAGGAGATATCGGATGAATGTTGTCTTAATTATCGGAACCCGTGTAACATTGTCGCAAGTTTGCGGTGCTCGTCAAAAGTGATGATTCATTTTGAGAAATGTGGGGAATTTTCGGAAAGGTTGCAATAAACTTTCAGGAAGGCGACTTGGAGGATCAATTTTTCAAAAGAAGTCCAAGAAGGACTGGCGATGAAAGTGGAGAGGTGTAAAAGAATACGCGAGGGCTGAGACAAAGAAACGGAGAAGCAGAGACAGCAGTTTAGTTTGGTTAAGTTGGTGTCCCTGGTACCGCCAATACCACGACACACTACACCTTCAGCGTGTTACGAGCTTCATTAAACATCGGGATGATGAACACGACAGAAACGAAGGGTTGAGTGTCACTTTTCCCCACCCCCTCCCCTGACTCCCACACGCCAACCTACTCACATTACTTTCGATTAAATTTTTTTCCTTGCAAGTTTTCATGTAATTGGTTCAATGTTTTTAATTGAAGATCCACCAAATTTATTCTGAAAATTCTTTTAGAGGTGGACATATTTTATGTTACAACCATTGTAACATAAAATTGTTTTTATTTTAAATAACAGTATTTTATAATTGATGAACTTTTATCCATTTAAATTTGAAGTTAACTAAAAACATAATAATTATTTAAATGTGATATCAGCAATCATTTAATACAATAATATATAAGAAGAAAGGATTAATTTTAGAAAACATTCAATTTTTTAATCGGCCAACTTATTAACATTGGTAGGCTTTTGACAATTCTTACAATCAAAAATATTTTAAAAAGTATTTAAATTAAATTAATGTTACGTTTAAATAAACAGGTGACTCTTAATCCAGTGAATTGACATGTTAATACTTCCAGTCCTAACGTATCGAGTGTGCGTCCCACCGAAATTAAGTTGTTTCATCTCGTGTACAACGTACACGCATACACGCATCGCCAATGGGAAAAATGCGATTGTATCACGCAACTTCCGATCAGCTTCAATGTGCAGTGGTCCACGAGATGAACATCTGCGACTCTCATCACTTCTCCATTATCATTGACATTACGAGGGGGCGAGACCCTGAAGATCATGAATATCAGTTCGATACATTTGCGATGAGTCGAACCGCAGTCGACCATCAGCGTCATTTTGCTTCGTGTTCATGTTCGCTAACAAAAGAGAGCTGTCAAGTATCGAATAAATTTATTGTAGAAATTTTACTTTGTTCTAATAAACTGAATATAGAAACTCGTAAATACGAGTAAGCTGTAGTATATTTTATATTTAATGTAATTCGGTAAAGCTTAAGGTCGATTTTTATGGAAAATTTGGTTGATCAAAAAATTTCGAAAATTTTGCTCAGGATTAAAAATAAATAAACATAGAAATATAGAATGAGCTTGCAACAAAGGGAAAACAATGCCTAATGCTGTGAACTCGCTTTCATTTCCTGTATCAGCTTCTGAGCACCTTCCTCAGAAGCAATATACACAGGAGAAATAAACGGCAGGAAATCTGTAGCTCCGCCGAGAAGTGTAGAAGATCTTTGAGTATCCTCGAAAGTCCAGCGGAGAATAGCGAGCGCCCGGAGCGCAAATAAACGCGATCCTCGGGTCGAATCCTGGAGCACGAACACAGATCGCCTCTACGTGTCGTACGCATACGTTAAGTAAATTCGCGGCCTCGTCTTCGCAGTTCAATTTGCATTTCGCTGTGCTGGCATCCGGGGGTGGGCTGGGAAAACGAGAGGAGCAGCGCGTGCGAGGGGGAAAATGAGAGGAGAGGGAGGAGGAAAATGAAAGGAAAAAGACTCGCCACACCATACGGACGCTCCAGCCTCGGGCTGCTGGCGAGTAGCATTACGCAAATACAGGGAAATTCAGTTGCTCTTTCCAGGTAAATTTTATCTGAGAAGCCGCGATTCTTCCCTCCTTGATAATGTATAACCATACGATTGCAACAGTTTTTTCACTGCAAACACTCGAATTCCGAATTCCCCAAGTAACTTCGCGAATTGCGTAATTTTATTGATGGATTATTCATTGGGAAATTATGATACCAATTTCAACGACAAACTTAGAATTTGATACATTTTTTGCTGGGGGGGGGGGTCACTTTGCAAATAATGACAATTGGGAAGCTACCATGTTCTATGAATAGAATCAGAAAATCCGATCCGTCGATTGTAATCGAGTTTATAGTTTTTGTTAATGCAAAAATGGTGCATGATGTAAATGAGCCGGTTAAACTTTGGTAATATCGTGGCTCTGGTATTTCCCTAGAGCTTTCGTGTTAGTTCCTCGATCGTTTTCTAAAAGCTCAAAAACTGGCTCCATCAATTTATAAATTATTTCGAGATAAGAAAGCAGTATCGAGAAAAATGCCCAAGTTACTGGCGTTTACCATACGGTACTCTCGACGATTACATCATCGTGCATCACGCCAGGACTGACTTATCGGCGGGAGAAAAACTTTGTGGAAATCACATCTCCTATCCCCGGGCCCAGAGGGCGAATGAATTCTTCTCCGGAACTGGTGCGCCTCCAGCAGCTCTACTCCTCCCGGATGGCAACGTCCTAGGGTGTAAGGGGATAATGACGATCCTCGTTCCTGTGATTGGGAGCATTGAAGAACAGGGGGATCAGCGTCTGGAGTTCCCTGCACTTTCCCCCACCCTCTATACAACTCTTTCAATTGTAAATAAGTTCATGAATTTTCTGATTGTTTAATTTATTAAGGCGTACGCTCTTAACTTTCGATCTTTTGTTCTTTCATTTTAATCTACATAATGTGATTGTATTTAAACAATTTTTAATTAAACTGTTCAATAAATTATAAACTTTTAACTAATTTTGGAAAAAACACCATCAATTTCTATTTATTATTTATCAATAAGATACAGCGGCGACATAAAAATATTCACATTAATCCATAATTTAAATAAAAAAATATTCAAAATTTGCCTGATATTTTCATTTTTGTAAATAACGAGAGCAGGCACAATATAAAATCAACAATTGTGATTACGAATATAACTGACTCTGTTGGTACGAGAATTTCACAGCCTATTGCATCCATCGCATATTAAGCACTAAGTGATCTTACTAATGATGCAATTGTCACGTAAAAAATCATAATTTATTTGCGAAACAACTTGGTCCCCAGCCGTTTCAGGTATTTTCGGATTAAAACTGGTATTTTTGTGGGAGGCAGAGCAGGTACCATATTCGGTATTACCTAATCATCGGTACGTACCTGGGGGTTATTGAGTACCGCAACCGCACTTCCACTCCATTCCGCATCATCCTGCGGAATTCCTCGAATTTTAAAAGAGCCTTCGACATTGCTCGCAGACTCGAGCGTGGCGCGGCATCTTCAAGAAAAGCGGAAAAGTTATGTACGTTCGCGCCCTCCGGCACCGAACCCGAGAAATAGATGCGTACACTTGAATAGCGGGCGTGTGCAAATATTTCTTGCCTCGCCCGGAGGGAAGAGCGTCGAATGAATTCGCTGGCCCCGACCTGTTCGCCAAAATTTCCCTCGATCAAAATTGATAAGCCACCGAACTTTTGTGTACGAACGGACGAGTGTTGATTCGGAATAGTTGCTTCAAAAAATACACCCCTGTAGATGGTCCAATGCAGGAAACAATGTGCGAGTACATTTTGGAATTTATTTCGAGAATCAATAATGCGGAAGATGGATGAAAATTGGTTTGGTGTAAAAATTTCCCAGTGGGGGAGGGTGTAACCGCTTCCTGGCGCACGCTGAGATATGTAATGAGGCTCGCACGCAGCCCTTGAGCGCATCCAGGGATTATTCTTCTGTTCGAGGGGAAGTGGGGGCGGCGCATGCGCAGCTCGGAAGTCATCATTTCCCATGTGCGTTGGGCTCTTTACCTACGTGTGATTTGCATTGGTAATCCTGCCAAGCCACGTGCTGTTTTAGTGTCAATAAACGTGCTTACACGCCAAGTTGATTCCCGTATGTTTTATTCCCTCTTTTATGCCCAAGCATGAGGACGAGGTTCATTCTATAAAATCGGACTGCGCCTCGCAGACTCCTGCCATCACACCAAACATGTATCTTTTAGTATGGCGGTACACTTTTACTACTCTATTTATTCAATTTTTTCGCAGGTACTGGAAAAAGTAACTTTTTTTCTTCGGAATAAACGGGAGTGCAACGACTTGCGATAAGTTAATTGACTTTCGTCGTTCGCAAATGTGAGCTGAACCACATTAACTCGAGTAAGAGGAGTTAATGACACACTTTACCAACACTTGGGATCCAACTTAAACCACTAAGAAATCTTAATAAATTATTTATTGTGTGTATTTTATAATAATACTTCACAATTATTATGGTCCTTTAAATTAGGTATTGTACAATGTTCTTAAGCAATTATTTAAAATTATAAATTGAGATATAGTTTTATAAAATGCGAATACTCAACATTATATTAATCTAATTATTCAACCAATAATTTCAAGTTTTTGCAGTAATAATAACTGTAGAGTTTAAAATTTAAATACAATAAACTCATCTTGAATAATTGAAAAAACACAAAGAACTATGTGTTTATAAAATAAATTATACCAACCAATATTATTATACAAAAATGCTAAAAAATTATATGCAATTAGATTTTTTTAAAAAGCACAGAAATCTTGAAATGATTCTACTTTGATAAGTTATTAAATTATTATTTATATTGAATTATAATTGGATGTTTACATTTTTATAAAATATGAATCTGAAATCTGAATACCACATTACAAAGTAAGTTTTTACTTCATTTTTCAGTAATAACGCTCATAAATAGCTTGATATCCATCAGTATATCGTTTTAACATGCTAATAAAATATCTGGTAACTTTGTATTCCAGCGATAAAAACGTACTTTACCGTTATGTAAATCTGTAATACGAGTGAATTTTTAAAAATGATATTGTATTGAAAATCACGTGTTTAAATGATTTGAATGGTTGAGATAAGTTTGATAAGTCATTGAATTGTGCCTTTTTCACGGTAATATTATCTATCTATTTTTGAGTTTCGTACAAAGTTAATTCTAAAGTCCACTTCAAAGTCTAGTAAATCCCTGACATTTGAATATGCAATTTGCGAATTTGAATAGAGAGAGAGAGAGAGAGAGAGCACGGAACATTTCAACTCATAATTAAAGCTAGTCTTTCACCCTCTTTCACGTTATACACACTCAGCGCCAAAAGTTTCAGTAGCACAAAAGGAGGGAGCCAAGAGTTCAAGGTTTAAGTCTTGATCTGAGAGTGAGATCGGGCTTCTGGGTACGCGTGCCGAGAATAATCTCGAGGAGCTCTTGGCGAGGGACGAGACGGTGCCCGTTTATCATCGGGTTCCTGGTCCCCTCCGAGGAAATTTATTTTCAAAGGCCACGGCCACATTTGCTGCAGATTTTCCCCTCTTGGAAAACGGAGCGTGTCAAGTGCAGCTTCGCTGACACCTCCAGACGTACTAATGCTCCGGAGATTTGCTCCTCGAATTTTTTATCAGCGACAAAGCAAAGAGGAGAGATTATTCCAACTTGTGATACATTTTTTTTTTTTTTTTACTTTTCAGAGGAGAGTGCTGATCTGATAAGGTTTCGGATGATCAAATATTGAATGCAGGCCACGGATGCTCCTCTTTATCAAAATAATAAAGCTAAAAATATTGAGCCGACGCGGTGAAATGAATTATTAATATGCGCTCGATAATATATTTTTCCTTATCCGGGGAATCTGATACGTGACATAAATTCCCTTTTTCAATCAGTGATTATGAATTTCGCAAAGTTGCTCGGCTCTTGACAATTATACACATTCAAATAAAGCGATCTTTATAAATTATATTAATATTACATTTTTACAAGGCTTAAAGAAATATATTTTCGCCTCTTTTTTAATAAAAAATATCTCGCCACTTATACAGTTTGAGTGTACTTTAAACGAGTTTAACAAATTTTCAATTATAAATTGAGATTATAAATAGTACAAAACTCGTAATTTATGAAATAATAAATATTAGGTACTGTAAACGTGTGATTAACTTAATGGATACGTAAGAAGAATTTTAACATTACAAATGAGAATATTTTAATGCCTCTTTAGATAAGAGTGAGCTGTGGTCATTAGTGGCGCAGTTTCAGTTGTGATTCTATCAACCGTGTGTATGTAATCGTACTTAATAAAATTTCACAGTTATACTACAAAATTATAGGTTAGTAATGTATAATCATAAATCATGATAGTTACAATAAATGATTTTAATTGGATTTACTTGTAGAAATATTGTGCACTTTCTCGTATTTTTATGGTACATAAGATTATGATGTCACAAAAAACTTTATACTTAATGGATATTGACTAGTTATTTGTAGAATCAATTCTTAAACAGAAAAATATTTAAATCATATATTTAATTTATAAATTGATTAACATATATGTATCCTATTTATATTATGAAACCAGGAATAAAAAAAAATTATTTGTACAAATTGAAATAATTTTTTTTTTTTTTTTAAGAACTGTAACTCACGTAATTTATGCGATTTACTACATTACAAAATTACTTGAATTATATTAATAATTGAAATATAATATAATTATAAACTTTCATTTCAATAATTAAAAGCTAATTGAAGAAATCAATTATCAACACCAATAGTGCACTTATTTCGGTATACTGAAACAACAGTTGATATGTAATATGTACAATCATATTAAGAAAAAAAAAATTTTTTTTTTATTAATTCACTTTTTAGTATTAGTAATTAATTCAACTCTTTCTTTCAAATATTTTTCTTTCAAAATAAATTGCCCTAAAATTAAGCACCCAATTAATTTTTTTTTTATGGTGACATAAACATTTAAAATTCTTAAACTCTTAAATAATAAGTAGCTTTTATTAGAAATACAAAAATATTACTTTTTCAAAAATTAATTTCATTTTGAATCATTTATTTTTTTTATTGTCGATAGCACTTAGAAGTCAGAATATTACATTTGAATACTTTTAGGTGGTAAACAGTTTATTACACTATGAAAAATTAACCATATTTCATTAATAGAAAAAATTACTTCTGTAAATAAAATGTAGAACGTTAATTTGTTCTTAAAAAATCGACTTTATAAATATTTTATTAGTCTTTTCTTTTCAGTAAAAATATAATTTATTATTAAACAGCATTGTTTAAAACAAGTAATAGAGTATTTCATATATAGGGAATATAATCATTACTAATTGACAGATGTGTTTAATCATTATTAATCATCAGCGATAAAGTTTCTCAAAAAAAATTATTATATCCATAATACTATGTTTATATCACTAATTTTGTACGTCTATAGTGTTTATAGTATATTTTGATTCTTTGAGTGATTTCAATGTTTATGAAATTTAAAGATAACATACTTTTTTTAATTTAACACGTGAAAAAATTTAAACAGTAGTATCTTTTGTAAAATATTGATTTTGTTAAAATTTTAATTACGCAACTTAATATCTTCAAAAGATTGATCAATTTATCAAATCGATATATTTCTCATTTCTCAGGATTTTTTCATCAATTCGTCAATTAAAGCTTACCCTGACAAATTGAGACTAAGCGACTGACTTTTGAAGCAAATTTCAGGTGTGTATAATTTAATTTAAGTGGCGTTAAAAAACAAAAGACCTGTTGATATTTCACATCCGGTCGGCTTTAATACATTTTTAGACCGATGCCTAATAAAACCGGTTTATAAGTATCATCATAGTTAACGTTGTTGACGACAAAGTGACAAGCTTGTCGGTTAGCCAAAACATGTCCATGCGGCATTTAACAAAAGTCACTGTCGCGTGTCTAATTGAATCCAACGATACCCTGCTTTCCTCTAATTTTTCACTTTAGCTACGGAATTACTTGAAATTGAAACTACACTCGAGTTTTTAAATGTTTGGAGTTGGAGTATAAATGTAAATTGTAGGAGTACCCTCGTAATCTTATTTTTATCGTCATTTTTTTTTTTTTTGGACCCAAAACGAATGAGTATTCTTCATTTGTATACATTTAGTATAAATACAAAATAAGCCCGAATAATGTCTTAAGAAAATTTATAAAACTAATGTTTGGTATCAACAAATTTTTTAGTACTTTTAGGAGAAATCATTCGTTCCTACTTAATATTTTAATGTTTCAATTTAATTTTCAATTATAACAGTAAATAATATATCTATCCTTTTTATATATATATATATATATATATATATTTTAATATTTGATATTTTTTTTATATAAATTAAAAATTTATCATAAAAGCCTTCTAAAAGTGTAAACTATTTTTTCAAGAATAAATTCAAAAATTGGAAAAACATAAAAGGTTCAAAAGCTTTTGTGTTCATGTATTCTATGCAACAATTGTTTAATTTGAATCAAAGTGAAATACAAATGAAAAACAATAAGAAAATAAATTAATTTCATGTTTTTTTTAATATACTTCGATTACTTTTTCATTAAAGAATAAAAATTTAATTCTTCCGCAAGTAAGTCTTTTTTCTGTATAGTTATTTTATAAATTGGCTCTCACGTATATGAATTATACGTACATACAAAATTTTTTGTTCTTCTTATTGTAATTTTTTTATGTTTATATACATTCTATTTTTTTTCATTGTTCACGTTATTTATGACAAAATCAATATGATATAACAATATTTGCTTTATGTTTAAGAGTATGTATATTTCTGTAAATGTCGGTATCTCGTGCTGAGAACACGTTATGAATCTCAAAGGTTATAAATAGTTGAGATCGAATGAAAAGTATTTTTTGTATTTTTGGCGAAATGAAAATGGTCGGTTGTTGGCTAATCGAAAATGATATTAAATTTGTGCGTTGGCTCGAAGCTCGTATGTTTATTACCGTCGAGTTATTATGCTGTTTCCTCTCTCTCTCTCTCTCTCTCTAGCTCTCTAGGATGTCGGCCCTAATAAATTACGCGCTGATATTTTCTGGGCGCCCACGGCCACTCACCTGTTGTGAGTTTTGCGAATATCATGCCAGAAGATGCTTTGTTTCGAAACAATTAATCGAATTAATATCAGAGTTCGGACAACTCACTTTACTGTTTGCCGGAACATCCGTTATTTCAATAAATAGCTGAGACTCTAACAATGGACATTCCAGCAAACCCGCTGATCGGCACCGTTTCTAAAAATTATCATTAGTAAAAAAACTGCTTAGAAAATCCCTGCACCATTGCAAACCAGTAATCAGTTAAACATCTTTGAAATAAATAAATAAATAAATAAATAAATATATATATATATATATATATATATACAGAACCTACGTTTCGAGTGACATAAAAATCTCATTTAAAAATCTGATAATGCAGAGGCAGACGTCCAATTGCTCGTATCAATTTTTAACAAAGCCTATTAATAATCAATGCGAAGCGATTCTCCTCCGAGATAAATTCTCGTGAAAGGGCCGTCCAAATTTCGGAAAATGAGGAGAATCGAGGGTAACTATTGTGCTCGTTAGAGAATGCAGTGCTCCAGTTCCAACTTTATACAAAGGTCAATTACAATCGAATCATCATTGGAAATGGAGGCTTCTTAATTATTATTCTGGCTAATTGTTGCCAATACCGAACTACACCGTGTACATACATACGTGTGTCTGATTTTGTCACTATCGACCTGTTTCATTTCTAGTACACACGCACACAGAGGCTGTTGTTGTTTTTTACATTGCCTTATTAAGCTCTTAGCTAACAATCTACTTTTGTATTACTTATTCTCAATTTTTCAAATTAAACTAAATTGTCTGCCTACGGCAATGTTTAAAAATAAATTATTACTGCAAATAAAAAATATTGTACAGTTTGACTAATTGACACCAATAAGCAACGCAGCAATTTTATTAATTTTAAAAATGTATTTATACTTCCATTACACAAATATAATATAAATAAAAATTATAATATTTTTTGGTCTTAATATGTTTAAATTAAAACTAGTATAATTCCAATATAAATATTGGATTATTTTTACTAGATTTTAAATTAATTAAAAAAAAATTATAAATTTATTACAAATAAATGAATTGTAATTATGTAAATATATATTGCTTTATAAAATTATTTATTATTCATTTGCTAGAACTAAATGTAACATATTTTTTTTTTTTATTATTAAATGAAATAGATGCGAGCATGCATATTAGTTCATGTATATATCATTAAGTAAATTTAACCATTATTCAAAGATTAAATCAAGATTAATTAATTCAATTACATTTAATTGAAGATTATTTAATAATTAAAAATAATGATACATGAAAAACATTTAAAATTATATTTTAATTTTAGGCTAAAATTATAAAGCAGATCAATATTTACAGAGCTAAATATTTTCTGAAATAAAAAATGAAGCAGATCGAAGAACATCCTGATTTACTTAATCATTCATTACATTATTAATAAATAACTCGTACAAACCGAGAGCGAGATAGAGAGAAACTATTTATGGAACGAATGACGTCGCAGTTATGAGTTAATAATCAAACTGGAAATTACCCGTCTTGGCTTTTCCTCTTCAGTCAATTCCAAATATATGTCTCGTCAAAATTCCAATCAAGAATCACAGAGGCTTAAGCTGAACTAAAATGAAGGAGGAAAATCACACCCGCGCCGACGGATATTGTGAATATTGAGAAACCGACAAAATGAGAGAGAAATGGGCGTAGAAATCTAGAAAGGGAATGAGCAATTCGATGAAAAGCTGGAAGGAAGTAAAAAGTAAAAGTCAGAAGTTGTGGAAAAGGATTATCGAGAGATGAGCAATGAAGAAAATTAATAGTCGAATCAAGATGATTGGAAAAGATTTTCAACAAAATTGTATTGCATCTACACTAAAATTCATTTATAAAGTTTTTTTTTTCTATTTATAATATTTCCAATTTATAATATTTGAAGCGTATACATTATAAAAGATAAGATACAATTACTTTCATATGTAAAAGATTTTTTTTTTTTTAACTAGAAAATAAATATGAAATTAAGATTTAACAATAAATATTTTCAATGTGTTTCTGAATTAAATTTCATTTTTCATTTAAAATCTTTTTTAAATAAAACAATTCAAAGTTTATCTTACGTAAAGTTATTAATAAGTTTGATAATAAGTTTAATGTATAAATTATTAGTATTCTTAAAATAAAACAAAAAATATATAACTATTATTTTGTATTTATCTTTTATAACTTGTATTGCTTATTATATGAAAAATATAAGAAACTTTGTACAAAAAATACGGATAACATTTGATATCTCGCAGATAATGCAAATATTAATTTGAAATAATGTATTACATTTTATTTTTGCAGTTTCTATCTTTTAAAATTTGTAAAATAATCTTTACATATTATATTCATATATATTGAATAGTTATTTTTTTTAATGAAATTGAAACAGTAGATAATAATATTTGGTTATACATACGATACAAATATTTCTTTCTTTCGTCCTTTTTGTATTTTATAGGTTGATTTGCAATATCATCGTGTAATTGCGGTTCTGTCTTGGTGAATAAAGAAATTATTTACAAATATTTTTCTGAGGTAAAAATATATTTTATTTAAAATGACGACATAAATTAAATATATTAAATTTTGTGCTTTTATTTTATAGCATCATACATTTCGAAATGTATATGGAAATATTTAAAATTTTAATAGTCTGAAAATTTTAACAAGCTGAAAATATATAGTAGTTTATTAAAATACGAGCAAACAAGAAAATTAATAAGATGTTGATTCAAGTAGGAAGATCTTTTTTTTGAGTTGATTGGTATAAAAAAAAGGTATTATTTTCATTAATAATTAAAGTACATAGCAGTAGTGAACTGTTTTCGTGACATACTTTGAATAATATCAATTGGCAATGTTTTTTTTTTAATATAATGCAACACAATATAATATAATATAATACAATATAATATAATATAATACAATACAATACAATATAATATAACAAAACCTAATATAATATAATTATATTGATTCATTTACAGTATTAATAACAATGGCACTCGATTAAAATGAAATTTCTGGACTATTAACAAACGTGACTTTGTCTTTTATTCGGGGTAAGAAGACGAGCTATAGCAGGTTATATCTAAAGTCATCAATTATTACCTATAAAAAGAAATAATATGAACTTTCATGACTAATGGTACGAGACCAAACCGAGTGGAAAAAAGGACTTTTTATTGTATTTAAAACGCTCTAGTAATACTCCGTACATTATCGACCACAGTTTTAAGTGATATTTTTAATGAAACGTAAATACTGGTGGTTGAGTAAGAGTAAAAGAACTAAGAGGGAAGTAAGACAAAGAGCTCGTACAAAGAAAGACAAAGTGGTCTAAAGTGAACTTTAATAATATGTCTGCTTCTCACTTTTGGCCTTCTTATTTGAACTCGGTTGAGCCTAAGTCAAAGTCACAGTCACTTTGGGAACGGCTAAACGCAGCCTCCGAGAATGAAAAGGTCAACTCTGTAGCAAAGAGCAGCCACGAATAAATCGCAAAGCGCACACGAACGCGATTATCCCGCAGCGACGGCGAGGGCGGCAGCGACCGCGTCGGGGACGCCGAAGACAAAGTCGGGGGCGACCAAGACGACGGCGGTTCCAGTCAAAAGTCGTAATTGCTTTCTGCGGTCACGCGCACGCCGAACCCCGGCGCGGACGTCCTCGCTGCACACATCCAGAAACCAGAATCCACTAATTTTTACCCACGACGACACGGATGCACCTTACCTTCGCCTCGGCTCCCACTTCGTACCTTTTATGATCGATAGTTTTAGAGCGTGGGCTTAATTTTCTTCCAGGAATTTAAAAACATTATGGCTTCAAGGAAGAATCAGAACGAGGAGGAACGATGAAACGTAGAAACCGTAATTCAGCGATGCAAAAAGCACGAGCTAATGAATTAACGATATTTAAAAAGCTACCCAACATTACATTTTACGAGTTTACGAATGCAGTCATTCACAACTGCCCGACCCTGCCAACCTCTTTCAAAACTATTTTAAAGACTGGAAAGTCTTAATGTCCTGTGGATTCCGATACTTCTAAGCTTGCCATTCACGTGTCGAGTAATGAATCTTTAAATGTGTTGTCGACTTTAGCGTTGCAGCATCGGATTTTCTTTTCCATACGGCGGACTCGAGTGATCCAACTTTTGGAACACAATTTCGTCGAGCCGAACTAATCTTTAAGACACCCCCCCCCCATTAGCCGAACACGAATCGTTAAAATAACGAAACGCTAAATGGTTAAAAAATAAGTTCCCGGTAAGCGGATAAAACTCACCCGTTTTCTTTTTCGAATTTGTCGAATCTCTTTTTAAAATATCCCTGTAAAAATAAAAAAAAGAAAAAAAAAAAAGGAAACGAGTCGAACGAAAATCTCTGATAAGCAAATAAAATCGCGTGCAGCGCGAGATAACGGTTAAGCGAGATGCCCATATAATAATAATAATAATAAGGCGTCAAAGGATCGAAAAGAAAAAGCCCGAGAAAGAGAAAGAGAAAGAGCGAGAGAGAAAGAATGTAGGTATAAGAAACTCGTACAGATAAGTCTCGTAAATGCAAGAGCCGAGGAGAACCGTTTCCCATTCATAACGTCCCTCACACCCATTACAGAATTATATAACATAAAAGCGAGTGCGAGTGCGAATGTCTAGCGGCCATTAAATCGCTCGCGCAAATAAAGAAGCGAATTCCTCCTCGGATGCGAGCGCGTCATCCTCCGGTGCGTTAATGATTGGCTGGACCGGAATTTTCCAATTCGTATATAAGGAAACTGGACTCGTGGCCCTGAATGGGCCCGGGGAAGGTCCTCGTGGATGTCTCTCGACCGCTCCTCCGAGAACTTGGTCCTCTCTCGCTCTATTTATGCCCGCCTCGCCCCATGTGTTTCCTTGTTAACGGTCCACTTGCGCGCCCGATGTGACCAGCAACTGCTAATTGCATACTTTCCATTCAGCATCTGGCAAAAACGAGTCCTCGGAAAATTAACGATTGAATTTTCAGAATTTAGCGCTGCTTTATTCGAGGCTCACGCCGAGACGTTATTCTATGATCGTAAAAATTATTTTTTCGATCTCCCGCGGGAATTACTGTTTGATCCAACAAACAAAACCATCTACCTCTTGATAAACCTTGCAACTTTTTCAAAAATTTATTGCCAACCGTAATCACTGGATAACTGAACATGTGCTTGTGTAAATTGACAATGACATTAAGTACATATGAATTAAAAATTATGGCTTATAGAAGATAATTGTTAAATGTTAATTATTTCAGCAGTATTGAATTTTTTATCATTCAAAAAGTTTCAAATAAATATACATGCTTATATTTAAATCAATTAATTTTTATCCAATACATAGACCAACGTCAATACTATGTTCATGATAATAATTGAACATAATGATGATTTATTACTACCTTAAATTGTTAAAAAATTAATGTTGATAAAGAAAAGTTGTTTTGATAGCATTATACTGAGTTTATTTATATTCGGTGAGAGTGGATCATTGAAAATCCATCATAAATTTCTTTATTTAATCGGTAGCTCGCATTCTATTAATAGATACTTAAATAGTTATTTGACATCTACGGCAACTCATAAAATAAACATGAATTTCATTTATAGTATTAATTTTTTACGATATGGGGTATTCATTGAAAAATAAAAAATAAAGAGATTTGATATATTGAGATAAAAATGACGCGAGATTGGAATCTTATGTCTTCGGAATAACAATCAGTGTTTTCGCAAATATGCGAAAAGAATAGATGATTTATTGGAATTTGGGGTACATATATGATTCATTATTCTCGATCGAAACAACTAGTACAAGACAAGAAGAATGAACTACACAAGTACTTCTTCCTGTTGCATTCAACTTCCAAATGCACATAAATATTCGGATATCCAAAGACTCTATGAAATGATCATGAGATAATCGTTGGAGAGAATACGATAGAGAAAATATACAAACGAGAATGGAAGGAAAATCCCTTATAAGTAGATCCGTTTGAAAGATTAGCAGAAAAGTGAATCTCGGGTCTGCATTTCAGCCAATTACGGCATAAGCTGTAGGCTCTAAAGAAAGAAAGAGACGTGTAAAAGAGAGAGAGAGAGAGAGAGAGTTCAGTGTCTCTCAAGGTTACTCCCAGCTCGCTATATCCGGAGTCAGCGAATCGATTCTTCGATTCCGCGAATTGTGTGTGTGTGTGTGTATGCAGGGGTGAGGGGGGGTCGTCCCTCGCGTGTGCACGATTCTCTAGAACAATGGCCAGATCATGTCTCACGGGAAGAGAACTATGCTCCGAAAAAAGAGAGGATTCCTTGGTCCCGCAAGTGTTTGTGTTTGTTTGCATTTGCGGAGATACGTATTACAAGAGGACTTAAATTTTGTTTACCGATATCTCGGAAATTTCAAAGGCCTACTTTCAAAAGTTTACTTTTCATTATTAGTAGAATGCTTTTTTAGCATTTTAATTATAAATATTTTGATTATTCTGATATAAATTTTAATTACGAGAGCGTATTGATGTTTCGAATACTAAAAATAATGTCGAGCCCTTTCGGTCTAACTTCACAAGCCCTCATCTCTGATAATTGAAATTATAAATATTAAACTATCTAATTTTTTAATTAAAGAAGGATTAAATAGGAATTAAATTGTATCAAACTTTTTAATGTTTTATGAAATTTGAATAATATTTATTTAAGGAGTTTTTATTGGAATTACGTTTTATATCATAAATCTGACCAAAAACGATCTTACTACTTTTTTACAAATAAATAAATTGAAATTTAATGATACCATTTAACAAAACAATATTGTTAAGATTATCTTTATATGTCTAACAGAATACAGTATAAACACTAGTATGAATTAGTTTCTTTTTTAACAATCTGCAATTGTGAATTTCAATATTTATGTAACATTACTAGAATCATTGCATCATAAAATAACATAATATATACACATTACGATTATTGAAATAAATTTATTAAATTCATAAGTGTTTCGAGTGGGATCAAAGAAAATCATCCATTTCATCTTAATAGATTCTTTGAAATTGCCTTAACTTTTCATCGTGCTTACAATTCGGTCATTTGCCATAATTATACCACAGTTCTTATAATAAGCTTAAAATAAGAACACATTATTTCATGAAGTCTACTTAAAATCTATTAATATTTTAATTTTTTAATTTTAAAAAGTGATTCCACATTTTGATTCTAGTAGAACACAGTTAAACTGATTTTAAGTATAATGCGATGCCAATTAACGTATACATATTTAATTTATTAGAAACATGTGTTTAATAAATTTTATACTTTATAGATTTTAATAAATTTTTTAATATTAATTATAAGGACTCAATAAAAATAAATGCTTTTCAATTTAAATACAAGAAGATGAATTTTTATTTAAAATAAATAAGAACATTTAATAGAATAAAAATTCACCAAAACAAAATTTTAATTCTAATTGAGCACTTGAATGATAGTATATATAAAATCAATATTTATAATTTTTTGTAAACAGCAGATATTTTTAAAAGTAAAAGATACAAAATAAATTTGAAAATATATTCTAAATTGATTTATGATCAAAATAAAAATTAGATTTAATTCTGTTTTAAATGAAAATATATTTAATTTCATATTAATTGACTCTTGTAAATTGAATTTATTTATTTTCTATATATGTACATAATGTAATTTATATTTCAAGTTCAAAAAACAAATTTATCATAGCTTTAAACAATTACAATTATTGTTGTCAATTACTATATTATTGTATTTTTAACGTACCATTTTAAATTTCTATGATAAGATAATGATGATAAAATGATGCTAAATAATTAATTACTTTAGTTTATTAATTCAAGTAAAATATACAAGTAAAATGTAACTAAAATGTAAATTGATGCGATGAATCATTTGTTTTTTAGTAAATGCCTATCTTTTTTATGAAGTATTTTTTATTTTTTTTCTTTTACATTTATATTAACATTATTTTTCTAACAATATTTAATGAATATTCATAATATATTCACTTTCTTGAATGTAATTTCTTTATTTAAATATATCAATTGTTTTTAAAAAATTTGTATACAAGATTTTACTTCTATTGGTAATTAATGGTAACACTTTCGACCGATTGAATTTACATCAATTTGTGTCGTAAAAAATGTGTAAGCTTTAAACGAATATTTTCTTTATTAAAATAATACGTTTTTTTTTCTTTAAATAAAAAATTTATAAATTTTACATTGCCTAAAAAATCAGAATACTGTGATTTCATACTTTTGTATTTAGTCATTTTTGCAAATTATTTCTTTGATCACCTTTAATTACTTTTAAAAAATACATATATGTGCAGTTACAACCAAAAGTTTAGCGAATACTACGGATTTACTTAATATAATTAATATAATATAACAGAATTAATATAATTCATATTGAAATTATCATTTATCCAAGATAAATAATTTCCATATTTTAAATATTCAAAATTTTTAATTTAAAATAATTTAATGAACCAAAAATTTTAATAAGATTATCTCAAGATTTTATTATACTAGAAAATGCAAAGATACATTTTTTATATATCTGTAATTACTTGCAACTATTTGATATCCGTTTACTAATTAAAATATTTAATAATTGTAATAATAAATAAAACAATAAACGACTCTTTATGAAAGAAGAAATTTCTTTTTAACTTATTTGATTTTTATATTAAACGATTGAACACATTGGAAGGAATTACATTATTATTTTTTTTTTAATAATTTAATGGTATGGTATGATTACCAATATAAAGCTGAATAATATACGAAAGGAAGTGATGTCTATGGAAAAAGATGAAGATGATATAAAAAAATTTTATTTTCTACTTTAAAATTAAAATTATAAATTTTTTTATTTTGAGTATTAATATAAAATAGGAATGAATAAAAATCAAGTAACGACCTGAGTTATTTAAATACGAAATAAAATGTTGTATAATAAGATTAATGAAAGATCTTAAATGTTATATAAAATTTCTTATTTTGCATAATTTAATGCCGAATAATTGGTAAAGCGATTTTAGATTATAACTAAACTCAAATTACCATTAAAAACAGACACATGGAAAAATGGCTTTTAAAAAGTGTGCGTGTGTATATGGCGCCATAATGTTTTATGTCTTGTTCGTGTCGATCTTCCACTGAGAAATATCTGTAGCAAGAGAGAGATAGAGAGATAGAGAGAGATAGAGAGAGATAGAGAGAGATAGAGAGAGAGAGAGAGAGAGAGAGAGAGAGAGAGAGAGAGCGTGAAGAGATAATGAAAGAAGGATATGGAAGAGTAAGAAAGAAAAGACGACCACCAGCACCAACTATACAATACATAATTGCACGGAACCCCTATATGCGCTGGACGAAGACAGACAGTAAAATACTTTGGCATTTGCATGAGACGAGAGTTACGAGTTTTCGCCTTGACGGAGAAATGAACATTTTTATTGGTCTCCGCAAGAATAGCATAGAAAATGTTCACTTGTCCTTCGAAAGCGAGATCTTTGTTTAATTGCAAGAACGCTTTGGATGTGTGTATTTTGTAAATTACTTTAGGACTCATCTCTTAATGCCTTGGTAAGTAGCTCCCTTACATAACGAGTAGTCGTTAATCCCCAATAAACATATTCGAAATTTGCAATAAACCAATTGTAGTTGTTTTAACTTATTTTTGTAAATGTATATTCAGTATTCTTTTATTGAAGCTGAACTTTATTCTCTATTGAAGCTGCTATTGCTTTTAAATGCAGACAAAAATTTGTTTCGTGCGCTTCAATTATGTTTACGATTTCCCTCCAATAAAAATGACATCCGTGCACTTTGGTTTTAATAAATTGGGGCCGGTGTTACGCACTCGCAACAGGTTCACAAAAAATGGCCAGAAACTTGGATTTATCGGTGCAAAAAACACGTATGCCCGGCGATGCTTTAGAAAATGAACGAATTTATGCAATTGTTAAATACGGCTACGTACATCATTGTATCCCACTTACTTAATTTTATGAAATTACCCCTTTGCCCGTGACGTAAGTAGGACAAGAGAACGTAAGATGTAAAACTAGTGGAAACGTAATCATCATTTGGAACAAGTCATGAATTTTTTTATTTTATACTGCAGGACTGAAATACCAAAAAATTATAAAGATTCTCGTGCGCCGTTTTTATTTTACAAAAGAAACTGGAGGATCATTAACTCATTAATCAAAATTGTAATTATATCCAACAATTCGCAATGCATGTATTTTAGAAAGTATTATTTTGTTATTTTCGTTGACTCAAACTCAAAAATTTTTTTACCTATGAGTAATCAATGTTTCGTAATAATAATAATGTTTGAAAAGAGCTGAAAATTGTCGAGTACGAAATATATTTGAGAATGCACTCTAATTATGTTGAAGGCTAAAGTTATTATTGATATTAAAAATTGACTGTTTAAAAATATATTTCCATAATTCTATTTAAAGAATTAAATCTTCGATTAGCAAATACTTTTTATTATCAAAAGGAGCAATACCAAATGTTAAAAATTGTAAGTGAAAAAATTTTATGGAGTGTTGGTAATTTTAATCATAATTTTGTTTTATTATTCCTCCCAATATTATTAAAGAATATCGATTTGATTAGCATTTTTGGAAAGTGCTAAAATCCATTTTACCCAAATAATCCTAATTATTTATTTGGCTAATCAATGAGCCAATATTACAAACTGATGGCTTGTATTGCTCTCATTAGAAATAAAATTGAAAATAATAATACAAATCCTTGATGTGAAGTCAATCATAAATATTTCAATGGTTAATTATTAAATATTTTCGACTGCAGACTCGTAAATCGAATCGAAATTTATACGAAAAAATTTAATCTTTATCTGAAAGCTTAAATATATCTGAACGTGTAGTATTTCATAGAGTAAATTTTATAAAAAACTAAGTACATAATGTGTAACTATTAAATTTGATGAGGTGAATTTTTTTTTATTTTATTTTCTTTATACAATTTTTTATACATAAATTTGATAAAAAAAAATTTGCTTTATTTACACCTTTATCTTATCCATCGTACAAGCATCTCATATTGTGCCTAAAATTTACATTGAATTGATTAATTGCATAATTTTAAATTTGTAATATTTTTGTAGAATAGAAAAATCAATTTTTTCATAAGTGCAGATGATGCTTTTGGTTTTTCATTATAAGTCTGCGTCACTAAAAAGTATTTGTGAGTCAAGAATTTTATTATTTGACTCGCTTTGCACATCTCAATTTTACTGGTATTGTTTTCGATAAACCAAAAGTATTTTTACGATGAATAAAACAATTATATTATGAAATTTTTAATTTTCATTATGATTATTTATTAATAATTTGTATTTATGAATACATCCCATTACATTAAATACATAGGATATTTTATAATGTATGTTTAATATTCGTGTAATTCAACTATAAAAATCAGATATGGGAAAATTCACTTGAAATAATTATTATTATTTAAAAATTTTTTTTGACATTCTAATTCTAATTTGTTTTTCTTTGTTTTTAGTAAAAGTTTTTTTTTTGGTAATGTTTCCTTGTTTATAAAGTTATTGGCGCTCTCATTATTATTATGAATTAGAGTATTCAGATAAATATTTTTACTTAATGATGCATGTGTTTTAATTAAAATTAAAAAAGAAAAATTATAAAAAAATACACCGAAAAAACACCGTTAAAACTTGAAGAAGAAAAAATCACATTAAAAAATCACATTAAGCTGTATTGATTATTTGAGATTGTCTGATAACAATTTTTGAATTGGATTATAGGCTCGTACTTACTTGTATTGGCCCTTTGTTGTAAATTATTTTTTACCTCTAATTTTATCGCTTTACTTTCAGGAAATCCTCTGAAAGTACAAGTCATTTTAATAAACCAAAAAAATCTTCGAAATCGATTGAGTATTAACCGAATAATAAGAAACTGCTTTTATCTTTGAAAAATTTAATAAGATATCGAAGAGCCTCAGCTCAGGAATAAAATGCGTGTAATTTAGCCGCTTGAATGATAATTCACGAGAAAAAGACAAAAAGGAGGATAATTCGCTTGGAGTGAGAGAGTCAACCGAGGATTGGCGATATGCGTGGCGGCAATCATCATCTTGGCGTTGGATTTTTGTCCTCTCGCCTTTACCGGACAACCGCGATGAGCAATTACACTCGCATTACTCTCATGCAAAGTTAAAGCTTCGGGCAAAGGTGCAACAGATCGGACTTGCAAGACATTGAAGGAAATCGTTAAACGCGGATGGTGCTCGGGAGGAAAATAAACCACCGAGACGAGGCTAACCCCGTGGATGTCCTCGCAACTGGAGTCCGAGTCCGTAAAATCGTTCCCGGACTTCATATTGGTTTTATCGAGCTGGAAAATACTGGTGCGCCATTATCGAGGCATTAACCCGAGAGCACCGGCACCACCAGGACTTGATCATACTTTGTTGCTCTTCAGCCCGACCTTAACTTAACTGTCGTTTTGTTTGGTTCGTACTGCTGCCTCCGCCATTGTTGTTGTACCCGAGGACTGCCTTAGATTGGCCCTTTTTCTTATTCTTATCCCTTTCCCTTTTCTCAATTGCGTTCCTCGTTTTATCACACGCGCCCTTTATTCCCTTCTCCACAAGAATTTGGTAATGATGTCTTCTTTTTCAACCTTTTTCGACATGATTAACAATATTCTAATTGCTTTTTTGCATTTTTTTTTTTTTTTTTAACACAAGTTGAAAGGTGACCTTTCATTTTAATCGTCTCTCTAATTGCAATGTAGACCATCCGATAATCGCTCCTACAAAACAATACACTAATACTTCCCAATTATATGTTATTTTAAAAATTGGTGTGAAATATAAAATAAATGAAGGAAGTACTAATTATGGAATGTAATATTTATGAATGAAATATAAGAAATCATATTTTGATGGGAAAATTTAAAATGCCTAAAATTTAATACTTTGCTAATCGCTTGACAACTATTTTTTAAAATAACCTTTATTTTATTATTTTTTTCAATATTATTAATATTTTAATTTTATTACACTGTCATGAATGTAAGTAATCATGTAATATAAAATAAAATCTCAAATATATATATATTTTTTTAAAAAAATATATATATATTTAATTATAATGAAAGATATTGCTTTACACACAGATTATATTTACACTTTTAAATCGAGCATGTAAATATAAATGTAAATTAATAATTTTTATCAATACTTGAATTGCAAGAAAAAAAGCAATCGAATTAATTTATTGAGCAATTGAGGAGCTTCTATTTGGAAATTAATAATACAAGAAAATTAATTATATAGAAAATAAAATAATGACTTGAAGAATTCTTATACGTAATTAGTATAATTATAGACCTGTAAAGTTACAAACACAAACAATTATTTATTATAAATTTACTATGTCTAAATTCATAATCACAATAATTACTTTATAACTTATATTAAGATTACAACTCACCAAAATTTCGAAGAAATTCTAAAACATTAAAATTTGATTAAAAAATCACGCAAAATTAAATAAATAAAGTGAGCTCTAATCATAATAACTTCTACTTTGCCAAATAGAGGGTAAGGACCAAATTAAGATAATAATTATATGATTCGACATATCGAGTAATTGAATATCTTTTTGCCATTTACAAAGTTTTGCTGAAGTCAAATTTGAAGTCATGTGTAAAAAATATATAACAACGTTTTCTACCCTTTAGTTCAGACTCGAGTCGTAAATATATTTAACAATAAAGTCTCTGGCTTTTTCACTAATACGTCAATGTATTTTGTTATAAACTAAAAAATTCTTCCATCAATAAGCATCGGTGTATTAAATGAGGATTCTCCTTTTCGGTTGTTCGATGATATTAGTCATTGTGAATGATTTTAACAAAATCGAAGCATTGTGTTTACTTCAACGAATGCACTCAAGTATCTTTGGAATATTCAAATGTCCGTTCATGACCATTGAATATCTCATGATTACAAAATTTCTGAATCAAAAAAATTCAAAATCTGCGTAATTAGCCACATGTATTTTAGTAAATAATGGTATCCACAATACTTCAAAACGATCATTCAACTCAATAATTTAGTCAGTTTCAGTCAATATTACTTGCATTTTTAGGGAAAACCCATACCTCACCAAAGTAAACACTAATTTGATTGTTGACTCAACTCAACATTTAAAAACACATGTCAAGGGGACGAGGACGATAATGGTAACACGAGTGTGCAAAAAACATGACATTAAAACGTAATTTTGCGCATTTTCTCGTGCAAGGTAACATGTAAAGCTCGCCAAATAATTCATACGTCAAATGCGATCCATTATCAATCTTCCTCAGCGATAAATTAGAAAACTGTCTCGTAAAGTGCTGTCGGCCAAACAAGCAAGTGGCAATATTACCAAGACAAAGTGTAGGCAGAGAATTTTTTCTTTTGGAATTTCGCGCTCTCGGATCCATAGTAAATCACGGGAACCTGCAAAAATATGAGTGGCACTACCCGAGATCTTGCAATCGCGTTCCTTTCCCAGAATGAAACTCAGCTTCGCAAATGAACCGACGCACCTTTTCACAATGCAACTGCTCTACGTAATGTCCCGCATACCTTTTCAAAGGGGGAATATGTAATCGCCATCAAACAAAGCCTACGTTTGAGATCGAATGCGAATGGGATTCAGAGGAAAAACTTTGGAAACAGCATCTTTTTTTGGATGATTTTTAAGAGATTATAAGTTACCTGTATTTTTCTAATTCTATTGCGTGGTATCGATACTTGTCTGTTGTTAAAAATAATAATACTGGCTTAAAATATATTCTTCTCACGCCATGCGGTCTTTAAGACATTTTTTTTATTAAAATCTAGTTACATGTCGACTCATTTCTTTCAAATGATACAAACACATTATTTTATCGATTGTTTCATCATATACTTTCAATATCTTATTCAACTAATTTCATATAATTGCTAAAGCTATGATTATAACATTTTCATTATTTTCACAACACTTTATTTTTAGGTAAGTAATACTTTCCACGTATACAAGATTTCTGAAACATTGCTCATCGTCGATAACTCAAACAAGCAACTTGATAGTGACGACGAAGACGATTCCTACCACAGACTTAAAATAAACATGGTTTTAATTATTGAGGTATGTATTTAAAAATATTGAATGTTATTTGAGTCTTTCTTCTGAAATATTAATAGTGTAATTATAAACATTGCAATCTCGGGAAATAAAATTTTAATGTATTCTCTACAATTATAGTCTAAATTATAAGAATTCATTCAAAGTATATTGGAAAAATAATAAAAATAAATTCGGATGTCATTTTATAAAATATTTTTTTAGTATTACTTGATATTACTATTTCACATAATTTTTCTGTATCTAGTTTGGAGGTTCATGTTATGATTATTTTTTTATTGTATTTTAATGTTATGCATGACATAAAATAAAAACGAAATATACATTTAAACATATGTACAATCATATCCAGTTGACTACTTTAAACAGAATATCATAACAATCTTTTTCATATAATTCAATTTTTTTTAATTTTCTTATCATTTACATGCACATATTTATAATTTCTTATCTAAGGTATCACAATTTTCTAGCAAATATTGAATGTAAAAAAACAAGTGTTAACAATATTTAAGAAAGTATTTTTGTAGCTCAAATACAATAATATATGTTGATTAATCAATTGATAATTTTGTACCAGCAAAAGAAAAGGAATAAAAAGAAAGAGAGTAGTGGCGTATATCTGAATCAGGCAATTAGAGAGACAACACCCTTCTCGAAAATGTGTGATATCAATCGAGCATCTCGAGCATGAAAAAAGTTTACTCGTACAAAAAATCCAAAAAGAGAGGGAAAGAGGGAAAGAGAGAGAATGTAGAACTAGAGCTCGCGCGTACTGTCGTATAGCACATCTCATGACGATTGAAATGTACCAGATACAAGTCCTCTCTCTCTCTCTCTCTCTCTCTCTCTCTCTCTCTCTCTCAATCACAGTAACTCTCGCACGCACACAGGCACTCGCGGCATGACTAGAAGCGGGTTTTCAACGCCGGTCATTGTACCAAGAGATCGCAGCTCCACTCTCTATTTCTCTTTCTCTCCAAGTACCTATCTATTTATCTACGTGCCTGCATCTCTTTCTATCATTGGTACCCGGACCATGTTATGAATGCAACGTTCCACCGTTCGGATTAAATTCATCGCTGTGCCTAAGAGCGCACATATTGAAAAGAGACATAGTAATGTAAGGGAGAGAACACCTGGGGTAATAAAAAATGAGAAATTGATTTGTGTAAAAATTTAATAATTTAATCATTACACAAGTCGCGCTGAAATTACATTAATTTTGAATGATTTTAAAAATTGAATAAATTAAAAAATATATAGTATGCGCAATTTATATTATAACAACACCCTGAAGAGTTAAAATTCAACGGTATTATTTCAAGTAGAACCATAATGATGTTATTTTCTTTTAATTAAATACATCAACTATGCTATTTTTCAATAATTTTTTTAAATTTCTTACTTTTAAAATATACAAAATACTTGTTTATGGATAATTCTTAAAAATAATTTTCAAACATAGAATTTGTAATAAAAGAGAGAGAGCGAGAAAAATATTTCCATACTAACAACTAATGTATAAAAATATTTGGTTTAATATTAATGATTTCTAACTAAGAAATACAGTCAAATAGAAATTAAGTTATAAATTCAAACTTAATTTCTCACGTACGTCTTTATACATTTTTACTCATTTTCACATTGACTATACATATAAAATTTCATCATTTTTCCAAGACTCCACCTGATTACGTGATTTTATAAGTTTTCTTGATGCCTTATGCACATCGTAAGTGTACCAGATTCCTTTTGATATGATTTTCTAGAGACACAAATATATTTATGTGAATCATCGTATATCATAACAATAATAATATTTTTAACTGGATATAAAATGAATTTTGAATATAAGCTATAAAATTTTAAATAAATAATACAAATTTTTTTAATTTGGAATAATTGTACGCCAAAAAATCTTATGATTACATTTTAATAATGGTATATTAAAAATATAGACTAATCAAAAATTCATTTCAATTTTAAATGGTTATGATACATTAAGTATGGCTTAATTGTCGGTAGTAAGAAAAAAAATATCAATATTAAATAACGTAAGAAAAAGTGAAAACATAAATTTGTGTTAATGTAAGATTATTAAAATTTATGACAAAAAAATTGTAATATGATTCACTTGTGACCGAAGTATTTTTTCAGATTCTTTTCTGCTCTCTGGTCACATGATGTCAGTCGATCGATTAATTAATCAAGACATCCGAAAATTAATTATTATTTAATGATTTAAGATTCTGCGCACATATTTTAATATTTGAAAGCTCAATTGGGGAGGGGAGAAACGTTAAGAAGATTGCGTATTTTACGTAATTCAACGAACGGACAATCGCATAATAGCGTAATAACCGAAGTCTGAATTATTTATTTCAGGGATGACATTTCCACGGTAAAATTAAAAAAGCCGCTTGTTATTCGAGCGAAATTTTTAAAGGCGCACACGTAATAACGGGTCGATAAAAGCGAAAAGTATCCGAAAGATATAAAGTAGAGTATCGACACTCCCGGGCTTGGTTAATCGATTGAGTAATTCGCCGGCAGGACGTTGGCTCATTCGTTCGTTCGCTCGTTCGCTCGTTCGCTCGTTCGCTCGTTCGCTCGTTCGCTCGTTCGCTCGTTCGCTCATTTGCTCGTCTCATTAACTCGGGTGAAAAAAAAAAGTCGCGTTCGACGGCGCGGTGAGCGATTATTTTGTTGCTCGCGCGTTTTGGCGCGCCGTAAACGCATTATTTTACTTTGGTGCTCGTTACTTGTCTTATTTATGCCGCAGATTTAACGCTGCCCTTTAACGTAGCTCCAGCATCCCCCCGACGATGCTCCTTTTGGTCTCCGAATGACTCCACTTAATAATCGCGAGATGCCGAAGAATTTACCCGCAAATTCGAACATGTGCATAATGAGGCAGGATTTTATCACTGCAATGCTGCCAACTGTCTTATAGTTACGAGGAGGCAATAAAAATTGTGCAAGGATACAGCGATGCTCGCGCGGTTATTCTACTCGCTTATTAAAGCCACCAATGCCTTTTTCCCTTAATCGGAATAATTGAAGGCGGTATATCATGCTTAAGACAGTGTAAGAAGTCTCAAAGGTGTGCGCGGCAATTACGGAATAACGAGACGTGCTAATGCCGATGAAAAATATTTAAAGGCTAATCCTATTTTATGAATTTTTCATATACAAAGAATGTACAAATCCCTCTCTTGTTTAAACTTGTTTTTCTCGATATAAACAACATTTGCGAGGCTTTGTGAGCTTTCCTCTCACTCTCTCTCTCTTACTTACCCGGCTTAGCATACGCAGAATGCCATTATGTTACACTCTCGGAGAAAGTCTTGAGTTTACGAATTTACTAGTACCATAACTAGCTACGCCTATCAGTGATGTAAGAAGCGCTATAACTTAAAAATTGTTTTACCTAAAAATATTTACGGTGAATTCGTTATTGTCATGAGCGCGACGCTCGCCACGACAACGTTTAATGATAAAATTTCCTTTTCATTTGGAGTCAAGTAATTTACCCGTTATTGTAAACAATTTAAAATTGTTGGCAATCTGCATTAATTTTATTAACTAGTTCACGTTAAGGATTAAATGCAAAACCCTGCAATTTCATTTTATAATAATGTTTGCATTGAATATTTTAACTTCTTGCGTGCTTTCAAAAATGAATATTAATGTTGCCTCCCAAGTATGCAGGGACCGCATTTATCCCCAAACAAATCCAAGACATACAAATACTCGAAATAATGGTGAAGCGTTAAATAAGTTTTTTAATTATGTAATTCTCGATGCGTAATCACGCTGCACCACAATATATAATATACAGCGTCGAGAGCATAATCTTAATTATCCAATATTTTCAGAATCAACGCAACCAATTTCAAATTTATATCGAAGCTGGATGCGCAATCACTCATAATTATAAGCCTTGACAGTTCAAATAAATCACCGTCAATAGACAAAGTATACGTATTCTTTTCAAAACAAATAAGAAATTAAAAAATGTGAAAACTAAACCCGTGGACACAGACAATAGTTTGCTCTGTAAAATATTGGTTTCCGTCTCGATGTTGATGAATTATTTATTCAATTATTGCAAACCACGATGCGTAGGTATATGGGGTATCTTTCGGAATATCAAAGCTATCCACTGGAGGTTAATAGAGTTTTGTCAGCCTACACAATCGCTGCCTGTCGATCGACTTTCACAGATCTTTTTTATGACAATCACGATCTGAGTCTATTTAAAGACCTTCCCATCAAATATATTTTAAAACACGATTATTTCAAATCAATTTATTTAAATATTTAGCAAGTCACCTATTGGGACGATCAATTGCTTCTTTTTTCATTGCTCTCTAATAATTTATATAAATTAATAATTATATTTATTTACATTATAATATCACAACTATAAAAGTAAAATAATTTCAACTTCCATTAAATACTCGGTATCAGATTAAAAATCCTTTATATTAAATACTTCATTTTCTCATATCATTTTCATTGAACATATGTACATTTGTCTATTAGCAAATATGCATCCGATAGTACTACTGAAATAGTTCGAGCTGCTTTATACTTCAATAAAATATAATTTTTGTCATTAAATTAGGAATATATGTATTTCTTATGCATTTTAAAAGGAAAATTTTATTGTCAATATCTTAATTTAAATACGCAAAAAGAAAAATGAATTTTAATAATAGTATTGGTTATAATTATATGAAATATAACGTTACTTACATTTATTAAAATGCTTTAAAAAAATACTTGTATATGGTATAATTAATATTGAACTAGGCATGTATCAATATTTTTTTTCTTTACGTAGTCTATTTAAAAAATTAATAAACTAATACCTTATTTAAAAAGAAGAAAAAATTGTAATTCGAATTATCAAACATGTTATAAAATAAATAAACTACTGCTACATGTGTATATGCATTCAGATATTTTTGTAAAAATGCTAAGCCAAAACTGCTTTAAAAGATCAGAAAAACAGGTAATATCGACCGATGAGCGATCAAAATCCAAAAAAAATCTTAGGTGTTATCCGCTCTAAGACGATCAAGTGCGTGATTGAACTTCATAACGAAATATGCATCTATTTACATATTTTATGCATAAAAAATCAGAATCTACTTTTTTGCATTTTTAAAAATTAGTTTTCTTAAATCTCTCTCTCTCTCTCTCTCTCTCTCCAATTAAATATATATTTATTTTAAAGACATATCTAGTTTAAATTTTTTTCTATAGGGAATTGTATATATTTATTTTATGTCTAGAAATATTTTATTAATTCAATACTTTTATTTTTCAAAATCTGTAATAGCAATTATAAACCATGTTTTTTTAGATAATAAATTTTCAGAAAACAGTACAAGTGATAAATACACAAAAACACTTATAAAATAATACAATTATTAAAGAAAAATAAATGCTAAAAAATTTCACAAAGAAGATATAAAGTGGAATAAAAATTCGAAAATTGTCCAGTCATTCAAGTTTTATATTTATTATTATATAAATACTATATGTTCATTTATATAATTTTCTTTCCCACATTTCATTGTACAAAAATTTAATATTTTCTTGAGTATATTGACTATAAATAAAAATAATTAATTATGATTTAAAAAATATTATAATAATAATAATATCTATCAATAAAAAAATCTAATATAATTATTGTACTTTAATCTAAATATGTGCGTTATAAGTAATTGCGACATCTTCGCCTAACCACTAAAAAAAATGAAATGTACTTATGAATGTTTTTATCAAATAATTGTACAATAATATGGATTACATCGAATTTAATAAAGTTATTTAATTCTTAATTATCTTGTAATCGCTTTTAAAATATAATTAAATTTCTATTACATTTTAATTGACTATTTATAAACACACTATGGAATTAGACTTAAATCTTTTTTACAAACACTTAAATTTAATAAGTAAAATTTCTCTTTTAATTACAATGAAGATTTATGAGATTAATAAAAATAGGAAAAATGCCTTGATACATTGTTTTCATTAAACTTATGTTTAATTTTCTACATAAGATCCTATGAAAAATGTTAAATACTTAGGGAAGTAAGCGATTATTAGTTTATTAGTAAGATTGAAACATTATTCTCCAATAAATTCTGACCATGCATATATAAACATTAATTTGTTTTTCCATTAAATTGACACGAACAATGAAACAAAAATTTGATATTATAAAATTTAAAAAGTTACATTTTCAACCCATTTACATAGTTCGTTTGTTATTGCACCAAGAAACAAATAAAATGAAAAAATGCATCGGCAATATGAGAAACCAAACTGCGAAATGACGAGCATATATTTATGGATGGAACATAAATGTACGATGTTTCGGAATTTCGGTTTGGCATCTGCCGTTGATAGAAAGTTTTCCTTTTTTGGTTTTACTCGATGTTTCCATTATCCTGTGAATGGCTTTTTTCGTCAGAGTGATCATACGCATAAACATTACAGTGAAAGTGAAAACAAAACTATCGTAACCGAGGAAATTTATGTTTTCATTATATTTCCACGTTGAAATTAATCATTAGCATCGGAATTAAGCTGAATAATCTATTCGTAATCAACGTGATTATTCGAGAGAATTTATATGTAACTTTTGTATTTTTTTAAATCTAACATTTTATTAATAGTTGTGATCAAAACAATTTATCCTTGTACATAATTCAATAAATATTCATGTACTTGGAGTGCTTTTAATTTTAAAAATTCAAAATGCGGAAATTGAAAACTTTATACTTTAAAAGTTTATACTTAAAATAAAAGTCTTCAATACAATTAATGCAAATCAGTTTTTTCTAGTGGGTCGTTTAAAAGTTAACGTTAGATATTTAACGAGTCACTTAAAAAAATATTTTGCAAAGTAACAATGTATAAAATGTAAGTAAAATTAAATTAGATCATGTTTAATTCTTTGATAATGTGCTATAGCTAAAAATTTACTTTCTACGATATTTTATTTATTTAAAAATTATACTTTAAGAAAGTAACAAATTGCTCTATTTTTAAAACACCATAAATATTTATAATAATGCATAATTTAGAAAATAAGAACCCTTTATAGTTTATTTTAATATAAACAAATTTTGCTTTAAATATTATGCAGCAAAATATAATATATAAATAATGTTTTAGATGTTCACAGATATTGCGTTTACATGTTTAATACAACTATAGAAAGTAATAGTGAAGTTTTCTATTTGTTAAGAAATACGGGAAGTATTTATATTAATGATAATAGAAAAATAAAATACGTACTGTTAGTAATTATTCAACATTAATTTTCATACTCAACCTCATATAAGTTTAGTTGTGCTATAAACTTTTATTAAATTTATAATGTTTTTAATAGTCAATTTCACTGTAAATATACAATATTATTATATGACAATGTTACTTTTACTATAAAATAATATATCTGCAAAAAATGGATTATCTAAAAATTTTTTTTGTGAGCCATTAACATTTTATTATGAAAATTATAAAAATTTATTACTTTTACTGAATTTTTTGATGTAATAAATTTTCAATAGAGTATTCACGTGGTGAATATATAGTAAGTTTTTATTTATTTGTTTTAAAATTTTATTTAACAAAAACGATTAATTAAATTATTATTTAACATGATCACATTGAGTAATGAATAAAAAAATATTTGACATTCAACTATACAACATATATATGAAAATATATAAATCATGTAAAAATAATAGTAATAAAAGAATGGCCATGTAAATCTTAATATACTTTATTAAAATTTACACTTTTGTGATATCGTATATAACTTTTTGTATTTTTCCCCCGCATTTTGACAAGGAATTACTGTATTTGTTGCAATAATAAATATATAAAATTTATCGACCATTAATATTAGTTAAATAATATTGAATATATAATTATTACACAATTCTATAAAGTAATATTATGATAAAAAAAAATTTTAAGATACAAAATCAAAGAATTACATAAAAATCTTGTTAAATCTAACTTATTTTAAATCTATTTAACAACCCATTTTACAACTGAAGATTTGAATTCTATTGAAATTCTATTATATTAATTAAAATAAATAAATTTTATATAAGCATTTATCGAATGATTATTACATAAGAATATTCATGAAACATTAGTTACATTATCAGAGTTCATTAATCCATGAAACGAAGAAGCTTGGCAAACCGGTTTCTTTGATTTATTGATAAAAATTTATTTTCTTTATTCTGATTCTTCATTGCCTCCATTGATAATGACTAAACATATGCACGTTGCAATTTTTCCGTGTATACGCAACATACAATACACTTATACACTTCTTTTTCTTGTGGAATGCTTTCATGGTATTATTTTTTTAACACTTCTCTTCTAGGAAATTTTCCCCATGTATTAGTTAATAAATCTAGATGTTTTTTTTTTATATCTAAACGATAATTTGCAATTTTCTTGCTTGAATATAGAAAATTGTAGATCGAAAAGAGATAATGAATATGATAATTATTATTTAAAAATATTTCTTTACGAATGATTATTATTCAATTAGTGCACAAATGTATATTTATTTCCGCAATTGATGTACTTTTAATATTAAAATTATATATAAAATTATAAAAATATATCGTGGACTGATATACATACATTTTTTTACATTCTAAACGAGCGGTTATCAATTTTTTTTTTTTTTTTTTTTTTTTTTTTTTATTTTTTTCTGTCCATTAACGGATAGATCAATTTGTCTTAAATTTCATAAAAATATAGTATCACGATAAAATACATAAAGTTAAATCTTATCTTGTACCTTATTATATGGATTTAAGGATTTAAAATTATTTAAAAATATTTATTTTATTAAGCTTTTATGTTACTACGTATGATTAAATTTAATAAAAATAGAGAAAAAAATGAAGCAAAAAATGTACGATTATCAGAATTTTATAAGGATTTTGTAAATTATTTTCTACACTTACTAAAGCATACATTTTGAAAGTAAAAATAATTGCATTTGCCAAATTGTGGGAATAATATTAATCAAAAAACACCGGATTCTAATTTTAAGCCAGTGTCGTTATTCGGCAAAGCAAGTATATCTTACAAATCTTATTGGAAAAAGATTATGATAAAAACACGATTAATTTATCCCTTTAGGAGGAAGCTTAAATGACGACCTTCTGTAATTTAATTACTAATCGAATTCATGAATACTTAACTTTGGTGAATGGTGTACAGGAAAAAAGAGATTCACTTTTCCATTCCTAGACTCTCGCACTAACCAGTGATTTTTTTTCTCGTTACAGAATAAAAATTAGTTATTAATTATATTATTTCACTCAATCGATGCATATTTAATGATCTTTTAGACAGATGTATAAAAAAAATAATTCGTTTTTTTTTTTTTATTTTAAAAATCATTGTTTATAGGAATCAATTAAAAGTTCCACATGTGTAAAAAAAGTAATAGTTATTTGAAAATATCACTAATTTAATGTTTTCAATAATTGATAGGCTGTATGTTTTTATGTAAAAATAAAAAAATTAATTTTATTATACATAAATATTGTATTTGTATTTTAAAATGGGAAAATAATAAGATTTCTTATTATTAAAAACATTTTTTTCAAGCTTAGAAGAATTCTTAATGCTCGAATTTTATAAGCGTGTATCTATATATAATTTCAAATTTTTTATAATGTAATTTATAAAATAGGGTTACGTAACCTGCTAAGTGGCAAGCGATTAGATGTAATCATTTTTATCATGAATAAAGAGGCACGACTCCATGTTAAATATTATGATTAATAAATCATATAGAATACATGTTATCAGAAGGGTTCTAATAATTAATTACTAAATTACGAGAAAACAAGAAAAAATAAATTACATAAAAGCCCGATCTGCAACGAACCTCAGGTGCAAAAAACCGGAATGACCTTCTCGCGAGTTCACCTGCCAGAAATGAGGCGTGAATCCCAATTTTTCCAAAGTCATCGAGAAAGACATATCGCACCTTTGCTCGATAATAAAACCTTCCTTGGGCTGGTAATCACTTCGCGAGATCAAAACGCTCGACATCTTGATTCCGTGAGTTTGGCGCGCTTCGCGTTTTCGTAATCGACGTCTTCCGCTTGCCGGTGCCCTCCCCCCCCCCAACCCCACCCTTTTTATGACTAATGAGCAGTATACGCCCCGCGAATTCTACGTCGGGAACGAGAGGGAGATGAGTGCTGCGATCACCGCACCCCCTCCCCGCCCCCGATCGATATCGATCCCGCTCAGTCGCGATTCGGACACATTTGTGTGCACACATGCACGCTCCGACACCTCTAAATCAAGTACAACCCGTTCTAGTCTCTTGAGTATCGGGATACAGAGCCAGGATCGCTATCGACACCTCAAGATCCTTATCTCGATCCCGGGAAACGTGTTTGAGGTTTCGTTTTAAGTGAAAGAGGGTGGGCTTTCGCGACATCCTCGAAATCCTACGTTTAAAAACAGAATGATTAGCCGTTTGTCAAAACTCATTGTCAAAACATGTCTTGTCCTTGTTTTTCAGGATGTCAAACATCAATAACTTCTTGAATTTGTATATATCAGTCGATCACTTTTAAAGAATACTGTATAAGTGTTAGGTGACGTCCGAAAAATGCAAATACATCCAATATTTTTAACCCAATAGCCCCAGAAAATCAATATTTGAAATTAAGCTAGTTTTTTATTTTATTGCTTTATTCTTATAAAAGGCACGCAAAAAATGCTTTCTGATGTTTCTGGAACATTAAATAAAACAGAATAATTACAGTAACGCAAAAAAGATGGGATTTTTAATTAATAAACGAAAGCTGTAAGAAACAAATTTTATGTTTTAACAATGTTTACAGTTGGTGTCGCCACGCCCTATATCATTTAACCTATCGATCCAAATAATCAAAGCAACTCAAATTTTGTATATACTGTATTCGATTTGTCTTAGACTATCTTGCTCTACACAAAATATAATTAAATGAAGATTCATTTATTAAGAAATTTCAAGATAAAATCAATTAAAAATAGTAGTCTTTCAAAGCTCCCCAAATTCAGTTGAACGGAAACATAAAAAATATTACTTTGTACTTCCTACCACAAATAAAATTCACTCCGGATCTCACTGAAATCTAAATATTTACACATCAATACCTCATAGATGCGTGCTCAGTGTCACATAAAATGTTTCGTATCATTTTTAACGACAAATCCTCCGGCTTGAAAGGCTGAGTGCCGTTGCCTATAAAGTTGTTGGAGGAAGTGACAGGCAAACACAGAGTAAAAACGGGGGAATCGATCCAGACCCGGATGCTGCGTAGGTTCGCCGAGGCGAAAACGAAAGTCATCGGCGGGAATTCACGAAAACTCCGAATCCCCCGGACAATCAGTCCGGGGGATTCGGAACGACTGGTTTTTTGGTCGACGGAGACGATGCCGCTGGTTTATTTAAAAATCGCGTCTCACGGCGAATTGCCGGCCCGTTCATTCTCGATTGCGCAATGGCGCGTAATACCTACTTTGTGTCCCTTTTTCGCTTTTATTTTTCGAGAGGAATGTTAAATGGTCAAATACGGGGTAACGGAGCTGGAGTTACGACTTGTCCAATTTTCCCCCATGAGAATACATGTTAAAAAATACATGTTAAACGAGAGAACATGCTTTTCTTACACTTGCATTTATTTATTTTTTTGGGTTAGTCATTTTTTAATCGGTCTGATCATAAGTCTGAAAAGTAATGTCATTGTATGGCAATTTACTCAATACTATACATATATAAATATAGACAGATATTATAATAGACAATCTGAAAATATAAGGTTATTGTTAAAAAATATTCACATTTAAACATAATCAACGTATAAATTATTTTATCGCAGCGTGCACAAGCTAAAAGCTCAAACTAACAAACCTATACACATTGCAATATATAAAAAGCAAAAAAATTATAATAATAAAAAGCAAACATGCAATACTAGAAATATTTATGTAAAATCTGCAATCAATCTCTTGCGATACAATTCATGGACATAAAACTTATTGACTACAAGGATACTACACGTAGTTTTATATGATAATTAAAAATACCCACCTACATTGTGTTGAACTAACCATCTAACAATTATTACTCATTCCAAATACGTAAATAAACAAGGTATTTTTAGATCATTTACAGATGTAAATATTGTGAACTGAATTTTTATTGAATTAACTTTTATTACTCGGCCATTAACATGCAAATTATTTATATCTATTTATAAATATAGTTATAAAATTTTATAATTAACTTTTCTTTTTCTTTTAGTTTTTAATATTACGACTAATTAAATATAAAATAAAAAACATTTATGTAACCAAAACAATTTTTTTTCTTTACAATAACTTTATATAGTAAGTGTAATAAACTATTAATTATTATTTAATATTGCTTTTTATAATTTTACTTCAAAAAATGTTTAATACTATGAAGACAATAATTTAGTATCATAAAAATACCATCACAAGACTAACAATTATTTTACATTGAGTAATAAAAATATCCAGATGTTGTCTGGTATTATTTTAATATTAAAAATAGTAAAAAATTTCATAAATATTTATCAATAACGCAGAATGAAATTAATCATTATTAGAAGAAAATAATAATTAATAAATCCTTATGTTTCGTTTGTACAAATTATTACAATCAGAAAATCAACTAACCTTTTACAAATGTTGTTTTACAAAAAACTCATAGTTAAATAATTAATGTTAAATTATATACACAAAAATAATGTGAATTTATTAAGTTGGTTTGTTGTTAGGAAAATGTTCTACTATTTTTTTCGGCTCATGCCTCTATCAGTCACAGACTTCACACTCAGTGGACCAAGTGAAATAAGACGCCGGAGCTTTTGCTTATCAATCCCGGGTTCGTCTTATTTTTTCACGGATGGGTAAAGAAAGGAGGTTCGCATGCAAAAGCCCTCGCTCTTCCATCCGTGACCTTTGGGATTTAAGGATGTCCTTAGACCCAAGGTCAATTCTTGGAGTTTGAAAGCGGAAGCAACACATGTTATGCACACACACACGCGCAGCCATCGCACATGCCACGTGCAACCTGGTGTCGGCGCCAAAAGCATGCTATTAGTGAAGTGTAAACATACCCTGTACCAAGTGGCCACCTACGCAGTGCCCAAAGGAAGTGACGAAAGGCAGAGAGAGACGAAGATAGGCATCGGTGAGGAGCAGACGACCACGGGGACGAAGTTGACAGTCGATTCGGTTTGGTTCGATTCGGTTTGGTTTGGTTTGGTTTGGTTTGGTTTGGTTTGGTTTGGTTGCCCAGGTGGTTTTCAATTTTTTCAATGCGTTTTTAGTTTGCGTTTTGGATTCGGTATCATTTTGCGTTTCAAGTGAGTTTGAGGAGCGAAAACAAACAAGAATACACGAAATAAGCAATCTCCAGTGGTTATATCTGATGCTGGGATGCTTGATTGGGACTGAGGGTCGCTACTGTGAAAAATTATTGGTGTTCTTTTGATAAAACATATAGATAAAGCTTCGTGTGAAATTTATCCACCAATACAGTTGTTCGATTGCTTCTCCTCGATGTTTATTAATTGCGAAATGAACACGTAGAAAAAAACAATTTTATGATGACATTTACATTATCATACAAATCATGAGACTATCGCTAAACATGCAACCAAGTTCTTCACATAAATCAAGAATGAAATATATTGGATTGATTGATCTTAATTTGTTCATCCAATAATTCTTTTAGATGTCAATATTTTACTCGTGACATCAATATTAGTTATTAGTATTAAACAATGATGCAGAAATTTTTTTCGCAATAACAATGACGTATTTGATTGTTTATTTGTAATACTAATGTTTTATCAATTTTTAAACGATAAGATCAATAAATCTATTTGTCATTAAAAATTATATTTTACTTCATGATTTATCTTAATTAATGAAGAAATACAATAATTAGCCTCAATAATTGTATTTAACACAACCAATTTTTCACAGTAACATGGAGCAAGACTATGTACATAAAAAAAAAAAAAAAAACTACGAAAGTATTTTTTCCAGGTTATCATAGTACTTACGAATACTGATAAATTAAGAATTAATTTAAAAACGTGCAAGTTTAAAATATATCATTACGACAATTATGATTCGTTAATCACATTCCCTTTGAAGACATGGTAAATTATCAGCAAATGAACGAAAATTAAATTCGTTTTTTATCTGTTTGGCTTTGGCCGTCTAAAAAGCACATTAACTCTTTTATATTAATTCGGATAATTTTCTTTTAACGCATTAGAGCCGCGTTTCAAAAGTTTCCGTGTGCGATATTTAGTTACGCTGAAATCCACCCTGAAATTATCAATTCCTCAAATGATATAGAGTACTTTAGCATCGGCAAATCAATTGAAAACACCAGTTTAATGAAAACGTTTCGTGATTATCCCATTTACTCATTTGGAAATACTTGCGAGATATTTTGAGATCAATTCGCATTCCTTTATTCAGGACTGCAATCATCCGCACGCATCGCAACTCGGGCGATCAATATTACTCCTTTAATTTCAGTGATTACTCAACACTACAATTTTCAAATAATTAAAATCCATCAAAACGACCAAGTGCACCGTGTTATCAATCCTGAACAGCTACCTTCGCCCTTCCCAGCGATGCCCATGCATCACGAAAAACTTTTCCCGCGGACGCGCAGCATCCCTGCCCATTAATAATCCGCTGACTCTCGGCTGTCGATACATTCCATTTGTACTTATACCCGGATAAAACCCTTTCGCATTTTTTTTCACCCTCGGGTCGATGGAGTGCTTCTTGCAATTGTGCAGCTCGGGGGAGGGATGAGGAAGTCGTTGCAGGGGATCGGGGGGCGGGGGCCAGAGGGAGCCAATTTCAAGTGCGGCAGTGGGCGAGTTCGAGTTCGATGGGTGGCGAGTTATCCTCGGACACTTTACAAATTGCCTTTTCTTGTAATAAAGTCCTCGGCATTAATAAAAAAGAAAAAAGAAAAAAGAAAAAAGAAAAAGTCTCGGGCCTCTCGGGCCTCGGCTATTTATTAATCGCGATATCTTGGCGAGCGCGAGTGCGAAACTCTTCTTTTATCGTAATTACTCTCTGTCCGGTCATGTGGCGTACTCGAAAATATCCTTTTGTCGGCGTGACTCGAGCGATTACGAAATTCCCGCGCTTTCATTGCTGGCGATGAATATTCCCAAGGCGACCCTGATGTTGGTGTGACGAGGGCGAGGGAGCGGCGAGGGAGCGGCGAGGGGAGGGAGGAAACGCCGAGGAAAAGGCGTGCACGCATTGTTTTCCAAAACTTTTTCCGCGGCGTCAATTTTTTCCTCCGCGCATTCATATTCGGTCCTCGCTCGTGAGTTTCAGCTGGAAATCTTTATTTCAGGTATAATTTTAAGCCAATTTATTATTTGGACGGAAATAAAGCTTGCGCTTTAATTTATGAGTAAGTATAAATGTTGGAAAAATTAACAAGGTGTATTATCAGACGGTTTCAAGGAAATTTTATGAAACGCACTTTCTTCTTAATAATGAAAAGTTTTAAATTGTAAAGTCTTGGTATTATTTATTGAAAAGCACATTCAAGATTTTAAGTATTCCTAAAAGAAGAGTTTCGTTTCGAGCTCAGACACAATTTTACAGTTGCAGACTTTTTTACCTCTTTACTTTTTACATTTTTATTTCAAATTATTAGGTTGAATTGAATGTAGTAAATGTTGCATAAATTTCTTCTACAAATATCAACAATTTATCGTTCTTATTGAAGCAAAAGTAAGCAAAGTATTTTTTATTAACCTATGTAATTGATTTAATTAAAGTGCTTGCAATAAAATGTGAAATGAACACATGAAATTTTATGAATATTTTAACATTCCCCTGTTTATATAAACAGTACCACATATTTTACTTATTTAACTTCCATTCAGAAATTTTTTTAGAATCAATTTAATCTTAGAATGTATGATAACAACGTCCAGGATTTTATCTATTCATTTTCGTTACATTCTTTTCTGCTTAATACTTTTTATAAAGGAAAAAAAGTAATAAAAAAAAAATAGTTGATTAATTTTTCTATCTTCAGATCACTTATATTTTTCCCAATTGTGGTCAACGAATATAATTCCCAAATTTTTGATTTATAGAAAAAAAAAATTGAGTTCGTGATGCCGTGAATAAAAAAGAATCTAAACAGTAGAATAAGAAAAATTAATCGGCTGGAGTAATTAAATTTTGCAGAAATATTTAGAGAGAGAGAGAGAGAGAGAGAGAGAGAGAGAGAGAAAGTAGCCAACTCAAGAGTAAGTTAAGTTACCGCTGTGAGTTACGTTAAGGGCTCACGTGGATCATATTTATGACTTCATCTTCTCCCGATTGTGTTTGGAGAGTCGCAATTAAAATCAGCCATGAAATTACGAGACGAAGAAAGAGAGAAATGACTTGAAGAGAGCCCCGAGAGATATGAAAAAAGAGAAAGAAAGAAAGAAAGAAAGGGGGACTTTCATTGATAGTGGCACTTGTTAAATATGAAGCAGTAGTCAAAGCATGTCTCGTAAAACTGGATACGGCCAGAGCTAATCGAGCAATAATCAGGAGTGAAATTACATCGCTTCAAAATTGCCCCACATCTCTATCCCATTTTAAAACTCTTTACCCTCCTCGATCAACCGGCAAAAAACTAACCAGGAATTTTCTTCCGCTTCCATGTAAAACAACGGTTAATTTTATTAAGAAGAACATAATAAATAAGCAGTAAACATACAATCAAAGCTCTTAAACTTTCTTTAATAAACCTTCATAAGCTCATTATTATTCCAGCGAAAATTCGTACATTAATACTATATTTCTACGCTATTTATTTACACTATAAATTTAAGCTTACGGTCCCTTATTATCACTACATTTATACTCATATGTTTAATTAAAATCATTATTTAAAGCATGTTATTTAAAAATTCGATATTATTTTCAACGCACACACACATACAAACAATTCATTTGTAATGATTAAAATTATTGCTCTCTAATTTACTTTTTGAACCATTAATATTTGTTGTGTTCTATTTTCAATAAATGTGTATATTTGCCTCACATAAACCAACACCGATAGTCAAATCTGTAAAGAAAAATACCGCAAAATCGTTCATTGTACCTACAATATTTTTTACACAGATGAGACAAAAATTTCCATTTAAGGGATTTGTTACTATTTTATCTCTTTCTATTCTTATCAATTTCATTGTTTTCCCCATATTAAAAGTAGTACGCGGGACTACTATTGTTGTATGTTAGTATTTCTTTTATCAACGATTCAATAACAATGATCGTTCTATTTATATATTCTTGCTTATTGTGATTCATGTGTCAATATGACAACACATGCATCATGTCTTCACTTTCGATTTTAATAAAACCATTGGTTAATTCTTTTAATATTTAAAAGAAATCGATTTTGCGCGACATGCAATTTTAAGTATCGATATAATTGAAATATTCATACACAAGAATGTTCTTCTGTTGATACAACTTGTTATCAAAATTTGAAAAGGACTGATTGCAACGATTAAGCAAATTATTTAAAAAATTTTATTATACTGAAATGACCAAGTACAATACACCTATAAAAATAAAAGCAAAATTTATTTAAATCGTAAGGTAATTAATCAATCGATCTAAAAGCAATGTAATACATTTGTAGTGATAAAATTAAAAAATAACAATTCAAAGTATTCGATGCTGCAATACATAGAATCCATCATCTGTCAAATATTTATAAAGTCAAATTAGCATTTTTTTCAGATTCAGATTAACTGAATTGCACCTGCAGGTCAACGTCAGCACCGTTTTTAGATACCACGCTTCCAATAATTTTCCAGCACAATGAATTTAATGCACAGCGCGACTGTTCGGTGTTTAAGCAAATTGAAAGAAATTAATTTACAAAAAAAAGAAAAAAAACTTTCACTGCTTATTAAATAATAAATGCACTGCCCTTGGCTTTAATTCCCGTTAAAGAAAAAGCCAATGACCTTGTCGGCACATCGAAGCGACAAAATCACGTTTCCTCGCGTCTTCATTTAGCGCTGACGCGTTGAGAAAAGACCTTCCGACCTCGATAACCTCTTGTACCTGCGTGAACGTATCCGGTGAACTTTATCGCCGCCGTTTCAATGGCTAATTGACGTCCCTTGCCCAAGCGGTAATTAACGGCCGGGGGCGGGGGCGTTCGATCCTTTTATCAATGGCAGATCGATATGGTCTCAAATGTGGAATCCGAGTGACTGAGTGTGCGCGTGTAAAGATCGTCCATTACGATTATAAACGATGTCCAAGATTTATTTGTACAGCCTTCATAGGCCTTGGATAAATTTTCCCGCCGTTGTTAAAAAGCTTAAAGTGCTGTTGTTTTCATTAGCTCTTCGCTTTTTGTTGGCTATTGCTTACTTTCCCCGCCTCTGTACACTTGCGACACCGTAAAAAACTGGTCAAATAATTTTTACCGTTTACTTCTCTTAATTATTTATGCGCTCTTTTATCTTTATCTTTATTTTTATACGATTACATTTGAAATGACTTACTTTTGCTATCGTTCCATTTTTATTCATGATGATTTATTATGATAATATTTTTATAAATACAACATACATGATACGCATTACTACATTCAATTGTTGCAATGTTAATATTACAATTAACACAAACTCTGTAATGTAACACAAAAGTTTGCTCACAAGTCTATTAAAAGTGTATTACAAAACTCGCCCAGAGGGAATGTGAAACATATAGTGCACATAAAAATTAAATCTTTGCAAAATTGTGGAGATATTATTAAAACGGGTCAAATGATTTCTTCAGTAATTAATAACAACAGTTGAGACACAGTATTATTAATTAAGCCTGATTGTTATGAATTTTTTATTTAACTTTTTTTTAAACGCGTTATACTTGTACGTATAATGTATTGCTGTACATTTTAATTTTCAGCTTTAACATTGATACCAATAATTTCATCGCTAACTTCATTACATATCATTCTTAATTTAGTTTTCAAGCTTTAAGCATGCTAAATAAATAATCATAAATTTAAAATAATTATCGATTTATACTGAAGAAATCTGTTTTTTGTTGTGAAAATTACTATTATTTTAATATATCGTGCAAGAAAATAAAAAATGGTGAGATTTGAGAAAAAATTTTCAATGTACTTGATGAATTTTATGTATAAACAAATTTTTAATTTGTTCATCAAGGGGATATTGTTGAAACTAATTAAAACATTATGTATTTGGAAAAAGAATTATAAGCGTGCATTGAGTTATATGCATATGAATATTATAATAAAAGAAAGATAAAACAAATGATATTCTCGTGAAGCAAATAAGTACTTGATTATGGTGGAGATACTAAATTAAACATTAAGCGTGTAATTTTCTATCTTATATGTGCTGTACCTCCTGTAATCCATGGAAGACAAGCATGTTGGACAAAAAAAGAGACAACACGCGTGAAAATCTTGTTGCGTGATTACAGAAAAGTCAACAGAAGAAAATTAATTCTTGATAACATTGATAACAAAGAGCACGTCTCGTGTACTTAAGCATTAAGCTGTACAATACTACTTTATTATTTTCTTATACATATGACTCCGCGTTAAATCACGTTCTTTTGATTATTATTACATTACTTTTGTAATTAGTACAATATTTTTATCGTAATATTGTTAAGATAATTATTAAGGTGTCTCTTTGCACAGTTATTGAGTTTACATAAAGGAATTTATTTTACTTTATCATCGACGATTATCATACGATTATACATTTTCACTCGCACATGTCTATGAAATATATTCCATTTATATAAACTCAATATTATTCTAATCAATATAATTTTTAAAGGATTTTTATTTAATTAAAAATGTAAGTTTATTTCACATTCGTTACAAATAAATTAGAATTCCATTTGCGTAATAATATTCATTTTTTTTTTTAAGAATGGAACATCCTGTTATGTATAAAGTAATTTTGCTTTGAATTCTAATCTAATTGGAATTAACGAAGCTGAAAAAAATATGTTATAGTACCAAAAATTATACACAATTCGATTTAAAACTAGATAGTCAGGCAATCAATGATCGTATAAGATTTCAGAAGCATTTCTTTTTTTCAAGTATCATGAACAAATAAATACAGTATTCATGAAAATCAGAATATATTTAAAAAATTATACAGATAAAATATAGTAATGTATATGATATAAAATAATTTAATAAAAATTAACGAATTGATTTAACTTAAATTTGTTGAATCAACAAGATATTTCATTTAATGATACAATTAACGAAAAATTGATGATTTTTCGAACAGCATACTAAAACTTGATACTATTAAAAGTATCATTTTTTTTCATGTATTAAGAGGTTAAATTTTTATCCTGCTGAAAGACATTTAATACGCACTTGCGTATAGTGTGAACGTGCGTGTACGCGCATGTATGAAAAAAATGTTGGAAATTTAAAAAGATTTATAAAAAATGACGTTCTGAAGGTGTACGAGCATCGACTCAGTCAAGGTCAGGACCCTGTGCACAAAAAGAGGGGAGGAGAGGAAAAATCCGCGATAACCCAAGCACTCACGTGACACAAAGACAAGGAGGAAGAGGAAGGGGTGGAAGGGGGGGGAGGGCAAAAGGAAAAGAGGAATCAACATAACACACGCAAAAGGTTTATCACTGGCGTTGATGCGGTGCATATTTCAGTCGAGCCGATGGCGTCCGATTACGCGAAGATCTTACGCGATTTCCCGTTTGATCTACGATGATCGCGATAGATCCTTGCGTACCTTTACCAGCGACTTCCTGCGAACCATGACCTGAACCTCAATCGGGGCTTTCGCGAAAAATTATTGCAACAACAAGCTTACTTTCTACGACAGAGACGAGTCTTAAATAATTTTGTGGTTCAACTACATTAGAATCTGTTATTTAGTCGTTAACAGTTTTCCTTCAACTTACACATATGCCAATTGGCACTATTATTAACGCGTAATTTATAACCCATTTGAAGAGTTGTAAAATATATTTTAACTCGTTAAATATTTTAAAGTCTTGAATTCTCATCACGTATAAATTACAAAATTTATCCGTAAAATGAAGATGTGTTCTAATAAAGTGAAAAATATATTTTTATCGTACTACCACGTATAAATTTAATCTGACTTTAAGGAACAATTTTGAACTACTAGATTCATGTTCTGTACGTCATGTCTAAAATTTTAGATACTGATTCATCTATTAACCCCATGGAGTGATCGATAACGTTTTACTGTTATCTAAAAACGGATTTAATATTCCTGATTAAGAATTTACTGAGCTATGACATGTTTTTTATATTTTTTATAGTATTATACAACTCAAATACACTATTTTTTTTATTCAATTATATTTTAAAATAATTTTTATTTTTGAATCAAACAATACTAGATATAGAAATAATATTTACCGTAGAAATTTACATTTGAAAAAAGTTATTGTAAATATTTCCATGGCTTATATTATGAATTCTTAAGGAACGGAAGTATTAACTAAAAATAGTTAGAGACATAAATAAATTTAGAACCACTTTCACATTGAAAACAAGCCAATCTAACACTTATATATATATATATATATATAACTATTGTGCTTTTACGTCATTACCTAAATATTTTCTCAAATTTGATGTATATCTTAATTTTGTAAACAAATAAACTAGTTAAATTACTAATACTGAATATAATTTTTGAATTTCTTTTCTTTTCCGAAAAATTTAATCATTTCATCTCATTTTAGTGCTGCATAAATTGCTTTAAACTTTCAGTGCGATTTCATGTGAATTAAGTCATATCCGGGATATATATCCTCGACAATTTCTATCCACATTTCGCATATTAAAATGAATATATATCTCAATTCAGGATTTAACTAATCCCCACCCGTTTAAAATTTGCTACAAATACAAATAATTTTCACACAATTGTAAAACACAAGAAATTTTACTCACTAAGCTTTTTGATTTTATTGATTTCTGATTAACCAATACGAGATACTTCTGATAAATTTGTACCTAGTAAATTACTTTAATAATAACCATTAGTCATTGAGAGATTGTTGGAAATGATCAATATTTTCGTCATTTACTTAAGTTCTCTTAAATACAATACGTATATAGGTAAATTATACATTAGAATTTCATTTATTCAAATTCATTTTTAGTTTAAATTAATTTTATACCCTTGAAATTTAGTATTATAATTTCATATTTTTTACTAATCATTTGTACTTGAATTAATAAAAAAATTTATGAAAGAAATTGACATTTAATAACATTAATTTTTGTAATCGAATAATTTTTATTCTACTTAATGATAAAACTAAGTTTATAAATATTGTTTGATTCAAAAAAAGAATAAAAAAAATCCGTTTACGTTTCTAACTTTTGATATGTTATTTTATTTAATTTAGTTTTTTGGGTTAAAAAATAATATAAATTTCTGGACATTAATTTTCGTTATTAAATTATTCATATATTTTATCTTTTCTAATAAAACGATGTTATAAAATTGCCATCCGTTTCTAATCCTAATTAATGCCAGAAAAAATACGTCGTATAAAATTAATCACGAATATATTTTCTTTGTAAAGATAACCGTTAGTTTAAACGTTTTTTAGAAATCAGAAAAGCAAATTTAGAAAACGCACTCCGTATTGATTCTTAATAACCGAGGTAACAATAGTTTGGAACAAATGAATAAGGGAAAATAAAGACGAATGTATATAAATCATACAGAAAGAAGAAGAAAAAATGTCAGAGAAGTTTTAGGGAGAGGTTAAAATTGGGGTTTTAAAAAAAATACTACATAGTTTAAGAACTGCTTAAGAAAAATTACATAGGACTTTGTGAGATTTGGGTCAACAAAGAATACCAACGTTTGGTTTGGTTAACATTATCCATGTGAAGATTATTGTTGTCAGCGTTTGTATGTGAAATTTATTACATTTCAGTTTTTAATTATAAATTTTGTGAGAATTTCATATTTTTCTTGACTTATAATAATAATAGTGGCCATAATATTATTTATTTGTAATTATTAAAAGTGAAAATAGCCATTTTTTTGTGATTAATCAATGTTTTATGTTATTAATAATATGATTTCAAAATAAGTGGTCCGTTATTTATATTCATATTCACCTTATACTTATTTAATTCGAAAAGACAAAATTATTAAATTATATTACAAAAAGTAAATGGTAAAACTTTTTTATTAATAATGGTTTCTTGTAGATTAAAATTCATTTATAACTTTTTACTCTGTTTGAATAAAAAAATTGATTCTTTAAAATATTTTTCCAAGAAATGACAATAAAGATGATTTGTTTTAAAATAACAAAAATGGCTATCAATGTATTATAAAAAAAATATTTGCATCAATAAAAACAAAAAACCAAAACATACAGTTAAGTATAAATGTTATTCTTTTAGTCTAGTTTACAAGCTCTCATTTTAAATTATAGACTGTCAGTAAACATTTTGTTTAATCACATGAGTGAAAAGCTATTCTGTCACTTTCAATGAGACTCATTTTTTATTGGAGTTAGCGAGTCTCGATTCGAGCCGGTGATATCAGTCGACTTTCATCAAATCAGTAATAAATCACAAAACTAATTTCAGTCAATACAAACGCTGACTATTTCACAATATTAAGATTGCACCAGTGGTATCTGCGAGGATTAGTTTTTCTCTTTCTAGTAATAACTGCGCAGTATTCGAAAGAGCTTTTCCGATTGGAAAAACCGAAATGGCAATAAGGCAATACGTGGTGGCAAAAACTCACCTTGGGGAGGGACGCGAGACACTGTTGCTTGACGTCCCAGACGAGCTGATCCTTAGGGAACTGCAGACACTTGCTGACGCAGAGTTCGGGCACGTGGACACGGGCCAGGATGATGCCGTCGTCCACGGGTCCAGCCTCCGACGGCAAGTCCTCCGGGAGCGGCATCTGGCCTCCCGGGGCTTGCACCACCCCCTGCTTAGGTCCCCCCTCCATTATCGGCGGACCCACTACGTCTTTTTTTCAGTACCACGACACATCTGGAAAACAAACATTAAACTGGATGACGAGCCTTTCGAAATCAGAGACACTTTTTTATTATTGACATTGGATTTAGATTTATTTGCCAAAGAACCGATCCAAAACACATTAACCGATAAAATAAATCGCAATTGCATTACAGATCGAATTGCTTAATAATAAATAAAATTCATCTTAGCTTGTAAATAAGCTAATTAAAAAATAAGATTAAAACTGATGATTGACAGAACTAAGCATTGCAAATATTCAATATATAAAATGCAATATAAATGTTCACAACTAATTTACCTAGAAATATTACTTCATAGAACGTAATATTCTAAGTGTACATATCAGGTAGGAAAAATTATCGCACCCCTTAAATAACTGTCTGCTATAAAACTCAAATTTACTTCAACGTGTTTGATTATTTTCTGCTACAATTAAAACTTCATGCCCAACTTCTTACTATTATTATCAGTACGTATAAATTTACACCCAAAACTATGGTAAATTATAAATTAGTTAAATGTAAAATATAATTGCACCTTAAAATGTACTGAAATATGTACTGTTTACTACGTTATTTTAATAATAAATTTTGTTTATATTATAAATGAAAATAATTGAATTTGTATTAAAATTTTATATCGTAGAAATATGTTTTAAGAAGCAAATGACGTGAATTCTCAAATTTCATTCTAAAAATGATAGTAAAAAATTAAAAAAAATAATAAACTCCTTTAGTTCGGAGTAAACTAAAGAGAAATATATTTGGGTGAGAACTAAAAGCATAAAAAATTAAACGAATAAAACTGTTCAAAAGAGTTCAACGATGTGTAAATAACTAAGCTTCATTTATATTTATTTTGCTTAAAGAATATGAAAAAGGAAGTACAGAAATAAAGGAATGGAAAAAAATGGTAAAATTAATTGGTAAAATATATTGGTAAAATTACAAAAACTATGTAACTAGTAGATAAAGGGTTTGATGAGTCGAGAAAATTGAATACTTATAATATTATTATATAATTATTAGCCTGAGAGATTTTAATACATCCTGAGTATACACATACATTAAATAACACATAGAACAATACACACTAAAAAATTTTATTTAGAAATCATAAAATGAGGATTTATTACGTATATAAAAAAAAAATTTAGACTACAAAATAATTCTGTATAAATAAATAAATTTAAAGCATTTACCGGAATGTATATATTTTATAAAAAAAAAAATTTTATAATTTGGCTAAGCATTTCTATTGTTTAATTTCAATTTAAGCGTAAGTGAATAAATTGAGTATTTAAATAATACAGCTAGGCATATTTACAATGAATGAAAACGCTAAATCTACATTAAATCGAATACTTAATTTTATGATTATCTTAGTAATACTGAAACTTTCATTAAAAGTTCTCTAGTTAGCTCTAAGATTTTTTAAAATTGTCATGATAATCTCATAAGAAATTTATGAACTTAAAGATGATTACTGTTAATTAAATGTTATATTGCTCGAAATTGTCTTAATCTTTATGTTTATTTATAATTATTTGATCAATTAACAAAAATTGCATCAAATATCATGTCAATGATATTAAATTTTTATATAGTACGGATGTCGAAAATCTATAATCGACTCGAAACACTTTGATTTATTTTCTAGTTGTGTAATCATAAACATAAATTAAGATTATTTTAGATATTCAAGTTGTAATATTCAACTTTAAAAGCTCAACATCGAGTTTTCAAGATGAGCGTTAAAAAAAGTTCGAAACGGAGTTCGAAACGGCGTTCGAAACCGCGTTCGAAACGGCGTTCGAAACCGCGTTCGAAACCGCGTTCGAAACCGCGTTCGAATCCCGAAATTTACGACGATTAAGAGTGTGATAGAAAAAATGTTAAAATTAACGAAAAAGAAAAATGCGTGTAATTGAAAAGTTAAGCTCGAATTGAAGAAGAGTATGGAGAAAGTTAGAAGTAAATATAGAAGGATGTTGGAGTTGTTGGCAAGGTAGGTCATTGGCCAGTTATTGCTCTCGGCCATCCTCGTAATTTGCCAACTTAAATTTTCCTTTTGCGCGATCAGCTCGTCCTATACAAAAGGATTTCTCGACGTATTTCTAAGACGATTCCATTTTATTTTTATTTTCGCGCGAGGACGGAGAAGGAAGAAGGAAAGAAGGAAAGAAGGAAAGAAACGCGGAGCTAAATTCTCCAGGAGGCAGGTGGTGCTAGGAGAAGTTAACGTCACTCGCAGCCTATGCGACGCCAGTATAAGGATAAATTTTCTTAATTTTAACAGCGTCATTTACGTCACTCTCATTATATCTTTGACGCTTCGGGCCGAACGAAAAATATCACAAAAGAAAAGACAGTCATATAGATGCGGATATTTGATGTCTCCGATTCCGCACTAGACATTAAAATAAGGGCTGTAAATTAATTTTATCGCTTCTATACCGATGCGGAAATGATTTCTCGTGGTGCCCACGTTTTTTAGGGCTCGTAAAGATTTTACATTCGCACGCCGATTTTCTCTGTCTCACTCGACGCCTAAAAGGAATATCATTTCCGAGTGCAGTTGCTTGTTAATTTTGCAAGTGCAGCTGATCTTCATTTCACACGTGTTCTCCCATTTATTGCGTTCATTCGCGTTGACTTCTTACCGACTCTTTTTGCCCGAGAGTCCCTTTCACCCTCGCTGCCACACTTGCTGATAAGAAAAACCCCGACACCCAAAGGAAATGATAATGTAAAAACGGTGCACCGACTCCTTTACCTGGTGACAACCATCGACAACTACCACCAGACTCCTCAAAAATCAGGCTCTTTCATTTTTATGTAATTATGCGCTCGATTTAGAGTTTGTAAGCTTTGCATTTTCGACCAAAGAGATATTTCAAGTTCTTATTGCTCTTCCAATTATTTTTAATTCGTGATATTTTTATCTAGGAAAATTTTCTACACATTGGTTGATCAAGTTTTACCGTAAGATTTTCAGTTATAATTTTTATGAAATTACCATTATGCTTCATATTACTTTATCTCGATGTATCCTGTTTGTTTACTTAGGGGCTAAAGTATATCTTTACTCCAACTGAATGTTCGTTTATAAATCATTGTAAATGACCATCGAAACGATACTTGTTCGATAAAAAGAGTAACATCGATTAACGTCAGTCAAAATATTTTATCTTCCAACCAATTTACACATAGGTTTATCATTTAATCTAGTCGTAGCTATAAACAATTTTTATAATATCAGGAACAAAGCCCGATTCATTTTAAGAAAACGCGGCATGGGAATCTATTAGAGACATAAAATAAGGGAAAAATAATCCCAATATATTTGAAAGACATATTTAATTAATAATTTACAAGGAACATATAATACGTTAATGTATCGATAAAATCTTAAAATATCAGTGCCCAACTAAAAATAAATTCCTAAAAATAATAACATTAATTATTTTTACTACAAAATACGTTGGGGCCTCAACCTCAAACTCAATCCAGAAATGATAGTACTTTAACGATGATATTATTAGTACCTCATAAAGTATAATAAATATTAGATCATCATAATTATTTCTCGGGCTAAGATGAACTAAGCAATTTGTTGCCAGTGCGTACTTAAAATAATGAATGCAGTGAAAAACAACGATTAAGATACGAACTCATTAACGGCCATGCGAAAATCCTGTGAAAATCAGTGCGCAAAACACAGGGAGGAGGATCGCGATGCCTTCATTTATCTCTCTCCCAACCTTAGACAAGAGGATACTTTTTTGAGTGCGAGACAAAGGGGTCGTCGTACATCTAGAAAAAAAGTGCCTCCCCCGAAGGTATAGGAGGTGCGTGTGCAAGTGCATGTGAAAGGCGAAAACCTCGGGAACGAGGAGATGATGGGGATGGTGGCGCCAGTTGGAGGTACCACGAGGTGGCGGAACAGGTAATTTCGGTTTAACTCGTTCAACCAAAAATAAAGCAAAAGAGGCTCGAGATTCTCTTGAGCAGTCAAAAGAGCCGCGCAAGACTCGCTTTCGTTCATTTTCGTTGCTCCGGCATTCTTTTCTCTCTCCTCCCTTCCTTCCTCCTCATAATTCCCTCTCCGTCCAGCTTGCGCACAGGTATTTTCCCTCTCGTGCCCTCTTCAAGTGTTACCGTACCGATACCGATGAACTTCACGAGAGCAAGAGATTTTTTCGTTATAATTATAGTGGATGCGTTGCGAAGCTGCTTATCCGTGAATTTTAGTTCAAATAATATTCCCTCTACAAAGACCTTTGCTTTTGCCAAATTAATGATATCTCACTAAGCACGTCAATTTTCTTTTTTTCCCCCAGCTTGCATGCGCATCGCTTTTCGACAATTTTGCATCTTAACGCATTCGTGTGTGTTTGAAATTCATCAGAGAATAATTTCATGGCTGGATATTACAATGCACTGTAATTGGAAGGATTACAATGAATCTTGTTGGTTTATCCTCGTAGTGATGGACATTTAACCTCATAACCTACGACATTCCTCGACTATTCGGAATACAGGAAATATTGCTTTTTTTCTCTTCAAGTTCTTATTTATGAATGCGGAGATACGTATTAATCCGGAATTTATAATTTATTTTCTGTAAACATTTATAATTCTGTTAAAATTTTAATAAATAATTCATATCACCATTCACCATTTTTTATAACTATTTAGTTAATAATTTCATAATTAAATTCAATTGATTGAATTTAGCTCGGATTTCACCACGGGTTATCATACACGATTTGACCCGTGGGAAGCAACATTATTTTTATATCAGTAAATATATAATTAAGCAAACAGTAAAATAGATGATTTTAGTGAAGAGTAAAAAAACCCGTATGCAACTGTCTTAAAGATAATAAATATATTTAAAGCGTTAAGCAACTCACAACTTGAGAGAATTCAATTTTTTAACATATTTCGTAATTATTAGTAGTTTTTAAAAACAACTTAATTATATTTAAATATTATAGTAAAAACAGTACTTAATTTTTTCTACTAATTTTTAATAAAGTTAACTAGCTTAGCGTTTGTAATATTTTTTATAAATTTAACATTAATTTAACTAAATATTTGGAAATTTTACGACAAATAAAATAAAAACACCCATAATTTTGCTTTAAAATGATAATGTATAATAACCCAAAGATTAGTAACTTATAAAACATTTTAATATTTCAATTATAAACACAATTGAATGTATTAAAAATTCCTTGAATTTAATAAATTGTAAAAAATTGTTAATAGTTATAGGTGATGTAACAAAATGATTCTACCATTTATATCGTTATATATATTGTGTAATATATGATTTTACAACCTGCGATTACGATAAATCATAAAATGTTTTTTGAAAAAAATATCGAAATTAAAAGAAGTTAATATTTTCATTAGTTGAAAAATTTTTTCTCCTCAAAAACGTAATAAAAAATATGTTTTTTTATTTTATTTTATTGATAATATAAAATGTGAAATTTAATATACTGTACTATATGTATTGAAAACAAAAATTTTAATGAACTAAAAAAATCTCTCGGGGTTAATGTTCGAATATAGCGAATATAAAGGACGAATCATAATGCATGATGTGAAAATTTCAATATAGTTTTTTTTAATTTTATTATAACATGAATTAATTTTTTGTAACCTCTTTTCATGAATGCATCCATAACTTACGATAATGTTTTTTTTCTTTTGACTTTTAAACAGTTGTTTCCGTTATAATACTCTCATCGCATTATAAATTGGTTACTTTAAAAACATCGATTTTGTGAGAAATCAAAAAAAAATTACACAAGTTACACAATTAACGGTAATCATTTCACGACTGCAAGTGCACACAATGAAATATTTCAATAACAAAAATAATATCATTAAAAAATTATATTAAATGACAAATAACAAACAAGAAAAAATTAAACAAACAACGGTCCACCTGTGCAAAGGAACAAATAAAAAAAATGAAATCGAATAAGAGTATGAATATTTTCGAAGTGCACATAGAAGAGCTTGGATAAGATAAGAAGCAAAAAAGACAAGTGCATCCAATGAAAAAGGAGTACTCCAAATGAAAAAACTAACAAGCAAAATATGAGGGGTTAAGAGGGAAAGATTAAGGAGGTCGATCGAAAAATCGGAATCCGACCTCTCCGTCTCCCTTCCCCTGTCCAACCCTCCCCCGCCATGCCGGGTATTTTAAATTTACGAGCAGGGCAGATTCTCCACCCGACGTGCGAGGTTTCGTTTCAGGAAAAGCGGTTTATCATTAAGCCCGAGATACAATCAGGCGCCTTTTTTGGGGGGTAGTTTGTTTTTTTACTTTCATCCGCATGCGCTGAATTAATAGGTAATTATTATGAAATTATTGGGGAATTTTATTCACTCTTGCTTTTTTCGTATTTCGCAATTTTCATTTGACAAGTGTTCCGCTGCTCTTTTTCGGCATTAAGAATTAATGCAGGCGTTTTTAAATGTTTAACAACATTTTCGCTGCACTCATCATTTCATCTCCATCGGAATATTCAACATGCATGCGTGTTAATATTTATTATTGCGTACATTTATTTATTATACAAGGTACAGTTTATGAAAAAATTTAATTTGCCAAATGTTTACAATTACCTTTATAAATATTTTTAATTTCCTGAGGATCTTTAGTTGATATTAAATACAAGAATAACTGTAAAATTACGACTGGTACTCTTAAAAATCGTAATTTTATTCACCATCGTTCGAAAAATAATGCAATAAAATTCGCGTGATTCTATCTATAAGTAAGATATAATTATGAGATATCAGTCGTATTAATAATTCAATATATGGAAAAACTGATTATATCTTTAGAGCCGAATTTTTTCACATTTAATTATTATTAAATAAAACAACATAATTATACTATTAATTATTTACTTGAATTGTGTTTGAAAAGCCATATTCCTTTATTTTTCCGTTTTGTTTTCGATAGACGGTAATCAATACTCGTAATAAACATTATAGATATTAAAAATTAAATTAACTCTCGTCTGCAATAAATGAACATTATTATTATTATTATTATTATTATTATTATTATTATTATTATTATTATTATTATTATTATTATAACTCTTCTATTTGTACGTTTTCCCCGGAAAACTTTTGCAATCCTTGTAATTTTCTTTTCCGTATCCCTATACAAATAGCTCATCCACTATACAAATAAACAGTATGAACGAATCAATCAAACTTGTTTTTAACATCTTTTTCTCTTCTCATAGTCCACTGACAACGATTACTCGAACTCTTTGATGTTGCACTTTCACTGGAAAGTTAGCTGATTCTTTTATAATAACGAGCTATCGAGCTCATCCTTCACCTGCAAGAATACGATAATCTTCATCAAACTACACGTCACAGGCATTTTAAAATCCACGTTGCGTCATTAAGATTTTGATTTAAAAGGTATAGACGGGGGCACTTTCTCATTTTTCAATTTGTTTATTTAAACCGGACCTTTTGAATATTTTATGCATTTGTATTGCTTAGAATAATATAGCTGTCGGATTATTTGACTAACTAATATTTCAAGCATTTTCAACATACGCTCTTGGTCTAAAAATTAATTCACTTGCCTAAAAAAACTTTTCAATGAATACTCGATTCTCCTTAAAAATAAGTAAGATTTTTTTTCAAAACACAGTTTAATAAATTTCTACTTATAAATTCTATTAATAAAATCCATATTCAACTGCTTATTCATAAAATATCTATTTAATCAATAATAACAATCAAATTTATAATTATTTGAATTGTGCACAAGTATAAAGTCTTTCAATTCTAATCCGTAGAGAATTAAATAATTTTTATAGTATTATTAATTATTCTTGTATTAAATTAAAATTTCTTAAAATAAATTATTTACAAAAAAAAAAAAAAAAAAATTGATATATAAAATGCAACAATTTAATATTTGCAGTTGAGAAATTTATCCATACAATTACAGTTATAAAATTATGATATAAAAAAATTACATGTGACCCACGATAAAGTGAAAACAAACTATGGTTTATTCATTTTTTTAATAAATGAATATATATAATTTCATTAAAATTATGAATATTTTTTAATTTCATTTCATTTGACTTATTAAATAGGATAGGCAAAAAAATATTTATTTTTACTGGAGCATACATACCATTTCACTCATTATAATTTGAAAAAAAATTTAATTAATTTTCATTCATCTGATAAATTTTATGGATATTTTTATAAATAAAACGATTTAAATGTGATGAATTTATTTAGATTGAAATTAAATAATATAATTATTATTGTTACAATGTTCTACTCCATTATAATGTTTAAGGCTGTGTAATATTGATATCGCTAATAAACACGTTATTGATGCGACAATAAACAAATAAATAAAAAAATAATTATTATTCAATGTAAATTTAAGTATTAAATATAAATAATTTTTGTTTATGAGTACTAGGTATTGATATTTTTTGTTTCATTTAATAGTTAATCACTTCATTCATTCATATATTAATTTTTTAACACTAATGTAAATGTAATTCATAATATCATATAAAATTCGTAACTTTTAATGTACATGGGTAAAATAACGAGTTCCTGTACCAAATTATTTATGTATTTATATTATTTTATCAGTGTACAAGTAAGAATTTAATATTAAACAATATTAATGATCAATGTAAAGTAGTTTAAATTCTTTTTTGAAAAATAACAAGAGCAGAATTAACTTTAAAAAAAATTCATAGCATACCCTAGGTTGAGATGTATTATATAATTATTATATAATTAACTACAATTCTGTTAATAAAATACTTGAGTAGAATAGATTAAAATATGATGAAGTTTCATAGATTAAAAAAAAATTAACCATAAGTAATAATTTAACAATCCTGAATTCAAAATAGAGCTTATAGAAGTTTACTACTCTTGAATAACTTATACAATGATATCGTACCTTACAGTAATTACATGTATAAATAAAAAATCGAAATGGAAATATAAATAAAGAAAGAAAATTTTAGCTCTACTGATTAAAGATATACATGGCTTTTGAGGCAAGAATTGATAAGTTTAATATATTTTTAAATTATATTAAAATTTTTCAAGATTAATTACTGAAATTTATCAAATTTCAACTAGTATATTAAAAATAAAAAAAAAAAATTTTTTTATATAAATATCAATGTGAATGTAAGGATACAACTTTTAATTTTCTATCTCTTACAAAATCAACTATTTATTATTTCAAGCATCTTACTTTTTTTGAATAAAGGAAAGGATGAGAAAATGATTTTACTATAATTGAGCAGTTATGTGTTAATTATGTAAAATTCCTGAAGAAATGCAAAGTATATTCTATAGCCATGTTTTACGTATGTATTTTTTACGCGAAACAATTTTTCTTTATTTCTTAAGATTTGAATTTCAAAATTTGACAATAACGGAATGCAGAGAATATTGACGTTGAATATTCGAGTAAACAGAAGATGCATAAAGTGAATGTTGAATCGATTATATAAAATTGCGTTTGCTTTCATCAAAAATTTGCGAAACATGAATGCATCCTTTTAGTTTTTATTAAAGTAAATTAAAGTAAGTACGTATGTGTTGAATAAGACATTGTATAGTTCATAAAAATCGTTCATGGAATAATCATAAAAAAAAATTAAAGTAACACAATTAAAAAAGATGAATCTCGGACATTCTCGGTATTATGTCAAATGTGTTATCGTAAATTTACCTAACTTTCGCGTTAAACTCAAATACGCAATGCGCACTTAACGAGTCATTCAATTATACAGAAAAGTTTACAAAGTTAAAAGATACTTTAAGATATCTGCTTGAATAATGCAGCCACTGAATTGAGTGAAATACGTATAAATGACAATAAATTCACTTGAAGAATAGTGACAATTGCCTTTCTTTCGTGTCGGTACATTCTCAACATTGCATTACAGCACACACACAGTCACTCATTCGAAACGAACTCCAACTCCAACTAATCTCTGACAAATATCCATCTGCCAGTGCATTTCACGAATTGCAAACGCAACCTGTGCATTTCTCGCTTTGCTCGCGCGAAACCAGAGAGATGGAGATAGAGATAACCGAGGGCCCCATTAGCTTGATTAATGAACGCGAGTAAGGTTAAGGTGGAGGTGGAAGGAGTGATTAGCCAGTGATTAGACGAGACAGAAAACCGATCGAATCGATCGATGATCCTAATTTTCTGATGAGCCAGAAATGAGAGAACATTCTCATTTATTGTTCATCTCAATCTCCATTGCAACGCCTTCTTCGTCTTGCACTTGGTGTGCTTTGCCTAGAGGAATTGTCTTGCTCCTTTGCCAGGTAGGCGGGGATTGTTTGATTTCTTCCTGTTTTTTCTTTTCTTTTCAGGTGCATAAGTGCGATAATAATCGGGATTCGTAGGTCGTGAGACTGCAGGCCGAGATTAGCATGACAAGTGTTCACGAGTGGAAACTGACGAATTGAGAGTTTAATCGGGAGGAGGGGGTGCGCAGAAGATGAGCCGAGATTTTCAAATGGTTTTCAAATGGTACTTCGGATGATTTGAACTCTTCTCGCGCGATAGCACAAGCACACTTTAACTGGATAATTTATTATTTTATGCATTTAAGGCACGCGAATGCAGGGTATAATTTTTAAGGTGAAAGAAGCTTCGACGTAATTTTACTTACGTAATGTGTTTAACTGGTTTTTTTCGTTGCGGTATTCATTCATAAAATAAAACCGGTTACATCCTCGAGTATGAAAGTATAAATTTGAATGATTTTTACATATATATATATATATATATACGTATACATTAAATTTTTTATTTGTAATTTGCATAATAACGATTAAAATGGGCTTCTGCTGCTTAATATTTTATTTATCACAAAAATCAATCGAGGAGAGGTCTTAAATGGCAGAACAAAGTTCTAAACTAGAAAATATTGCTGCATGAAATTCAGTATGTATGATTATGTCTTAATATTAGAAATAAAATACTGAACTCTTGAGAAAGCAAATAATAACAATCAATGTATAAGAATAATGTACCAAAAATAACCTCTATTTAGTAATGCATAATAAAAAAAATTTATAATGAATTAAATAAAACAACAAGTTTAACAAAACTTTGATCCAATAGAAGGCAATTAAAGTATTTGAAGAACAATGAATGGATGAGCGTAAAAATGGAAAGAAGCAGAAAATTATGTTCATGGAAGTAATGGTTGAAAAGAGAAAAGAAAAAAAATCACAGGTAACAAACTTTAAGAATTCCGAATAACCTAGTGACCGAGCGGAACATGCATTTTTCTATACCATTAATTATAATAATCGAGCCCTCTCCGAAACGATAATATTCAAGTGCGAAAGCTATTCCATTATATTCTATCGAACAATTTATACTTTTCCCATTCCAAGGATGAACATTGGCTAATTTAAGTTTTCAATGATTTGTACTTGTTATTTTTTATTCTTTAGATTAAAAACAGATAATCATTTGCAATAATGCAATTTAGTGTGATCAACGACATTTTTCAGGATTTGCTAATTGTAGCAATTATAATTGGAATTACTTGATTCGCGGAAACCACATTTTTCCGTACGGTCAAAAAAGAAAATATTTGCCAAATCCATGTGTTTAAATTCAATTAAACTTAAGTATTAGGTGCTTGCTTTTAATTTACCGAAAATGATTATCATCCAGAGATTTAAGTAAGTGTTAAGAAACATAGTAACGTAGGAGAGAAAATTAAAATTGAAAGAAGTATACGCGATGCTAAAATAATAATGACGCCAGGAATATCAGTCGTTATGTTAATTTGAAGAAGTTAAAGGTTCGAAATGAGAATAAGGTAATATAAAAGTTTGAGAGTAAAGTCCATCCTGAAAAGAAACTTCCCTCGCATTAATTACGGTAGGATAAAACTTCTCACTACGCCCATCCTTTTAATCCTCCACAAACACTATAAAAGTACCGTAGTAAAAGGAAGGTTCGGCCACAATAAAAGCATATTCCTCCTCAAGTTTCTCATTATTATTTTCTCATACCAAAGTCACTTGCACTTGATGCATCGGGTGGGCAGTGGGGGTTGAGGCTCAAATCGAGCCAATAAAAACCCAATTTTCGTTCGGCTCGAGAGCAAAAAGCGCAAAAAGGAGCGATGCGAGATAGAGATAGATAGATAGATAGATAAAGAGAGAGAGTGAGAGAGAACAAAAGTACGAAGAAGAAGAAGAAGAAGAAGAAGAAGAAGAAGAAGAAGAAGAAAGAAGAATGAAGACTCAGCCAAGGATGCAAGGAGAATCCTTGGAAAAAGAGGAACGCACGGAGGAAGAAGGAGCGAAGGGAAAGATGGCAGACACCAGTGACAAGCGGTAAATCATAGTTTTACGGCCGAGGCCGAGGCACCGCGGCAGCAGACTCTTTATGCACGTGCATTTCTTTTCGCCTTTTCCCCCTTTGTTATTCCTCTTTTCGTTGTTCCTTGTTTCTTCTTTTAACGTTTTTAGCGCGGTTGTCGGCAGCATTTTGCAACAACAGAATCGCCCGCGTGGGCGTCGGCTCTTTATGTTCGGCTGGAAAAAATGTGACGGAGCGAATGCCAGGAGGGGAGGGATGATTGCATCCCTTAGACTCAAACTCGTAGAACCTCTCCGCGACACGCGAGCTCTTTTCTCTCTCTCTCTCTCTCTCTCTCTCTCTCTACTTCAAAACTCTTTAATGGCTGCTGCTGTTGCTGCTTTAGTGGCTGTGCATTATTAAAATTAATTTTTTCCCGCTGAAATAAGCGAGCACGCATTACATTTGACGGGAATGAACTTCTCCAATAAAGCATTTCAACTTCTTAATTAAATACTTTTTTCAACTATTCCACCGGATAATAATAAATCCTTGACTACTAATATATTCCTTTATTAACTGCTACCATCCTCAACGACATATTAAGAATAATTAGTATTCCGACTTTTCTGCTTCGATCTTACGTCTCCTCCGAACTTTCAATTGCGTTAATACACGTCATTTAAAAGACCGATTAAAGACTACACACAACTTGTCCGGACTTGATAAGTACATCCCATCTACAAAACTTTCAAAGTAAATGTACAAACTTTAAATAGTCTTTGATTTCTTGACTATTAATTATAATAAAATGTGTACATTGCATTTTTATGCTATTGTATTAATTGTACTCCTATAAAAATATTTACAAAAATTACTTTTAGTAACAATCAACGGTACATTAAATTATTTAACTTTATCTTACTGCAAATGAATTTTCTTTCATTTTATTGTTTATTTGAATAATTATAAACAATATTATTTGGATAAAATTTATTAATGTTATATGTAATATTTCGTTCATTTTCCATTAAATCAAAAAACCTTGTATAATAAAAAAATCCATATGATGAATTGATATATGAGAAAACTGAAAATTTATTATAATTATCTATTATTTTCATCATTGATTTATTAAAAAAAAAAAAAAAAAAAAAAAAAAAAAAAACATCACTAAATTTGTCAGTTAATCTAATCGTTTAATCTTATTCATAAAAATATACAATTCAGTTTTAAATTTATAATTTACTCGTCATTTTTAATGATTTTTAAATATAAAATAAAATTTCTTTATCAGTGGCATACATAGACATTATACCAATATCACCAAGTTATTCTTTATTATTTGGAATAAAAACACAAAGTTTTAAATATTTTAATAAATAACTGATACTCGTTTTATAATTAGCATTAAAATTTAATATGCAATTACGTTGTTACGAAATTATATTTGTTTACAATCTCATGTAACTTATTATTCAAATATAAAATAAAATTCTGTCTACAATATTTCCTAAAATATCAGTATTAAAGGTTAAGCTTGTTGATTCCTTTTTTGTATAGAACTAAAATATTTATCAGCAGATTTTGGTCATTTTGTCATCTAGGGGAAAGTAATGCAGTTCCCAGTTCCCCGCGTAGTATAGAGAAATATACAATTATATAGATAGTAGGAGCTAAGAGATAAAACATAAACGAAGAAACGAGGAATGAAGAAAGATACATACGTATATGCCCTTATATATATATATATATATATATATATCTCGGATTGGATGGAATGCAGGTTTATGATACGAAGAGAGAAAATGCGAGCGTGAGTACGCATATCAAGCATATTAAAGGACCCCCTCCAACATATTTTCTTACTTTTTGTCTCTCTTTCACTCTTTCTCGGTGCTATCCTTTTTCCTTCTCCTCCTCCTTTTCTCATCCTATCCTACGTGTATACCTTTCAAATGGATAAGCAAGAATTATTCTGCAAATGCACAGAGCAATTCATGTCAAATAACATAACCAGGCTATTTTATTGTTATTTTATTAACGTTCTTGGTCATACCCAATTTCTCTTAAGTCAAATTTAATATTATTTTCCTATCCTTATCTTTGTCGACTCTGGACTTTTTCTTTTTCCGTTCTTTACTTCTTACTTATTATTCCCGCAACACGTTCACTTTATATTAATTTACGTAATTATATCTTTATACGCAAATAAATTCACGCATATAACATATTATACTAATGTAATGTATGCACATAACTCCATCAGAGTTTGTACAAAGAAAATACTTTAGACTTTTTGTTTATCCTATTTTTCCTTTGCGAGACTTCAACTGAAATGAAATGTTTGCTTATTTCAATGTTTCAAACAAGAGCATTTATTATATTTTAATTTAAAAAAACAGAATGTTCTCACGTATAGAAATAATAAAGACGTGTGATATCAAGTTCATTAAATTAATTCTGCATATTTCAATTCACAATTTCGCGAAACACAATTTCTATTATTTTTCAAGAAACACCAGGAATGTTTAAGATCGTTTAAATTTAATCCATCCGCATTAGCGTATTAAGTAATGACTATATTACTCTGGCATTATGCGATAAAATGAATCGTTCAAGTTTTGTAATTGAAAACTGTTTTATGCTTTTCAGAAATTGTGAACGATCGAATAAATAAGTATAGCGCAATACAATGTGAGGCCAACACGATGCCCCACAAAAATCTGCACCCGAGAAGTTGATTTCCCAGGTAGGTTCAATGGCACGCGAGCTGAATGGAAAATTAGTAAAGAGAAGAAGGCGACTCTGGAGCATAACAGTTTGGAAAATTTTAAATGTAAATATGAATTGAAAAGTGCCGGCGAGAAGTGAAAGGGACAATGAAAAAAAGAAGCGACTCGCGGCTCGGAGATAAAACTCTTGATCCATTGTTACAAGTCCAAATAAAAGAATTCCAGCTATTCGAAATAGACGCTGATGCCTCCATTCGTATACACCGCGCGCGAGAATGAATTAACATAGCTTACACTCGAAACCTCCACACACGCGCAATTCAAAGTTGGGATGGGGAGTGAAATCGACTCGTTAAGCACGTGTCTTTATTTCTCGGGCACCGGAGGAAAAGTCAGTGCGCACGCCGACTAGATCCGATCTTCCTTTTACCGACGCACTCATTACCCGCACTTTTATTTCCCCGATTCTCTGCGGTTTTATGTTCCAGACCTCGATCCCCGGGTTCCGGAGCCGAGGAGTTGGTTTTCGCGGTGCACGCCTACACACACAAACCATTTCGAGGATTCTTATTTAGCGCCTCTGCTGCTCATGTCCGTGCTCTTTCCTCTTTTTGTCTACACCTCCCCCAGCCCCCGCCCCCGCCCCCACCCAACCATTTAAGCCAACCATGAAAGCTTTACCTCCTTTTGATAATTGTGAAGAAATAAATCACAAGGTAACTCGAGAGCTTCCTTTCAGCCTCTTCCAGTCAATAATTTTTCAAACGAGTTTTCCGACCCTTTTTATGGATTTTCGAGAACTCGAATAAAAATTTCAGCCGCGTTGGATAGGCGTACGAATTCCATTTTATGTGTAACGCTTTTTGACGAAAATTTTGACTTCTTATGGATTTTTTAAGACACTTTCATACACATCCTAGTTTGATTGATTTATCTACTAGAAAATTGATTTGACTTATTTCAGAGAACTCACCTAAATATTCTCAAGTTAATAATAAATTATTATTTTATTTTTAAATATTTTTACATTCTCTTTTTCAGCAATCGTTATTAGAAGAGCTTAAAAATTACATTAATATGTTGAAATTTCGTTAAAGTTTCTTCAAAAGAACGAAAAATTTCAATAAAAAAACATTTTCATCATTTAATCATGTCGCTATTATTCAACCGATTTAATAACTCTCTATATTAACCGACACAAATGCAGAAAATATAAATACATGTGTAGGGGTGTGCATGAATATTAAAAACGTACACGAGCATTCATAACATGTGTATATTTTTTTCTTACACAAGTGTGAGTTTTAAATTTTTAATTATTGTAAAAATATAAAAAATGTATTTGATATCAATAAATTATTTTCCAGATAAAAAAAATCCATTTTTGTATATTTTGTATTATTGATGAAACCAATAGTTAAATTTTATCAATATTATTATTCTGTTAATAAATAGCATCGAATATAATCAAATCATTTAGTGTGTATTGAAACATTTTTTCGATATATTTGTTAGATAAAAATATTTTGGACGTCACACATAATATTCCCACCGTAAAATATGTAAAATATAACAAAAGTCAAGAAAAAAAGAAAATCTATTAATCAGTAAATAGAAAAAAGTGTTTATTTAATCAACACGCTTTACTCCTCATCCGTGACTCTTGACGCTATCTTGAAAATTTGACTTGTGAAACTTGATAATGGCTTTTTTTTCGAAGCCAAATGTAGCCCAAAGAAAAACTTAAAATCTCGGTAGATATGGGGGGCTGATTGATAAAGAAGAGAGGTGGGTTCGAAAGTGATAAGAAATCCCTGGCAATAATTCCAATCTTTAATCCGAAATCCGAAATCCGTTATCCGTTATTATCTCGACTCGACTCGCTAAACTATTTGCTTATCTATTCATCATCGCTCAAACGGAACTCGATGACTATCAGAAAGCTCGGGAAAAAGTCGCTTTCTTCCATTCACCTCTCTGAATCTCCCAGTCGAGGTTCACGACCGTCAGTTACGTAATACCCCTACCCTACCAGCCAAGTTGATGCTATTTAAAAAAAGGGGAAACCCGTTCTTCCGAGATCGAGTGCCAAGAATCTGTCGCGTGATCTCCGACATACCGAGATTATGTCTCTCGATCCTCGACGTCGTCGTCGTCGTCGTCGTCGTCGGCGGTGGTTTCTAGATAATCGGGTGCTCGAAAATTGAAACAAGGTCAAAGATCAGTGGCGTCTGCCGTATACCCGCGCATCAACGAAATATGAGGCGCGCAAGCCTGTCTGGGGTTCGTTCAACCCCTCAACTGCGGGCGCTTCGACCCCCTCTGGCTCCTTGAGAACGCGTGTGCCCGGTCCTGGCTAATGAATTCCGGCATGCGTCGCTCAGAAGTTGAGGGTTCGAGGGGCAAAGCAAGGCCATTGAGCTACTGAAAGAGAGAGAGAGAGAGAGAGAGAGAGAGAGAGAGAGAGAGAGAGAGAGAGAGAGAGAGAGAGAGAGGGAGAGAGAGAGAGAGGGAGGGAGAGAGAGAAAGAGGAAGAAAGCCTGTTGAGAAAAGGAGATAAAAACCCTCGAGAGCTTTCTTTCTTCTTGTATCCACCTACGCCTATCTTTGTGACGACGGACTTTGAGATTGCAAGCTAAAGCTCCTCTGCAGCTTCTTCTCTGCTCCCTCCGCAAATCTCCACATAAATATGAGCTATTCTTGTACTCGAATTGTAACGAAAGACGTTTACCTATTTCACAAATTAATAATTAACAAATAGCCGTATCAACCCCTACATCGTATATTTAGAAATTCAACCAGATTTCTCTCATAAAAACCATTTGCAACTTATCGAAATATAATGCCTGACATTGCAATATTAGATTATCATTGTTAGTTCCTTGTACAGTCATTTGCTGAACTTGAGACTCTTGAACCCATTTTTCTTTTGTTTAATTGAACAAAAGGTAATTGTGGGAAAAACACTCATGACTATCAATATATGTTTAACTGATAACACACCGCAGTTCAAATAAAAACTATCCAATGCAGCTGCGTTTCTACAATATGTATATTTTATTGATAATTGATAAAATTCTCACGTAAATATATGTATAAAAAAAAAGAAATTGTAATTATTGTTCGTATGGATTCACATAAATATTTAAAGAAATTAAATTATTATCAGTAATGTGAAATTCATCAAAAATAAATATTATTATTACATAATAACTACATAACTAAAATAGTGCCAAATTGGATTGAACAAAAATGCAATTAAGAGATTTTTATTACATTTATTCTTTTACATTTAAATACAATGTGAAAGATATCATTCAAAGTGAAGAAAGCGATGCAAGTACTTGTACAATATTTTAAGTATTCCAATAATATATAAAAGTATAAAAAAATTATAACTCGAATGGGAAATTGTTGAAGAGAACGTGTAATATATTTGTATAGGGAAGTATCAAATGCGGCTCATTCGTGTTCATATAACGTATAAAATATTCTCGTAGCCTCTTATTAACGTACTTTCAATTAGAGAATTACAACGTTACAACCGAGTATGAAGTAACAGCAAATATATTCCTTGCTGGCGCGTAAAAATAAGAAAATATTAAGATAAGCACGCGTCAAATTCGAAAGAAGAACTGCATGAAATTGGAAGAGTCGTTGCGCAATCATTCGAATGAATGCAGATAATCTGGAGATTTTCCAGGAGGAACACGCGACCATCCCTGCATTTCAGTCACCTCCTCTCCTCCCCCCCCTCCTCCCCACGACCCGCCGGAGGGCAAAAACGAAGCCCAAGAGCAAAGAAATAAAACGAAAGAACCACCCGAAGTTGTGCACACGCGAGAATAAACTGCGCGTGGTGTCTGTCCCTTTCTTGGAAAGTCAGAAAAGGGGGAAAATGTTCTAGGGGTGCACGAGGGAAACCCCCCTCGCAAACTGTAATTACAAGTACTCTCCTAGGAACATGAATCTATCGGTGGATCTACGTGCGTGAGTGCGTGAGTGCGTGAGTGCGTTAGTGCGTGAGTGCGCACGTGCCCATCACGAGTCACGGTGCTTGCGCACGAAATTGTAATACCTCCCAAGATTTTTCTGCGATCAGTGCCTCATTATTATTCATTAATTGTTATTCTGATTATATAATCCAAATGATACGCCGATCGCTTTATATGTGGTCGCTGTATTTTTCAAATTATTCAGATTATAGTTTGAGTGTTGCTTGTCTAATCCTATACAAATACAACTTTATTGTAATAATCCAGCGTTAGCACATAGTTATATTTAAGTGTGTGATGATATGTCATGAAATGCATCGTAAAAAAAGCAGGATATTATAAAATTTATTCAGATTTAGAATTATTCAGGATTAGTTCGATTTAGAAAATTTATGAAATATTTATTTATGTCGAGCATTGCGTCAAGACTCATTTAATTCTTTAGAATTTCTAATTATCCGCCGGATATCTAATTTGTCATGCAATATTAAATTTTATGTTTAAAATGCTCCTCATCGACAAATTTATATTTAAATGAGGAGATTTTTGAAGGATGAATTATCATGTTAATATTAGCTACATTAATAAATGATGCTTTAGAAATTTGTAACATATTAGTAATTAAATTACAGCAACCTTTATTTTATAGGTACATAATATGATAAATTATGTATGTAAAAATTGAAGCATCAATAATGTATACCTATTACTTTCTTATATTATAACTTTATTATAATATATATATACAGTATATTATAACTTTCGTGAAATATACTGTAAATAATTAGAAAGATCTTTTCTGATGTACAGAAGCCTGAATTTTTTATTGATTACTCTTAAATTTTTAACTTTTCAAACAATTTTTTATCGTTACAACTTTTAAAATCTATATTTACAAGAACAAAAGTTATGTATTTCTGTACATATAATAAAGTTTATACATAATTTTCAAAAGTTGTACATGAATTTTATCGAATACGAAGTTAAATTATAATAATATTAGTTAAGCTGAAAGTAGAATATCAATTTAATAATTCAAATCGTGCCCTATTTTCGCAAACAATTTTTAGACAGAGAAGTCTATAGCCAATGTAAAAGCTCTGAGCTTCGAGGATTCGGTCGATTTATCCACATAATTCATCCGTACAACATCTTGTCAGCAATTCGATGAATATGATAATAAAAAAGCTCCCCGTCAAGTCATCTTGTATTCTTATATTTTATGTTCTCCTTTGGAACACGCATGCGCACAGCATAAAGAACACGATAAAGTACTACATTAAAAAATGAAACAAAAACGCACATTCGAGGTATCAAAGCGTAAGCTCGCGATGTGCGTAAGAGCGAGAAATCGAGGGAAACTCCACATTCACACCCACACCTACAGGGGGGTTGCGAGCACAAAAAAAGCATCACGACGATTGCAGTTAACCCTCCCGATACCCGTACCGAGGGTCGTGACTCGCCCGATAATAAAAAGAGCGAGAGAGACGGGGGTGCTAAAGGGAAAACGTTAACGCACGACGGTCATCCCCTTAAACGCGGCCCCGCAGGAATTTATTGACGGGAAATTGGGTTTTTCGAAGCTCGTGCTCGCACCCTCCAACGAAGGCACCACCAGCCGCGCCTTGGACGGCGAGGGCGACGGCGAGGGCGACGGCGAGGGCGACGGGAGCGAGAGAGCGCGACGTCATCGTGCCTGCCGCTGCGGGTCCCTGATTTGCTCGTGAACTTTCCGACTGGGGTCGCCGTCAGCCGCCGAGACTCGGTATGTTTTCACTTCCAGAGGTCGATGCGCGCCGCGGCACCACTTCTCCATATTTCCAAAGTCGCGCTTCCTCCTGCCCTTCCTCGGGGCGAGCGGCGGGGGTGGGCGACGGAAGGGCAGAGGGAAGGAGAGAGACGAAACCTTGTTTCTCGTTTTCTCGTTTTCTCGTTTTCTCGCGTGCTTATTACCCAGGGCTTTTTCAACACTTCGAATGCCTCGTGCGCGTCTCCCCGTCGATTCACACGAACCTTTGATCTTCTGCCTGGTTTTGAAAAAGAACTTTGCCCGGGAAAAAGGAGCTTCCGAGTAACGTGTTACGAAGGTTTTAGGTTAAAAACTGTTTGGTGGCCTTGTTTTGAAGGCCTATTTATAGCCTCATCGGCAAGAGTGCTATAAGTCATGCTGACGATTATGAAGTTCTATCGGTTGGGACGGAAGTGGTGGGCCTTTTACGAGTTTTATTGCTCTCGGGGATGAGGTAAGAGGAAGAGAAAGAGAAGAATTTGAATGAGGTTGCCGTTTAATGCCGTTTGGTGCCGTTTAGTGCCGTTTAGTGCCGTTTAGTGCAGCTAAGCCACATCGATTTCGAGAGGCGGTGGGTGCAGGTCAAAGAATTTCATTTGAGTTGACGACCCCTTGTCTAGGAAACTTCTCGGACTCCACTTTACGAACTCGCAACCCCCCACCGGCACTGCAACAACACTAGTCTCGTAGGATTGCGGCGGCTAATCGAATTGGAACCGCGTCCGGAATTCGGAGGAGAGAGTATGCAGGTTCTCCTCGGGGATGGTGCTGACTTGTAGGTAGGCTAGTCTATAGCCTGGGCTCCTTATCTCGGTATCGATCGAGTTCAAAGAGAGACATTCACTGGGATTTCCGGAGCTACCGCTGCTAATGAGCTACGAGCCTCTAAAGCGAATCCCTCGCGCACCCTGCGAGGGGATTTGTAGGTCAGCCTCCATCCCCGCCCCATCGGCGATCCTCCCGCATCGGAAATGAAATCCGAATCGATCGGGGCGCCGAGTCGCGCTCACCTCCGTCACCTCCGCCGCTTCTCGAATTACCTCGGGGCTCTTCCTCTCGACGACGGCACTTCCTCGCCGCTTCCTCGGCGAGTCACTCACTCCACAGCACAGCAACACCCCGCACTCGCAGAAGAACGCACCCGCATTGGGGACTCGGCCCTCGCCCGAGTCTCGCCGCACTCCCGGGTACCCGGACACACCGGCTCGCAACCGCGCACAGAGCTATACTCCAGGGTAAGAGAGCACCGGGGCCTGCGGACCTCGCGAGAGAACGCGTCCGCACGGACAGCGAAACCGATCAGTCCTCCGCAGGGCGCATCCCGCGACTGCACTCCACCGGTTAGATGGCGCCCCAGTGACCGGCGCGCGCTCCTCGCCGCCGCCGCTGCCTCCCACTCCGGCCCGGTCTCCCCGGGCGCCGGGAGGGGCGCGCCGCTCGGGTGGGGAAGGATGCGGTTACCTGGGCAACGCCGGAGATCGACCGAGGGTGGCTCGCGACCCCGGCGCTGGTATCGGGGTGGGCGCCCCTCGTTGTCACCAGGTCGGGCTGCAGGTGAAACCTTTGCCGTTTCACCTGCAGCCCGACCCAGGCGGACCAGAGGAAGGGGGAGGGGGTCAACCACCCCCGCCACGGGGTCTGTCTTCTTTCTTTTTCTCCTTCCCTTTATGATACACTGGTTCTCTTTCGCTTTTGCGGCTTTGATATTGTATCTCTCCAGCGTACCTTCATTTCGAAATTATTTACTTAATACGACTTCCACATTTCCATGTCATTCCATTACGCTAGAATACTCGGTGCTTCTGCTCGAAAGTTTTGCAGATGAACGAGTTATCTTACTTTGGTGTCTTTTACAAATATTTCTTGCATTTTAATAATATTACTATGCATGCCCATGTATAATTTAATGAAGTAATATAAATTTATGACTTGATTAACGGATAACAAATATTCGTGTAACAAATATACGAAGCCCTTCGCATATTTGTTTAAAAAAAGATAAAAAAACTTTGTTATTCCATTTTTTTTATCTATACAATTTTATCTTTTGCAAAAAATGGAAAATCTTCTTCTTTTGATTAAAAGACTGAATGCAAAGCAGCTACACTGATATGCAATACACATCTATGATAATCCGTAGAACTTTTAATAATATTATTTGCATTAATTTTCGTACTTTGTAATTGCGTAAAGTTCACTACTATTTAAATTTACAAAGCTTCGCTATTAATTATTAAATACGCATTTAATTAAAGATAATGTAATGAAATCCAGATCAGACTGAAAACTGTACAACATTTATGATATGATTTCGTAATTTATGTAATTAACATTAATAGCAACTTTCCATGCTTTTGAGCGCAAGCACAAAAAGATAAAAGAAAAAAAATTCAAAAAGCTGTACATAATAAAGAAAATTACTTTTCGTGGAGGGTCGCAAAGACAAAGAAGAAGTGGCGCCAAATGAAAAAGTAACGAAGACGTACAAGCTTCCGAATAATTAACAATCTATTCAAAAACTTATCCACTAAATCTTAGTGACTCGTGCTAACCAAAAGTATTACCCCTAGAAATACAACGTCATTAGTCATAAACATGTTGTATTTTCATGTCAAATCGTAAATCTTCAAACCAATCCAACTCCTACATATAAACACGTGGTCATCGTAACATGTACTTAAAATACGGACACTTCGGATTTCATCGAGAATAACAAAAAAATTAAAATTCATCAATTGATTTTTTCTTTTTGATCCTAGCACAATATAAATCGATAACTAACTAGAACCGATAATATCCGAAATTTTTACATATATTTTAAAATTGCTAAAATTGAGACGCAAACCGTATTTTTATTCAATTCTTTACTTAATAAAAATCATCAGTAACTTATGTCAAAATCTTTAATTTCAAATGTATTTCATAATGATCCAATAGTTATTTCAAACCCTTTTTCTTTGCCAACGAAAAATTATTAGTAAATAGTTTTTGCAAAACATAAAAATGATAATTTTTTTTTAAAATAAATACTTAATATCTTATTAATAAAGAAATTCCAAATTTATTATCTTGTAACTTTGATATACCCTAATGCTTTCTACATTATAATTTAACAGTTTTAAAATGTTTAAGAATAATTATGCTTAATTCACACGTAATTAATTATATTTGATAACATAATTAATTTAAATACCTTTTTGAAATATTGAAAATACACATGATAAAAGTAACGGAATAATCTATAAGAATAATGAACTTCTCATGATGGTATAACCGAAACACAAATTTATAAGCAATTATAAATTAAACCTTGCGAATTTAAAAGTATGGAAAAATTTTTTTTTTTTTCACCGAAAACTTATTATTTTTTAATAAAATTAATTGAAAGTAAATTTGCAAAGATTAGCATACTCATAAACTACGTATTGATTAAAAAAATGAAAAATCATTAACCAGTAAAATCTTTTTTTATTTGCTTCAAAATTTCTTTTCATACATCAAAATTATACTAAAATTTTGAAGAATCCCCTAGTATTTTGTCGATAAACCGTACGTAAATGGTACGCATTGTAGTGACGTCAACTTCGTAAATCGAGCGAATAAAAATAGTACGAAATACCAAAACGCCTTTCCTTCTGATCGGTCCCAAAAGCTCATAAAACACACGCGCGCACGTCCACACAAACAAGCACGCTTACACTAAATAGCAAGTAAAATATTTATATAGTGTGCAAGGTGAAAGGTAGAACAGGACGCAAGCGGAAGTGATACTGGAATACCGTTAAAATAATATGTTCGAAGAAAAGGGGAAAAAGTGGAAAAAATGAGAATAGCGTTGAGGATTTTATCGACTCGGCGATCCTGAGGAGTGTCGGCGCGACTCAAGAGACTGCGCGGCGCCGGTGTCGAGGTCGTGTGCTCGCACTCGTGCTCGGGGTCCTGGTGGGTGGGGAACCGAGACTCGACTCGCGTACCGCGTGAACTTCCAAACACTCCGATTCCCAACTCATCCTCCTCGGTTTCTTCACCCCCAAAACTCCTCGAGAATCACCCCTTGACACACCGAACCTCGATCCCGGTTTCCTGCTCCTTCCTTCCGTGTTCGTTGTCTCGCACAGATATTCTTTTGAACCTTCCTCCCTCGTTATTTTTCCTGGTGCTTTTCCTTTACCGGGGGAAAAAATTTTCACTGGTCTTGTGCTCAACAGCTTACGCATTTTCATCATTTTATTATTTTATTATTAAATCTGAATGTTTATCTTTTTTTCACTGCGATCAAGAGATCTCTTATTAATAAGCTCAAGTCGGTAGTCTTAATGGTAAAAAAAACATTCGTGATTGTAAACTATTTTTTATTGTTTTAACTTGTTTGAAATAAACTATGACAGGTGTCTCATGCAACAATACTAGTATTGGAAATAAATTTTATTTTTTTTCTGGTAGATCGCAAAATTGATTGTATTGCAGTAAAAGTGTAATTATATTTCTTCGCAAAATGAATGTAATTTATTGTGTACCGTAAAAATTGAGTATTTATATATATATATATATATATATTTTTATTCTTAATATAATGCAATAATTATTGAAAATATTTTTTTTATTAAAATTGTTACATCTTGTTTTGATTTAAAAATTGTCAAGTTTTCAGTAAGCAACAATTTTATTATAGCTACTATTGAAACTATATTTCAAACATAACGTCGAGTAAAATATCATACGACTTCATTTGACTTCATTTTTCTTCAATGTTTATAAAATATTGAAAATAGCACAGATTTTTAGTCTTGAGAAATATGCCTAGAAGCAATAACTGCCAAGGAAATTTTTTCATTTAATTTCTTATTCACATTTGCATTTCATTTAGTTTTGGAAGGCACGGCTCCATAAATTCAAATATGCTTTAGAATCTCTTGAAGAGGAAACAGTGCACACCGAAAATGAATAAAAGAGCAAATTTACGGTGTCTATAGGACAAATCGAGTTGTTACATTGATTACCCATTCACCGAGAGATTATCGCGAAAATGGCATAAAAAAGAAAAGCGAATCCAGCAATTCCGCTGCGCAGAAGGTTTTTTAATTTGTACGCCGTCTGGGCGCAGGCGTGGGCGGGCGCCTCCAAATGCCTCCAAAGGGACGAAAATACACACGTAGACACGGAACTGCAAATTCCCACCCCCGAAGCCATCCCCATACACTCGCCCTTATATGGCTTTTCCAAGTTTGCCACCTCGCCAAGCGCTTTCCCTCCCTGTCCAATCCGACTGTTTTATACTTATTTTTTTACGTTCCAAGAGCATTGCTGCATTTTAATTAAGCTCTCTGAATTTGATGGGGAAATTAATTTCGTCTTCGTCTTGGAATCAATATTTGTTCTCCTTGTTGTAGGGTAGTTGGCAACCTCATGAAATTAGCCAAAGAGAAAAATACACGAGGGTTTGGCCTGAGCATTTTTTACATTAATAATAATAGTTTAAAAATGATGGGCTTATAACTATAATAAGAAAAATAACTTGTAAAATGCCATATTCACGATAAGATATGGAGTTGTTTTAAACTTTTAAATGAAGATATTAATCCAGCAAAAATTGGAGTCACAGTATCCTCTTTTGACTTACTCAAAATATCCGTTTGAAATAAAATGCCCCAATAGATCTAGTGTTGGACTTGGATTTGTCCTCTGCAAAACTAAATTGATTTCTGAACGCCGCAGTTTTGGAGCTCGTGGACAGGGAATTTAATCTCGTCTGCCACGTGAAAGGATCGCGAAAAGTCAAAGGACTCTCGCCAAATCTGCAAATGGAAAGGGCAATTAACCGAATCCGACGAGACTTCAACTTTTTCCACTCCAACTGGAGTCGCTGGGCTCCATTTGGCCGTCGGCGCGACTCGAAATAATAACAAAACGCCAAAAGCGGTCCAGAGTCGGACGCGAAATCCGAGATCCGGGGCTCGGGCGGCGACAGCCGGCGTTTACTTTATTTAACGAGATACGCTCCGCTGATCTCCATCGCTTTGCGTAATTGACAACGATCTAATTGAAGTTTGCACTTTTAATATGAATTAACGACCATACGAATACAATAAAATATATCCCCGGCTCTTGTTCGCACTGGTATCATTCCTCCTATTCCGCTTAAATGAGATTTCCAACGATTTTCCAAGCGTCCAAGCGTCCCGGCAAACTTTGCCCCGGCAAATGCACAACTTCCGCCGCAGTCTTAAAATTTCATTCGGCGTATTTTCCTTTTTTCTCATAGTCCATTTTTGATATTTTAATTGTCTGCCTCGCCTTTCATTAAAAATATCATACTTAAACGCGGTTTTTATATCAACAAGTCACTTACCATGCTTACCATATTTCTTCTTATTTTTATTGAATAATAACAACTTTTCTGCCTAAACTTTCACCGCAAACATTTCAAAACAAATATATCACAATTTTTTCTAATATTATACAGAAAAAGCATCAAAGTACTTCTTAAAACAATTATTTACGTCTTTATGCAATGCAATTATACAATCTTTTTATTGGTAAAAATTATGATAATTTTAAAACTTAATTATATAACACTTAACTTTCTTACGCCGACCATTTAAAATGGTAAATTACAATAAAATTTTAAAAGTATATGATATTATCTAAAAACAGTAATGTTTTTTCTAATTAAAAAACTAATCTTGAGACGGTATTTATAAAACATTTACCAAAATTAAATTAATGTTTTATTTAATTAATTATTTAATGATAATTTTAATTTAATAATTAATAATGTGATTTATAATATATTTAATATGACAAAAATAGCTGATGATTTACTTTTATCGTATATGTTTTATCGTGAATGTACAATTTGAAGGAATATTACTAAATATAATATCCAACATAAATTTGATGACGATATTCATTTGTTATATATAAAATCTTTTTATTTAATAAAACATCAACTATATTTTCTAAAATTTTTACTTCATTGTCCAAGTATATTAAAAATACTGAATAATTGAAAGTACTATTTTTATTGTCCAAACAAGCGTGAATAATTTCTACCGATAATTGTTATATTTATATATGATCTCCCTAGTGTTGAAGTGTTATTGAGTTTATGCATTAAAATTTCTTTTTTATTATTAAATTTTTTAATCCTAAAACATCAATAATGGATATGAGTCACAACCGGAACGATGGAATATAAAAGTTATGTGAAAGGCAATTGTTCTTTATCCCTAATAATCATGTTTTAGGCATCTTACACTCGATAGTTCAAATTAAAATGAAGATTTGCATAATCGACTAACAAGAAAATTTCTACTCGCTCGTTTACATGCACACGTAAAATTTATAACTCAAAATTCATTTTCGTGATATATTTACAATTTTTTTTTCTGAATAAGTTAATAATTATTTACTAGTTTCACGGTCAAAAACCCATTGATTAATAGATTAAATTAATATAAAAAATTGAATATATAAATTAGCTTTAAAAAAGTAATATTCAAAATTATTTATTATTAAATTCTTAAGTGAATCAAAATTTATTTAAATTTTTATTTAAAAAAATTATATTTGCAGATAAAATAAAAATGTTTACATATTCACGCCTTTTCAATGTTTATTTATTTAATAATTTTATTATGCTTATGCTAAATACATGGATTTAAATTCTCTTTTATCCAATAAATTATGTTTTTATAATAAATTAAAATTAAAAATTTTATTTTATCCAAATATGAATATTATTTTTAATTATAACACCTACTATTGCTGTCATTTAAACTGTTTATTTAATACGTGGATATATTATAATTTATGTACCAAGTACGTTATTAACGTTTGGTAAATACTAGAATTTTGGGTAGTTCGTACAGTATTTTTCGACACTGTCAAGTATTTTTGTAATTATTATTGTTTATTTACCAAAGCATTATTAATGATTATAAACAAAATCGTTTGTGCATGCAAAAAAAATTATAAAAACATTAATATTTATACGACATTATTTGCTTATAGGCTATCAAAATCATGAATTATTAGTTATCATTAGTTATAATTATTAGATTATTTATCAAGTTCATTCGAAAAAATCGTATAAAAGTAAAATTTTGCCAAATCATTTAAATTAACTTGTATTGCACATCTGAATAAAGTTTTCCTCAAAAATTTGTGCAGGAGAAATTTAAAATAAAACCGAGGAATCGCATGGGGGTGTGCACCTCCTACCCTTAGCCAAGCCACTCATACAGGTACATTGAGCTTTGCCCCGGTAGCAAAGATCATAATTGCCTCGATTGGCCAATTAGCGCGATTAATAGTGTCGACTGTGCATCCTCCGCCTGCCCATCAAGCCGGTTGATCGATCAACCTTGTCGAAGGGTTGAAGGGCCAGACAGGAAAACCCGTGTCCAGCTCAGCTCGAGAATCTTGCGTGCGAAAACCTTTTGATCGCTCGGCGCATGTAATGGCGGATTAACAATTTGCTCCATATTCCGCGACTCACTACTCCAGGCGATACGGCCGAATTGGAATTTCGCGAAAATAATGGAGGCAATGAAAGTGGCGCGGGACTTTATCGGCTCTAATTAGCTTAGCGAGCTCATTACGTTTCGATACTCGCTCGTGTTCAAACTTAAATGGTTGCACGGCGCTAAAGTCGCGGCTAGACCGAGTCTTTGATAATTAGCTTTATAAAGCCTTGTTTATCTTAGTCCCGTTTATATTAAAGATTTCGCGATGGAAAATGTTTCGCGTATTATATTTGCTTACAAAGGGGGAGTTGGTGTGCGTGCACGGGTCTACACGCTACACAAACGCGACTCGACCCTTCATTTACGGAATAAACACTCACGGCGTTGGAACGTTTCAGCCTCACTCTTATTCCCGAGATTAAGCATGTCATTATTTTTTCAATTTTTAATTATAGTGTATTTTTACCTGCGCCCATTACAACTTTATTATAATTATTAACTGGATCACAAGAAATATTTACCATATCTATATTAACAGAAGAACAATTTACTTGGTTAAATTTTTATGCGGTCAATTCGAACAGGAGTGTGTAATTTTCATGTCACATTGGTTGTTATAAACTTTATTCAACATCAATTGATAATCATTTGTTGGTAGTTCCCCTGAACATAATGTAACAGTGTATTTTTCATTTTTACTTTACAACAAGTTCAATAATGTGCTAATAACATGATATGCCAAATAATATTTCAATTCGTTTTTATATTTTTATTTTTCTTGGCAGAGTCTTTCTACAAGCTGAGAATCTACACTGTGTTTAAATTATATTTTCTCCTTTTTTTTTTCTTTCTTTTTTCTTTCTTTCTTTTTCTTTTTCTTCATAAAGTAAATGCTTTCAATTTTAATGAAGATATTAGGCAGGTTGAATAAATTAAATCAAAGATGGTTCAAAGCTAAAAAATGATTCCAATTTAAATTTACGAGACCTAATAATATTCTTTCGTCGCAGATGACAAAGAGAATTCTTAGTCGAGAATTAAAATAAAAATTCATCAACCAGAGTTATAAGAGAAAAACGAAAAAATGTGGCACCGAGGAGATCGATAACCAAGAAAAACAAGTGCTTCCAGAGACTAAAGTATGAAATTAAATCTTGCTGCATATGCACGAGCAAAGTTCGGTGAAAGAGGAAAAAAGAAAGCCTAAAAAGATCCTCGGAAGAGAAAAAGATGATTTAAAAGCAAAAAGAGGCAAATAGAAGTCGCTAGGCGGCTAAAACAAAACTCGAGGTACAAAAGAATTCCGAGACTCGCCGTTTCAGTGGTCTTGCAGCTTTTAACACCGGGGAAACGGTGGTGAGGGATAAGTTCCAAAGGTTAGAGGTCAAAGTTGAGTTCTATGGGTATGGTTACAAGTGTTTAGCGCTGGTCACGCGTGTCTCCCCTAGGAGTTGGCGCGCGAAAGCCAATTTCGCCGGTTGAGAACTCGGAATCTCCTCTCATTTTCCATTCAAACTCCATTCTCAATTTCAATAATTCAAATAAAAATATCCACTCGAGAGACGCCATTGCTTAAACAGAGTGTAAGCTAATTTATGCAGAGGCCCGTAAAAGCGAGAATACCATATACCACACTTAATTTATTTTATTTTTATTAATTACATAAGAAGTGGACCTTCGCTTGATGCACATGCACACGGGTCTGTGTTGTTTTATTAAATTTATATTGCTTCTTAATCCGTAACACAAGAAAAGCACATTATAAATATTATTTCAGTATGATAAAACATTGGTTTTTTTTTACTTGAAATATGTATTGGCTTTTCTTGGAAATATTACTTATATGTTGATGCGTTCAATAAAAATTTTAAAACCAAAAGACAACTTTACATTTACTTTATAGTGATTATATGTATTTTATTACGTATTTTCTTTATTTTATTTTCTACTCGCAAATCAAATGTGACCTAAGTTTACAAAATGTTTTATTAGATAAATTACATTAGTTTTATGAGACTTTATGAATTTCATTAATAAAAAATTAATGATTTGAAAGATTTTAACTATTTTACAAAATCTTTAATATTTCTTTATCTGCATTTAATAAAAAATTTATTAATATCGTAGAAGTAAAAATCTTCAGGTACAGAATTAACCTAAAAAAAAAAATATTTTTCTTATGAAGTATTTTTGCATTTTTTATTCATTATTTTTCACTACATCATAATATTTTATGATTCTTTTATTACTTTTACTGTTCGAATGTATCGAAATTGTATTCAAACTTTAATATTCAAGTTTTAAACTTATCAAACTATTCTCTAGAAATATTATTTTAAAGATTTATTTTTTTAAATTTTAACTAACTAATTAAAAAAAAATAAAAATTTTGATTATTTAACATCGAAGTAAGTTACTGCTATTAAAATATTAATACTGAATAATACGCAAAAGTTCAAAATTGTTAAAAAAAGTAATTAATTTGTAATAAAAAAATGAACAAAAGTATTTTTAACTTTAAAAACATAAATATGAGGTTTTGATATGAGCTCCGACCCTTTTCCCGCGTTTTCGACCATACTAAAATAATAAAAGGTGGTTTCAATGCAATGATTAAGCAAATATTAAAAAATTTTTTTCGCATTCGTTAACACATTAGGGATCGGTATTTGACTGTCAGATCAATTCCTTCCTCCTCTGTAATTTGTGCATTTAAGGTCGAAGTTCTATTAATGAACAAAATACAGGTTTAAAATAAGTTGTTAAATTAGGAACCTTAAATATCAAATGTCAATTGGGTAAAAATATCAGCGATAAGAAACGCGACAAAAATGAAAAATACACTTACGAAATCGATAATTTGCACCCTTTTAAAAAAGTTTTTGCATTAAAATAAAAAAATCTAAGATATAAAATTTAAAATTTAATTTTTTTTTTAAAATAGTTTTATCAACATAGTTTTTTTTTATAGTGAAATTTTCATAAGAGTTCTCGTAATTTATTTAAAGATGAAGTATTTGTCTTCGCACAAATTGGAAATATTATTGTTGCATTGTACCGTAGATATCTAAATACTTAGAAGATAGTAACTAAATAACATATTTGTACATAATTTATGATACAAAATATTGAGTATTTGTTATGAAATTTATGGAGCTTAATAAATTTAGTCATAATGCAATGAATTATATGGAGATTAATCTACAACGTACCTGTTTGAGTTATTCTCTAATCGCTGTTATTCTTTGCCTCCTTCATTGTCAAAGTTCTTAAACTCTCAGAGAAAAATTACAAGATGAATTTGCAATTCTCAAAGGTTTTTCACACGGCTTTGTACTTCTGACTAAATTAGTATCTAATAAATATTGTTTGTCCATATCAATATTATTTCATCTAATAACTCAAATAAATGTTGAAATATCAAAGTATTTTGTACAAAAGTCTTTACATAAATCTAAAACTATTCGATTGATTTCTGTGCTCTTGTGTTTTATTACTTTATTTATATTGCATAGTATCATTTAATTTAATTTAATGCAAACAATTACTTATTTCAAAAAATTAGTGAAATATCATCTTCTATATTTGATACTAAAATTAATTTATATTCATGGATTAAGCATTTAATTCTTCATTCAGATTAGCCAATACAAATTTATTTAGTAGTGCTATTATAAAGTTTCTATTAGAGAAATCGTAATTAAATTCTATGTAATATTGAATGATAAAGGCTATTAATATTAAGATGCGCTTATCGTATAATAATGATAACTATCATGGGAATATTGTCAATAGCATTGAATACTTTAGTATTAAAGTTACAAGTATCCCAAAATACTCGTCTCGCATTAATTGACAGAATAGAAAATTTATAATTTATTAATAAATTTATCACGTTCATAAAATATTTAGCATCGTAAGCTTTCCTGATTTAGAAACGACCCACTGACATAATAAATTGCTTATCAAAAAGCAGAAACGTAGTTTATTTTAGTATGTTAGTTTAGAACTCGAGAGACACAAAGCAAGTGTACTACAAACTATAATTTTGCAGTCAACATGCGTCATTACGAAAATATATTTGCACAAAGTAGGAAACAACTAATTTTAACAGTGACTTAGTGGTTACTTAAATTAAAGCTCTTCCAAAGAAAAAAGTTTGTTCAAAATCTCTCCCCACTTTCAACATGCGCCCATGACACACGTAAATGCTTATCCGGGATTTCTAGGACGCACCAGGATACCGCAACAACGTAGTGGACTGCGTCAAACGGGAAACGCGGAAAATCTTCATTCAACTGACTAGAGCGAATCAGAATCACTGACATCTGGATCTTCTCTTATTTTTTTGCTTTCTGTCTCTATTTTCTCATTTTTGTTTCTATTTTTTTATCCTTTATTAATATTAATTTTTATTTTCTAACACATCGTTCAAGTATTTCATATGTTAAAGACTCTCAAGTTAAAAATTATTATTATTATAGACAAAAACAATTTTTGTATATTTTATATTTTAGATGATAATTTTATTATATTATTTAAAGACATTATAATTCTTTTTAATTTCTAAAATAGTTTAAGATATAGCCTATTTGAATATTAATCTGATACAACTAACATTTTACTTAGATCAACAATTCAATATTAAAGTAACGCATGCAGTCTATATTTTAACCTAATTAATTATACTATGTATTTAAATGTACAATTCGATCAAAGAACTTTCAATATGGTTCTAAATATTTTTTTTCTAACATAAACATATTTAGTCCAATAAATATTATTTAATCAATTATTAAAAATACCATAATTAAAAATATTGGAATTTTTATTAAACTTGATTTCAATATGCTTTTTATTCACAGTCTATATTTTTATAAAAGCAACTTTATATAAATTAAATCTTTGTTTATTAATATGAAAAATTAATTGATGTAGTGTCTGGCATTTATTACTTTAAAAATTGGCATAATATTGATGTATAATTTTATGTCACTGTATTATTTACATAAATGCATTTAAACGTCAATTACCAATATTAATATGAATTAAACAACTACAGAATTATAATATGTATGCGAATAGAAAAAATTAGACACTTTTTCAAAAATAAAATTTAAAAATCAAACAAATTTATGGTATCTTCTTATTAATTCATATTGTAATAAATATTAATAAATTTCAACCGCTCAAATGTGAATGTAAAATATAACAAATTAATTTTCACAAACGGCAAAAACATACTATGAATGAAGAAACAAAATTGTGTCCACAAATGTTTTTATTATCTAAGAAATATAAAAATCAAACATTTTATTTATAAAATTTACATCATACAAAAATAAAATTTTTTTTTTGAAATATTAAAAAAATCATAAAATGTTGTTAATAATTTTTGAAGAATGATAATAATTATGTACTAAAGTATTCCTAATTATTACAAGCTTTCATTCGCAGATTAAATAAACTTTTCTATTTTATCGAATCTATTTATAAAACTAAATAATACATTTGCGATATAAAGCATCAGTATATATAAGCCTCACGAGATCAATGATATTTTCTAATCAAATATAATTAATTTTTTATTCGTATTTTTCTTTCCATTTTCCTTCAATTTCTCTTTCGGTCTCTCTCTCTCTCTCTCTCTCTCTCTCTCTCTCTCACTCACTCTCTTTCTCCCCACCTCGCTCTGTCTGTCTCTCTCGGTTATTCAGTTAGAAATTACGTATTTAATAATTAAATTAATTTTTTATACTGAAAATAAGAGCTACATGTTGAAACCAACATTGTACTACAAATTAATATATAATCATTGTCATTGAGAATCAATAATAAATAATTATACATGGAATTTTTTATAGTACACTAAATATATATCAAAAACATATGTAGTTATATTTTATTTTAAAAAATTGATATTACACCTCTGTATTTTTCATTGATATTATTAATCATTCAATTAAAATAATATGTGGTAAAATAAAAATAATAATTAGAATTTATTGTCAGTTTTAATGTTATAATTAATTATTCGACAATCATCCAATTTTTTCCATTGATCTAGATTTATAAAAGCCTAATTATCAATCTAAAAAGATTAAAAAACCATAGTTTATAGATGTACTGCTATAGCCGAAAACATTAATCTTACTCAACTACTCAAAAACTTTTCAGGAATAATAACTTAATATCTATAACGGAAAATATAAGGATCTGCAGACGACATAATTAGATCCAGTAATCAACTTGTCATTCACAACTGTTCGATTCTTCGTAAAAAAAAGAAAGCAAGTACGCAAGGAAAAGTAAAAAGAGAAGAGTAGCACGGGCGAGCGGAAAATTAGTCGCCAAATAAAAAGTATCAAATCGAGGGCTTCCGGTATTAGCTTGCACCAGCCCCGCATATCTGACCTCGATTCACTAGGACTGCTGGATTCATTTGAATTCATCTCCCAGCCTCGTTTCACGCGGGATGTGTCCGATGAAGAGTGACCCTCGCCGGCAACCTCGACCCGGGTCCGACGTACGGAGCTAAGCAGGAACCACTCATTAAAGTAGGGGCTAGGGGGCACAGGAACTCGTGGATTGGGGCTTCCCGAATTTTCCTTCGGTTTGAGGAGGCACCGAATCAGCGGAGGAATTTGGGTCTCGGGCACGTCGTGCGAAATCCGAAACCGATTACAAGGTGGCGTCTTCAGATGTTTGGCCGACTGATGGTGCGCGAGGCTTATCTAATCAGGGCCGAATTACTCGTCAATTGTTGTCGTAAGGCTTGGGCACTGAGAGTTAAGCCCGGGTAACCAATAGCCCCGAAAAGTTTTACAAGGGATAACCGGGGCATCATTTCGGATAACGGATTTGCGCACGAGAGCCCATTAGCCATGGGCTTTATCTTAATGGATGATATTTCCTAATATATCGGACGATCGCTCTCACTGCCAGTGGAATTTTAAATAAAAAATAAAATGGTGCTGTTGCCAGAAGATCATAAGGCTGAAAGCTCGAGAATCGGTTAACCACCGTTATTACGTGATTATCATTGTGCCTCGGCGCAGAGCCGCGCGTGCATTTCACGATTTTACTAAACTCCTTTCACTCGGAGTCACGGGCACCGCGGCGTGCCCGAGCCGAGCGGAACGGAATGGAACGGAACACAACACAACGCAACACAACACAACACAACACAACACAACACAACACAACACAACACGATAAATTTCACGTGGACTCGCTCTCACACGCGTCTTGCGTCTTCCGTCCACCTCCTCGCCGATGAAACCGCCGGGAGAAGGGCGCAAGACACCGTGGTGAGCGCGAAGATTAACGAACGGCTCACCAAGTACTCGGGAAAGTCGAGGTCGCGACCCCAAGGGGAGTTGGGCCGGAGGTGATCGATTGTCCCGGTGTCAAATGTGCTTCGGCGCCCCTTTTTGGGCTCGGGATGAGGTCTTGGTGAGTCCGCCTTCGGTGCTCCTGTAAATTGATAACTCAGCTCTCTTATGCAAATGCCAAAAAAACGCCTTGACTCTCAAAGAGCCGGCGACTTTTCGGCAAATTATTCAACAAATTATCAATAACCTTTATTCTGTGCCGTATTTGTTCCGCAGTTTTTATATTTATATCTATATTTGGATGCTATCCGCATCTCTTTAAATGTGCAACATGATCTCAGTTGTAATGCCGAAATCACATTTTCATCGTGCTCCTTGAAATATACGACGATCTTCGTTAAAAATTAGTTTCCCATAATCTTCCAAGTGCATTACGGATGCATTAAAAATAATAAATACGCGTCATCAGCGATACACATAAAATCCTCTACACCGGCAAAATTTTTTTCCCGAATATCCGCACTTGCACACAAATAAGCGATACACGCGTGAATCCGCAAATGACTTAAGGTACAATTCAAAGAGAAATGCATTACGATTCAATGCTGATATATATTTCTCATCTCATGCATATTGTCATGTGCGCAATCACATTAACAATACAAGTACATGTATGCGCGTGTGTAAAAAATACGTGCATTTAAGGTCGCAACGCGCACTACTGAGAATTACGCTGGCAATTTTCTCAAAGCAATCGAGGAAAACTTAGTGGAGCTGAGTGAAATTCTACACAATTGTATTTAATTGTAAGACGTAATGATATTAATATACTGCTAATGTTCTACTGGATATTTATTCAGATTTAGTCTTAACAAAATGAAAGTCGAATTAAACATACGAGAATGGAAAATGAGCAATTGTGTAAAAACAATGTACAAGTGTACATTATGTGAAAGTTCATTATTTTAACATAATATTAAATTTTAATGAACACTCGGATATGTTACCGTTGACATTATGACCATTTCTGCCCTCGTAAAATAAGAAAAATATAATAATAAAAACAAATCAAAAATAATTATAATACAGTGTATAGGTATATTCGTACAATTAAAATTATGCGTATAATATGTATGAATAAATTTTCTATATTTATGTAAATGTCATAAACAAATATTAGTTCATTCTGTTTGCAGATAAATTTGACTTAAATTATTTTATATTTATAGCTAATATTTATAGACTAAAAAATATTTGTATTTCATGATGAATATTTTGATGATATACGTGTATATATATAAATATTTTTTTTAAATATACGTCAGCGCGAATCATGTCCTTTCACTAAGAGAAAGCTATTCATACTATTTTAAAAAAAAGTTTCAATATAAAAGTATGTATTTCGTGTTCTCCGGAATCAATTTTTCTCGTGTGATTAAACATAATTTTTCGTAAAAAAATTTAACGTAATACATAAAGTGCAATATACGTTACAAATTACAATTTAATTAACAACAACCCCTTACACAACTAAAAATCAATAATCACTTGTATTGATTATTTCGTTTAATTTATTTTTACTTTGTATTTCTATAAAACAAAAAACTAAATGGGCATTATAACATAATAATCTTAATGAATTTATAAATGTTAATATCAAATTTATGATTACATATAAACTAACATAAAATTAATTATTTATTTAATTGTTTATAATTTATTGTAAATATAATTTTGTAAAATGATTATTGATTGTTAATAAAGAGAGTATAAAACAGTATAAAATGTACATGGAAAATCGAAAACCTTTATTGAGTCAAACTTTTACAATAATTTTTTATAGTATGTTAAGACAGTATAACTTTTCAAGAACAGTCTTCAAAAGTTTCAAACTTTTTTATGTCTACGATTATTGATAGTCTTGTTGTTCGATTACAAATACGAGCTTTACTTTTTTGTCGTCTACATTGGAAATTTCAAGAGTTTTGGTGTTGATTTTTAAAAAAAATATTTTCACAATAATTCGAAAGATGTTATTGTGCAATAATAAATGTATTGCTAGTTACTTTCAAAATCAATAGATTGGTAGTGGAGGATGTGACCGAGCTTTTATTTAATATTTAATAAAATCAGAATTTTTTTTTTTTTCTGATAATATTGGATAATTCTAAGTTAGTTGAATTTTTTTTTATTCTTAAACCTGAAATCAAGTTTACTGCTCTCGAATTGTTATATGTAACAACGTCTGCACCAAGGGAACTTATTTGTAATAATTTACAATTGTTTTCGTGCATCAGATAACTTTGAGTGGCAGATAAATTGTCGATCGAGTAAAAGACTTACAATGCTCTGCAAAATCTTTTTTGAAAACTTGTATTTGATGCAAGTCAAACATTTAAATTATGAAACGAAAAATCTGTACTAATTAAACAATGCGAAAGCAGATTTCCAATATAATCCAGATGTTCCTGTTAGCCATAAATAATTCTCGTGAAAAACTGTGTCTACCTCTAGGCTCTCCAGTGACTCGTATGCAAGTTCTTTCCTCTCGGGGTAAATATTTAAGTGCGAATTGGGGTTATGGCCTCGGGGTGAGGTAGGGAGGGAGGGAGGGAGGGAAAATTTGCTCGTAATTATTGTTGGTGAACGGATGCTGATGCACTCGATCGGAGCTCCGACAATTGCTGGGGTTGCCATCAGGCCTCGTCAGGGCTTTCCCGACCTTTGCACAATCTGTTCTACCTCTGCTGAAGCACAATAATTAATTTATGAAGCTGTGATGATGCTCTTCTTCTCGTTAACCCCGCATAAATGATTATGGAGCGAAACAAATCATTCGATAAAAATTGTTTTAAAAACCATTCATTGTATTGTGAAAGAAGTTTTATTTGTCGACAATAGAAAAAAGTAACGTCTGCAGAACAGTTGATTGCCCGTATCTGTTAATTTATTTACTTTAAATTACTTGTAATGGTTCCTTTATTATTTTATTTAATTAATCAGCTTCTATGTTAGAAACGGGACAAGTTGTGCGACAATTTTAGTTTGTGTGATTGATAGTATCTTTTACCGAATGCGTCCTAGAACAAAAAGCATCGTACATTTATCCTAAAACAACTCTGGTAAAAGAATTTTCTTTTCACCCCTAATTCATTTTTATCAAACAATTTATATAATGTTTCTAACGGATTAAACTCATAATCATATGTAGCCAAAATAATAAAAGTAATAATTAAATAATCGTATAAAGTAAAATATTAAAAAAATGAACAGAAGTAGTTAATAACAATGAAATGAAAAATTAATTACTTAAATGTAAAAATGGATGTACATCATGAATAGCTTTCCACAATAGACATTCATGTTGAATAAATATGCTTTCAAATATTTTTTAAATAAAAAATCATATAAAAATAAAATAAAAATATAGAAACGAGTTGTTTATCGGAATATTCAAGATGTTACATCAATCTCCTTTTTGAGGAATTCATCACTGTATTTTGTAAAATATGAAAGTACAAACATGTACATAATATTGAATTCTGGGATTATTTCTAGTCAATGTTAATTATATATATAATTTTAAACAGAATTCTTTTTGTAACATAAGTTATAATTATCAAGTTACAATTTTTATATAAAAGTATTTTAACATAAATCAAACGTCAAATGAATATTGAATAAGACGTATAATTGTTTTTATTAAATGTTACAAGAAACCAAAATCAAGTAAAAATTAGTATTTCAAAAATATATCAATAATATAGAACAATATATGTATTGTATTCCTTAAAAATAATACCCAAACTAATTTAAAAAAAAAGGATGCACATATTGTAGAAATACGAAAAATAAATTATTTTAAAAATAAAATAATAATATTAAATAAAATTTCAACGTGTAATTAACAATATTATATATGATAGAACAAAATTCATATGCTAAATTGTGAAAATAAAAAAAACAAATATTAAAAAGAAAAATTCCAATTTTACATGGCAGAAATGAGAGCATGAAGTATTAATCTTTTATCAATCATATTTATAGTGTAATTTAATCACAACTTAAGTATGTTCAAGTTATGTGAATTTTGTCATAAATTGTTATCAGTAGTTGAGATATTTTACATTAAAGGAGCTTCGGAAGCTTACATAATCATGAAGATGAAGTTTGCAACGTTGCATGCAATGAAAATTGTACTGCCGAAACATTATGGGTACTAGGAACTACGTAGATTTCCCAAAATTACTACAAGACATCATTTGCAATATTAATTCAAATGAATAATTTAACTGAAAAACAATAATTTTTGTTTCTAGAGTTTAATTCATACAGAAAATATTTATGCATACGAGCAAATGAAAAATAGGAAAATGAAATTATTGTACCGAAACTTCTATATTAATATTATACTATTGTTATGTTGTAGACAAAATGTATGAATAATTTTCTATTATTTAATACTACATGTTTGGGTATATATTACTACGATCAGACACATTCTACCAGTTAAATTCCGTATAGACATACGCTATCTTTCTTTCTTGATATAGCCTGTCTCCTTTTCACTCTTGAAAGCACACTTTCATTCTATTTTGTATTTATAGCGAAATTATTACCTAGCCGGTTTGTCTTTTAAAATTTATTTTGTAACAATGTAACCAATAAATACTGTAACGAATGGAGGATATATGAGGTTTTGTTAAAATTTGTTGAACCCGTTATTGCTTAATTACGAAGGAATTTCGAAAAAAAAAACCTTGGTTTATGCGGTAATGGAAGAGGTGAAAGCACGTGTGAATAAAATCAGGACGTTTAAGATAAAAATTGTAAATTATGTACATTTTAAAGATAGCGCACAGTTTTAGAACTAAGCAACAAGAATTTACTCGTGCTAAAATAAAGATTTAAGGGTAGTGCGAGTGACATGTGGATTTCGTTAACTTTTGAAATAAAGTGCAAATGTTTTACAGGAGAATTCCTTTGGATTTTAAAGGCTTTTCTTTTCGAAGCTCATCGAAAAGTTTTTATACGAAAGCTTCGATTGTTATTATTTCAGAGGCATCGAATGCAAATAAATGGATCCTGAGCCCAGCCAAAAGACAGCAAATGTAGGAAGTGTGGAAAGAGATGAAAACCTGGGGGAAAAAGGATTAAATTTAAAAGCCGACTGGCAAATTCTACTGATGTACAATATTTTTTTCAAATTTTTTTTATTTTAAATAAATAAGTGTTTAACTATAGGTAATCCTTTATCATTTCCATTGATTAGTGAAATTTTTTATATTTTTATACAAATAATAAATAACAACTGTTTATGTTTATAAGCAGCTATAAATTACTGTAATATTAAATTTTAAAAACAGTTAATAATACATTTGGTACAAACATAACAATAACTGGGGATGAATTAAATCTACGGAATGGGTTGGTTGAATCAAAGAAAATGAGCGTCAAGAAATTATCTTTGCAATCACTGGCAAACGCGAAGCTCGGTTTTAATTTTAATGTAGTCCAATGAGAGCTAATGACTAATGGCTCTGAGGTTCTTTCGCGGGCAATTCGCATTAACGATCGTATAAAAAGAATCGCACTTAATCATCAAATCAATTCCCCGGCTGGGCAAAAAGCTGGGCAAGTCGGCTGGGTCGCAAAAAACTTCCGAAGAATAGCGAGGCGGTGCTAAATCCGCACGAGTTGCGGCATCGTCCTCGGCATTGCGCGGCAAGGTTATGAACACGTCTAGACGTTCCTGGCGCCGAACCCAAAGTGGAAGAGGAATTTTCATTTTCCGTATTTCAGTTGGAGGTAGTGCGAGGACAGCTGCAAAATAATGGAAAAAGTACGTCCGCGGGCTCGGGGGAAGAAAATCCGGATGCGAGTTGCCGGTTCCCGACGCTTTTTCACCCTTTTTCCGAGCGAGGCGAGCGTGGAAGAAAGGATTTATAATGCACCGAAACTTTAAATCTTTGATCGCTTTGCTTGTCTCTTTTTAAATTGCCTCTCTCTCTCTCTCTCTCTCTCTCTCTCTCTGCTCAATTGGTATTCGACCAATTGGTTGATTCGAGCTGCAAGTCGTGCTTTTAAAACTCCAGGCATAAATTCTGGAGCAAGAATTCACTTAATCCAAAGTCGCTCTAATCTGAATGACTGGAAACAAAGTAAATCTCTATTGCGTATTTAATATACGAAAAAGTAAAAATGATTGCTAAATAATCGATTCGATATATCTGATTATTGTGGGTGGTGGAGACTTGAGTCGGAGGCAAAATTCTGCAGTTGAATAATATTTACATGGCATTGTGTGGAATCGGAAAAACAAGACTTGGGTGGAACTGAACAAACTTGAAAGAGCAAACAAAATAATGTGTGTATAAATAAATAAAATAAACTTTAAATCGAACTGAAAATCTCCAGCAGTAGCGAGACCAACGGAATATCTATGAATCTGAAATGCAAGAATGTATGCAAACGTAAGTTCTCAAATTTTGCAACATTTAATAACTAACGCAATAGTTTAGAATAATCCTATCGATTGGTGATCGAAAGTGGTTTTGGTCGGTTCATAGAGTTCTGAAGATGAATGCTCTTCACAAACTTATGAAAATGATTTTAAATATAATTATGAGCTCAAGCGATCATTAATGACGTAATTATTACAGGAACCGGTTTAAATCTGAAATAATAGCATCTATCTAGGGAATATCGCCAGCATTATCCGAACAAGAGATCTATCCTTCAATTTTTGTAGAAACGTACGCTCAAATAACAAGAGTCATCAAAGAATGCGACTGAGGAGGAATGCACGAGATAGAAAGGTATGCCAGAAAGCTACTGAAAAACGAGTAGCAACGGGACGGAGGATCGGAGGGGCAAAGAGGAGGAGGAGGAGGAGGAGGAGGAGGAGGAGGAGGAGGAGGCTGAGGAGGAGGACGAAGCGGAGGAAGCCTCGTTTAGTCTCAATAGTATCTAGCAGCGTTTTCTCATCATTAGTCTGGTCGACGGTCTGGCGAACCTGGCTTTTGCACTCTCGGAGTCACCTTCGTACCAACTCCTAAATCACGATCTCCGTACCTCCAACGGGATCTCGCCTCATTCGCGATACTCAGAGGGGAGACTCACTCCGTCTCCTCGAACTCAACTGCGCTTATGTAAAACTAATGTTCTCTTTGGGCTTGTGTTGCGATGGGAATTCCTTTTCATATTTTCCGCGGACCCCACTCGAGGAAATTGATACGAATGTCCGATTTTTACTCGGATTGTTTATCATTTCGGACTCGAGTTCATCTCGATTTATTCGATTGAAACTCCTCCCTTTTGTTTGTTGAATGTCATGGGAAATCAATTTTTTTCACTTGTACCTGTAAACCCAATTGTCATTTCGATGGGCATAAAGCTTTCATTAAAACATAAACGTTAAACTTTATTCTTCAATTTTAAAAAATGCCGTATTACGTGCAAATTGGGAAAATATTGGGAAAAGGTGTCACGGTGCAAAATAGGCTTAAAGTATCTTTGCAGAGTGAAAGTTTAGCAAATGTAAGCCCATCCATTTTTATGCACATTTCTATCCATCAGTGCCTGAACAGTTGGAATGAAAATCTTTATTGACATTTAATCGTGGAATTTCTGATAATTGAATCATTTTTAAAAGGTAAACTGCAATTGATGATGTAATTTTATTTAATTTTAATTTTTAAATTAATGGAAGTATTTGATAATAGTTACCTATCGGAAGTCTGTGCTTCTACAAATATTAATAACATGAGGTTAATTTTTTGTGCATTTTAGCGTTACTCAAGCTGCATCTTTTTTATCTAAAAAAATATTCTTCTTCAATCTTGTGACCTTTGTATTTAAAGCCAGACCCTACGAGGGTACCAACACTCATCGAAATGGCGCAAGACAATCTCAATGGGTTTCAAAAAATTCTTTTAAAACAATTTGCGCCCAAAAAAGGACCCTTTTTAATACATCATAATGAAAGATCCCTCTTGCCATTTTTTCGAGGTTAAATATCATTTTGTTCGGATGCCCAAACGAACATATACAAACGGTTCACAAGAGTACGAGTCCGATCATAAAAATAAGTGATACTCACGTCCACGGGAAGCGTTCGTCATTAACGTTTTACTTTTTTTATCGCAGCTGCTTGGATAAGCCCACAAGACGAAATGCCGACCACGTGCTCGACGCCCCAGAGTGTTTGATCTCGTCGTGGCGCAGCATCCGAGCAAAAGGAGAGAAGATAAACGAAATCCATCCGCGTTATCTGCTCCTCGATTCAGGAAGCAACATCGTGGTGTCCGATTCCCGGTTACGAGCTTGCAGATTCATCTTTCGGTCCGCGGGGGCGTCGAGCAAAAGCCAGCACTTTCTCTTTCTCGGTCTTCCCTCTGGTTCTTTCTCCGGATCTCAATTTCCATCTTTCACGGCTTTCTAGTTCGCCGTCGATTCAAACCAACTGAAAACTAATCGGTTGCACTAGTGTCCAACGCCCCCACCCCCCGACACTTTTCCATTTACTTTTTATCGGCTATGATCTATCGCGGTTGCTTGCCTATTAAATATTAAATATTCGAGCCGACACAATTAGAAGAGGATCTTGTAAATTGTAAGAAAGCCCAATGTTAATCTTTGAGTGAAATCGAGAGATCTGCACGTATCCACTTCCAGACCAATAATTGATTTTGGAGAAAAACACGGTCTACTCTGCTCTTTCAATCATTAAAATTTGTATTATATAATAACATTTTTTATCTGATTTATCATTTCAAATACTGAACCCAAGGACTCTTCATACTTGAATCATATGAACATTGTTTAAGTAGATTTGAAAATGAACCAATGCCATTCATTTTAATATATATTCAATTAATTTTCATTACATCCATACTTTACTGCGGGTGCATTATATTTAATAAGTATATACGTAGGTCATAAGAACTTTATGCATGGAAGGTTCACAATTTTTTCTTCGGAGATTTCAAAAAGATTACCAATAAGATTTAACTTATTTAAAATCGTCTTTTGTTGTTTGAATTGGCATCCGTATTTATCAAAACGAATGAAGAATATAATCGCGAGTGCAGACGTATTATTAATCATTACTTCTTTTAAAATAAATACGAAAGACATTATGTATATTATATCTGGTAATCTTTTCTATTCTCAACGCTAAATATTACTAAAATTTTATTCTTCAATATCTATGTAAAAAATTCCAAAACAAATCCGAAATCGGTCAAATGATTTAGTTACGAGTAATACTGATCTTCAACGATTAAAGATAAGAATAGGATTGTAGCCCTGAATATAAATATGAAATATTAACTTCTTATATTTTGCCAATAATTGGATAGTAATGGTAAATTTTTCTTCAACATTTCAGATTGCTCATGAATAAAATAAATTAAATTCTCATTAAAATTAAACAGGTCTAACAAATGTATTCGCATAATCACACGATAATCCAATGAAAAATGCGATTCTAATTAGACCGCAACAATAGATGGGATAGCTCCGTACAAGATTACACGCACATACACACAAAAGTACACCAGCGCACACACATAATTCAAGGGGCATTTTTGAATTGAAGCTTACACAATATATATCTTATTACAGAATCAATGTACATTATTTCATGTGATTAATCATGGTGTAATCAATCTTGGGGATTGGACTTCCTGATAATTTGATACGCGACGTCGAAAGCGTCGTTGCATTGTTAATTCGAGAGTTTAAATACCTGTAGTTTGAAAACATAAGAATAACTGCGCACAAGCTTCTCTCTCCGAGTATTCATACGTATATAATTATTCGGTGTTGCACTAGATAATCGAATCCTCGTCACGTTTTCATATTGAGAGCCGATTGAGATTTTAGAATTTCACAAGGTTTTTCTTTCTCCCTTGGCGATACGTAACCTTAAGGAACTTTCACTGATGCGGTGATTGAGTTATTAGACTTTCGCCAACACCTTGATTGCGTGCTCTAAATTTTTCCTAGGAAAATTAGAAGGTACATTTTTTAAAAATTAATTTATATACTCATATGAATGTTAGTACTCGCTCAAAATAGTCATTAACTCAATCATGCATTTTATAAAGATCATCGTTTTACACGCTTTACAGTTTGAGATGTACGGATAAATTCAGTTTAATAGAAATTGTAAATTTTATCAACATGAAGTATTCATTAGTGTATGATGTATAAAAGAAAATTTTTTTTTTATATACATCAATATAATAATAAACCAAAATTAAACTATATTAAATTTATAATTAAAAGAAGGAAAGATTCTTAATCTGCACATTTTAACAAGATTTTGAAATACACGACTTTTTTTTAACACAATAACTTTAATAAATAACTAATAAAAATATGAAATACGAGTTGTTTACCAAGATTAAATGACCCGACGAATTTCGATAAATCTTTTTCAACGTATTTATGGAATCAAAGAGATGATTGAATTAATAAATGTAAGGTATGTAAATTACACAGAAAATTAAATGTCACATCAATTATCAAATTATATAAGGAAAAAATAATTTTTATACAAAATTATGTGTTAAATATGCATTGAAACATAAAAATAATTAAGCACGAGTTGATGCTCCATCGGAAATGTATATTAAATATTATAGTAATTAGTAACGCTACGCAATAATTATAATTCATTTTATAAATATTATTAAGATTATTTGAATTTTTATTTTATTAATATTCATATCCTTAAATATAAAAAATTATTACTTTATTTTTTATATATCATACTTCTGATAAATTCCATTATGCACTAAAATGGTGTATTATTTTATTTTTCATGTATTTATTCTTATTTTCATCTTTTGTAAAGAACTTATTATTAATTCTATTTCACAAAATTAAATTAAAAAGCAAACAAAACATTATTCTCCAGATAAATATTTATTAAAATACAAATTTAATCAAAATTTCGCATTTAATTTCATTGTATATGAAAAAAATCTTTTACAAAAATTAATTGATACATTGCATAAAGACGCTATTTTTAAGTAAATAGGGCGTATAAAAAAATGACGATGAAATATTTATATAAGATATATTTGTAGTGTCATTTATAAATATAATGTCATAAATCACAAATAACATCACGGTGACTATTTAAAAATAGCTAGTGTGTAAATAAAATTGATTTTATTCATATCAAATTTTGAGATATAAATAATTTAAAAAATATTATTTACCGAATAAGAAAGTCGTTGATGGGAAAAAAATCTTTGAATACCAAAAAAGATGAAAAGTATTGAGAATTAACGTCGATGTATATATAAAAAAAAGTTTACGTTAGCAGTGAAACCACACTGTATTTACAAATTACAATTGAAATGAATTTTTTTTCTTTACAAGGGGTACTTAAATTAAAGAGGGAGCACTTGGAGCTAATAATCAAGGCTCTAAAGTTGATTTCGTTATCTAAAAAATGACAACCGCTTACAATTTCTTTTATAATTCGTCGGACCAAACAGAGCGAGTGCAGGACAACTTCGGCGGAGAAACGCGCGCGAGCGAAATGATGAAGAAAGATTTTCTTCAAGACAAAACACGGTCTCATTCTTCTCTTTATGGGCATTATTATCTTTTCCTGAGCGTAAAACTTTTTCCGAGTCGACACTCAGTCGTCTTTGATACTACGGTATTCAAGGCCGCAAGAATCAATTTTCCGTGATTTATAGTTTGAAAAACTACATCACCGTTCGCTTTTTTAGCATTACTACGAAAGCCAGTTTATTTTTTTATCGAATAAATTAACTTGAATAAGTAGAGTTTTTATAACTCCAGTGAAACTCCCCGCCTCCCTCTTCCTCCAGAGTTTAATACTTTGTATCAGATTCACCAATGGAAGAATTTGGAAAGTTCGCCAGTTTGCTAAAATATTAAAATAAAATTGAACGCAAATTTTACAAAAAGCTTAAAAAGCAATAGGGATTATTGGAATTTTAAGTAACATAGTTTCCTACACTATTACAAGAGCATGCATTTAAAATTTAAGTTTTTGGAGTAATCGTTATTTAAAAATAGTTGCACAATTGTTGATGTTTAAGTTGTTTAATGTATTTTTAATTAGGAAACATTACGTGTATCTGACTTAGCAGTATTTAATCGAAATGCAATAGCAACTTTTGGTTATAAATGTTGCTATTACTGGTATTTATTAATGATCAAAAGTATAAAATGTTATCATCTAAATTGAGATTATATAATATGTATGGCCTAATTTTTATTTATTAAAAGTTATAATTTATAGAAAAAATCAGTAGGTTATTAGAGACATTTAAAGCAACCAATTTATAAATATCAAAGCTGCTCAAGTGTCTTAACAAAATTAAAGGCTGTACCTAGTTTAATTAATTTTCTTTTTCTCGATTTTATTATTAAATTTTCGAATTGAAGCAGCCATGCTCTTCAGGGAATGAAATTATTATTTAATTTGCAGACCATATGTTTTTTTTATTAAATTCTGCGGGACCGAGACTCAGAAGCGTGACATAAAATTCTAAAATAATTAAATTCATAATTTAGCGCTCCGTGAATGCACTGTAATTCATAGTTCGATAGTTTGGCATCTGTGCATCGTGAATCACAGAATCCGAGGGCCTCAATAAAATAATTCGGTCTAGAAGGACCCGGTGGAAAAAATAACAAGGAGGACGAGGAGCAGGACGGAATTGCGAAGGACTCCGAAGAAATGGCAGGCGATGCCTCGGGGTTTCTGTGCTTTTGATCTTCTGAGCCAATCCCCGACCCCCCAAACTGATAATTTACCTTCGGAGGCGAGAAAAATGATGAGAGGAGACCGGAGACCCGACGAGGTGTCGTACTTTTTTTATCCGATGATCTACGAGTCTCGCGGACTTTGTCTGCAAGGAATCCCACCATTGCGATTAATTACTGCGAGACGAGATCATTAAATTAAAACTCGTTAAGCGTTTGCAAAAATAATTTATCATAATAGAAAGTCGAGCTCCTGTCATAACACCCATGCACATAAACTATAACTACGGACTATAACTTTGTTGCATTACTGAAGTCGATTAATTAACTCTTCGATTTTTATTTACGTCAGCTTCAGTTTCGTTTTAAATTACGGATTTCAACCAAATCCATAAGTTAGACTCGGGTTATCGGTGAAAAATATTGTCAATATTTATTGGAAATTGACAAACTTGGAACAATGGTAATCGTATAATAATAAAAATATGGAACGAGACTTTTATTTTGCATGAAAAGCTTTCTAATATTTGAATCAATTAATAATAGTTTAACATAAAAGTCAAACAATATTTTTTATTGTTTATTAGCAAAAAGTGTCTCGAATGTTGATGGAAACTTTCTACTATGGCTTACATCCCATTGTTCAATATTACGCGAGCAAAACAAATTACTTACTTTAATAATTTCTTATAAACTAAAAAATGATTTAATAAATACAATAATAAATGTTTCAATAAATTATAAATATTTTAATAATAACTGAGCAATGTGTACAATATGCGTACACGTATGATATAATATTTATTTTTAAAGTTTATTATTAATTATTTTATTTGGATCTCAGAAATTTATTCGATTTACATAAGAGAATTTGGAGAAATCACAACTTTATAAAATTTACTGAAACTCGTATTTAAATACGTCTAGTATATCGATACTTATTAATTCAATAAAAAAAATTAATTTATTATTCTTCATTTTAAAGGATTGTACGAATAACCTTAAAAAAGTTGACGCTTTTTTAATAAAATGCTAAAAGTTCAACGCATAAAAAAAAAATTACGTCTCTCCGTATTATTTGTCGGTGCTAATTAGGACCAATTACTATTCGATAGATAAACTCGATTAATCACAATTAAACCTCAATACTTTTTAAGAAGAGAGATATAGGCTATTTGTGTTGAAGGTGAAGCATATTTTGATGACAGGAAGTGAGCCTCGATAAAGTTAACTTTATACGTTACTTTAAATACGGCATCGTAATGATAAAAGTTACAAGTCTAATTTCAATTTGAATTGTGTAAAGTTCGGCTAAAGACCAAGTAAAATAAAATTTCTTCTGCTTTACATTGAGCAACTATTTTGCTATGAATTATTTATTTAACATTATCCTTAAAGAATGGGTAGATAAACTTTTAAAATTTATTGCCCAATTTAAAAACCATTTTTAACTTGTACATTCGCAATTTTTAAATACTAAATTTGAATAAGAAGTTCAACTTGGTAAACTTTCGAAACAAGTTACGTTTAAAATATTTATCCAAAATTAATTCGTAATAATTTCTTACTTAATTAGACCTTGATTGTGTGTTTATCAGATTATTATTTGAAGCGTGTGATTATCTTTAAAATAATTACCATGTTTCAATATGTTATTTAAAAGCATGTATCATACTTGAAAAATAAAATTATTATCGACATATTGAATCTTATTCACCGTTATATATCACGTTCCGACAGATAAAAAGCTTTTTACACGTAATAAGAAATTTTTTACATTTTATAAAAAAGTTGATCGAAATTCAATAAGATAATAATGTGTAGCATTAAAAAATGTCATAAAATATTTTGCCCTCAATTAAGTCTACTTTCATTCGATAGTAAACCGGCCTTAAATTATTTTAGCTCAATGACAAGTACTTGAGGATTTAACGAGTACACGATTTTATCGAAAGATTTGAAATTTATAAGATGTATTTTATTTTTGACGGATTAATACCGCAAAAACTAAATACATCTACTAATTTGATTATAATTTCAATAGTTTGTGCTCGAAGGAGGGCTCACGGTGTGATGAGCATTGTAAAAGAAGAAAAATAATTTCAAAAAATTGCTCGATGAAAGGCAGTTTGTTAGGGTCTCCTCGGCTGGAGCGAGATCCACAAGGTGACAAATTCTCCCAGCATCCCGAACGAAACCAATAAACTTGGAATGCACTGGAAATTGCGTTGGTTGCACGTTTTTTGCATCGTCTCTTCTCCCCCGAAAGCCGCAATCATCTCTGCCGAAAGGATTTATCACCTCGCGTACACTCACGCTCAACAATAAATCGATACAGATACCCGTCGTAAATTCAAAAACCGGCCGAGGAACAATAATAAGGCATCATAAACACGGGGCACAAGCCGATAAACATCCCGAATAGCGCTGCGGTCCAGCTTAAGCCCAGCTTTATTGCCCAGCTTCACCAAAACCTCGAACCGCAGCTCGAAACTCAAACACGGATCAGCTCAGACAAATGCCCACGTGCCACCTCGGATGTCACCTCGGATGCTGCGAGGGAACTTCGAAATCCATCTCGTTGACCTTTGCCTTTTTAATCGGGCATCTTGTGTTTTCTTTTTTCGAGTCTCTTCTGATGGGATGTTGGGCTCATCACACTTGCGCTTTCGGGAGATTCGATTCAGTTTAACAAAAAAAAAAAAAAAACGAGTCCCTTTAAAAAATATTGATTTCCGCCAAGTGCATTGGTTGATTTCAATTATTATCAAATAATTTTTATAAAAAGAATTTCATAAAAATTTCAGATTTATTAAAATAATAGCCAGTCATGAAAGTGCAATTTGTTTTTACGAAACAATGACAGTCGATATCCGACAGTTTTCATACATTAAAATTACGTCAACTAGATATGTCATCTGTAATTGTCATCATAAATTGACACTGAAACCTTAAAAATAATGCATTTAAATTATAAAGTTGAATGGATTTATTTCGGTAATACGATAAGAACGAATGAAGGTATTTATTAAATTCTACATTTCAAAAAGAATATTTTGTCTGGATGATTATTGAATTTCAAAGTAATTAAGTTCAAGTTAATTTTAATTGCATATTGGTAAAAGTTAATGCCAAGCAGGAAAATATCCGTATAACAATGATAAATGCACAACTAACTCGAGCCTACAGAACGCATTTTGGAGGTGAAAAGTAGATGATAATGATTGTCGATTATTTCGAGTTTGAAAGGCCGTTTTAGGATTTCGAGTTGTTCGGCACTTCACTTGAATGCCGAATCCAAATAGAGAGTAGTTATCTCGAGAAAATGGGCTCAGGAACAAACCATAATGCTCGTCGCCACGGAAGAAAGGATTCCTCCTGAAGTGCCTATGCCCCTTTAGTTGTGAGGATCATGGAGAAGGGAAGTAGGGCCACGAAGGTACGGATAGACAAGAGGAATTTCTCGGATCGGCATCCTCGAGGAGAAAGTGCCGCGCCCGTGTTCACTGCCTCCTAGACAATCGGGGAGACTGCCCGGGTGCCTTTCAATAGATTGTGCCCCGATGATTCAGAGGCCGAATTCAAGCTATTACGTGCCTTCGATGTACCTTATGATTGATGGGGACAGAAAAACAAAGATTCGATTCAGTTTTCCACTTTTTAATATTTTTAAACATAAATCGATCGTACCATTCAAAAAAATTAATTTTTTATTCAAGAAAAATTGTTAAATTATAAAATTTTTGTTACGCCATGTATATCTTCCTCGCACACAAAAACAAATCTCTCTTTCTAATGCAACTAACTTCGAAAAATTTCCAATGTAATATAAACTGATTTTTATGTTGTATTACTTTTGTACACACATCTTAATGCTGATAAATGATAGTAATATTCAAATTCCTTATTTTGTTCCAGGAAACATTCACTAGCCTTTTCCAAAACTTATTATTGTGTTATAATAGTAGAACATTCACCAATTCATCATTAATTTATAAAAATGAGCCTGCCTCTAGATGAAACTTTTTTACAATCTTTTGTATTTTATAAAACTATTTTTATACTCATTAACTTCTAATTTGCTTTCAACACCAAATGAATATGTGGAACAATTATTTTATAATTCTTATTAATTATAAATTTATATCATTGTTACATCCCTTGGGTCTTTATACTTTAATATGCAACTACTGAACATAATAATAATATGCTATTAATTATATAGTATAGTTAATCTAGATATAAAATTTAAAAAAAAAAAAAAGTAAGAAGAAGTATGAATTAACCGTACCAATAAATATTCATTATATATATTTTTAAAGGTATGTCCTAGATAAAAATTGAAAAATGATTTGCACAAATATCTGAATTATTATATATTTTCAGTATTAAATTCGTAATTATAAAATATTTGACATTCCATGGAAAATTAATGAACGCACGGTTGTAAAATTAAAAAAATAATAAGGAAGCATTGAGTGTGTGCGTATATACATGTGCGTAAATATGTATCATCGACGTCATCCGTCTGATAAATTTCTAAAGAAGTTTTAACGAAGCCTCTTAAAATTTCCTATATTTATACATATACTTAAATTATTTTTCATTTAAAAACTTGAATTAAATTATAACATTTTGAATATCCTATTTATAATTATGTCATATTCAAAATTATTTCAATGATTTAATATTTACCGTGTTTACAGTATCTGTATTTAGTTTTACTTTATTTTGTTGAAATTTTATTTTAACGATATGTAATATACATTAACTAATAACGTAACTTTTTTTTCTCTTAACAGTATGGTATAGTAAAATAGATGATGGATATAATAAATTCGTATTAATTAGTCATTTTGTTAATTATAAGAAGTTTTACAGTTTTTTCTAGTTCTCATAGAGGAGAAAACTGCAATTAAGTATTACAAATAGTTTACAATGTGTCCTTTTTTGTGATTTAATTGAAATTTTTATTATTGAGTAGAGTGAAAGTTGCCTGCATAATGGAATATTAGTGTAATAAATAGTTTCGAAAAAATATTATATAAAGTATGGATCTTTGTAAATTTAATACTGTTAGTATTAAAATTTTTGTATAAATTTTTAAGCTATATTTATTCGCATATATATTAGAAATATAATGTAAGGAAAAGAAATTTGAGTAATCTAGTTTTAAACGATTGAATAGTTTTAATTAATAAAAATAGCTAAGTATGTCTGTCAGTCATTAAACTAATTCAATCGTAAAGTTATAGTCATTAAAAATTTTTTCAATTATTTTATTATCTGATCCACTTTAATAAGCTCTCTAACCAATTAATAAAAATATGTCTTTAATTATGTTACTTGATTTAAAATATTTTAATAAATATTTTTACTCATTTTTATTTTCTAGTATCACTGCTTATTCGATTCTCTTATTTAATCACAAAGTGAATATTAGAATAAAAATTCTTTTTTCTGTATTTAGTTTAACAATATACTAAATGTATCGATTATCTTTTAAGAATTGCAGAAATTTTCTATGTAACATATACATAAATTATTTTTAAGTCTGAAAATTAATCTCATTAATTGCATAAATTGGATGTATTTTAATCAAAATGCGTTATTGGGAGGTATTTTAGGAAAATAGAGCTTTTAATTTTAAATAGCCTTAGTGCTTATAAGGGAGGTATTTATGGGTAACTAATGTGTAATTGGGTGTCCGAGTAAGGGTTAAAGTGACTTAATAAAAAAGAATTAATGAATTAGTTTCGCTTATATTTTGTATTATAGTTTAGCGTCATGGTCCTGAAATAATTTTTCCATTCAAATGATGTAACGAAATTTCAAACCGTGAATTTGATATATTTTGGATGCACCTTTTCTTACAATCAATTACAATCTAATGTATTAAATTAGATTTTGAGTTGAGAAACAGCAATAAAAGTTTATTATGCAATTAGAATCTCAGACTAATTAGATTTGTAAGTTAGTTCAGAAATTAAAAAAGAATTTCAAATTAAAACTATTTGATTTTTTAAAGAAAAAAAAACAATTATATCGATAGTAAATAATCTGAGATACGTTATATTACCCACATAGAATACTCATAGAAGTGACTAAATGTCCATTAAGGGTATATTGGATCGTATGTATGTGTAATTGTCAATATGTTGATTGATTACATCGCAAATGCGCATTAATATTATCTCATTTTCTCTTTCTTCTTTTTCATTTTTATTTTTCTAAACATATTTTATTTTCATTTTGAATCTATTCTTAAGTTTACGGATTTTCTTTAAAATTTATTTTGCAATAGCACAAGTGAGATGGAGATTTAAGCATGGCGAGTTTTGTTCAAATTAGGCAAAGCGTATTATTCCTTTATAGTAATTTTGATCATTTTCATTTCAAAAGTATTTGGTTCAAAATAATTTTTTATGCTAAACGGCCGAACCGAATAAGCGCATTGTTGTTATTTCGGAATCGCCAAAATGAAAATAAAAAGACTTTGAGCACAGTAAGAAAAATATTGAACAGCGAAATATTTTTCATATAAAATATATAATATAAGACAAGCTAAGGAAAGAAATACTTGGTAAAATTTAGAAATATTTTTTAATTTCGGATGAATTTTAATGCTAATAGACTATTGCTAAATGGGTAAAAAGTCAGCTTTGTAACATTTAATTTGAGTACATATGTTGCAAATGTAATAATCGTGATATTATACGATGATATTATCGGTTAAAATGGCAAAATTTTTACCTGTTTTGATCATATGTATCGTAATTGTAAATATTCAAAGTAAATATTGAATTTTAGATTTTTCTACTTGGCGAATTGTGTATACTTTATCTTTATTAAAAGTATGCATGATCCTTAGCTCGCACGCACATATTTATTTTTTAGGAGCCAAAAACGGCTAATTTGTAACGCATTCGGAATTCCCAGACTCGAGCAGACTCTTCCCATGACTCGCGTATAATAATTCATCGGGTTGTGGGGAAAAAAGTGCATTCCAGCCGAGTTCCGCATTCGAAAATGAGGCGTGCGAGCGTCGGCCTCGAGGATATTTCCTCGCGACAATCCTCGTATGCTCCTAGGAATAGAGAAAAAAGAGAGAAGCTAAAAAAGAGGGATGGTTTGGGCAATTAACAAGTGGGGAAAGGTGGTTGGTGGGTGCTACCGGGCTGAGGAACGAGGAACGAGGAACGAGGAACGAGGAACGAGGCCACTCAACCGAGCTATCAAAGTTGTAAATATCCTCGGCAACAGCGTCTTCCTCGAGAATAAACCGGAGGAGCTGGGCCCTTAAATGCCCTTTTACATGGGCGAAGAAAGGGATTGGGGTTGGAGCGCAAATGGAGGGACCCATGCGAGAAAAGTTGATAGGTATATTACAAAGTGGAAAGAGATCGTTAATGCAAGCTAAACACGCCAACTTAGTTTTATTTAGTGCCGCGGTTCTGCCAACCGCACGACCACCTTCCCTCCAAATTGACTCCACTCCTCCTTTTTCGCACACCAACACCCCAACAAAAATTAAACGACAACCTTTTTAATTTTCTTGCTGGTAATGACCGTAAATTAATACGTGATTTTTTTCACACTTTTCATCCGTACCTACAACCATTTACTCATTTACTTTTCATTTATGCACAAAAATATCAGGAGCAAATGGCCCTGGCATTCAGAATCATACTCTTTCTTCTTCTACGATATTGGAGTAATCTGATGAAATTTCACGAAAGATTACCTAGTCTTTTTTTTAACAAAACTCCATTTATAACTTATAATTTTAAATGATGCCGGAAATTCTAATTTAAATTAAATCCACGGGAACCACGTGAGACACCGGCGAACAATGTCAACTTCTGCATTCGCAAATCGAATTCATTAGTAAGCAGTTTGAACGATTTGATACATTTGATACTAAAATTTTTATGCGAATTTTTCAACTATCTATCAAGAGCATTTCCATGAATCTGCATATTTATTTCTCTTTCCCATAACCAACAGCTTGGACAAGCGCAATCTACCCGATTTTAACATGCATTGAAATATTTTATCGATTGTACGTTTACATACATTTTTACTTATTTAATTAGAACATCAGAGAATTCAGCATACCTACTAAGTTTATTTTTAATAATATTCGTTCAAAATAATAATTTTATCAGTGCATCCATGGTATTAATCAGTCTTATCAATCAGTTTATATCTTAATTCATTTAGAGCTAAAATACGCACTTAACAGATGAATATTCGTATAAATTAGTTTTAAATACACAATATTTTCCATCTATCGATTTAATTATTTTAGTTGGTAATTTATTATAATAATAAAATTTGTATATTTAAAAGTATATATGTCTCAATTTAAAGACAAAATTAGAAATAGATTTTAAGATTTTATATTCTTCAAATAACATTATACTTTAATTAATAGTCTGAATAATTAAATAATTTTCGTCGTTTATCTAATACTTATTTTAGTTTAGCTTCTAAAATAAAATTTAATTATGTTAATCAATATCTAATATATTTATCGGCTATATTTACAAGTTAAAATTTCTAATATGACTAACCTTCAAACCAAGAAACAAAATCCAGATGTAATAAACTAATTCAAAATTATGTCTTGATTAAATATATGTAAGATAATGCAATTATTATCACGAGTGCAAATGCATAATCTGCTATGCTACAATACATATATTATACATGTTTACACAAACAGCATACCAATTTTTAATAACTTTTTTTTAAAATAAGTAATATAAGCCACTTAAATAATAAAAATATGCATATAAAAAAATAATATTATAAAATTCAAATATAAAATATAAAATAAAGTATAAAAAGAATAATATTAAAATTAAATAATATTAAAAAATATTTGGTGCAAAACATGTTATGAAAATTCGAATGCTTTCATGATGTTCATTCGGTTGTCATTGCCACTTAAAAATCATATAAACGTGAACATTGATTTATTAGCAGTTGAAACGATGATATATGAGAGTCTTTTCCATTTACTTAACACTCCCTGATAAGATTGAATTTTTAATTCAATTTTAAATTCATCTGTTTTAAATAAATGTTAGACAATCCCATTAAATAAAAAATGTCATTCAAATTATATCAATATCTTCAAAAGTATGTGTTGAATAACTTTGATTTATCTCAAGACTTTAAAAGATTTAAGTTGTTTTTCTTTCTTAATGATATATATAACTACAGAAATAATCTTAAATTGAAATATAGTATTAATAAGTGCTAATTGTATCTATTGTTTTATAAGAACCATCTATATCGATGAGTCTAAGGTATACTTAAACACAATTCATAATTGTAACATTATTTTTAACACAGCATCAACTCAGTTTTTATTTATATAATTTAAAAAAAAAAACAATTTTGTTAGAGTAATAATATATCAAAAACTTTATAGAATATAAATTATTTTTGTTATTATGCATAAAGATTATATGATATGAAAAATTTAATAGCAAGTTTTTAACATTATATTCCACATAATTTTTACAGAGTATGAATATTTTTTATGTAAAAAAGCATATTTCATTTTTCTTACAATACTATAAAAAAAAATATTTGTGGAGATTTACAATCTATAGTACGTTAATTTTCTGAGTATGATTATAGCTAAAATTAATGTTTTGCAATGCATATATGCAAATCTATTAAATAAATTTAAATTTTAATATTAATATGGATTTACATTAAGAGAAGGAAAAAAATTCTAAAAAGCAATTTATCTTTTTTATATTTGTGACGTATAAATTATTGCGGTGTTTTACTTAAAACGGAATTATGAATTTTATAATTTCAATTTTAATTTTAGTAACAAAAAATGTAAAATCCAAATTTGGTACATTTGTATCATAAAGAATTTTTGTTGTATAATTTATTTATAGTTAAAATAAAAAGATGATATGACAAGAAAAATAATAATATATATTTGTACTCAATTTACACTCAATAATATTTTGAAAAATTAAACCAATTAATTATAAATAGAATTTACAAAAATACTTTTAAAAAAAATTTGAAAATTTGATATTTTTGCTTACATTTTATTTTTTGGTCATTTTATTTTATTTTTTAGTGATACATGCCATTTTTATTGTAATTCCGTTAGTAAAAAGGAAAATTATTTGTATATGTTGTATCTTTGTTAATTATGCGAATTAATCGCTTTCATAATTTAATGAAACTAGTTTTAATTTTAATATATTATATCTAAGAATAATTTCAAGAAGAAACGAAAAAAAATTTTAAATATGTTCGAATTAAAAATAAATACAGTACTTTATCAATACATAAGTAAGAAATAAATATAGATTACGTATACTAATTATTGATGATACCTATTTTTTAAAAATATATGTTTTAATAATAAATGCAAATGTATTATTGTATTAAATTTTTAAGTCATACATTTTTCTTCAATACATTTATTTTGCCATTGACAGTTTCTGTAATTTTTTCTCTTTATATGTTATTAGTATATTTTTTTCAAAGGATTACACAATTTCCCCACAGATCATTTTATCTTTCTTTTTCCATGGCGCCACGCTCGATTAAACAACAATGTACCTTTTTCATCGAATTGCATTTGAACGATCGGTTTGTCGTATTTGATTCACCTGCCTCGTTAAAGTTAAATACGAAGATAAAAGATGGTGTCGCAAAAATTTTTTATGAATGACATAGTTCTTGGAAAGATTTAATTGACTCAATCTCGGAAATTACAAAGAGCAGGTATTTCCGGAAAACTAAAATGTTTTATTTGTGTTTATTTTATCTGTTCAACGTTTGTTTTCCTTTATATTCGGAGTATCTAGTAGCTAAAAATGTCACAATCTCTCTTAATACATTCATATCTTTTATTTAAATATTAAATATTTAATTATTTTTTTTATTAAAAAAATTATAACATAATTTTTGACAAAGTATTTATCCACAAAAATCTTTTCCTCTTAAAATCGTTAAAAAATAGACATATTGAAATACCTAATTTATTTTATTCATATGAAATTTTTTAATCTATTAATAGTTCTGATTTTTTAATTTTTTAATTTTTTAATTTATTAATTTTTAATTTTTAAATTTTTTAATCTATTAATTCTTATCCGACACCATCATTTTTCTATTTTAAATTAAAATATCATTGAGTAAATTATAAAATTCAGAAGTGAATGTAATAATGATGATATTGACAAATAAACCCCAAATTATATATATATATATATATTGTTCATAAAATTTTTGTTGCTCAAAGTTCTTTTAAGTTTTTATTAAGTAAAAATAATGATTTTAATATAGTTAATTGTAACTTCAGTAAACAGGTTTCATTAATGAATTGAAATTAATTTTTGTCATGAATCATTATAAGTAATTATAATTATCTGAGACAAAAATGATTTTTATTAGCAATTAAACCGTTAGAAGTATTATATTTTAGTATCAAAAACTAAGTGTTATTGTTCCCAAGTACAAAAAGTAATAAACAAAAAAAAAAAAAAAAAAAAAAATTAGGAGAAAATTCTGCTCAAGAACTGGTTACAATTTCATTTTTCTACTCTATCCTATAATATATCCTATATATATATATATAATATAATATAATATAATAATAATATAATATAATATAATATAATATAATAATTGTTCTAAAACATATCATTATAATATTAAACAAGAAAAAGAATAATAAAAAGAGCAGCATGAAAAAGAGGGAAAGTATAGGAAGCATAAATTTGGAAGTATTCATAAGTAAAATATAGAAATAAAGTAATAGGGACGTAAGTATTAATCATTTGGAAAACGGAAATGTATATTCGGCAATTGTTAGTAACAGAGGAACTACTGTCTGAATTAAAAATTTAAGGATAAGTTCTTGTAAAAACGAAGTAAGCATGCATTCGTAAGTGCTCTTAATAGTTTCATGCATACATTAAAGTCTATAATTTATTATGTCACTTGAAAATACCTAAGAAATTATAAAAATTTGAATGAATAATTTTATATATAACTCATATAAACACCAATTATAAATAAAAGCAAATAAAATAAAATTTGTATTATATTTGTTTTTATTTTGAATATTTTCTTGATTAATATAAAATATATATTAGAAGATTGCATATTTACAATTCTATTTAGAAAAAATGTAAATTATTAATTTTGTAATTTAATGTTTAGTTTTAATGATTGATTCAATAAAGTGTTATAATCTCATACGTGTTTATCTGCTATGTATTAAAATGTATATATATTTGTAAAGCTAAAAATGTCTAGTAGAAGTTAGACCGATATAGTATATTTATATATTCCCATTAACATAATATATGAAAAATAAATTTTTAGCACAATTTTTAAAATATAAATAATAGATATTTTTCACGGAAAATATTTCAAGTTTTATGCGACAAAGAATTATTTTTGAGAAATTGAGTATTTTAATACAGAATTTTGGAATGTAAGACTTTTCTATGCAATAATGACTAATATAGAGTACCAACATTCACTTTGGCTAGGCTTAGTCATTTAATTTTGATGAGTAACTTTCATCAAAATTCTTAAAGGTTTTCAGACTTATTTTAGATGAATTATGAATAGTTGCACACTATTCATAACTAAATTATGAATGGCGAGAGTCTCATGAAGTTAAATATAAACTTTTTTGGTACACTAAATAATGAAATTGTTACTTAATAATTAATTCATTTAGTATTAACTATACATAGTTGCACTCTCAGTTTGAGTGCAAATTTATAATCTTACTAAAGCAGTAGGCACATGTAATTACTCGAAAATATAATCTCAATTTAATACCATTTTAATTACTAATGTGCAAGCAGATATTTAAAATAAATGCACTTGAACTTATTACGAATAATATGTAAATTTGCTAATGATAGCCTTATAAAAGGCAGCGAGTAATAACGTTATGCTTTTTAATAGACAGATTGAATGGAAATATAGCTTCCTTTAAACATAGTTGCTCTGCGAGATAAATGAGTGTCTGGAAACATTTTAATGAATAATAATTAAAAAGATGAAAGTAATAGTCTTGATCGTTGAACAACAGAAAAGAATGTTTCTGCAACTGTAAAATATTTCTAATGCTTATATTTAAAGTCTCGCGATTTCACTTGTGGAAAGGGGGTTACATATTTCGTATTTCGTTTTTTAGAATCAAAATAAAAGAAAGCACGTACATCGGAAAACTGAATGGCTTATGCATCACCGCCAAAAAAAGTCAGAAACACTTTAGAGCCTTTAATTAAATCTGCTTTCTCCCAGTTTCCTCGTGCAAAGACCGATGTCTTTCGGTCTTGCGTATGTTGATTATGCAAATCAAGCAACATACGGGGAACAGAGTGAAACACATATTGCGTGACATCTGCATAAGCCAAATGAGCTCTGCCCGGTAAAATAAATAAAACTCGCAAATCCGCAGCAGAGGCGTACGAAACGTGCGAAACAAGGGCAAAGGGACCAATGCGTAAACCTCGATTACGAGGGGGGTGCAAACATCCCTGAGAATTTCATCCCCCGAAGAGGCGATTTAGCCGCTTGGGGGTAGCACGTTCCTCATAAATCAAGCCGTAATACACACTCCGATACATCGAATAGTTAGCGCGCGTGAAGGTCGAAGGCTTTGGGGTGTTTGGAATGTGTCCGAGGCTTTCCCGGGAAAATTTCCTCGTGCACAGCTGATGCGCCTAGTGGATATCGGAGTTTCCTCGTGACTCCACCGCGAATACCTTGGATTTGGCCTGTTTTACGCTCTATTACGCAATCCATCCTCTCCTATGAGATCCATATTCCTGCCATCTAAACTTCCTCATTATGGGGCTTTAAAACACGTCTTTTATTTTCGCGATAATTATTAGGATATTCTCAAGTGGTCGTTTGATGCTAAAATTTACATCTCGCTTAAGTATTAAGACGCACTCTATGATTTTCCAAGCCTTTGTTCCCATTTCATTAAATGCATTATTTATTTAATAAGTCTACCGATAAAATGTCCTCACAAAATAATTGCATAATATAATATTTTCAAAATGAAAACAATTAGCTATGATTGGATAATTTTTTGTAACGATCCTTTAATACTACAATATTTGTACTATAAATATCTCGTACAACTTCACTGACTGAATAAAGCACACGAACTTGTAAGTTTGGATGCAATAATTTTATCTACTTTCAAATACACATGCTTAATATCTCATACCATCATTCTTTGCTGTTTTTCAAGAGTTTAAACTTTTATAATGTGACAAATTGTACAAGAAATCTATAAGTATTTTATATTTAATTTCTTGTTAATTTGATGCACAGCTAAAAATTCTATCAGGTTAAACCAATTTAAATGTAAAACATTCCAGGGACTTATTTACAATTGTTCTTAAATTTATTAAAGCTAATCAAATATCCAACTGAATGATGCATTAATTAATTCTGTCAATAAATTGATAATTAACGATAACAATATTTTTTTCCAACAAGCCATTATTATCAATATATTTGGCCAGTAAACAAACAATAATTCCAAATTACGCACATCAAGATAATCTTTGTTTCTGCTAACCATATTTGTATTTTAGTGCAAAGTAAATACGTATTGTTTTTTTTGAAATTCCTACGCATTCAAGTAAAGATCCATCGATAAAGATCCAGGATGATCTTCACCGGGGGATATTTTCGAGTAACATTGTCGTATTTCCTTTGCGCAGAAAGACAACGACCACGAAGAAACAAACGTAAAACATGAATTCGCGAGTTGTTGTTCCGATGAATTCGCGATAATTTTTCTTCTCTCCGGATCGAAGATTTCATTCATGCCTAATGTATTTTTGCGAGTAAATAATTCATTCATCGTGGCGACTATGAATAAAAGATCTAGAGAAACGATATTTCCCATGAAGAAGGAGAAAATATCTTTACTTTACAATCACCCATTCAAGAACGTATGTACGCAGGAGAAAGAGAAAGGAGATAACAAATGATGAAAAATAAAACGTCCAAAAGAATGTGAAGGACGATATAACTTTTAAAAAATATGTGACGGTAAGTAATTGGAATAAATTTACTTGATGCATAGACTACGCAGCTGTATATTTATCTATTAGTTAATACTTTTTAATGCAGATCTTAAATTATCTATGAATATCTAAAATTATTTCATATTCATTTTTTGTAACGTCTGTATTAAGAAGAGCTAGCATTTAAAAATTTAAATAAAGTTTTTATCGAGCTTTCGTGCTTAAATATAATATGAAGCTCTCTTCAATATTATTATTTTAAATTACAAATTCAAAATTTTTGCACTAAAAAAAAAAAAAATACAAAGTAAATTCAGGATTAAATTATAATTCATATAAATGTAATGCAGTCATACATAATCAATAATAGACATTTTTTATTATATTATGTTAGATTCTAAATTAGATTTTAAGTATTATTATACGAAGATTATAATTTTCTGTATTTTACATAATATAATTATATTTTATGATCCGCAGTATCAATGTCTTGTACCTCACTATTAAACTATTACCGTGTAATTTTATGTAAATTTTGCTCTTGTTGAAAACTGCAAATTTTTATTTTTAAATGTTACCATTATTCTGTTTTTTTATTAAATTATATATAATAAAATATTTAAAATATTAAAAATTAGCAAAACATTTCCTTTTGAATAATGAATATCACACAAAACGTGCAGTAAAACTTTGCATTTGTCTGTTCACTCATAATATAAAATTTTACGTATGATCTTATTATTTAATTAACATTCATAAAAATGAGTATCAATTTTCATGGCATTCAGTAAAATGTATACTTTAAAATATTAAAATTTTGGAATTATTGAACATTGTCATTTATGTCGTAAATTTCAACTACATTTATCTTTAAAGTATTTAAACATATGAGTAAGGTATGTATAACTAAGGTATGTTATTATGGACAGTATATATAAATATTATGTCATATATTTTTATTACAAAATTGAAATGGAGAGTTGAAATGAGTGACAGAATGTAAAGTGTTACGAAAAATGAAAATGAAAGTTTCTGAAAAGTTTTCACAGAAAATTAAAATATGAAAGCAATCAAAAGAAGACGAAGGAGAACAACAAAGGAGATGCGACGAACAATTGCAGAACAGTAAAAAAAAGGCGAGTCAACTTAAAATTATGAAATATTTTACAACCCAAAGAGAGACGAAGATAGGAGAACAAAGAAGGGAAGGATTGTAAGCTCGTGCGAGGATTTATTGATGAATCACAAGTGAATTTACGCAGATTCTCACTGACAGGTAGTTCAGAAGAGAGAGGTAATTTTTTTACTTCACATTTTTACTTTTGTGTGAATTTCATTCAGTAATCATGTGTATTTAGCCCTGCGAGTGAAAAAAACTACGAAGAGTATATCAGTGAAGATAGCGAATAAAAGGAAATTCCAAAACCGATGTAAACCACGCGAGAGAAAAAAGTGCAGATTGAGAAGATAAAGATGATGAAATAGCTATGAACAAGGGATATCGAGAACAACTTAAGACGAGAAAAGTAAAATTTGCGTTTGTAATGTAAAAAAGGATAAGGGTATCGTAAAAAGCACGAGCTCGTATTTTTAAATGAAATATGTAACAGATTCATGCTCGCCCACTAAAAGCTTGAAAAATACAGAAATTAACCATTGAAATACAATGTTATATACTTAAATTACTTTTAAATTTATTTTTTTATTTGATTCATGAGTTATAAATATAGTTTAACCTACATACTGAATTTAATTGAATAATTAATCCAATTAGTTGTTCTGTATAATTTTTTTTAGTAAAAAAATAATGTCAATATTTGTAAAAGTTGAACGTGACAAGGACCAAAATATAAAAGTAATTTTAGCAAATAAAAATGTGAAGTAAAATACATACTCAACTGTGAATGCATAAACAGAAGAGATACAAAATTAGAAATTAAATAAACTTATTAATGAAATGTGTATACAATAACTTATTACTAGGAATTTTCGTTACCTAAGTTTGCACATATTTAAATTGTTTGTTAAAGAATAAAAAAAAAATAAATAAATAAATATATTTATATAAAGTAAATGTACGAAGCTGTTACCAATATAACACTGGCACAGTACTCTCGAGGTCGAATCCAAAACCATCGTTTATAAAATTGCAAATGTACCTGATTTTCTCTTTTTTATAGCGTGTTTATACAGTGATGGTTGTACATTTTTTCCTCATTTTTATTACTTTTTTACATTAAAAAAAGATCGATTTAGTGTGAAATGTACCTGTCCTTTAAAAAATATATAGCTCATAATTCAAAGTAAATTATAGACATTGTTTCATTTTAATTATTAAATGTGTAATGTGCAATAGCAATGTATTTATATATACGTAATAACAAAGCAATTGAGTATGTGAATGTAGTAATGTACGTGTTTAATTTTAGAAAGGACATAATTTCTTGATTCATCGTGATACAATTGACTAAGTAGTTGTAAATGTAATTTTTGCCTTGGCTCTCATCAAAATTCCATCAAGAAATTTTGATATGCTCGAGCTTGGACGTGTTTTAATGGACAGTTTAATTTGTGAAGTTTGAGAAAATTTTGTTTAAAAAAAATTTGAAAACCTTTTATACAAAATAATTTGAACATTTGCATTGCGCGTGTAGAATTAAGTCTTTTCTAAAACATTCCAACTGGGAGAGATAATTATGGGCCGTGGATATGTTGAAGATATACTAAATCTACGGTGAATTTGTTTTGAACAGCGGTAGTTATCTGTGTGCACGCAAAGCACCGAGTAAAGAAAAGAGAAGAAGAAGAGAAGATCCAAGAAATGGAAGGACGAGGGAATGAGAGAAGCGCTAGGTCGGCAAGGCAGAATCCTCCGGACAGCTAAAAGGAGAGAAACTAGTTAGCATAAAGGATAAAGCTGTAAGTGATACGAGTGCGCAGAGAGAGACGGAGAGAAAGAGAGAGAGAGAGAGAGAGAGAGAGAGAGAGAGAGAGAGAGAAAGGGTTCATGAGACTTGGGGAAAAAAGAGGAGAGGATCGAGAGGGACACCCCGCTGCCATACTGACTCTGATATACTTCCAAGATATTCTCAGCTCGGGGATTTAGTGCAGACATCTCCTGACCATGAGTTTCGCAACTGCAACATCAGTAACGGCGGCAACAGTATCACCAGAAGCATGACGCGTTCCATCAGAAACAACAAACAACGGCAACGGCAACGGCAACGGCAACAACAACAGCAACAGCATCGGCGAATCTGCAACCAGAATCTCCGGGTGCATCGCGAAATGTTTCTCGTTTGTCCTTGAAATCAACGCCACGAGTGTGCAGGGACAGGAAACGGAGATCGCGGTTTCGTGCCGAAGACGACTCGAGGAGACGTTCCTCGGGTGCTCCGGAGAATCCTGACAGGTGACGTTTCCCGAGTCGAGAGAAAAGAGGAGAAAGTTCAGGCGGAAGGTTTTTCCGAAATTCGACGACGGAAACATCTTTAATCGATGACTTACATTCTCAAGGAAAGTTTTTATGAATATTTTTAAGGCTTATATAATTTCTTTCTCTGGCTTTAACATAATATTTTGGATTTTAGCGTTACATGCATTACCAATCTTACTCGGCAAGGCATGTTATTATGCAACGAAATGTAATGATGAGTTTCGTGGAAACAAATAAACAGAAAAGTATTTTGTACTTGACACAAGTGCACTTTTAAATAAGCACTTCGTATCAGTGTCTTAACTTCAGAAAAAGTTAATTTTAGGAAATTCAATATTGTAATTTAATTAAGATTTGTGCATTAAATGCAGATTTAAAAAGTGTGTAAAAAGTGAGTTTTTATAAATCGATATTATTAACGTTTTATAAAAGCAAATATCAATCGATATTGTCATTTAGATATACACTCGATTCGATACAGAGCGCTGTATCAAAGTATCGATATATGCGTGCAAATTAGGTTTTCAATCTGAACTAATCACAAAAAACTTTAGTAAATAGATTTTATATATATTAATTTTACATTAATACTATTATAGGAGTATGTATATATATATATATATATACACATATTAAGAGTAAGCTGAACATACTTATGGCTAATAATTATTAATAAATACTTTTAGGTAAAATGGCAAGTGTAAATTCATTTCACAATACTCTCTAATATATAATGAAACAGTTACCTTATTATATAAAATTATAAAATTTGGTCTTTAAAATTTTTCGTTTTAAATATTCTAAAAATATTAATAATATCTTATATCGTATTTACTGAGAATACCTCCAAGTATTTAAAAGGTAATAATATAATCATATATCTTTCTGGAAATATATAAAAATATAAGCTGTCAAGTTTTATTATACGATTACATTTCCTTTCCGGCCAAGTAAAAGTAGTTTTATAACACAAAAGCTTTTATGTTCAATAATTTTGTATTTTATCATCGATATTTCTTTTTTATTTATGAACGATTGAATTGTTAAAAAAAAAAAAAATTTTGTTTACTTTTTTTTACTTTTCTGTATCATTTTCAATTTGTTACGATTGTCATTTTTTTAAGTTTTGATAAACCATAAAAATAAATAAAAATATTTAAGTTTACATCGATTAACAACTTGTCCGGTCAAGTTCTTTTGTTTACTTTTTTTTATACTCCTGATATGATATGCATTTTATATTATCAAGTATTTAAAATGTATTTTCAAATGTAACTATTTCTACTAAATATTGATATCTTTTAATCTGTTAATGTTCTAAATTATAATCAATAACGTATTGCAATTTCTTTTCTCAGTTTTACTTATTTTTATATTGAGGTAGTAGATAAAATTTTAAATAATCGTGAGATCGGAAAACTTTAAATAACTACTTTTTGTATTAACATACGATCCAATAAAAGAAGTTGTATATAATAAAAAAGAGAAAGTTCAATAACTTAATTATTGATACAAATGAAAAATATGGTGCTTTATTGAAAACATGATAAAACGGTATTAAAAAAGTTTATTTAAAAAAACTCATCTTCAATTTGATTGAGGTGGATAAATGAATCGAGGGTAAACGAGACTAGTCATCAGTGAATTATTTGAATAGAACTCATGAATATCTCGAGAGGAAAGAATATGTAATCTCAGTTGAAGGAAAAAAATCTTTGAGATGAAAACCTTTTGCGAAACTCATTACGTATGGTTTGAAAGATTGACCGAGGGAAATTACACCAATATTTTGATCTCTCAATATCCTTTCATTTCAGTTAATTTTCCTCTGCTCTAATTCGTTGACTATTGACCATTTTTTTCTGGCGACGTTTACCGCTTAATTAAACCCTTTTAATTTTTTCTGTCCTCTTTTCTATAATGATTACGTTACTCTACTTTTTTACATCATTTATTCTTTTATTTTTGCAGTAGCATTTTTATTTTTTTCTTTCGTTTTATCCTTCTTTCATTTAAAGCGTAGCTTAACTATTCAACTATTCAATATTTATCCGAACTCGTTTTCTGTCATTTTAATCAAGTAATTATTGTGTTAACACCTGAGTACTCGATTTAATGTAACGTGTGCTTTATTCTGAATTTGTAAATCTATTCAGATATGTTTATTAAATTTTAAAAGTACTTTCAAAAAAAAGCTACTTTCAATTTTGATTTTTAATAATACTTGACAATGGTTATTAAGAAATAAAATTTTGATTTGCGTAACAGAAGCATTATCCATATAAATTTAAATATTGCCCTTTATATCTGGGAATAAAGAATAAGAAAAAAATTGCTTCATTTTATTGAATATTGGCTTTTACTTATAACCATTATAAGAAAATCAATATAACAAAATATATAAAAAATACAAAAGTAAATCATAAATTAATAAAATATTTCGAAATATTTTTTAATTTAATGATTCTAGATTGATATATCTAAATAAATAAATTATAAATAATGAATATTTATTATTTGCATAAAAATCTTAAAAAGAAAATTTAAAAATTTAAAAAGAAAACCTATTTGATTTAAATTATAACGAACACGAATGTGATGTATTTATGATTTTGTAAATATTCAATTAAAATAAAAATTACTATTTTAAATAATAGTATCGATTAGACATTGAAAATAAATGTTGATACATCAGAAATCTTTTTTAACATAAATCTTTACGTTATTTAATAAAAATATCTCCACTTGAATTACAGAAACAAGCAATACTACTATCTATTTTCAATTTAAAGGAAAAGATAAAGTTTCATTCAGTGGAGATAATCTTTTCCTATCTTTAACTTTGTTTAGTTTTTCTTCATACATGTTTTTACAAGATATGTATGAGAATATACAAGATAAATGTATTTATTAAGGAAAGCTCTTCACTGTCACTATTAAAAATGATACTCAAGCAAAGGATTATCTGACATTCGATTTTAAAGGATAAAAGAAACCTTAAATAACGTGTCACCTGTTGAATCAGAAGCAAATTAATATTAGAAATCGAGGAAAAATCTTTTACCCGAAACTAACTTCTATTTAAACTACCCACATATACTGTTCGATATTTATAAAATAGCGCAAGTCTTTCGATTTGTCTAAATTTTGTATATATATTATATATTTAGATACAATTTATTCAAAATCAATTTTAGAAAAGTAATTTAATTTTTGCAACATAGTAGAGATTTGTTTTTAGTTCTTGATCGATTAAGTAATATGTGAGAATTTGAAATTTAATATGTAATGGCTCTCTCCAAAAAAAATTGATAGAACATTACTTAGTTAATATATTTTAATAAATAAATCAAGATTAATAATATTACGATTTACAAATTATATTCGTTCGAAAACTATCATCGGATTTTTATTTACTTCAATTAATGGAAAATATCTTATTGACAAAAAAATTTCAAAATTTAAATACTTGTAAAATATTTGGTTTAATTCCAGTGTAATGCATTATTTTGTTTTTAAATTCATAAATCACGCAAAAAAATCTTAGTTAACCATCCATATTAAACTATTATTAACTAAAATTTTTAATGAGCTATCTATTTTTACTACGTGCAAATAATTTGAGACTCAAGGAACCGTCGTTAAGATTCTTTTTTCATTATTTTTTTAAGAACGGAAAGTTCAGATTCTTAGGTAACGTAATTTTTAATATCATAAACTTTGGTGCCATTGGATACCTCGAATCAAATTCATGCTCAGTTGTGAAAAGAAGAACATGAAGAACGATGGTTAACCCAGAATCAACTTTCAAAGGTTAACACCATATCAAAAAAAATTAATCTCAAGCAAAAGACTAAGATAATAAATAAAGAGTGAAAAAAATTAATTTAATATTAGACAGTAAAATTTATAAAATAAAAAAAAATTTTATAAAATGAAAAAGGAAGATATGAAAAGAAAATAATTTTGAAAAAGGCTTGTAATTTATATTTGGAAAATATCTTTTAAGGTCATAGATAAAATGTAAGCCACATGTTTCGAGGATGACATTTAAAAATGTCACATAGAGTCGTTGGAAAACTCTTTGATTGAGATACAAACGAGTTTGTCGAATTGAAGTTCATCTCGACATCTGTTTTAGCCTCCGATTCTCACACAAAACTCCAAGAGCCATCCATATCTCGGGAGAATAAACGTTGCGGGGCTGAATCAGCATCAGCATCAGCATCAGCATCAGCATCAACATCAGCATCAGCATCAACATCAGCATCAACATCAGCATCCGAATAAGCATCAGAACGACTTGCTCGCACGTGGGTGTGGGTGAGGAGACTTGGATGGAAGTCGCGAATTTCTTTATCTCGGCGGTTGTTCGCGTATGCAAAACAGACGGCTCGACTTTCGATTTGGCAAAGCACCCCCTCCCCACACCTCCCCAACCACGACGATTACGCCGATAAGGGCACGTAATAATATAGCGAAATGAGAGTCGGGAATTGAAAACAGAAACTCGCCTCAAAGATGGTCTCCACTCGTCCCCATGGGGGTCGTCGGTTTCCGGAGAATCCCAAGCCGCCCCTTTGAACCTCAACCTGGCCGAATTAAGTTACACGCAGCGCCTGCACTCGATTTATCTGCTTTCATTCCTCCGGACCCTTTATTTTCTCCGACGTATTTTTTATGATGCCAACATAAATGCCTTAGAATTCAAAATGAATGGATGATTCAATACGGAAGGAGGAGACTGTGAGAAATGGGCGATCGGTATCGGAAACTAAACTTAGCAAATCTCAGCATCTGCAAACAAAGCATCTCCAAATGTCCATTTCGTAAGCTTGATTTCGCTCTTTATATCTTACGATCTTGAATAATCAATTTATTTATGGATAAACATGACTAAAATCTATATAAACATCCTTACTTGGCCTAAATTTACCATTAATTATTTTTTCAAAAAGATGACAGTCTGTCGATCCGGAGTGACTTTTAACAGTATTCATAACAAGCAAAGTATTCAAATACCTGATGCGTGAGAAAAAATCTTAAATGTGTATGTTATTTTACATAATGCACGTCTCATGTGTACAAACACTTATTTTTTATCTTTTGCACCTCGATTTCAACCCCTCGTCTGCGTCTTTTTTTACTGGTTTTTCTATTTCCTTTATACACGCATTTACTTGAATTTCACAAGTACCATTTCTATTCCTTTTCCAACTATTAACATACGATTTTTGAGAAAATATATATGTGAACATTCTAAAAATGATAGCAATGTAAATGACAACAGTTTGTGTGGTCAAACATTTATAAATAATACTAGAAACGTAGACATTTCATTTATTTCATGCATTTTTTATCGTAGTAATTATACTGAGAATTATAATATATGCATTATTCGTCGATAAAAAAAATAAATTTTTATTTTATTTTTAAATGTCACACTTTTAATTTGAAAGGGCTAAAATCAATATTTGCTTCCTTAGTTTGCACTCTTAAAAAAGTATATACAGAATTGGAATAATATTCTTTTATGATTAAAAGTGTGATGAAAAAAAAGATTCATGTCGAAAATTCTAGATATTGTAAGATGTAAAACGATCCAAAGGTCAACTTGTGATAGTTGCCGAACTCAGCTGTATTTTAGAACTAATATAAAAAAATGGCGCAGTCATAAAAATAAAACTCGAAGATTTATTCCGTATTAGGAGAAAAATACGTAAAAATATAGTTCAATTCATCTTGTGTCATTGTCGAATACGTTTATATATCTGTTAAATATTTTATACAAACATTTTATACCTCAATAATAATTTAATATTCATTTTACTATTTATGTGATTAAATTTTGTTCAGTGAGTATTAAATTAACCTTTGATAATATTGAAATAAAAATGAGAAGAAGAAGGAAGAGAGTACAATAAGTCGGACAATTTGAAATTAAAAATTTACAATATAAATACTTATTGAATACTGTGTGAAATGGATCACCTAAAAATATAAATAACTCCGATGTGAATTCAATTTGTATTATTCAATGAGTTTTCATTTAGTAACATTTTTTGTGCTAAAATGATAACTTTTACTTTATACTTAAAGAGGAAATAATTTTTGTGTTATAAATTTTTTATTTTGTAATGTTACTTTGTTTCAATTTCTACAGAAGCTTTTTTTCTTTAGACAAAGGCCTTGATAGTAAGAAGCGACAGAAGAGTCAAAAGATCAGTGGTTAGAAATTAAATAAAGTATTTTCAATGAGGTAGAGTCCATAAAAATATTGCTCGAATAAATCACAGAGAGGATTCATTTTGCATTCGAACTCACTTACTTTTTTTTACCATATCTCCACATTTTGCAATTGCTTGTTTTCATACACATCACTGCTGTGCAATTTTATCGTTGTTATTTTAATTTTGGCAACGGTAGCCCGACTTTATTAAACCAACACATTTCTAATATTAGTGCAAGCGCTTCCGAAAATACATCGACCTCTCGGTCCAGCAGCTCAGGAACAAAAAAGCCCCACTGGATGTCTGGAGTGAAATTCGCAAAAACTAACACATGCTACACTCAATGATTTATAATGTGATATATTATGGTTCTAATGCCGATCACTCACAGAGGTTGCGAAGCCTCCAACGGCACTAAACACATTTTCCGCAATTTTCCTCGGCTCGCTATCGTTTGCATCTTATCTCGCTTAGCCTCTTTCTTATGTACTCGACGTAGACGATATTGGACGTGATGGATATTTGACGACTTATCCTCTCTGCTGGACCCGATGCATCTTATGATTTCCCGGGGTTCACATCTTACTTTTTGCGAAATTTCGCTACGATAAAACGCTCATTTGTGCGCGTGCATTCTCACAGTGTGCGTGCATGTCTTGAAGAAGTTGTTAAGGAGTTGGAGGTGTGTGTGCGTGCGTGCGTGTGCGTGTGCGCAACCTCGGGCAACCGGATTCGCGTTTCTTAAGAGAAAAAGGGACAAAGCGATTCGGCGGATATGCCAAGAATTAATATGAGGTGATAGAGAGGGCATGAGCTTCCACGTAATAATTAATCGAGCGCGAGGGAGTGCGGCATATTTAGGAGTTTCCCAAACCTATTTTATCACGGATAGACGTGTATTTGGAATAAATGCATGTTACATCAACTGCGAGATAAACGAGTAGATGATCTATAAATCGGAACATGTGTCGATGATGGCAACTTGTCTATTTAATTTACATTTTATCAAGATTGTATGTTTCCTGACAGCTTGCTACTGTTGGCGATACTGAATTTATTTTTCATGTTATTCTTCTTCTTTCCTTTTTGTTTTACTTTTTTTTTTACACATGCGTATATAAATATTGGATGTTTTTTATTTTATACGAAATACTTCATAAATATTTAATACGTTAAAAACATTAATGACACATAAGATTCTCGATATCGTCTAATAACCCACACACGGCCAACCATTACAATTATCAGAGAATTGATTACAATTATAGACACATCTTAAAAGATTTGTATTATTAAATTCCAATTATAAAATTCCCTCGGAAATGATTTTTTTTTTTTTTAAACATCAAATAATTTTATAATTTAATTTTATTCATAATTTATAATTATAGTGTATTTATTATTAATTACGAAAGCTCTTTATACAAATATGACTGTTTTAAAAATAAATTAAAATTTAATCGTCCCTTATTTTAAACAACGGTATCAGTTACATAGAATTATTGATAAATTGATTAAGCAAAATTATTAAAGAAAAAAAAACAGCTCTTGTGTACGCAGTAGATTATAAATATACAAATATAATTTTAACTAAATGTCATTGAAATTTCATTGCACTAAAGAAATATTGACTGGAAACAATTTCATTAAAATAAATATAAAATAAAAATTAATACTTGTATTCAATTCATTTATTTGATCAAAGTGTATTTCTTTTATCAGACTATAATTTTTTACGATAGTCCAATGTAAATTTGATTTTGTCATCATTTTAATTTAAATTTTCCGATAGAATAACAATTTTCTATTAAGCAATAATGAAAAAAATTTCGTTTTAATAAGTGTTAACATTATTTTTAATATGCTAAAGCGGTTTTATAAATTTATAAAGGATGTCATTGAAAAATAAATCAATATATTCTTGTTTTACAGCAGTTTATTATTTGAATTATAAAGAAACGAGAGCTTATTTTAATCTATAAAATATACCAACTCTTTAAACATTGTCCTATTTACAAAAAATAAATATGAAATTTAGTACAATGATAATGTCTTCACGAACAATTGTTACAATGCAATACGAATGTGCGCATTAATAATTTATTAAAAAGAGCCCATTTTTCAAAATTGTTTGATGTACTTGGAAAATATTCATGAAGCACAGTTCCAGAAAAGTTAATTACTTTAGTATGCCAAGAATAATTATTAGCACCTTGTAAAAATGAATTAGTTTCTATTATGTTTATGAATAATGCGAAAGGCTTGTTTGATGCAAAGAGACGAGGATCGGGAAGGATATTACAATAAAAGGGGAAAAGAATGGGATGCGGCTAATATTGATGTGACCTTTTGGCTTGTAGGAGCAAAACGCCGGGAGCAGAGAAAGATAGAAAGAGAGAAAAGAGGGTAATTAATGTTTCAACCGGTGGCTTTGTGCGCTTTGAACGCTAATGCGTGTTATTTCGCGAGGATGAAAAAGAAGTAGGCCGCGAGGTGCAGATGCTCTCTGTCTCTCTCTGTCTGTCTCTCTGTCTCTCTGTCTCTCTCTCTCTCTCTCTCTCTCTCTCTGTCTCTCTCTCTCTCTGTCTCTCTCTCTCTCTCTCTCTCACTCTCCGGTGCACGTGTATGTTCGTGTTCCTGGTTATCCGCACTAATGTTCCACACCGGGGCATTGGCTTTTTGCTGAATGAACCCAGATGCTTGTGAGAATGCAATCCACTGAAATAATGCTCTCTAACGGCTTTGTTGGCATATCATTCCACACAATCACGGCTCCCTACCCCCTCCTCCACCTCCTTTATTTTATGGTACATCACTCGTGTGGATGCGTGCTTTTAGGTATTTAGCCTCCTGCCGAATCGCAAATGACGGAAATTTTAAATTCCTTTCTCCTCTCTCTTGTTCCGTCATTTATAATACACTTTGATAAACCATTCGAGCCTTTTACATTGCATAGGTACTAATACCGGGCAATTATTCATCCTTGACTCTGGCTTTTTTTTATTAAAACATCATCGAACTCATTAATCAACCTGTTATTAATCACCTACAAAATTGTTGAAATTATTTAACTTTCATCGAAAAAAAACTAGCTAGAGTAATTAATTAACCATTTTCCGTTCTTGTTTTTCATATTATTTCACCTGATTAAAAAATCGTAGAGCATTAATTAGGATTGTAAAATATAAACTTTGATTTACATGGCTTTGATAAAAACTATTCAGGAGTCAATCATCTCGTTCAAAATAAAATTAAATGACAACAAGTCGTGGCCGTGAATCTTCGTGAAAGTCATTAAAAATGTTAACCGACGATGGTACTTATAAATCATGTACTTTTTTCCAGTGTACACGTACGATATTCACATATAATTCTTCTGCATCACATAGGTCACCTTAATTGCAAATTGTATAATGGAATATAAACTCTTTTACATGATGATTTAAATATTTTAAAGTTTTAATTTTTTCCATCTAAAATACAAATAAATATTTCATTTTACAAGGACTACTGGTAATTGCTCTTCTTTAAATACATTAAGTTCATGTTTTTAACAAATTTATTAACAAATACCTTCAATTGTTTATAACTAAAGCTTGTATCGATTTCAAGTTCCATACTTTTTTATATTATACCTATATCTGTTATATCTACGTCCAATGATTATTATAAATACGGTATACCATTTGCTCAATTTTAAAAAAAAAGAGATTGTACTTTCAAAATACGTTTTTATTTTAATTAGTTTATTCACCGCTTAAAATTGATTAACTATGCTCCATTTAAGAATACGTAATTAAAAGTGTCGAAATTGTTGGAAAACAAGATCGCCCGACATTGTCCTCGCATTGATAAAATTAGGGCTCCATCTTCCAGGTAAACGAGTTAAACATCATCTGGTCAACGTTAATGAATTCCATCCTATTCATTAACACCCCCAATGCAAAGTAATTAAATAGCACCCCTGTTTTAATTATCAAAAACAAGGTTGTTGGGGTGTGTTGTCGAGGCTCATAGACCAGCTAGATCTCCTCTGTCTTAATGTCTCGTTAAAGGCACACGAACACGAGACACGCTCGGATCGTGTAAAACGCCCCTTAATAATTGGAAACCTCCGGCTTGGTTAATTCTTATATTTACGTCATGGTCACTTTTGAAGTGAGTGTCGAGCTACGGAAATCCGTCACGCATGGGGTAAATCATCACTGAGTTTAGTCAGTGACCCTCTTTCCTGTATCCATAACGAGGTCTTCACAAGGGATTTTAATATTAATTACAACGCCTAGATGTCGGTCGTAGCGAGGGAAAAATTGCCCAACTCTGAAAGATTTTTACACATGAGGCTGGATCCTTTTCCGATATAACAAAGTTTAAAACCAATGCGATTTAACGGTAATGAGCAATTTGTTGCAAAACTAACCGACATCGAAGTCTTCACTGCAGTGGATTTCTCGTTTAATGTTCAGAACACCACCTCAATGTTTCACTTGTAATTCTTCCACAGTATTCCTTTCTCTCTCTGTCTGTCTGAGTCTCTATTTCTCTCTCTCTCTCTCTCTCTCTCTCTCTCTACACTAGTGCCTGAAACCCTCCACTCGAAATTTCGAAAGGGTTACTGGCACCAAACCACCCCATCGCGTGCGCGTGCGCACCTGTGCGTGTGTGGGTGGTTATGTCGTCGGTTGCCGCGGTGATTAACAAAAGCTCGTCGCGGGAGATGCACCACTAGACCTCGGATGATCATTGGACCCCCGCTAATAAATCTCCTCTATAATACATCAACTTCCTCTTTGATCCCTCGACTATATACGACTCCGTATGTTTATTCGGGATCGGTATCCCTTTTTAAAGACTCTTGTCTGGTGATAACAGAATAATACTAAACAAAGATCAACCGTTAAACTTATGAAAACTTCATTTTGTCGTTATCAAAGATTATGTTTTACATGCTTAGAATATCTATTCACTGATAAAATAACTAACTCTATTAATAATCCTTATATTTATCGTGTGAATTCATGTCACCCTTGTAAAATCGTTACATAAGTTTATAAATATTTTTAATTTATTGACCTTCATAAACATTTGCTCACGTCCACTAGATTCATGCCACCACCTAATATAGTAAAAATCACTTCGTCAGCCTTTTTTGCCAAACCCAATTTGACAATCATACGATAAAACTTAGCTTTACTTTATTAGTAAAAGAAGTGATATTTAATCAAGTTACAATATTCCTAACATACCTGTGCAAACTTGTATGATTAGTTTGCACACCACGTTTTATCGAGGTTTTTGTTTTAAAATATATCAAATGTAGTCGTGCTTTAACGAAAATTTCGGACACAATATTACAATTAAAAGAGCTTTTGATTGTCTGAAAAGCAATTTACGAGGAGTCTAGGAGGCAAAAAGTGATTTATAAAAGTGGAGATGGTATGCACAACGAAAATGGTTTTTGTTGAAATCTGCGAAAACTGATGTGTGTGCGATATAAATGTAATGGATAAAGCGATAAAAAGTAATTTAGAGGGAGAGAATACATTGGTTATTCATATTAATGAGAGAGAATTGTGTTGCCCAAGTTTCCCGAAGGTCCCCCGTAGTCAACGAACTCTAGATCGTGATGACGAGACGTCATTGAAGTGACCCATTCAGCGCTAATGAAAATTCATCGTCCCTTCGACGTCGCGACGATCTCCCCCCTCCCCTCCTCAATTTTTTCTTTTTTTTTCTAGAGGCTCAGAGCTTGCGAAGCTGCGAGATGAGACGGGGACGGGGACGGGGACGGGGACGGGGACGGGGACGGGGACGAGGACGGGGACGGGGACACCGATGGTGCTGCCACTCTGGACCAGATTATTGATCCGGCGAAACGAGCTGCCGCTCGCCGTAAGACCTAGTAACGGGGTTGCGAGTGCAAGCGAGAGGGAAAACCCGAGGAGGCGGTTTTGCATGAAAAGTATGCCGGAGAAGAAAAGCGGAGCAACTTTTATCTCATATTTTCCTCTGGGCTGACTCGTTGTTAATGACACGATAAAACTATCACGGAGGAAAATAATTTCAACTCTGAGAGTGCTAAGATACCTTTCGACCCAACATTCAAATTCACTTCCTTGTGAGCGACTTTGCTCACAAGGAAGTGAATTTGAACTTGGTCCTATCAATGTTAATTATAAATTCTAATTTTGTTCTTACTATCTGCTACTGATTATCTCTTCAAAAAAATGATCCACTTTGATATACTCAGTTGTCATTAAAAGAGTGAGCTAATTTCGAGACGACCAACAAATATTTAATTTAACTTTTGTCGATATTCACAAGATACTTTTATTTCATAAAGCAAACAATAAATTTTGCATATTTTACTTTTAGTAAGAATTAAAAGAAAAGCATTGCATAAAGACTTATTAGATACTGGAAGAAAACGTCTTTAATTCATCATAAATCTCCACTCTTAATCGTCTACAGGAAAAGTTATTTAAATATTTTCTCATGCTTTTTGACTGGAAGGAAAAGCTCACTTCAAGCTCTATCTTCACTATTCTTCAAAAAAAATTGATTAATAAATAAGCGTCATAATTTTCTCTCAAATTTTTTAACCTAAGTAAAAATAAATATTTGCTTCGATAATACAGATAACATCTATATTCGATTCAAATAATCATATTTGTTCGACATATTTAAAGACGTAAAATAATTAATTTTTGTAAAAAATAATGTTATATTTATAAGTTTATAAAAAAATATTCAACTTTATTATTATTCATTAAGAATACTATATACATATATATATATATATATATATATATACATACATTTTCATTGCAAGAGTAATTTATATAATTTACAAGTAATTCACATTATTTAAATCTTAGATTTTTAGTTTTCTAAGTTTACACATTTCTTTTAAAATGCATATATTATTCTATATATATTGTTTTTGAATTTGATTTCCGTTAAATATTCTAAGAGATATTAAAAGCCAAAATTAATAATTCTATTTTATATTTATAATTTAGATTCAGAAAAAATTTAATTCAACATTATTGAATTATATATTTATAATTCTTTGCCTGGTATATGTAGATATAATCATGGATAGTAACATCATTTCGCATGAGATAAGAGTATTAAAAAAATTAAGAAAGTTTCATTTTTTTATTTTATACTTTACTGCAAAAAATGCGCATTTTCTTTCAGAAAAATTTAATTTTTTAATTTACCTAACTGGAAACGATATTCAAGAGACTGAAAAGTATTTTATTTTCTGCTGCAGAACTTTGAAAATATACTTTTCTAATTGAAAAAAATTTTACTCTAATTAACTTTAAATTAATTTATCAACTGGATAATGAATTAATTGCACTTGGCATAAAGGTAATCTCTTCATAATTTTTATGCTATAAGGTTTTTATAATAATGTCTGTTAATATTCTGAATCATAAGAATGAATCGTTCAAAATGGATTGCAGTGAATTTTAAATAAATGGATACTCAAAATGTAGGAGTCAGAAGAGGTTAATGTAAATGCATCACAGATAAAAGAATTCATAAAATAAAAACGGAGATGGAAAAAGACTATTGGTAGTGTCGAATAATTTTGAAAATTTTTTTATGAAGCATCTTTAATATTATTTATTAAAATAAAATTATGGATCCAGTGAGGTATCAGTTGAATAAAACAAGTTATTCTTAGTTATTTTCGCCCACGTTTCGACAAAGGTATCGCTACTACTTTTCAAGGCTATTTATTAAAAATTGTTAAAATTATTACATAAATATGTTTTAAAGATAAAATTACTTATTTTAAATATATTTACGTAATATTAGGGCAGTAATATGTTGGTCGTAACATGATGATTTTAAATATAAACAATATTTATTATGTCTCAAATTTGGAATATGCGAAGGTTTAAAAAATAAGGAATAAATTTAATTCCCAATATAAATAATAAATTAGATTCAATTAATTTGAAAAGTAAAGACAGTTACAAAAAATGGGGTAAAACTAATCTTGTGTATAGAATAAAATGCAAAGACTTCTTTCCTGTGTACATTGGTGAAACCAAACGTAGTTTAATATTAAGGATAAACGAAGATAAAAACGATGATAATAATATTTAAATAGGACGACGGATACCTTGTCAAAACGTGGTCAAAAATAATTAAGAAGAATTTGTTTTAATCAACCACCACATCGCTGGATCCACATTTTTATTTTAATAAAAAGTACCAAATAATATCCAACTATGTGTTAAAAATATCTTTACAGCTAGTTTTCCACTAGATGATCGAGGTGCAATATTTGGAAAAGTGCACATGACAATCACTAGTGATTTACGCCCCTGATATCACAAACCGCAAAATCATATGCACGTATTCGCAAATGGAATCTGGAACTTTTTTAATTGATCCATCTTTCTAGAGGTAGACATAAAAAAGTTTGATCATTTGTCGTTACTAATAGTGAATTTTATTTACTTTACTTATGTTTTATACTCAAAATGCAGGGTTGATAACTCAGTTTAAATATGAACTGTTAAACATGTGGACACATTATGCGATGTAAGTTTTGGAAAAAAGTGGTTTTCCATTTTAAAGTTTTCATTCAATTACAACGAATAATCAGATAAATTTTGTTCAAGTTGTATCAAATTTTAAACGTAAAATATACGGAGGTACTTTAATCTGAAGTAAAAATTTAGTAAAAATATGTGAAAGATAAAATTGGTGAAAACTTTTTCTTGGTCTGTAATTGTAAAGTACTAATTAAATCACATTTCATATTTGTTTATTTAATTTAATTGCTAGTCATTGATATTAATAATATTATAAAATTGGGTCACAGTAATTTGTGATTTGATAATTGTTCAAATATTTGCAAATAAATTTTAAAAAGCACAAATACAGTGCATCTATTGATTTTAATTTTTATAATAATTTTGGACAAATATGACTTAAAATATCAAATAATATTTGCATTTTCAACATTTATTAAAAGTTTTTAAACTTTGGCTCAAGATTAATGAATATATTGTTTAAAGGTAGGTTTGCTTTACAATGTGAACAAATATATAGTTGTCCAATTATATTTTCTAAATTAATAATTATAAAAATATTCATAAATGGTGAAATATAGCACATACACATGGATATTAAATATTAATGAAGTACAGAGTTATTCAATTTAAATAAGAAAATTAAATTACTTTTTTATGATCTATTTAAGTTTATTCTTGAATTTTAAATAATATTTGTCATTTTCATTAAAATTTAAAATTTATGAATTTTATTAATAAAGGAAATAATAATTATACTATTTTCCACTGATGAAAATTAAAAATTCAGAGATGAGAAAATATTAATTTATATTCAGAAAATCTGTCTGACACTATAACTAACACAAATTAATAATGTAAACCTAGTATTATTAATGTAATTTTAAACTTAATTGAGCAATTTGAGTTAAGATAGACAGCATTTGAAATTTTCGCTGACGACAAACTAACAAAGTATAAATTAAATTTTCGGTCTATATTCGTCTCTTTTTTATGGTTTTCATCAACGAATTATCCTCCTCCTTTACATTTTATGCATTTATACCTACATAAACATATACATGGTGCATTTACGAAGTATCGAGTTTTTTTTTCATTTTGTGACTATTGGTCGTAGAAATTTGGGAGGGGTCTTAAAATGTTGACAAACTCTTTCTTCATTTGTCCCTTTTTTTCTTTTGTTTTTTCGATAATTAGGAGCGGCAGAATTTTACTTCACGCGAAGGGTGTTTTTCAGTTTTTTGACACGGCGTGATGGAGCGATTAGTGGAAAACCACTACGCGACAATATTTTGTTTGCAATTTAATAAAACAGTGTGGAAACGTATAAAATGTTGCAAGAAGCATATGGACATAATTGTATGTCAAAATCGCAATGTGGAAAATGGCACAGAGCTTTTAAAGAGGGCCGAGAAAAAATCATCGACGAGTGTTGATCTGGACGACCAAAAAGCTGTCGAACGACTAGGAACATCCGGCGTGGGTTAGAAATTTTAGATTCAGACCGTCGATTAACAGATAAAGCAATTCAGGAAAAACTGAATTTAATGCGATCTACAGTGTACAATATAGTCCAAAAAAATCTATAAATATCGAAATTTTTGAAAAACATCAAAGCTGAAGAGTTTGAAGATGCATTTGAAATTTGGAAAATACGCCTTCAAAAATGAATTAATGCAGAAGGAAATTATTTTGAAGAATTTAAAATTTTTATTTCACACTGTTTATAAGTCCACCAATAAATCATCTTTCAAAAAAAAAGGTAAGAATTTTTTTTTTTTAATCTTTAAACAAAACATTCTCGCGTAGTGGTTTTCCGCTAATCGCTTCAGCGCGCCGTGTCAAAAATTTGGAAAACCCCCTTCGCGCGAAGTAAAATCCTGCCGCACCTAATTATCTAAAAAACAAAAAAAGAAAAAAGGACAAATGCGGAAAGAGTTTGGCGATATTTTAAGACCTCTTCCGAATTATTACGATGAATAGGCGCAAAATGAAAAAAAAAACTCGATACTTCGTGGATGCACCATGTATGTATTTATTATTTTTCTTTATTATAAAATATTATTATACTTTGCTGTTATTAAACTTAATAAAAAGAAACAAATATTTGAAATATTTATTACGAAAAAACTGGTTAATAATATTTACAAAAAATCAAAAATTAATATATAAATAAAATCATTTTATTTGAAAAAAAATTAACGCTTACGGTTATATTGAAATAAAACCCTCAATTCAATATGGAAAAAATTAATAAAAATTATTTACCAAAATTAATATTTAAAAATTATTCATAGACGAAGAATATCATCTACACAAAGTCCTATAAGGCTTAAGCTTCAAAATTAGTTACATATATCTTCGATATACGCAAAATATTATCCGTAAAGTAAACTATAAAATTATTACAAAGTCATGATTACTTTTTTATAAGAGTAAATCTATACACCAGTTATTGATAATTTTGATGCATTTAGAAAATTACCCTATTTCACATAATTTTTAATATCTCTGAAAACTCTATTTGATCAGCGTTGACTCACGTGAATTTTGAGGCTTGCAGCTGTGGGTTAAAAATGTGTGTGCGCGTGTGCTCGTGTGCGGGTGTGTGTGTGCACAGGAGGGAGTAGATTTTTGCGAACAGATATACAGTGCCGTTATGTAATAAATATAACAAGCTCCGACAACGGCGAGCACTACGAGGCGGTGCATCGCGCTCGGACCCTCCGCCCCCGCAACCACCCCCTCGCGTGTAATCCGGGCGCATTGGCACGCAAACGCGCGCGCGCAGACACCGACACGCACGCACACAAGCACGCGCACGCACGCACACACTGGCACCAGCGTGCACTTTCAATTAGAGCCTCGACTCTATTCTCCACGAAAGAACAGAAAGTTTGTAATAACAACGATCAGCCACATGCTGCTCTTAATCTACATCTATTTTTACCTCTAACTCCATTTTTATTCGTTTATCAACCGACTTTTAGCCCTCCTAATTGCTCACTCATATTAAAAACTACAAGCACTCGAAGAGTATTTACACTACAAGATGCTTTTCTTTTTTCCTGAATTAACAATACTTTCGAGATAAACCTTTTCCCCTTACATACAATAATACTTTTCCCCTTTCATTCATTTTTATTTCTCGATTTATGCACTCTTTAACACGTGAGCATGTAAATCTAACATTTTTACATATTTAATCTTAATTTTATGCTAAAAACGTTTCTCGTTTTCTGCAAATTTTTGAGAATTGTTGAAATAGTTTAGAATACAGGGTTTATTTTGTGTTTGATTAAATACTTTCGAGTGTGGACTTTTTAAAAGTTACAAGTTTTTGTTCTTCGCAAATAAGAAAGTTCCTTTTTTTTTCTTAGACGGTCTATCCTAAACATTAATATCTTTACAAAAATTTAATCTAAAAAAACGATATTATTCACTTAAATTCAAGTACTCAAAATAATTGAAAAGTATATAAATTGGCATAGTTTACAAAGGGTATTCATTTACTGCAATATAAGATATTTCGGTGCCCATGACAATTTTATAGTAAATACAGAGCGTAATATTAATAATATAATATTATTAAATGAATGTTAAATTATTGAGTACTTTTGAGAAAATGTATGATTAGCAAAATGTTTATTGATCTTTACTGGTTGCACCATGTCGTTCTTATATAATAAAATGCAACATAATAAAGTAATAAAGATCTTGAAAACCTTAGTCATCGAATATCTTCAAAGTCATAAAGTTTTATATGAAAGTAAATTTTCTTTCAATCCTGTACGATCTAGAATTACTCGACTAAACTTCAGCAATCAAAATGAAGTATCGAAATATGAACAAACAATACATTGTCGATAGCCTTTCCGTGTATGCATTAACAGCATTAGATGAAATCATTATTAAAAGATACCGGAAAAATTATTTAGTGTCTATGATTATTTTTCATTATTTATTTGCCATTTATCAAGCATTTTTCAACAAAGAAATTTGCTTTTATATTTAAATATGAACCAATTGGGTTAATTAGCGGAGAACTTGTTCAACTTTGAGTAATAATTTTAGAATGAGTACTTTAACATTAAAAAAGAATAAACCTATTAAGAATTTCTGTAAAATATTTTACTAAATATAAAAAATTTGAAAAGCAATTTAAATTACTATATCAATTACTCATTTTATTTTAATCTTTCAAGTTTTATTGATGTTACATTTATTTATCAATGCGTTAAAAAATCGCGCTAATCCCCTCGACCCTCGGTCCTTGTTTGAAACACATTTATTCGAGCTGGAATCGACATACATGCACACACCTGTCCAAAATAAGAAAATGCCACGTTTCAATTTTCTTAACCACACATTTGTTACATCATTGGTTGCATAATATGCTCGAATCTTTAACATATACGCCCATTACGCTCTCCCGAGCATTCGCAATAAATCCATTAATCAATCAATCAATCGCCCTCGCCGTCCTTCCCCCCCCCTCCCTGAATTATCTTTCATTTTCTCTCACGCTCCGTGCACTCCTCCTCCTCCTCCCCCTCCTTCCTCTTTTTGTTTTTGCCGCTCTTTTGCTCTTGTGCCGTACACCTGCGATCATGTTTCCGGGTCGCTGGCCAAGATTCTTACCCGCGATCAACCGGAGGCTGTTCGAGCTCACCCACGTGTCCTATAAATCGTGCCTTACGAGTCTCGAGTCGAAATTTTTCGGAAAATTTAACCGGTCAATGTTTCCTTCTCTGCCACTCGATTAAAATTAATGGCTGTCACTTACAGTTGCTTCCACGGGGAAAACGCGCATCTTTATATTACGTCTATTTCTCATTCAGAAGCCAAATTTCGTGATTCGGATAGGCAGGAATTCCAAATTTCATTTTTACAAGCTGTAACACGTGTTGGAAAACTTATTTAAATAAGGCGCGATACTTTCCTCGAAATGCTCATACTCAAATATTTACAAAATCAATTACGTAGTCGATTGAAATGCATTCATGTTCTTATCACATTTGATTTTATACGCATAAGAAAAAATATTAATTAGGAGTGAAATGTAAATAACAATAAAAAAATATCGTTAACATATAATAAAAACCATTGTATGTAATTGCCAAACCTTTTTCTATATCTCAAATAAGTTTACCCAGGACGCACTTGAAACAAGACAATTAATCTTTTTAAACGGGCCTAAATTTTTAAAATTACATTCATTTGCGAAAACTATTTTATTATGATAAAGGAATCAATTTTTCTGTTCACTTTCATTACACGTAAAATTATGACAATAAATTTTTGAATTTTGCGTTTTCTTCGGTTTCCTGTAATATGCTATAAATTTAAAGATTTTCGACGGTTAACGTTTAAAGTTATAAGCAGCTCACGAATGTTCAATAACTTCTTTACAGTGCTTTTTTAACCTCAGACTTGAATGACTTTTAACTGAGTAACTTGGAAAAATCCTTGGTGCTTACAGATTTTTGTGTCCTATCTTCTTCCACCTTTTTTCATTTTCAATGTACGGCAGAGAACCAGGTGCCCTAAAATATTATCCCAACTTCTCATCTCTTCCGTATAACATTGAGATATAAGACACCCACATCATGACACATAGATGCAAAAAATTTTAGGTCTAACCCATACCTCTAGCGATCCTTTCGCAAATCCTTCGTAATTGCACAAGATAGCCGAAGCGCTCATAGTCGCGTCTGGTTTATCTGGGTCATTCCTTTTTACTGGTCTCTGCACTAAAAATACTTTCAACATAAGTCTTTCTTGAAAAACGAAAATTTATTTTGCAAAAATGATATGTCAAATGAAAGGAGTAATGCACGAGGTACGTTGTTCTCTAAATATTGCCTTTTAAAAGTTTTAAAGATCGACAGATTACTCGTGATCGAAACGATGCGAAAAAATCGATGCGTCATCGCATGCGATTCTATAAATTAAAACAACATTTTCGATCTTACATGTGAAAAATGAGCAAAACGGTTGTAATTTAAGTATGGGTTCTGCAACAAAGGATATTATCTTTTGCAAGAAGCCACGAACTCTACCTGATCTACCTCGTATTATCCCTGGACCACCTACCAGGCAATAACAAATATAGCACGTGCAATGCGGTTATGTCATCTCTTAATCCCATTTAAACACGTCACGTACTTACTATTTCTTGCATGATCAATAAATGATCCAACTACTAGTACCGACCACCCCCTTCCCACCCCCACTCGCACAATTTATGTACTTCAAATTTTATTGTATTTGTTTTTACGAAGCACGCAAATTTTTATATTTTTTAGTGCTTGCGATCTTTCGAAAAGTCCCTTTAAACAAGCATTTTATGTATTTTCGTAAGGGCATCCAATTTATTAAATGGTAATAATATGTTATACATCGTTTATAAACCACTCCGATCTGAAAAAACTGTTGATTTCAAATTCTTACAATCAAATGGTCCATTATGATTTTATTTAATATATAAGTTTCATTTACTCATCAAAATTATAAAATTTCAATCGAAACTCATTCCATAAATTATTACTTTTCTTCAATAGAAAATATACTTTTAGCAATATTCCATTAGCGAAGCTTTATTTAATAGTACAATGAATATAAAACTTTTCTGTATTAACCAAATCACTCAAACAAAAGTGCGTATCATTATCAATAATAGGATTAATCAACCAAAATCGAATCTTTTCTACGTCCGGTCTCTTTTGATCCACTGGATTTATGTGAATATAAATTTGTTTTATCCGACATACTCATTAAATTCTCATCGTAATTTTTCTACTTAACGAATTAGAAAAACCGATGCATCTTTCCTTTGTGCAAACAATGAAAAAGTTACGATACAGTTGGATTTATCAAAATACCGGTAGGATTATTGTCATAATGGATTTATTTTTGAATGGAGAGATTTATTAGTTGAGTCTGTATTGAGGATAGGAACAATTTTTAATTTGGCTGCTAATATCCATAAATCAATCTGAGATACAATTTGGTTTCATAAGCATTCCTATTTCAACATCCAACTCTAAAATTTGGTATCCTAAATGGAACATTTAAGTCTTATTATTTGTATTTGCAATTAAAAGACTTGATTTAATGGTAAAATATCTTTTAATAATATTAATAATCTCAATTTTTTCTCCAAATTTTATTAGTCCGGTTTTATTAGATAAATTAAAGGAAAAACTATTCTTAAACATTCACCGTGCATGCATAAAAGTAATTTTCCTCTTAAAAAATCCAACAGCAAGGCGGATCATGTGGTGTAATGAGGGTAAAAATTAAGTAAAAAAGAGAAAGACAATGGGCTGATACTGACTAAATAGACAGGTAAAATGCACAGGTAAACATAAGCGAGTCAACCGCGTGTGAGATTAAACTCGGTCTTTACCTGCATCCAAAGTGGTTGACTGGTCACCAGTTGGACCGACAATCCTGCAATGAAACCACTTTCAAGAAGGAACCGAGAAGGAGAAAAGTTAAGTAATTAGTTATACTTTATATATTTAATTGCTCGGGTTAGAGAAGAATGCATGTGTGCATTTGGTGTGTACAAATGATCTGTACTCCACCTACAAAACACATCCGGCCTAGGGTTTTTGTGCTTTTTTGTTCCCTGGCACTTGTTGTGGCCTGTTGTATTATTATCTATTCAACTTTTTCTTTATCGGGGAAATCCTTATTACAGACATCAAATGTTACAAAGGTCAATAAATTTAATTCATTGCAAATTAATAGGTAGGGTGGACGAATAAATGGAGAGACAAAAAGAACATGTGGTCCTTAGTGTAAAACCCTAACAAATAAACGAATGTTCGGCAATATTCAATTATAAAAAAAAAAAAACTATATATATTTACTCTCCATTTATAAAACACAAATATCTACAATATTTACAAGTGTTTCACTTTTTAAAAATTCGAATACATTAATAATTTATAAAGAATAATTTAGACTTTTTATTTTTATCGGTATATTGATTAAATCTCAAAAAAACGAACAAATTCTTTATTTTACAATAATACAATTTTTATTTTATACAATAAAAAATGTTTGTAATAAAAAACCGTATATTATAAAATTTTAACGTAAATAATTTTACACTAACGCACCTTCGTCAAACCTTATCTTGTAGGTTTAAAAATTAACAATCAATGATTATACAGTAAATACCATTGATATACCGACGAACGATATAATCTCCGATACATATCTGGTAGTCTATTTACCTGAAAAGAAAAGAAAAACCATTTAAGTTATCAAAATTTAATGTTTAAAAGTATCATTTAAAATTCAAAACTTTTATTGTGTAACCATTATTAATATAATTTTTACTCAAATATTCTTTGGAAAATATAGTACATAAATAAAAAAAATTATTTCATAACTTGATATTTTATATAATTTTTAATAAATTATACAAAATAATAAAGAATTATTTTTAATTATATAAATTTCATATAAAATTATTTATACTTACATTTAGATATTGTAAACTATTACGGAATAGTTTGTTCTCGTAAATTTACTAAAATGAAATTTATATCAAATACAAAAAATTATCAAGGATATTTGAAGACAAATTTTTATTTAAGGAAAAGATTTATTTAAATAAAGAATTAAACTAGTGTAATAATACAAGCTTTTATTAGTATTGGTTAGGAGAAATGAAAATTTATTCGACTATGGACTAGAAGCAAACTGACATTTATTTTTGTATCTTTTCCTTGACAAGAAAAAGATTTGTCTTCCTCTTTTATTACCCCATCCTTTTTTTATTAGTTCTAAAAATACAGCTAAGCAATTCGCTCTTTGGATTATTTTATTCCTTAAATAATGCAAAAAATAAACTTTTGAATGACATAAACTTTTGTGTTTTAAAAAAGATTTATTCACCAGATGATTTAATAAAAATGATTTTTTAAAAATATTGTTTAATTAAACATGAAATATAGCTTCATACTGAATTTATACAATTCTTTTCTGTACTAAATTACTTTTTTAAAATATTTAGTTCTGGAATTCATCTGTAAAGAGCTATATTGTAAAAAATAACAATGACAAAGCAAATTATTTTATTGCAGCAATAAAAATAGCATACAAGATGAATTTTTCATAATGGATGTCAAATGTAAACAAGCTAAAAATATTTTAATGATTAGATACAATTACCATAAATCTATATACATCAATCAAAAGGGCTATTAAAATTTTAAATACGTAATTCATAATTTATAATTTTAAATTATTGCTCGACAATATATAATATTAATATATTTAATAAACTTTAATTTTTAAAATATATTGTTTATTTTAAAACAATTAAAACAATAATTATTAATAGGAATTTTTAGTTAATTTAACATATAACCAATACAACAATAAAAAGATCATTTGATTTTATTAAATTTTAAACTAATACTACTGCAATGATAAATAATAGGAAAGTTTAAATAACTAATTAAGAAAAAAAAAATAGAGATCATAAAAACTGAAATTATGTAAAAAGTACTTTAAACTAATTGACAAGCTTACTTTTGATTTATCAAAACTAAATTATTTAAAATGCTCAGCTTATCAGAAGACAATTTTTAATTCCATTACATACTTTTCTTACAATAAAAAATTGTATCCTGTTTTTTAACTTGTAATAACTTCTAAAAATATGTTTAACATGCAATAAATTAAAAACAAAAGCAGCGTATTAAATTACAATTACTCTTTTTTCAAAATAATCAAACAATATTTATGTTTATAAAGTTAAAAGTTGAACAGTCATGATTTTCTATGAGAGAAAAAAATTCTTATATTTAGAATTATGTAATTAAAAGAATATACATAAATCGAAAGTTTTTTTGTTTTAACATATTAATGCTCAACATATTTAGATAAATCGAATTTCCGACCGCCACGTCCATCTGTACGTTGGCTCCCTCTTTTCTTTAATCGTCCACGTGTCTGTGGAGGTTTACCGAAAGTCTCTTTTAGGATGTTGCACTTGTGCAACAGACAATTGTGTTGACGTATTTGATTGTGCGTTTGGATAAACGAGCATACGTTTGTGTTTGTACATTTCCATAATTCTCTCGCGTGTGTCATTCACAAATGTAAGCATAGGCCTGATGAGTCAAAAGAAGAAACTGATAAAAGTACAGAGGGAGAATGGATCATTAGGTTATGTGTGTATGTGTGTGTGTGCGCGCGCGCGCGCGTGTGTGTGTGTGTATCTTTCTATCTATCTAACCTAAAAATAATTTCAATAATTTCTTTATTACATACACTTATAGATTTCTGTGTATATTAAATACGTAGTTTACTTCTGTAAATAATTGTAAAAAAATATTTAATGAGACATAAATTTTATATATATATATATATATATATGTATACAACCAAGTATCGAAAATAAACTGTCGTTACATAATTTGAGTGTTAAGTATTGAATAATGCGAAATATATTGTCCTTGCTATAATTAGTCGAAAATTAACTTCGAGATTTTTTTTTTCTCAGCGAAAAATCGAAAATATGAATAATTAGTCATCTGTAATAACAAGGTAGAGCATGTAATTGAATTTTTCATTAAGAAATAGGGTAAAAAATCAAAAAAGATCGAAAGTAATTTGACAATAGAGCAGTTAAGTGGTAAGAATCCCAAGCGACACGAACTATTAAAATTGCCCACGTCACTCTAAAATTACATTCACGAGAGTTAATAACCCATTTAATAAAAAAAAAAATGGGCTCTCGTCAGCAGCGGTTGTCTATTTTCATTCATTACGTTACGAGCAACAACAGAATCACCAGGCAAAGTATCCCGAAAAGTATCGTGTAATCGTTCCGTTGCGTCACGCGTACTCGAGCACTCATGAGACCTGAAATTCGGCCTACAATTCCGAGGGTCCCTCGTTGTTAAAAAAAAAATGCCAGATGAAAGGTAAAATCCACATCTCCAGGCCAAATAATCGTTTCCACGGATGTGTGGAAATCTCGCTGGGGTCGTTCGCGTTCTCACACACGCACGACCTGCCAAAAGGTCACAGGTCCAATCGTTGACGTTGATTGACCCCAGCGTCAACTTTTGCTCGACTTGAGAATGATAGAACCTCGAGCATCGGGACGCTTCCGGACGGGATTTTTAAATTCAGCAAGGGCATTTAGCGAACGACGACTTGTTCCTCTCTGATTCCAATCTCCTTGAAAATGTCGAGTATTCTGGAATTTTTTCTCGAAATTATTACGTTTTTGCGACATTTTCTAGCTCAAACTGTCCACGCTCAACTTTCAAGTCGCCGCTGGAACTATCCCGGATTGCGGATACCATCTAATTACAGGATTTTTTTTTTCAAGAAATACACTAACATTCCGATGTCCGTGTGTATAACTTCTTAAACGTTATTGCTAAACTTTTCCACATGACTCATTTGATAGTGCAAAAGAAAACACGAGTATTATTTTTTGATCAGTTCATTTGTATGGCATAATATTATTAGAAAATATTGTTTAATATGTCCTACCTATTTTTCTAATCAAAATACCAGCATAAATTTAACTCTATTTTTATTCAGTACCATTTAAAAAGCTGTGCCACAAGTTAGTAACAGATACACGAGTTCAAGATTTAATTTCCACTCGTTATTTGTTTTCACATTGATCGCCTAAATAACTTCTCATTATTATACCTATTCACAAGTGCTCAATATATTTTTTATTTTTACTTAAATATTGCAATTACATTACCTTACAATTACTGCATAGATATTTATTTATTTTCAGGCTAATTTTCCAATCACTATATCGTGATTCTTTTTAATTAAATAAAAATACTTGAGTATTTTAAATATTGGAGTATGTATAAAAAATAGTTCTAAAACACGTGCCGTACATTTATATTTTTATTTATAAATAAAACAATAATTTACAAAGAACAACATAAAGTAATAATAAGATTAATAAATTCTACAATACAGAAAAATAATAATACGTAATTATTATAATAAGCTCAACAATTAACTATCCAATGTTTATAAGTACAAGAATGATACGTCATCCTAATAAATGAAACTAATATGCTCTACATGATATCAGATATAAATTTTAATGATATTAACCTTATCTTTTTATCATTTATTTATTTTTTCACTGTAATTTATTTTATTTATAATTATTTCATTAAATAACGCATATTTATTATAAATGGATTATTTGTATGAAAAATATTAATTCATTTTATATTATATAATTTAAGTAGAGTGTTTAAATTATGAATAAATGGAAAATTTGAAAATTTTAAAGCTTAATTTTAAAAAATTGTAATATTCGAGGCTTGGTTTATGTTTAATAATTCAGAGAACTATTTTGACTGTATCGTCGAGTTTCATTCATCTATAAAGTAAATTGCATTTTAAGCATTCAAGCATAACCCCTTAAAATATGATGTATCATATAAATATTATACATATGTCAGTATCGCATGTAAATAGAGTAGGTAGATATATAAATTTGGCGAAACATAAAACTTTAAAAATTATTGATTTTAATTATAGTCGCCGCTTAATTTACTGCTCTAAATATATATTTTGCATTTATCATTATTTAAGGCTTTATGAAGGTCGCAGCCCCTCCTACTTTTGCATATCGTCGAAATTAATTGTGTCTTTACTTTTATCCGTGGTCGTACGAATAAGCATAAGCATATCGTTTTATGAAAATAAATTTGTCCAAGTACGAGTCTTGGACCATCGCTTTACTTTAATAATCAGTACATTAATAAATCGGTTTAAAATAAACAATTTTTAGGTTTATTCTTCGAGAGTTCCTTATTAGATGGTTAAAATTCCTTCTTTTTTTTTTTTTAAATTGAATGACTTTTGAATTCAAGACTCTGGTGCGCTCGTTTTCAGTAATAATAACTACATTGAGATACGTTGCATATGGGTAAGCGATTAATTATAAAGATCGTTACTTAATGACTGCCAAAGTCAATTACATAATAAAGCAAGGAGAGTCAATCACTTTCACTAGGATACGCGGCTGAATTACAAAACAGCGTGAAAAATGCTAATAAGCGCAAAAAATTGTATACATCTCTCGGGATAAAAAGGTAACACCACCTCGGCCGGCCATAAAACTTTCAAAGGGGCAATAAAGCGAAAATTAATTAGCCTGATATTATGCACAATGTTGATATTAGCAGTGCGGAAAAGCATATTAATTTTGTGATCAGATGCCATAAATTTATAGGAAGGGCGGCGCTCTCGCGTCGGGTCAGGGGCTGCCGCCAAGATAAATTATAGCGCGAGTAGCGCGAGTAGCGCGAGGAGCAAAAGGTGCGCGCACGCGAGTTTCAAAGTCTCCGAGTCTCAAAGTACGCGTGGAGTTGGCATAGAAAAGGTCAGCTTAATACTGTTACTGTTTACTGTTAGCGCGACGTCTATTACCGGTTATCGCGCTGAGCCCAACGGGATTTATCGTTAAGTGTATGTCCTTTTGCGCTCGTGAATTCAACTTCTTACTCCTCGAGTTGGGATTGTTTGGTGTTCAGTGACATTCCTCCTCGCTCCCATTCCCCCCTCCCCCTCGCGCTCTTTGTGCACGCGTGTGCGTGTGCGTGTGCGTGTGCGTGTGCGTGCGTGTAGCTCGCTTTGCATCGCCAGGGCTTCCTCCTCGTGCGATTCGAAATTACCATTTTTAGCTTTCCCTGTTATTTACCGATAGCGTTCTTCCAAGCTGAGCACACAAGGAATATCGCCAGTGGACAACTCGAAAATAATATTATTTTTTAGAGCTGCATTCTTTATTCGTAGCCATGTTGATTAATGCACCAAGGACTATCATTTGCGAGGGCATAATTATCTGCGCAAATACACGGGCAACTCTCAATTGGAAGGGCGAACATGTCAATGAAATAAACTACACACAAACTGCATCCTCATCCTTGTACATAAACGCATAGATAGCCTTGCACAATAATCTTCGTCCACAAAAAAGCTTTGTGTTTGAATTTGAGTTTAGCAAATATATTTAGAGTGTGCAAAAATACTTGCATTTTTTTTAATTTAAAGCAAATATTTTTTTACTACCAAATACAAGTACGTAAATACCTTGAAATACACATTATTTATGCATAATAATAAATACCATTACAAAACAAATACTTCAATATATTAGAATGGCATTATAATATTATAATTTAAAAATAAGTAAAATGAAAATTAAAAATACAAAAATTTATACAAATTAATGTGAAATGTGCCAAGTTTGCACAATAATGTCAACGATAACCAGTAGCTTAATAATAAAAATATCTAACCGTGATATTTTAAGCTCAAAGTGCTAAAATATAAAAAATTTCAATAAAAAACAAATTTGCCAAATTTTTTTTTTTTTTTTTTTTTTTTGTAATTCATTCTAATGACTTAGATGCTTAATTACTTCAATTGCAGCTAGCAATTCTACTATGTCAGTAATGCTTGTCGTGTACTTTTTGTAACAAAACGCAAAACGAAATAATTTTTCATAATTTTATTCAGTACTTTTACGAAATAAATGTTTTCAGTTACAAATTAATAATTAATATTAATTTATTAAAAATCGTTGCTATTATTTTGATAATAATATTTCTTTGGTAAACTTTAAGATTAATTACAAAGCATTAACATCTTTTTTTCTCTTGTAATTTCACTAATGGTACTTTAGATGCGAGTACTCTGAATCGAATTGTTGATTAAATAGATGAAATTCTTCAATTGCACGATCTTACAAGTGTCGGACGATCCATTCAGAATTATTAATTAGGAATATATTTCAGAAATGCATTTCGCACATCAATATACATGCATGAAGAGAAGTAGGTTCCTTGAGTTAATCCGAAACTAAAATTCTACCCGATACCAAGTGTCGGTCGCTTAAATTGAAAATTAAATTACAATTAATATGCAGGTGAGTTTATCACGTGTGGGACCATTGACGTATAAAACAAGTGAACTAGGTCAAACATATCCCTCGCACCCATTTCACGAATATTACCCATAGAATACCCCGTGTGGATATTCTTGCGACTGAGGACTAACTCGCCAAATGAATTTACTCCCCGGCTCGAACATTCCCGCTAGAGGAAATTCGTTCGGTCGACGAGGGTGTCCAGGATGGACGCCCCAGGAGTCGCCGACAGTCGTGTATCGCTCCAAGGGCGCGTCTCTCGCTGGACTGACAAATAATAGACGTGGCAAGCCATCAATATAAACTCGAGAGGAGCCGCTCTCGATTAATTGGCGCGTACTCCGGGCTAATTACGCGACGGTGCCGACTCCTCCTTTTTCCCTTTCCAAGTGCCCCCATCTTTTGTGCCGGGATATCGGGTATCCAGCCAACAAGTTCCCGCTCATTTCTTTTGTCCTATAAATAGAAACGATAAAATCTCTCTTGCTCTTCTGATAATTCCCGATCAACATACTCTTCCGTACCCCTCCCTCCCGCTCTTTTAATCCTACTTGGTCGCTTCTTCTCCTTCCCTCTGTTTCCTCGGTGCAACCTTAATTCTTTTCTACTCGGTATCCACCTGATAAACCTTTGCCCAACATATCATTTATTCAGGTATTAAAAGTTCATTAACCATCCTGATCGATCCGAGTGAAAAGTATTCGAAGGACAGCTATTCACTTTTTCGTTACAATCAATGTGTTACATCACGTAAACGGAAAAAGGTGAAAAAATACGATGTTTTTATATCAGTTAACAGGCAAGTATTTGCAAAAAAAACGATGCAATCTGTGCAATCAAATTGAGTATGAACATTTTTAACCTTCTTGAATAAGTATTTACTCTCGCAAACGCATGAAACGAGAAATAAAAGAAATTCTGTAAGCAATGATATACTCGAACCCATACTTTTATCATGTTTTTATTTCCCTATAATAACTTATCAGTGAGAGAAGCATGATTCATAATAAAAATAGCATATTTGTTGAAAGAGGAGGTAATAGAGGGCCAGAGACATGCTCTTCGCTCTAAATTCTCAAAACAAAAAAACGAATAAAAATTCGTTCACAAATTGCAGTGTGCGCACTGAACTTGAAATTCGTCCACCAGAGCTTGGGAAAATCACTCTTGGGTTGCTCGATTAAACGGAAAAGCGAACAAGAAATTGCGAATCACGCGTTTTGAATTAAAAAAACATTCGAGAGATGTTGTAAGAGTGAAGAGAAGAGGATAAGAGGATAATCCTAGATAAAAGTCACACACATCCGAAGATTAGCACATTTAATCTGGAGTGCGTATTGACGGATGCGACGTAGTGGATGTTGGCTCCGGGAGATAAGAGCGAAGGAGTGTCGTCGGGAGTGAGGCCGGCGTGCCCTCGACCCTGGCCCTGACCCTGACCCCGACCCTCGGAGTCTGAGGCTCTCGCCATCGCGGAGAAGCGACTAAGGGCAAGGCCGCACGTGACGCCGATGTCGCCGCTCGGGCCCCGCGCTCTTTGGCCTCCCCCGCCCCACCACGAGGTTGGCAGCCATTGTTCTCGTGCTCACCGGGTAATCTCTCGTTGACGTCGCTCGTGTGCCACGGTTAATTACCCTTTTATGCTGAAAGTGGAACACAACTTATGAGATAATACATTGTAATCTAGCTAATTATGTAAATATTGAGTCCCTCGTGCTCTATTTTTTGAGGCAGACTAAACGCCAATTGACATTATCAATTCCCATTTCTTTTTTTTTATCATCGTCCGCGATTGTTAATCGGAAGTAACTACTCAAACACAATTATATTTTTATGCATTTTGTTATTACTACTATTTTTAACACCACTACTATTTTATATTATTGAAAACCTTTTTCTCGAGTAATTTACGGTTCGATCCTTTTTATCTCAAAACTAGTACAGACTTTTCAATCAATAAAATGATTATTGAATGTAGTTCTTATGAATAGAACAAATTTTTCATTAATATTACAACACAAAAAATAGTTAAATTGTAGAATTTGAGAAAACACTCTCCATGTTAATATTAAAAAAAAAATACTTAAATGGAAATTGTCGATTTTTACGTATTATTCTTTTTCAGAAATACTATTAAAATAACGTCTATAAATTGAAGAATTTAATGGTTTTCACTGAAATTATTGTTTTTTACTTGAAATAGATATAAAAACAGTTTTAAGTAAAAACTGTATAATAAATTTTAATATATTAAATAATCATATAATAGAATAAATATATTTGAATTCTTATATTATTCGTAATTTTTAAAATTAAATAAATTTATACAAATTTTAAGTAATGATATAACAGAAGCAATTGAGATTTTTTTTGAAAAAAAAAAATAATTTTAATTTGTAAAAACTTACTAATATTTCACCAAAATAAAATAAGTTGAATATATTATTGATAAACAAAGTCATTATTAAATTACAAAAATTTTTATAAAATTAAAATACTAATTATTACCATTAGTTTTTATTTTTTATAATAATTGTTGTTGACATAGACAAATGTATTAATAATTTTTTTTTAATGATAGATGAGATCACATGCATATGCCTCAGTAGGAGCAAACGTATTTGACCCGTTAAATTCCATATAGACATTTCTTCTCTCTCTCCCCCCTCTCTCTTTTCCTTTCCCCCTCTCTTTTTTCGCCCTCTCGCACGTTTTCGTTTTATATCGCATTTACATATAAATTTTTTTAAACGTACTTACATTGTTTTACAACTACTCATAATATCATAAACTTTAAAAATGAAGTATGATTTTTTTGTACAAAATTTTGTAATTGTTTCTCTTATCCAAAATGAATGGAAAGTTTTTTGTGCGAAACGGCCGATTGTTGTTTCGGGCGGAACGAATGCAAACAAGTGAATCGTTGGTGTAGCGACAAAAGAATTCGCACAAATACTATATTTTTCAAGGCACTTTAGAGGGATCGAAGGATAGAAAAGGAAAGTCAGAAAATTCGAAACAAAAACGTAAGGAATGTTCAAATTCGACACGACATTATCGTGAACGAAGGTATTGTGAATTTTGTCTCAGCCAAATTCTTTCAATGTATGTTTCTATATTCTATATTCAATTTTTATCAAAGTTGAATAAAGTTTTTGCGTTTGAAAATATTTGATCATTTTATTTTTATGTTTGATAATTTTTTTTTCCTTCAAATTTCGCTCCAAAGTAAAACAAGGTCAAAATTCATATTTTTTTTTATCCTCACACTAATGCCTGTAACATTAAAAACTGTTGGACTGATCGATGAAAGTAAAAAGATAGGATTTAAAATTATGCAAAATGAGACGGGGACGTGATGAAAAACCGTACAATGTCATAAAAATGTACTACAAATACTTGGATAAGGCTAAGGACTCTTTCAGAAATCATTAATTATGCAATACAACAACTTTATACGTCGTGGCATATTTAAGATCAATACTGATATTCAGCTTTATGTAACATTATATAAAGTACAACATTTTACGATAAAAGATGTACGGAAGTAAAATTTATATCGACATTCAGATTAAAAGATAAGGAATTCAACACTTTGACGCTGATAAATAAACTGCAAGTGAATGGGAACTCGGAGGCTTTTGTGAAGAATTAAAAAGGCTTTTGAAGTTTTATAACTATAACCGGGGATCCGCCCGTCCTGGCTTTCAAGCTTAAAGCGATATTGATTTGTCTGCGGGAGATGATAATAGAATTACCCATCGTAAAATGCAAACGATAAAACTTCAGTTGGAGAGCGTATCAAACCGTTAAAAATCCTAAAACCTTTATAAATTATTGAACAAATTCCTATAATTTGCTTGGGTACATCTGACGATAAAAGGCCCTTTAGGTAGATTATAATATCGTTTAGTCTTAATAACCTAACATGCGTCAAGATCAAATAAGTATTTTCAACACAATGGTTCAATCTGTGGTTTAGTTTCAATCAAAGACCACCTTTGCCGAGGAAAATACCCATAATAATGTACATTGAAAAACAAATATTTCGACTCTATAGAAGGAAACTCGAAAAAACACTCTCTAGCTATGACTATTTTTGTTTTAACTATTTTTACTTCGTACGTTATAAATAGAAGCGCCTGCTTAAAAAATAACAACAATATAACCTATAAATCGAGTCTAATCTAAAAAAAATATGGCAATTATTCACCCGTCCGAATTTAGTCATGCTAAAAGCGAACTTGCAGCGAGTGCAAATAAAGCAATCCGAGGAGGTTTACGAAGAAAGTCAATGACTCCTCCTCTTGGTATCAGTGATATAACAAGATAAAAAAGCTCTCTCGAATGCAGAATGACTTTGTGTTCACACAATTATGTAAAGGCGATAAGTTCGGTATTTTCTAGCCACGACTTCGTGAAAATTATTTATGCTGAAAACGACCAATACGTATGCAACAATTGATTTTTACCATTACCGTTGGGCTGATCGCAGAGATATTAATAGACGAAAGGTAAGTTGCTGCTTTAGTTGGAAGTAAATGTGCAAAATCAGTGCTTTTAAACACGAAAGAGCGGGGAATTAAAACCTTGCGACTCGAATTAAAAAAAATCCTTCTAATGAAAATAAGCAGTATAAGAAATACAAACCGTTTATCCCGAACCATGACTCGTTACATTGTGTAACAGTAATTTCTTGTATTCACAAATTTTTTCCCGAAACGTTTAAGCGGCCATTGAAAAAGAATGTATGTATTCCGCATAATGTAAATAATTATTATTCATTAAAATGTTTATAATGCAAATGTATAATTAGGAGTGGGCTGGGTAGCCTCCAGTATTTAATACAATATTCGATGTGAAATTTTTGCCAAAAAACGAAGGCCTTACACGTAATAAAGTGTGAAGGCGTCTTTTAAAAAGAGACTTGGATTTTTGATAGTTCGGCGCCAATCGCCGGCCGGCGAATCCAAATGCTCCTAGACCACGCAAAAAGAAAAAGCCCTCGAAAAATTCAGCGAAAGACTTTAATTGAATAAAGAATAGAGTGAGAGATTATAAGGGGATGGGGGTGGAGAGAGAGTGAGAGAGGGGGGGGAAGGGACAGATGTACAAAAGAGTTTGAAGCAAGGCCGGCATCATTTAATGACTTGGCGGGCAAAAATCGTGGATTAAAAGCGGCGGCGGTCCTCGCAATAATTAGTAAGTGGCGTTCAGCTGGGGAATTTTGATTTTGATTCGGATGCCGGGTCTATTAGTTGGAGCTGCTGCCGTGCGAGCTCGAACACTGAAACACTCCTGGGTTGTAATCAGCGCCGTGATCAGGCGACGTCCCGAGGTTCAGCCGCGAAACTGGTTGTAACCGACGCAACCGAACGCACCCTACGTGTGATAAATTTGCGAAATTAACACTTCCGCGATCGCATTTCTGTGATGATTTTTGCGCGTTAATAGTTGTAGCGGATAGTCGTATCGGGGAAAAATGTTACTCGGTCTTTTACACGGCTTTGGGCTTACGGTTACACGCCGATACGCCACCGAGGAATGGGCAGCATTAAAGATTAGCTGGAAGTAGAGAAGACGTTACGCAAGCAACTCGAATCCTTCGGATGCCGGGATTTAATTGAAAAGAAATTTCCCGAAGTTCGGAATAAATTTTCCACCGGATAAAAATCGCTCGGGGAGATGGGGAAAATCAGTTTGAATTGTCGAGCTGGAGGATGTCCCGGGAGATGCTTGGGCAGGAGACCGATGCTCGGGAGGGCCGCGAACGCATGCGCAGCCTCTCCTCTCCCTCTCGGAGTAAGCAGCATATGCAAAGGGCTGGGGGGTCACGAGCGTGTACATGGGCCGAGAGTGCAGCGGTACCAGGGAGGGAAAGGCTGGAGGGAGGGAGGAGGGCCTGAAAAAGTGCACAAAAAGAGCCCCAGACAAGAGGCGATGACGCCGCTGAGGAGCGAGCGAGAGGAGTCGAGAGAAAGCGAAGGAGGGAAGGAGAGAGGAGAGGAAAGTGGAGAGCCTCTGAATTCCGCGACAGCGTGTGCACATATAAGCATGTCCGGCGAGAGAGAGAGAGAGAGAGAGAGAGAGAGACGAGGCTAGCCAGCACTCTTATGCATTATGCATGCATTTTGCACTCTCATCCAAGGCCAGTCGAGATTATCTAAGTAATTATCTGATTTTCACGATTCTTTTCTTTCCTTCTGCAGACTAACTCGCCTGTGATTTTCAGCTTTTTTCTTTCCATAATCTTACAGAGGCATTTGTTTTATTCTTTCCAATGAATTTTCGACGAAACGAAGATGCTTCCATATCCATTTTCCCTTCAATGAAAAAGGAGATTTGTTTTAATGGTTGGATTGCAGATCGACGGGTTGCTTGAAATTTTGTTTTTGGCCGCGATTTTTCATGTTGCTCAGCATCTCGAGAAGTGATATTCACGTGAAATATTCAAGTACGTGCACATTTCGTGTATAAAATTCAATTAATAATAAGCGATCTTCTGAATGCGGTAAAAAATCGACATGATTTATTGAAAATAAATTTTTAGCTTCGACGAGGACGGAAAAATCAATGCTCAACGGAAAGATTGATAAATAAAGTCTTGATAATTAATGAATTCTTCGTTGCAACAACTCTGTGTACTCGCGTCAAAAAATAACTTCCCTGAGCAAACAAAATTCCATCTGAAGTCAGATAGTCGCATTATAAAACAACTTGTTCAAAGATCTCTGCAGGCTTTAATTAATAAATAATAATATTTAACAAATAAAACACAATAAATTATCGTTTCCATTTATAGGCCAATGACCTTTTTCTTCCTCTTCCGAGAATATTGCACATACCATCGAAATTTCCATGTTTCATTTATAAATTCAATGCCAAGTACTGTTTCTTAATTTTAAAAATTTTAAGAAAATTTAATATATAAAGTCTATATTCCTAAAAGTCTTTTAAAAATCTTTTTATAATCTTGCAGTATAATCTTTATCCATTGTATCAAGTTTTTAAAAAAGTTGAAGCATACTTTACAAAGGTACTGATAGTTTTATAATTTTGTAAGGTATTCACTGTAGAGATTAATAAATAGAAAAAATATATTACAATAGTAATTAGAAATATCGATTTAATTTAACGATTATTTATCGATGTTACCTGCCGTTTTAATCACTACTTTATCATTAAAAGAAGTAATATTACAAATGCAATTATATAATTATTAATTTAGCAAGTTTAGTGATCTAAAATTTCATTTCACTCAACTACAATGAATTAATATTAAAATTATACTTGTAAATTATTAAGCGAAAAGAATGCAATTAAAATCAAAAAAGAAAGAACACTGTCAAACTTTGAGAATTTCGCACTGGTTCCTCTTCAATTTATAATAATATTGGGGCCTAAAGACTTGGAAAACACGTTTAAAAGTGTAGGGAAACTTAACTATCTGCTAAGCTGCTGGTTAAAGCAAAAATTATGAATTCGATAAAGTTGAAAATAGTTATCGATCGGCGTGTCATAAAAAAACATACCCGTCCGGTAATTACGATTTCGATAAAATAATTCAATATCTGTTGACTTATGTGGGATTAAGTGAGTGGGGGAAAAGGGCTCGCAATTACCCCCGGCCCATCGAAATTCATAAATCGAGCCCACATTCTCAGAGCAGATAAAGGGCCCGAGTTGTTGGGCCCGAGTTTGAGTTTGCTGTCGCGTCGTGGGCATCTGAAAAGCCGCGGTTGCTCTCGGTATTTACCCCCTCCGCGGTTCGGCGCACTTGGCCCTTTCTCCCTCTTATCGCGGTCCTCTCCCCGGGCCGAGCAGGAATTTTTACGGGCGATGATAAATTAGAGCGCGGCCTCGGTATTTTAGAGGGCGGTTGAAGGGAATATTGTTCGCGAAATTTAAGGCCCGGGCGATCACCCCACCACCACTGGTTACCGCCAGTTACCTCCAGTTACCTCCGGTTACCGCTCCTCGCCTCTTTGTGCGCGACGCGACCCCGATCGAGATAAACGCCCCGGATGATGCGCTCCTCGAAAATGATGGAGGTGCGAGCCCCCAACCCCTACTCCCGCACGATTACTCGTACCGATTAATCCCGGCTAAATTTCCTCGAGATCATTTCCAATATTTTTGCCCAAATAACGAAAGTGATTCATCGCAGATTCGGGCGTTTGATAAGCCCTTTCCCTTGCCTTTGCCAACTCTTTCGGCGTAACGAATTCAATTTATCGATGTCCCGCCCTCGCAGAGCACACCTTCGGAATCCCAAATTGGCTGGATGTCACTCAGAGCATAAAAATACCGAATCTTATCCAAAAATTCAGTCGCGTTCGTGTGTGCAAATCTTTCCTTTTTTAAACGCACAATTTTTTTTTTTTGTTTATTTCGCAGTAGACCATTGAACATAAATCTCAATAGATTGTCAGACACTACCTTTCATTTCTCTACATCTCACAATATATTGTTCGCGTTCTTCTAAATATATACTTTGAAAACTCATGCTAAATTTAAGACTTAATACACAAAGTTTGAAGAAAATAAAATTAAAAAGTAAAAAAGTATATTATCTGCTGTTTCTTCAGTTCTTCAGTCAGACTATAGTACTATAAAACTATGTAAACTTACACAATAAGCAAATGTACACCTCATATTTATTATACATTATTATCTTGTTAAACAAAATTTTATCGTCTACAACTAATTAAAAAAACCCCAATAATTATAGAATAACTACGGGAAACAAGGAAGGCTTCTTTGGAAAAATATTTCTTATAAAAATGATTTGGCTGCAGCTTTTTAGGAAAAAAGCATGAAAGCAACAGCAAAAAGCGAATGAACGCGAGCTAATTGAAAGGATAGAGAAAGAAGATGCATTTGCGGAACTCCAGGAGGTTTTCGTGGCAAAACTGCCGAGAAGTTATGAAAAGTGGAAAGGAAGTAGCACCAAGTTAAAGTTTAAAGTAGGTTCATCTAATTATAAAACTTCATAGTTTATAGTAGTTAAAGTAGGTGCAGAGCAGGGGTCGAGAAGCTCCTAGGGCACTGGCCAATCACTCCCTCCCGGTGCATCATCCACCCCCGGGCCCTCACACGCACACTCGCCCTCTCTCTCTCTCTCTCTTTCCCTAATCATGGGTTCGCTCATCGATGAGAACCCATAAGTAACTCGAACGATTTCCAAGAGCCGCAGCGCCAAAACGCTGTCGAAACAAGAGTGGGGGGGGGGCGAGAGCGAGAGAGAGAGAGAGAGAGGTGGTGGTGCCAACGTTACACGTTCGGTAGTTGGAGAAATACCCGGGCAGACATCGTCTCGGGTGGTCGGTGTGCTTTTGTATGTAGAAGTGATGAGCGAAAGGGCCAACAGACTCGCTCGCGGGGTGCGCGCCCACACACACAAACACAGACTGGAGAAGCGAGACCCTCACAATTACGAGGGACCGGTTTTTCGGATGGTTCTCACGTACACGCGTAATTGCGAGCTCCACACTCATAACGAATTTGTATCTCACATACAAACGCACCACGGAAGCTCGGGTATTGGTAGTGACCTGGAGCCCCAACAAGAAAATTCGACAACAGCCGATGGCGACGATGCTCGTCCGAGTTGCCCCGGGTGTTGGCTTTTCCGCCTCAGATGTTTCTTCACGTGGGGCTCTCGATCTGCACCTACAGCTCCCGTCGACAAGGCCTTTAAGCTTGATTGACAAACTGTTTATATTCGGGAAAATGACAAATCCGCTGTGAATACAAAGAATTTTCCATCTGGAACTTCGATTGATTACTAATTTTGTTACCGAAAATTATTGCCTTAGCTTGAAACAATTTCTTTTAATTTTAAAATTGTAATTTATTCAAAATGACAAGTTATGTATATTAATGATCTACACTAAAAGAGCTATATCTTTTACGTAGAATAATATGATTTTATAGATAAGAGTCCATTCCATGAAACAAAGTTCGTATTCATGAAGAAGAATTTTTATAACTTCTACGCCTCTTTCTAATGATTCATTATACTTAATTTCATCGAAGCGCATAAAAGCTTTTATAACTTTTAGCATAAATTTTGATTTGAAAATTATAGTTTTAAATATAAGAAAAAATCATTAGCTGCAACAAATAGTAAATTTTATTAATTTATACAGCGACGTTAATAGGAACTTTTTTACATCGCCACAAGTTGTAATATAAAACTTTAGATTTCGGTAGATCTAAAGTACTCTCGACCGAATTAAAAACTATAACTAAATAAAAATTATGTAATTATAAAACATCATAAATTTACCTAATTGGCCCTTGTTTCAATTATATCTAATAATAATAGTCTGTGTCTAAAGTAAATTTTAGCACAGTTACTAAATTGTCCAAAAAATGTTAAAAGTCAGTTGCTAGAAGGTGCATTGGATTAAAAACATCTATCGAAAGATTTTTAAAAAAGAAATATCAAATTGGAAATCATAGTTTTTCAATTTGAAACTAGTATTACAATAATCAAATTATAGTTTAAAAGAGGAGCTTGAAAGTTGAAACAAAAGTTTTGCAGGCTAAAAAAGCCAAGGTTAAGATTGTGGAACTGGGAATAACGACCGACACCAACGGCCAACGCACACCAACGCAAACATGACAATGTGTTGAAGCGCGTTAGCATGTTTTCACAAGTGATGAAAAAAGCTCGGTTGTCTCTCTTCTTTGTTATTTCTTCGTTTTGCATTCGGATTTTTTAAAATTCCTTTTAGAATCCGCGCACCTCGCGCCTTTTGTGGAATCATTTTTTATTCTCTAGTGCTGCGCCTCTCGAGAAACTTTTCTCTCTGTCATTTTTAAAGCTTCTGCACATTACCATTTTGCCATTTCTTAAATAGATTTTACACCGATGCATCTCAATTTATACTTTGGACACGTATTTTTATAGTGTTTTGTCTTGTTGAGGGTGGGGTTTGAAAATATTGCATCCGTTAATATGATTTTTTAATATAATAGATTAAGAAAATGCAATTAATATCTTACTTCACATATTTTTAATTGTTACATCAAAATTTATTGATAAAAAAATGCACCGTAAGTACTGAAATTAAATTAAATTAAGTTTGTTAAAAAATAAAAAAGAAACAAGATTTTTAAATATTCAATTTGATAAAATAAATGTTCATAATATTATATGTTCTTATTATTTGCGCTTCTATCGTGAAATTTAAAAAGCGTATGTGTATTGAGTATAGTTGGTTATTTTGAAGAGGCGTAAAACTATTATTAAGATTTTTGTTTGCAAAATAATAATTATTAATAATTATTACTAATAATTTTAATAATAATAAACTTTAATTAATTTAAGATAAAAAAAAATTGAAAATTCATTTGAAAATCGAATATGAAAGGTAGTTTACAAAATATTATGCTAGTCTATATAAAATATTTTCTAATAATATATATATATATATAGTTTTAGAGATAGAAAGGTATTTTAATTAGTAAGAAAAATATTTTTCAAATATGATTAAACCGAATAATAAACTATTAAATATTTTGAATAATTGATACAAGTCACGCTTAATGAATTAATGTTAGATAGTAGAAAACAAATTGCAATAAAATGAAAGTTACAATCGTCTATAGGGCATTAACAAAGTGTAGCTCATGCATAAACATTGTAAAATACTAATATTAGCTATTATTATTAACAGATGTAACAGATAAAAGATTACAAAAAATTTTACGTACTTGCACTTGAATGATACAAAAAGTATCACAATTCATTTTAATGTTCAAATTTTGCCAATAAAATCCTAAAGGTCTTACACTACACTTTGATAAAATTTTTACCATTAAAATATGGTATTAAGTAAATTAATAGTATTTTTCAAACAAAAGTTCATACTGTTCAAAATTAAAATAATTATTGAAAAAATTATCAACATATTTTTTATACAAAGGACTCGAAAAGGTTAAATATTGAATTTTTATAATTGTTAATAATTATAAAATTAAATTTTTTTTAAAAGTTGCAACACTAGATAGTGATACTAGATAATACATATAGAGAATTGTAGGAACAGACTTTGCTGATAAGAAAGTATACGAGGATGACGATCTAATGATTTCTCACCTAATATTACAAGAAATTAGTCTCTAAGCTATAATATTTCTGTAAATTTTAATAGACAAAAGTAATATTTAGTCGTGTTAGTTGTTATTTGGAGTATTCCAGAAGCCCCACAAAGGATTTTTATACAATGTAGAAGAAGTATGTGCATTTAAATGAAATTTTAAGATGTGCTATAAGAGTGAAGCATCTAAATCCAAATCGTTGGTGTGCGTGCGGAGGCCTGTTTCGGTGCGCATGCGCGACTCGTTAGGAATTCGTGTCCAGGGGCAACGACAATTTGCATGTTGGCTTTTACTGTCCATCTCCCTCTCTCGGTGGATGAACGCGGTAAAGCTTTTAGCGCGCGTTCGCCTTCTACGGGCAGACCTCGCCGGCTCCTTCGGGAAACTCGGGAAAGGATTTTCCCGGGGAAAAACCAACGCAACCGGGGCTACCGTCGTACGCCTCGGATAACTCGCGCACGCATTGCCGGCCGCAACTCTCTGTAAGTCACACATTGCGCCGAATACCCGATTGAAGAAACAACGTTTTTGTACTGCGAAGACCGGTTTTCTCGTGCTTACACTTACTTTACGATTAGAGAGATCGCGGGACCTCTTTATTTTTCGAGCCCGAGAGTAAAGAGGAGGTATTATTTATAGTTGGACAAGCACCTGCAATCCAAATATATTTACAATTCAGCTCAAACTCACCCATTAAGTTTGCTGCGCAAACACTTTTATTGCCAATCCTACTTTTATTCAATTAACAATCGGCTCTTCCGAACCACTGGACCATTCGGCAAATTCATCCAAATCACTCCAAATTTGAGAGTCCGCTGACAATTCCGATCCGCATGCAAATACAAGCCAATAGAAAATACTGTTTGATCTTCTAAATTGTTTTTAATGATGTGATCATTAAATCTAATTGATTCGAGAGATAACCACGCATTAATCCCGTTTTAACTGCACCTTACCTCCACGCACTGTGTTTCTATTTTTTTTTTTCCAGCCTCTAAACTTAACCACATGATATTTTATTTAACTTTTTCAATCAAATTATATTTAATCAAACCTTTAAAAATCCTTTAAACGTGTAGAAAATGTCTATTGTGGTAAGAGCATCAGATATTATCATTAAATTCTCTTTTTCTCTATATTATTAGTATTAAATATTCCTTTTTAAGCTTCATTTTAATATGATTTTAATATATTATTATATCGAATTTTATCATCTGCCTCTCATAATAAATCATGCATTATAATTATTATTTACAACAATTTTATAATGCAGATGCATTTTTTTTCATTCCGGATAAAAGCTTGTAAATCTAAAAGCTTTTGGCTTGGCCATCCAGGAAACTCACAATAAGCCTATTATAAATTTAATGCTAAAAAAGTGAATTTTAATTAATAATGTGATAATCGATCGAGTTAAGGTTCTATTATGCGAGTATATAAAAATTGTGAACAGTTAGAGCGTCGATAAATCATTTCTATCAATAAACTTGCACTAGAAAGTTTTAATTATGTTTCGTAAAATAAGGACTTAACTATGTAAAGTCAAGTAAACATGGATCAAAAACCAACGACAGACGCAAAGTGTCGATTTTGAAAGTTTATTTCGCTTTATAAATTCACGTTTAATCAACTGTAATTAATTGCTTCGATAATCAACATGTCATTGTGTAAGGGTGCGTAAAGCAAGTATTACATAAATTGAAATTTAATTCTCTTCCATATTTAAGAATTTGAATGCAAATTGATAAGGATTGGGAGAGGCTCATAGTCCATTTGGGTATTGAGCATCAGGCATTACCTTTTCATCTGCACGTGCAAAACCCTCGAGATGCGTTGATTAAATCATTATCATTACGGTCCTCTTTGAGTGAAGCGGGATTAAATCTCCGAGGAGATACCCTGCAATCCTGAGTCTTCCCGAGTGGAGCTTCGGTACACGTTAAATGAAAATTCGGACCTCCGAGCCCAGCTTTTCTTCCCAGCTTCAGGGTAGAGGAGGTACAGCAAAAACTCTCTCATCTTAATTTAGTTAATTCAATTTGATTTGCGTCGAGTCTCCCAGGAATCCGCAGAATAATGGCGCACGCGCAGCCGGAAACTAGTTTCGTGCACTTCGTGCCATCCTTTTAATTGAAAAGATGCCGGAGGAACGATAGAAGCATCCTCGAGACGACAATTCCATGACTTTTTCCGGCGTAGAGGTGCGTGGGCGTACCCGCGACGTGCACCCGGACACTGGTGATAAATCCACGCGTCCCAGCGATGTCATCTACGGGAGTTGTTTCCTGTCGCTTAAAGGGACCTCCGAAGATATCGTAATTATAATTGGGTTCTCGGGGGTGGAAAAGGTGTGAACGTCGATAATGAATCTGCTTCGCGTTCTCTGAATAAAAGATAAAAGATCTCGACCCTTTTGTTTTTTTCTGACTTTCCCTTGGGTTCAATAAATCAGTCTGTATAATTTTCTCTGTGTTTTCAGGCATCCGTTACGAACAATGTCTTTGATCGATGTCAATTTTTGTAGTGATATTTTACTCCAACAAAAGTAAATGAATAATGGAACAAAAGAATACTACTTTATGATACATCTGAAGTATTAAATACTTTCTGAGATTTGTTTTATTTTAGAGTCGAACACCAATTCGCGATATATATTTATAGTCTGCTTTGGCAGAAAGTTTAAATTTAACACTCGTCTAATACATTTCAAACATTGTTCTTGGAATTTAAAATTGCTCGTGAATATTCTAACTTTGTGATGCATGTGTACAAAATAACATTTTCGCGCAATAAAACGATTATTAAATTTAACACAAGTACATTGCCAACGTTTAGTACTAATATATAATATAAAACTATTCTAGTCAAACGAAAAATATTTGCCATGTGCATCAAGGGATGAATGAAATATTTGTTTCAAAAAAACTTCAAATACCTACGCAACCTAATGAACAACAAATTATAATTTATATAAAATAAAATGCTCGATACTATTTCAAATATACCGGTTTTATTATATAATAATAAAATTATTCCTGACTATCAATCATACTCACATCTATTTTAAGTAAATTATATAAAATCTGTTCTCCACATGAAAACATTAGCATTGCAAATAAAATAAATATCTATGACTACTACGATTTATAAAAAATTTCGCGACGACTTTATGTTATATAAATAATTTATAATGAACAATAAGTGGATAATGTTATAAATAAGAGTGAGAAATGTGTTAAAAAAAACCATTTGAAATACTCATGAGCCTTTTATCCGGATTTTTTTGTCAAAAATTTATTGCAAAATAAAAGATATCCACAAAATGTTGATGTGCATGATTAAGATACAAGTGATATTTCATCTTCGTGGGATAAAAAAAGTTATTTAGTGTACGAGTGGTGGTAAAAAAATTATTCAATGGTTTAATTATCAAAGGAGAACTCCATTATTCACTTGTTTGCAGTCCTGAGAGTGCACAATAAGATAAATAAAAATAATGCTGGATCTTCCAAGTTGAGCGTCGATAAACCATACAGACACAAATTGGATAAATTACATTCGGCGGCATATGAGTCCAATGGAATCTCACACACTACATTAATTGCCTCTCGATGCACTATTAATAAACCGAGAAAAATTGTACAAAGCAGAGGTAAAAAAAGTGCACAATTAATTGGTTTGGTAAAAGACATTTCAGGCTCTGACAGAACACACGCATGATTTAATGTGTACACGCATTCGAATAACTAAATACCCATATTTAACGCAATCAATAACAATAACTTACAATGGACAATTTTGACAATTTCGGCTCTTTGCGTCGAGAGTTGTGAAACTGGAGAGGATTCGATAAAAGTCCAAGGGCCAAGGGGCTGCAAAGTTAAAGCCAAATTTTTTTTAGCGCTTTTCCAAATTTCCAAGAGTAGCTCTCTCGCGCGATTTTAAAAGTAATAATCAGCATCTTTGTTTTTTCACCAAAGCAGATTTCCTGCAAATCTCGCCAAAAAGGGAAGGGGGGCCCTCGCGTTGGCTCGGGAAGGGGAACGTCCTTGGCGTGGTATTGGCGCAGTGCCAAGTACTGCAACGGTAAATCGGGATTGCGATAGGCACTCGCCCTATAATTTGCGGTCAGAATACTTGACGCAATTTACCGTAAACCTAATGCGAGCAAGTGCGCGAGTGATTATCCTGGCCGCGTGCTAAATCGGCGTCATCTCGTAATTGCGCTGACGTCAGAAACGAAACCGACCCATTGGAAATTCTCTCGACTTTCCTCGCTCACTTTTCCGCGGAGGAAATTCGTAGAAACTATTCGCTATTGTTAAAAATAATGCTCTACATCGTCATACGTGTGTTATTACACATTCTAGAAAGTAAAGTTCGCTCTTTGGCTTCGTTCTCACGCTAATACAGAGTCTTTTCTCGGATTGAACTTTATGAATCTAGACCCGAAGAAAGGTACATTAATTTTTTTCATCTCACTCAATACTGCCCCTTTCATACTGCAATTCTCATGTCTATTCTGCTCATTTTTTATTGGTTGTCCCTTTATGCCCTTTCATTGACATCCATTGATATTCCTTTGAATATATAATTACCGATATACTAATAAATGAATTATATAAACTATGTATCTTTTACTGTGTGTGACCAATTTACGAAGCTTTGATCGGGCTAAAAGATAACATGAAATCTAAAAAACGACGAGCATGTAAGTTTATCTGAAAAATAAATTAATCATCAGTTGAATTCATAACTAAACTTTTTAAACTATTAACTAATTATCATAACAAATTATTATTTCAAAAACAAGTTTTACTCTTGTTTTTTATTAATATATCCATTATACAATACCTATTCGTTGTGCAAGATTATTTTAAAAAAAACGAAGATATTACAACTATGCTTAAATCCTGTGTAATAAATAATTGATTTTCATTATATAATGCATTATTTATTTACTTTTTATTTATTATATTCTATAAATAAACATAAAAAATATAAATTAATGCGAAGGATACTTCGTAAATCAAGTCACATGTGTATTTTATATCGTGGAACTGATGATAGCTTTATATTAAATTTGATAACGTTTATATAATATTTTTAAGATATAATGCGCTTTTTAAAATATTTTTCTAATTCGTAATTTAGATGTAATTATTGTTCATGATAAATACGTACTACTAATTTAAGAATCCCTCCTTTAGAAATAACATACATTAACTTGACTTGCATTACTCTTATGAAAATGAATGTTATTTAACATTAGTTTAAAAAGTTTACTGATTATTTTAAAAATTATTGTCTAAAATATATTGCAATCTTTTTCTCGATTTTATTGTTTGCTTTCAGTCATTTTCGATAATGTTCATTCAATTTCAAGTGTACTTTCGTATTTTCTTTCTTTCGTCATTCATGTAAACTAAATAAGATCACATGCACGCAAAGTGCATTTCTATGTAATTTTTTAGAGCTTTATAATACATAAATTACATTTCCAAGTTTTTAAATGATGTAATTTCATTTTTATAAACATTTTTCGATTACATAATTTCGTACTCTATAGCAGCACAGATTTTTTTTCATCATACTCAAAGCTTGATATTTCTTCTTTGCATTACAGATGCTTAATTATATCTCATCACAATTTCATGCAGAATTTTGTACAAAAATAGAATTTACTCAATATACCTGCAATTATCTTGTCACATGTATAAATATAACTTTTTTTAATAACGAAAGTATCAGCAATAAAATTTGAAATTTTGTGTAAATCTATAACAGATTTATACTTAAGTAGTCATTGGATAAATGGTAATTATTTTGATAATTTTTCACATTAAATCTATGATATTAACAAATATTCATTTTACGATTTTTTGCCTTAACGTATTTATTTATGGAAATTAGTAAAAATGACTAATCAAAAACTTATAATTTTAAAAATAAAAGCAACAATGATATCGCATTATGCATTTCAGATATTAACAGAAAAATGAATAGTACTTGTTAAAGCAGAGCATTGCACAAAATAATAGAAGTAATTATTAAAAAGATGAAACGTTGCATTAATTATAGAGATGGAGCTATTGAAACGAAAATGGGATGATCATTAATTTTCGAAGTTTTATGTGTGCGGCTCACAAGTAAATAACAGAAATTGCACTCTTGTGATCCCATCACTGGCTTTAAAGCTTTATTGAGTTTCAATTGCAATTGGCAATCAATTCAAGTGTTTAATCGACCGCTACTACAAAGTGAAATATCAATTAAAGGATGTCTTCAAATTTAACTTCACTTGTAGAAGCTCTTGAGATCTGAGTGCCTCTGTAATATTCTAATATGTTATATGTTTCATCAAAAATTTTCGTTTGCTTAATGTGCAGTATTTGTTAAAAATTCCATAAAATAAAAATTATTTTCTACACGAATTCATATAAAAAATAAAATAGAGTAAAACAAGATTATAGTACAAAAGTATTAAAAAATTTCTTCAGTTTTACACAAAACAATTTGAATAAAATATAATACATTAAAAAATATTTTAAAATAACATTATAATTATTTCAAATCTTTCTAAAATTAACAAAATAATTTAAATATATAAGAAGATCGTTTATTTGAATTATCAAAGAACAAACTTCACTAATTATAAATAACGATAAATAATTGAACTACGTATTTATAAACAATTTTCTCTTTTAAAGATTGAATATAAAATAATACAAATTTAAGAGTAATGTAATATAAAAGTAATATTATTAACTATAATATTTATTAAAAGCTGATTATAATCATAGTTATGTAAGTTGTAAATTTATTTGAATTTATAGTACATTGCTAATTAATAATACATATTTAACAGTTTTCCAAAACTGTGCTAATTATTCACTTATAGTCTTGCGAGAAATAGCACTTGTTCCATTCAATTAATATAATTAGTCACATTAAAAACTTAAAAATAGAAATGATTATTTTATTTCACTGATAAAGATATGTATTTTATCTTTTGAAATACTTTTATGTATCATAAAAATTATATTTTTACGACATATACTATCCAGTGGTTCATAGTTTTTGTATATTATTAGAGTTCATTAATACAATATTTATTTTTAATAAGAATAAAAAACAGAAATAAATTGTAAATATATCACAAAAGCTATTTAAATATATTCAGAAAAATTATAACTGTAAAATTATTGAATGTAAAAGTTAATATTTCATGATTAAATTCTTCATGTACACACGATATGTTTGTAAACAGTAATAAAAATGCTACAATTTTTAAAAATATTTTAAAATCGACATAAATAATTTTACTTTTTAATATATTAAGTATTACAAATTTCTTATTTGTATTAAAAGTTATATATATATTAGTTAATGTTCTTTCTCTCACTTATAACATAAATCAAAATACCAAATTAAATCTTCAATTATTATGTCTACATTACTTTTTATGAGCGAGATGTTATATTATAAATTACTTGCACAAAATGCATCCTTAAATACTTTTTTTAACCAATTCAACAAAATTTATCGATGTAAAATTGTTGTTTCAACTCATTTATAAAATTTATTCTGTAATTTTACTATAAATTTACGATTGCTAATTAAGAGTAATATTAAAAATAGATTTTACATTTGGATTTATTTTGTTTTAATATGCGTGCTGACAAATTGATTTAAAAATAATTTGTTATACTTAATAGAATTTAAATTTTCATATGAAAATAGTATGAATAGAAAATTTAATTTTAATTATAAATTGGTATAAAGTTTCTTTTATTATTCTAGTGTAAAATAAATTAAAAAATAATTACAACCTTATGCAGAGAAGTTAAGAAGTATGATTTTAATAAAAAAATATTTTTCATTAAATAAAAGTAATTAAAGTGTATTGAATTAAATAATTTTATTGAGAATTCCTCGTATACATTTTAGTGCTCAATGACTAGATTCTGATTTTGGTATTTTAAAAATTATGTAAGTTTTATTAACATAAAGGTAAAAAAATTTCATAAAAAACAACACAAACCATGAATAATAATGCAATCTCATTAAAGCATTGCATATTTTTACAGGCTTGTATTTTTTAACACAAACTCAAATAAAATATCATTTGCACTCTATGAAATACGAGCATAAAGAATCACTAGTAGTTATAACAGCGAAGCAAAACAACAAAAAATGTAGTAGTAAATTTTTGCCCTCCTTAGAAAGGAAGGGACTTGGATAATAATAATAACAGCATCCGAAACAACAACAGTAACAGTAACAGCAAAAGCAACAGCAACAGCAACAGCAACAACAACAACAACAACAACAACAACAACAACAAAATAGAAAAAGTGGGAAAAACCTGGAAGGTGTTTTCTATGGTCGAGCAAAGATTTAGATCAAACTGAAGGTGACCGCAGTCTATAATTATCGGGTATCGGCATACACAGACACCATGATTCGCGTTCACATAATTGCACGTAGCGTAGAGGCACACACGCACACATACACTCAATAATTCGCACAATTCAGATGGTGTGCAAGTGGTTGTTTGTCAACTCGCCAGTACCGTTTTGCATGGTCTCCACGTTATCCGAGTCGCGCCGACGCCCCGAGAAGCAAGAAAATAATCGAGAGAGTGAGAGAGAGAGAGAGAGAGAGAGAGAGAGAGAGAGAGAGAAAGAGTGGGGGGGCTAGATTTATCTGCGGCGATTGTTGTCGTGTGTATGCACTGTACATCATCCGAGAGAAAGAGACAGAAACGGTTGTAAATTTGCTTATGACGTGCGGTGTATTGTTGTTGTGGTTGTTGCGCGTAAGCGAAGAGTGGAAGGGCGAGAAGAGAAGGAAACAGCCTTGGGTTCGAGCGGAAAAAGTTTTTCTTTTCAGGACATGATTCCTTGGAGCGCTCGCCCATAGGCCGGGAAATGCTTACGAAAGAATATCGCGGTGACAACGCAACCGCATTATGCACTTACGATCTCCGCCAGTCGAATCAGGCAGGTTCGTGAAATTCTGGAGACCGGCAAGACTTGCCCAAGACCAAAGATATTTGTATACGACTTTTTCATTGTATTTCAAAGCCCCCGTTTTCTCTAATTACGCTTATTACTCGCATTTATGTCTCGAATATTCAATTAATTGCGCGCCCTGCACTTTCGTGCCCAACCTGAACTTTGTGCAATCTATTTGAATTGTCCATTGAATTATTTTCAATTCTCAATATCGATCCAGCCTTTTTCATTACTCACCTTGGTGTTTTCGAAAGATCAAAGGATAAATCAATCTAGAGAAATCGGTATTGCCAATTTTATTTCAAGACTTATTTTACCTAGGCGATAATATTATTACCGGTAAAATATCCCGGTACGACCTTCACTCATTTACTTTTACAGCCATCAAATGACAATCTAAATTTAACTGCTTTTTACATTCGCAAATCAAATATTAAAATATCCTGTCATTTATTGAGTAATAATGAATTCCTTCTAATTCAACTGCTCATTTATTTCGGTAATTTACATTTTTTCCCCACATTATTATCACTGAATTTATGGATTTGATAAGTGTAAAAACCGAGTCAATTCATTTGTGGATTATTTATTAACTAATAAAAAATTTCAAACATTTGGAAAATTAAAGTACGAGTCACAGTAGTTAAAGACAAAAGAAATATGAACATGAGAATTCTGGAAAAACTTGCAATTAATTAAAAACTTCGTTTCGAAAGTGAAGGCAAATAAATATAAGAAGCTCTTACATTATTACCCACTTACATTTTACATGTTACAAAGTTCAGGTCAAACTTTAGTTTTACTCTTGAAAAACATGTAAAAGTCCTTGATGAATGCAGTAAGCTTATCGACATTCAGTTACCTCGCGTTAAACTTGTGGTCATTTAAAAATCGAATAATAGGGACTGACGCATTAGTAAAATCACTTCGTTTTCTCAGGCTGAGCCCCTTCCTCTCCCAGCTCCTGGGCGCAGGATAAATCGGAGGCTTTATTCATTTTGGTCGTGCGAGGCAGATTCCTTCCATTTAACTGCAATAAGGAGTACAAAGGCACACGATGAATTAGTGCGAATTTTAACGCCTCGACATTCGTTACGTGGCGAACGGTAATAAACGCTTCCTCTTTTCCTCCTCCTCCTCCTCCTTTTACATTCTGCTTCTTCAAAAAATCTTGCGTGTGCCTTGACTTTACGTTTTCAACATTCGAGAATTTTCCTCACTAGATTTACTCTTCTTATCCTTTTTTTCATAAACTTTTACACTTGATCTTTGTCTTAAAGTGTGAAACGGCAAGTGGAAATAACAGGTGTAGATCAAAATCATTTTATGCGTAAATATGCACGTTATTTATCCAATGAAATGAGCTTTTATTTTCTCATTGTGGAATAAATGGAAATTTTTAATTTCTTTTAAGAATACGGAAAGACTTGGGAAATTTATTATGTGAATTCTATGAATAGTGAGCAATATAATGGAAATAAAATTTTACAAATCATCATTTTTTATCAAAATAAATTATGTTTATGTTTCATGAATTAACACCTTTGGATTTAATTTTAAAATTCAGCTCAAAAATAATCTCTAGAAAATTTTTAATTTCTACAATAAAAGATTTGTCTATTTTATTATTTAGCAATCATTTATATCTTTAATTATTAAATGTTTAAATTATAATATTAATGATGTGCTTTTATTATCATTCATTAATATCAAACATATATATGCGTATGTGTATGTCACAAAAAAAGTGTAATTTTGAAATATCTATTATGTGTATATCTATAGACTATACTTGTCTAAGAATATATTTATACAGTAATATACGCGTAATAAAAGTTCTTGAATATTATAAATAAAGTTAATTGCTTTCATAAATATAAAACAAATTAGCACAAGATATTCTACTTGTATAGCACCTAAAATTTTAACATTTCTAATCCTTCCGTTCAATTAATATAATCCACACTTACAAAAAATCTTTTAGTTATAAACCTACAGAAAAATAATCGCATAAATTTTAAATATGTAACCTAAATTAAATATTAATCATATTTATTTTATGCTTGTAAATTAATCTACTGTTGAAAAATACTTTCATTTTAATCGTACCTGTTATATTAAATGTAAAATCTTATAAACATATAATTTATTATAGCTTAATTTCTAATTGGACGATAATATGTTAGCATTTAATATTAATCGCCTTAAATTAAATGTATTGACAAAAATAAGAATCATCTTTATTCATCTACATTGGTTTTACCTTAATTTTTTCAAATGATTTGAGAAAAGTCAAATTCGTGACTCATAAGTGCGAGGAAAAAGGATAGAAATTCCAGAATCAAGAGAGAAATAAATCACGAAGCACAGGAGAGCCAATGGAGTAAGAGAGCTGATCATCACCTGAGGTGCACCTGTTGGTAAATAAATAATCCACACAACTACGGAATCGAAATGTAATTGGCCAAGAGAGATTCGATTGGTCGAACATGCGATCCAATTGAATTTTTAGCACGACGGGTGTCACGTGTACACGCGTGTAATTGATTTTCCCGCTAATGATGATGGATCGTACCCCCTCCCCCGCCTCTCACGTACGCCCGTACATTCTTGTGGAACATTATAAATGACTTGTTGGCTGATGTTGTCGTGAGATTTCCTTTGAATTTCTAGTCTCTATTTTGATTAATTTACTTGGACTGATGACTTCTCCATTTAGACCGAAAATAAAAATCGGGTCACTACTTGTTGAATTAATTAATATGTGTAGGCAAAGGATAGTTTAATATCTAATTAATTAATGACATTTCAAATATTTGGGATGCAAAGATCCAGTCATTTTTGTATAATTCAAGAGTAATTATTCGCAAACATTATTGCGAATAAATGTGCACCACTTAATACGTGAAGTATTTAATACATAATATCACACGCGCTTATCATGAATGATTCCTTCGAGTATCGGCCGGAAAAATCGTGCCCTTCTGTTTTCCTGGAATTTCCTAGGGGTTACTCATTCGCGTAGAAGTGGCTAGGGTAACGTAATACTCAGAGGAGTAGTGCACTTTGCAATAGGACAATCGGTCATACAATATCACTTACGTTATTTTCATTACAATATACACTAGATGGAGATAATTTTCAGATAATATCTCGACTGTGGCTCCTTGCTGTATGAAAATATATTGAATAAATTTACATAAATTCTGTAAAACTGTATAAATTACATTTTAATCACAAATCAATTGGAGAACCAACTACTGTCTATCATTGCAATACTGTTGTGAAAAATAAAATTATAACCTCAACAGTATTTTTATTGTATTAACTTTTACGCAACAAAGTATTTTTTAAAAATTATATTTCAGTTAATGGTAATAGCTAATTAATTGTTTTGTTTACGAAAGCCACAATGTACTTGTTTTTATTCATAACTTATATTAAAATATTTATTACACATGTTTCATATTTTTATGTTTCAAGTAAACTTTTTCCAGCAATTTTATTTCAAGTCAAAAATGAATAAAATCTGCGTTTCAATTACAACAGAAATTATAATATTTCCATAAAATCCCAATGCTTAAATTTCAATCATAAAATAATATATTTTTCATCATTTCGGAGATTTCTTTTTCTCGTTGGCTTTGCCATTTTTTCAGTGAAACTGCACATCGTTACTATCAGTCTTGCATCTCCTGTAAAATCATTCTCCTCTTCTATTGTTTTTATTGCGAAAAGCACACGTATGTCCTTGAATCTACAAAATTACTCATAAACTTAACGATACTTTTTCTTTTCCAAGATTCTATTACGAACATCTTTTTTCTGATAAGGAAAAATATGAATAGAATTCATGAATTTACAATTGAAATAAATGGAAAGATATTTTTTTGAAATATTGTTATTTATTAATTACATGCAATAAAAAAAATAACTAATATAAAGATTTATTGAAAAATTTTTTTAAAAATTGTACAATGAATTTTATCTGGAAGGTTTGAATCTACTTAAAGGAAGTTTCCCATTTTTTATTACATTTATTTAATATTTTTAAATTTTTCAATATTTTATTATTTAATAAAGAATTTATTGTAAATTGAAAAAAGATGTGTATATTGGAAGAAGAAAACGAGCCTTTTAACTGGGAAAAACTAGATTTTTCCTTTATTCTATTAGTTAACAGATTATTTAATAAAATATTATTAGTGCAAAACTTTAAATTTAATATAAATTTTATTTTTATAAATTAAGATAAATTGAGTCAAGCGAAGAAAATATTAATTGTAAGTTTCATTTTTCATTGCGCATATTATTATTGTGAGCAATCGTGTTAACTTGCATAAATATTTGTCTCGAAATTAGTATAGAGAAATCCTTGATCTATATAACAGTCGTAAAGGTTATTAGTTTGTATGCAAAATTTTTGTTTTTTCTTTGCAGCAAATTACAATTTGACGAATTAAATATATAATATTATTTTATTAAAATACATTTATAGCTTTTAAATCCAAGCAAACTCACACTTGTTTCTTCAATATCTTTACTTTATTTCAAGCACGTAAAATTTTACAAACAATTTTTAATTTTTTTTCTGCTTAATGCATTTTGCAATAACAAGACTTAATTTTTGTACGGAGTAATAAAGTTTTAGGTATTCAATAAATTTTATTTAGCTCTAAGCCAGCGTTATAAAAAAAGAAACGTGTAAAGTGTTTCCCACCTTTTCTTTTGAAGATATAATAAAGTAAAAGTAACCCTAAAGAGAAACATCATAAAAGCACAAATCAGTTTTATATATATTAAAAAACTTGCAATATTTATAAAATAAGCTATAAACTCTCATTTAAGTCAATATTTTTTTAATATCAAATTGATGGTTGAATATGTATGTACACGTATTGTTGGCTCTACATAATCCCCAAGCGCAATGTCTTGGTAATTATCCTGTAAGATGTCGTGAGTTATAGTATTTAATTTAAAATTGTACGCAGTACTTTTAATGGTGGTTATTATTTAGATAATTTAAAATGAATAGCATAAATTTTTTTTTAATTAGCATTATTTAATTAAACAAGATAATTACACTATAGGCACAGCATCTACCGGACATAAAAATAAATTCTACATGCTAATTAAAGGTGGGGAATGCAAAGGAATCGATAAAACAAACAAAGGTAGAGTAGAAAAAGCAAGAACGGCTGATGGGAAGGGGTTGGGAGAGAGACGGAATGCGGGGAATCCGGGTGTGCAAACAGACAATAGCCTCGAGCCATATTTTGCCCTTTGCTCTTTGGCCCTTTAGCCCTTTGCCCCGCTTCCGAATAGTTATAACGCCGTCCGAGCATTTGAAAGTGTTAAGTTCGGTGGCTTCGAGAAGGCAAAGTTCCGAAGAAAGTCTTGGGAGGTTTGAAATGGCCCTTTAGTTAAAAACTCGTCCTCGAATTATCGAGGCTAAAATTTAAGAAATTAACTTCAAAATAATGAAATCTGTTAGGTATTTTAAGTATCTGTCTTAAGAATTCTGCATATTAATTTTTACAATCAGAAAATCTGAAAATCATTTTTGCAATTTGAACCCTATGTTTTGTATTCTTAAGGATATTTTTAGAAAAATCTACAGTGTGCGTTATTAATACAACGCAACTACTTTTGTCTTATTTTAATTTTAACAGCTTCTGTATGCTAACAAAGTATTATACAACTGTTCCTCGTAACTAGAAATATTATGTACTTATAAAATGCACATTAAAGCGTTTATGTTCCATATTCGTTAATTTTAATCGCAATATAATTAAAATCGTTGAAAAACTCTCATTTTCAGTTCATTAAACGTAAATTAAACTTTTCAAATGGACGACCTTAAATAATATCCGCGACAGCGGAAATATCAATGATAAATAATAGAACAAATCTCGCTGATTGAGTAACAAAATCATTATCAAATGAAATACTTAAAGGAGAATACGGAATCCAGAAACATGCACACACGATTTGTATGAAATGAAAGGCGCGTCTATACTAAAGCTTTCAGTGAATTTCTAATAATATAATAAAAATACTGAAATATATTAAATTTAAACAAAACTGATCCATTAGAAAGTGGTGAAAAAGACCATTAAGGTATTTACGACTACAACGCGTGGGCTGATGATACCGCCTACGGCAAAATTCATATAATTGCTTCGTTAAATTTTCAATATTATAGTGTAAAGCAGAAAAAGAGTTTACAATTGACATAAATTATTATATCGGTACGACAGGAGAGAGTCCCGGGATTTATTATACTCGAAATATTTTAAACGCGTATTAAAATTGAATAATAGCCGCGATACTTGATGTGGTCTGCACTTGAAAAATACTAAACATTAAATTTATATCCGCATTCTCTAGGACATCGGTAATTTTATTCTTTGACTAATTAATTTTATCGCACTCTTGTCATTTTCGAACGCTCGGTAATTATTATATTACTTTCTCTGAAAATAAACTTTTATTTTTTTGAAACTGTCTTTGTTGAAAGAAAGCCTTTACGCAATTTATGTAAAATAACTTTAAAACTAAACAAAAATTTTATTTTGAGAAATACTCATTTAATTTTCAGCTTTGGAAAATATTGATAATTACAAAGAAATAAAGTTCGAGATAATACTGCTTTAAGTTTCATGCAAGTCATGCGTATCTAAGCGCGGAATTTATATTTTAACGTTTTTCTAATCTTTTACAAGTGTGAAACTTACAAAATTGGGACTGATAGATTTAAAGATTAGACTTATTACCAAACAATTTTCAAACTGTACACAAATAGTAATTTCTCTATGATGATCATTTACGTGGTAAACGTTGGAATCCCATGAGAGAATTTTAAATAAACATTTCAGTTAAATATAATCATGAATGTGTAAGTAACATTTTCTATATATGTCAAATTTTTCAACAATTATTAATAAATTATTATACTGATAAAAATTGAAAAGTTTGAAGTTTCTTTATAGTATTTATAACAATAATTTTACGGACATGTAGACTATAAATATGTTTAAGATTTTTCTATGCTATTAAATTTTTATGTAAAAAAACGTGCATTTTGTTTTTCATCGAAAACAAAAATATTTTATTTAATTTTTATGTATAAAGCATGAGATTTATTTTCAAAAGCATTAAATATTCAAAATAGCAATAAAGATTAGATTAGGTATCTTTAATAAAATTTTATCATTATATAAATTAGTTAGGCCATATTTTAGTTATTTTTATATTTGTTACAATTAGGAAGCGAATAACAAGCAGTCTTGTTCATTACTGTGTTTTCTTTTAAAGATTATTTATTTATTTATCTAAGTACGTTGTTATAATAGTTAAATATTTTTTAATACAAAGTAATATACACAAAAACATTGAATCGTTTATTGAACAGTAATTAACAACACGATATCAAACATTAGAAAGTGTATAATACTTGCTGACTGTTTTACGAAGTTATATTTGATTTGATAATGATGGTAATAATAATGATAACAATGTGGGTTACATTAAATTTAAAAGGTTGTCACTTTTTTACTTTTCGTAATAAATTTGATGTTGGTGTTCCCCAAATTCCACCAAATTTTTTTGTGCCTGTTCAACTAAATGATTTCAATAAAAATTATTTTTTAATAATAAATACAGTCATATATTAATGACATATGTTTAACATCTACATCTAGCTCATAAAATAAAATTTTCTTTTTAAAAACATGCATTTCTCCAGTTTTCGATTGTTTTTATTTACATAATACTATAGCATAGCATATGTAAAAATTAAAGTAAATCTAAATCCTTAATAATTGTTTCATTTTGAATATTTGAAGGATGAATAAGAATTATATATTTTAACATCTATAAATTTGGAGATTATCTATGCTTTGTCAATTTGAATTCAGTTTTTTTTTTGTTTTCCTTTAGTTTTATATTCTCGTATTTATTGTCTAGAAAATTATCTAATTATTTAATATTTAATTATTGTCGCCATTTTAATTTCAATACAAACGCATTTGATTTTTAATCTATTTTATATTAAGGATTAAAATATGTGAACGCCTAATTTACTCTGTTGATTTTACTGTTTTATTCGATTTGAGTAAAATTTGTATATTGGAAACTAATAGAATTTAATCTTTTTCCAGTTTTTTAATGCGTATTGCAAAAATTTATATCCGAGTAAATTCATGTTGAGTATTTCAATTGAACTACTCAACGGTAAAGTATCGACGCATTAGTATAAAGACGAAGGTAGCAAAGGTACGAACTAACCTTTTTCCCGATAATTTTCATTACGCCCCTCATTCCTGTTTGTACAATTGACTACAAACTCCATCAGGGTCTGTCTAGTCCAAATTGATTTTAAGGGATAAGATATTGAATAATCAAGCGTAAATTGATTGGCTCAACCCTTGTTCGCATGTACTCAACCTATGTACCAACCCCTTTTTTCTGGGGTACAAACTCTGGACACATTTTTCCGCAGTTGTACCCGTGGCTAATGATTCTACCGAAAAATGCAATAATCCGGATCTTGACTAACGATCCACCACTCTCTTTCCCCCCCCCTTCCCCCGCCCCTATCGTCGTTGTCAATCACGTCCTAGTGGTCTGTTTTCGTGAAATGCAAACCCTAGCGGGTCGTTTGACAATTGAAATGAAAGTCAGACAGAAAAAGGGTGGGAGGGGGGACCGGCGTCGATCGCCCTTTTGACTCCACTTGAGGTGGTGAATTCGAACGTTTGTTCTTTGACCGTCAAACTGTATCGAACGCCATTCCACCGGTTCCCAAGGCAACGCAGCTTTCGATCTTGGCATCTCTTTTCCATCCACGATGTTCTTCGACAAACACTGGACTCTCCCCCGGGGGATGAAGATAAGGGTGAAGGGGTAGGGGTGAGCCCAGGGCACGTGTGTGTGTCCAACGGAAGGATAATCGTACTTGCGTTAAGTGAGGAATTTCAGTCTCGCGATTCTTAATGCGGACGGAATAAATTTATGTGGAACTTCCAACCCAGAGTAATGCCAGTGTTAATTTAGAAACTTCTGCAAGGTTTTATATAGTAATATAAAAAATTTAATGAAAATAATGCAGTATTTAATTTTAAAAAGCGCAATTATTTTATTATTTTATATGGGGCTTTGACAAATTTACAGTGACCGGATGAAGCAATACGAACCAATAACTAAAAATATCTATTTTTTTGTTCACTTGCATATATTTTAAAATTTTTTCGTACTTTTTTTATTATTTGGTGTTTCACTTTTATACATTAGAGCTGACATTGGTTTTCTTCATATATAGTTTATATTTGTATACAGATCTTTTATTTTCTTCAATAATAATTTAATAATATTGGTCGTTTTTCCTTTTATGTTTCTTTATTTCATTATTATTTTTTTTCTTTTTTTTTTAATTTTCTTTGAATGCACATGAAATTTTCGTCTTTTCAAGCATGTCTGCAAAACGAAATTTGCCTAAGTCTACACAGTTCGAAATTTCGGAATTCACCTTATTCAATTTGGATTCGAATTCCGTCCATTCCCCCGCATCCAGATCGTATATCACCCCGACAGACTCGGATTTCCATGAAATAAACAAGCTTTCTTTCATTTAGAATCTTTTTTATTTATTTTATTTTCAATTAATTAATATATTGAAATACAAAAATATCGCATTCACATTTATTATTGATCATCACATATTTATACAATGTGAATTATATAATGAAATATAATTTTTCGTATGAAACTGTTTAATCAAATCTAAACTATCTTGTTTCATGAATAAAAACTAGATTGACAAATTAAAGATATGGTTATGAATATTTTATTGCATTTTTCCTTTTGCAATACCCAGTTTAAATATATAAAAGTTCATTATTAGATGGTACAAACTATGTGATCAAAGTATATTTCTAATTTAAAAATAAATTAAGATTATGAATGAGGAAAGAATAGAATGGAAATTAAAATGAAAATCGATTTTGTTTTTCTAAATGCTTGTACTATCCAGTTATTACTTTTCCTACGGACTTTGAAAAAAATATTTTATTCAATAATAAGATTTACCAAAAATACATAATTAAATAATGATTTTTTTTCTACGTTATGTTTTTGCATAAGATGAATAAAAAATTCTAGTTTTTTTTAAGTTTTTTATTCATTTACTAGATAAAAGTACAAAACTTGTACAATATAATATTTATTATAAAACTTTTGTATGATTCCAAAATAAATGCCTAGCGAATTTCATGTTCATACTTGATAAGAGAATGTTATAAAAATACTTTTATAGCAGTCGGACACTGGTCTTTTTTATTTTGTTCATAAAGTTTTAAGCGTCAATAAAATTAATTTTAGTATTAGTATTATTTACTTCAAGTAAAAATCATTTAAAATATTTTTATTAAGAAATTTCATGGGTAACTGAGTTTTTAATCTTTTAACACTAACGAAAAATATTAGTTATTATTAGTTGTTATTATTATTATTGAAAGTCCATTTAACGTCTTTAACTAAAACTTGTAGTGTTCATAAAATCATCATACATTCTTACCTTTTTAAGGATTATATTTCTTATAATCAATGAGTCTCGTTAAGCTTCAAAAATATAGACTGGATTATTTATCATTGGGAGAATACGAATGTTCATTGCTTAAATTTAATAATTTAAAAATCTGACGAATTTTTGCAAAAATAAAATTGTTTATTCTCTAAATAATGGCATTTACGTATGAAGTTTCGCTAGAAATATACTATTATCATAAATAACAAAAGTATATTATGTGCACAGAGTAAAGAATCAAGTAAATAAGTTCGAAACACCCTCACAAAAAAGAGCAAAAACGGTAGAGCCTTCGGACATAAAGGTCAGTCGCATGTGTGGCCCATACATAAATGAATGTGCCACTCAATGGGGACGTACACATATAAACAGCCTACAATCGTAAATTTAAGTCATTTAGATAGTCAGCGCAAGTATGACCCTCTGGAGTAAAATATCCCAAGGCTAAAATAGTGTCCAGTGTCCTGTTCGCAACTTCGGGAAGAAAGTCCTCGACGAAATATATTCATACATTAATAAAAATGGATAAAATTATCAAATGAAATATTCCCAATCTTTTTGGATGCCTTTTCAAAAGCTATAATTTATATTAAAAATCCTTTGTTTTAATGCTTGGTAATTAGAAACCAAAATCTTGATTAAAAGAACAATCAACACTAGACTTTTTTGCTTATGCGTCAGAGGAAAAATGATTGATTATTAAAATATTTGAGAATTTATACGGAAAACCATTGATTTATTCTTCATATAATTATTTATATTTGTTATAATTACAATAATAGAATTTATATTTGCAAACATATTTTTGAATTATATGATGTAAAGAACAAAAGCACTAAAACTTTACATATTAATAAACGTTTTTTACGAATGACAAACGAAACAATTACACAATATCTACTTGGTTGACATTAATCAAGAAAATTATGAGAATTATGAATTTAAAAATAAAATTCAAAACTAAGAGAATTCTGAGACTAAATTTTGAAATGTATATAAAATGCTTGTAATATATAAATGTAGAAAAATTTTATCAATTAAATAAATAACTATATAAAAGTTAAAAAATGAACTTTTCATTTGTTATTTTTTTTAACAATATACAATATAATATATAATTATGGGATTTAAATACTAAAATATTAAGTATTGTGAGTAATAATGAAGTTATAATATCGACATATATAAAAATACGTTGTAATCAAAATAAGTAAAAAATAATAATGTGAATTTAATCGTATAAGTGAATAAAATTTGATAATGCCAAAACTAAAAATATTCGGATAAATATAGATATAAATGAAATTTTAGTTCGTTTAATTTCTACACGAAAACGGCTCAAAATAGATAATAGATATTGTTAAATCAGTAAATGTAATATAATATATAATGATCAATAAAAATTATGAAAAAATTATCTAATCTTATTTACTTCGGTATTATTGCTACTATTATTTCCACAATAACGAACTGTCATGATAAAGCAAATTTAATCATAAATATTTTTAATAATAGTAAAATTTTGTTCAATTGTTCAATCGACGATATATCGATAGAGTAATTGTTTTTCAATAATTTTCAAACCCGTTATAAATAAAATTTATAATTTCTACCACAGGTGGAATATATCTCTTACCGAAATAACATTAATGTTATATTACTTAAAAAAAAAAAATAATTTGGAGGCTATGTAAATCGATAATATGAATAATTAATTCAATTAAATGTTTTCATTCACTACAATTAAACAATTGATCCTGATTATTGACAAAGATTATCAATGATTTCGAGCATCAACGTTTGAATTTGGTTGCTGATGGATTAGTTTGAAGTGATGGTACCCGTTAATAATTATCTATTTCTTTTCGTTTTGAATTTATGTAACCAAAAAATACAGATAAGCAAAAAAAAAAAAAGAAAAGAAAAGAAAAGAAAAGAAAAAGAAAGAACAAAGTGGTAATTCATTTGAATTAAAATAGTTTCTATTGCGATGTTAGAGAGAGATAGAACGGAGGAATGATCAATTGCGATTAAATGCAAACACTCAAGCCGCGCGCAGAGATTTCCAATTAAGTTGGCGGCGATTCATGAAGAGCGGATCTAACTTTTGATTTACGCGGCCCATCGGCCGACACACCCAATAAGAAGCTCTAAAATATTAACTTTAGAGCGCCATTCGTTAATTGACCACGAAAGCTGAGCAAGTCTTCGGTTACCTGCCCAAGACTTGCTCACCCAACCACCACTAAGCTTACCCAGGCCCTTTGGCACCGTAAAAGGGCTTAAGGGAAAAATGCACTCCAACTTTTTTTCTCAATCGAATTATTGTTCAATTGTCTCCGATATTATCAAGCTGTTACTTTGTGTTTCGTTTGGACTACTGGGTGATTGATTACTCTTTGCACGGGAGTGCAAAAGTACGAGACAACGCGTTTCAGTATATAGTTTTTTTAAAAAACAAATAAAAAAAGTGGCCATTTAGTTTATTATGTATGTACAATTATGTAGTTGTCTTTTTATAATTGGCACCTGTCCAACTAATAACAGATGCCTTTGGATAAACAAACCCGTTGGGAATCAAGGAAAAGAACAATTCAAGCAAGTGTTAACATTTTTCGCATTTGAAATCCTTGTTCAAATTATTGAATTCGTGGAACCATTTGATGGATAATAAAAAAGAGTCCATAATAGGTGTGGCGGCTCCGAGAGCCAACTCCACTTTATAGTCTATAGCCTATTTATAAAGCTTCATGAACAATTCGTCGCTTTCCATAGGGGAGAACAGCCTCTCAAAAATTCCACGAGTTTTTTTTTTACATCTTCATTTTTTGATTCTTCGCGTGCATTTCTCATGAAACTTGAAAACGCCGGAGCCCACGTGCTTCTTCGAATCAGCAATTTTCGCTAGCAATAAAGCTGCAACAATTGTATGTTTCCCACAATAAGATAATTGCTGCACCCCGTGTTCGTGTGGGTGCACACATGGTTAAGCGGCCCTTTCCCTTCCCCCCCCCCGCCAAATCATCCTCCTTTACGATAAAAACATAAATTTCAAAAGTGCATATGGAAGGTGTATCAATGTAAATCCAAGTGTTTTGTTCAATATTTCCTCGGACTCGGACGAGCAAATAATTAAAATCGGCCAATTTCGCTGGTAATAAAGGGCGTGTCTAAAGTTCTCGAGGATTTGGTGGTAAGGTATTTGCAACATTAGCTCGGTTTAAAGCTTCCGTTTACGGGTTCACTCACGCATACATTACTGTATCTCAATTGGTGCCAAACATCCAGTCAAGTTTCGCTAAAATTGGGCTATCAGAAGCCAACAGCTATTGAATGGAGTTTTTTTCAGAAGCGAGCAAATTGCCGAGCAGCCGAGGTATAAGTGAATCGAGATTTACGCACAATAGAGGGAAATTTCCTAGTAGTTTTGAGGTTTTCTAGAACAATTTTATTTTATAAAACACGTGCTTACACCGGTTGCTTACTTTCCAATTTTAATGGGCCGGCGGTGGTTGTAATTTTGATGATTGTTGTTTGCTTAAGTATGAGTAATTGTTTGTTTAAAAGCTTTCAACTTCCATTATCATGTGCACGTTTCTTTGGTGATTGTTTTTCTTCCAATTGCGGTAATATTTATTGTGACATTATTAATTTTTCGCGCATTTACTCGAGTGAAAATGTCCTTGTGGCTATCATTCGTAATTCTACTTTTTTAAATTAATGGTTGATTTTTATACAATTTATTTCAATTCAAATTATTTATAATTATTCAAAAAATAGATAATTTTATTTATATATTAAATGAGAATTAGATTTTTCTTACAGTTCTCTTAAATGGAATTTTAATATTTTATCGGCATTTATAAGAAAATCTGTGAATTATTGCATCTCAACCAAAATCTCCACTTGATTTAAGTTGTATTTCTGTTTTAATTACCTGAAATAAAAGAGTAAATCTTATATATTTTTACTTAAAAACATGTACATCGTGCAATTTTATTCAACATATAATAATTAATACAAAAATTCTCACTTATCGCTTAGCTAATACATTGGAAATAATACCATTATATTTAAAGAGAAGATTGATTAAGTCTTCAATTACAATGTAATTTTAAGTATAGTATTTATTTCATAAAATTGATTAAAATAGACATTCCATCGTTGCAAGCAAGGCATAACACATTTTACAGGATTAATCAACACTTAATGTTAAGCAACAGCAGTGAGAAACATTTGATTTATGTATGACTATTCTCGGTAAATCTCTCAAATTAATACTTTCCTACGTAAGAAACAAAAAACTATTACTAAAATTACAGTCAATTACCATCAACTAATAAATCAGAAACAATTTTCTTTTACTTATTAATAAAGATTTTTAACCCAAATAAAAAGTGAAAGTTATTAAGAAAAAAGAAAACATAAATATTGTACCCTCCCTTTATATACAAAAATTATCTTAGTATATCATGTGTATAATAGATTAATAGACCTTTCATAATAATATATATTATTAATTATGAATAAAATTTTTTTTCCAATAATATTATAAAATAAAAATATTATATAATTTGATTTACTATATAGTTAAACGTATTACACTAACTTTAATCCTTAATTCCTATACTCGTTTTTAAAGTTCGTCATAAAAAATTATTTATTTTTCAAAAATTATTCTAGAGACTCATTAGGATAAATAAACTGCATCGTAAAAAATTAAAAAAAAATTTTAAACTTATACAGCGAAGAATTAATAATTTAAAACAGATACTATGTAACTTTCTTATAAAATATCGAATAATTATTTTAATTATAACATTTTTTTATGTAACCTCAGTGCATTCAAAAAATTATAAAAATAATATGCTGTAGTTATTTATTACTATTATGAAAAATGCATTTATATTTTTAATCAATAAATGTCAATTCAAAATTTCTTAATAATTATCAAAATAAGTGATTGATTTAGCATATTAAATGTATTTTTAATTAATTAATATACAGTAAGCTTCATGAAGAATAATAAAATTCAATAGATAAAATTTATTTTTTTTCTTTAGATCCGCTCTTTGATTTTTTATAATTTTTATTTTTCTTAAATAATCAAATTATCCTTGGAAAGTATATAATACATTCATCGACTGCGTTATTTTCTGCTAATTTTTCATCATCAAGTAGCACGATCGATAATTTATATTGCAGTTGTTAAAATAAATAATCAATTAATTAAATAAACTATGTCTGCATAAAAAAAAACTTTTTGACTGATTTGTTTGATGTACATAAACTTGTACTAAACGTTGTTTAGTTTCATAACAATGTTTGTTTATTGACACTTTGATTTAAATATATTTAACTTTAAAAAAAAAAAAAAAAAAAAAATATGTATTTACATCATATTCAAACAATCTAATTAATTGCCTATCTGCAAAGAATTTTAATTTAAACTAATGAACAAATTATTTATGCTACTGTTATAAGTTTCATTATTCTACAGATTTTTTAGTTTACTAATTAGTTAACGTTTCTGAAATTTCAAGTTATATTGATCGCTTTGGGTATATATCCTCGATGAGAAATAATTAAAGTGATTGTATCAAATCCGAAACACAATATAAATCAAAATTGTTAGTAAAGCCATAATATGTTCAAAAGTTCTCGACAAAATACTCAAACAAAGTATTACTTAAGCGAAGATAAATATTTTGTATTTAATGCTCGTTATTTATACATTGAAATGTATTTATATTTATAATATCTTGTAATTTATGAAGTACAAAGTTTACACGGACATTCGACGGTGTTTTACCAATAAATTAGAGAGTTTAAGTTACAGTGAAATATTCCTTTCTCGTGTATGTGAAAATATATCAGATACCCTTTTATCCACTGACTACAAGTATGTTTTCAACCACTCTGTAAACTATTTATACAGAGCCACAAACACTTTTCGCACATGTGCGATTTTTCTTTCTTGCCTTTCTCGTTCTGCAACTAATTTGCGAGTCTTGTTTTTGATGAACTTCTGTTTATAGAAGTAAATAGAGGCAAGAATAATTATGGAAACTGGCACGTGCCCCCACGAATGGAGATGGGGGGAAGAGAAAAAGGAGCCCCAATTCCATTTCCACCTTTGCCCGAGCTCGGCTGCATGAGAAAAATGCGATGTCGGTGCTGAAGATGCGGGGAATAAAGACTGGCACTCCAGTTACTCAGTCGCTCGGTTACCGGTTCTGAACTTTTGTCAAACGGCGAGCTTATGGGAAAATAAGGAAATGGGAAAATTAAAAAATGAAGGGAATGCGAGTGCAGCGACGTGTGACCGTCTCTGCGAAATCACCGACTGAAACCGAGTGTCGCGTTTTTCATGAATGGAAATACAGCGAAGTTTATTCTGTAAGTCGATCATTCGTTACCGTTAAAATTTATCTCCCCGATTGATCTCCACTCATAATTTACAAGACAATAAAGTATCATTCACTTCAGCTTAAATAACCTTGATAGTCTTAAAAGCAATTTTTTACTCCATCAATTTTCATGGTATTGCCTCGAATTTGTTGAGTGACTTCACCGCGCTCTCTTTTTATTTCTGATAATACAAACTATTATTAATTTATTGCTTTATTCGCTAACCCCATTCAGCCAGGATTTTTCTTTAGTAAACACTTGCAAAAGTAAACTTATTTTCTTTTCCAACTACACGATAAAAAACTTTGTTTTTTCTTTCTATACAAACATTTTAATCACTAAATGATGAGGAATTGAAGTTTAAAAATATAGTCTTTTAAATTATATAAAAAACATTATAATATTGATGGAAAATTATTATATATTGAAAACAAAAAACTATATTTTTAGGTAAATAATCAATAAATTAGTTTTTATTTTAATTCTCGATAAAAGGATTTTGCAATAACTACTATAGATTACATTTATGGCTATTTTTGTGCTTTTTAAAATCAATTTGAATATTCGTAATACTCATTAATTTATGATAAAAAGACTCTTTTTTGTCATAGGTATTAATCAACATTTCTATGATTTTATAATTACTAAAAATTATAATTATCATTAGGGTATATTAGATCCTCAATTACCTAACAAATATTTTTTGGGCTTGGTTTATCAAATAAAAAAAAAAAAAAAAAAAAACGAAATTCAATTTAAAAATGCGTTAGCTTTTCTGTATGCAGATATTGAACGTATAAGATATAATATATAATATATAATATATAATATTTAAAGACCGTAAATTACGTGTCATGTAAACCAGCAGTATTTTGAACGATTGATAAAATTTTTAAAATGCAAGCAAGTAATCAGAAATTAAATTTTGTGTTAAATTTAAAAAAATGATGTTTATGAATAATAATGTTTCATCTGGGTCGAAGCTGTCATTGAAAGTAAAATGTTTATTTATCAAATAGGATTTGCAGGCTATACTTGAATCACTTGGTAATAAAAAAAATATTTACATTTGATACATTTCGACAGTCCAATCCTTGTCATGGAAAATTGCACCAGCCACGATTATTGGAGAAACAGAATTTCACTTCATAAAGTTTCCAAATATCTAAAATGGAATCATCCCGTGTAAGAAAATAATAAAAATAAAAGTCACCAGTAACAATTGATTGTATTACAACAAAGTCGGTTAAAGAGACAGAAATAAGAGTTTGTTGTCAGTGGTATGCGCAGTAGAATGTAAAGAGTGGCAATCGATCATCTTATTACAACCTGATAACAACTTCACGATGTTATGAGCCAATACAACATGACATTCGCAGTTCGATAATGCTCACTTACCACTCGATAACTTCACGAATGCACTTGTACAAGTTGGCCGCATCGCAAAACCTATCATGCTTTTACCTATTGCTAAATTGATAATTATACATTTTATACCTGTAATAAATGCATTATATTTACTTACGTGTATATATATATATATATATATCGATTACTTTACTCTCAAAGTTACAATATTAAAACAATCAACGTTGTAAATTCGAAGCTACTTCGACAAAGCTACTGATACAACAGTTAATTATTTCATGATTATACGGATTTTATCTTTACCTACCGAGTTGAGGTTTATAATAGCATAATGTTATTTACTGTTTGGAACTTAATTTAGCTCTATGGCGATTTAAATTATTTCAAATATTGATTTTATCAATGCAATCAACATTAAATTACCGACGCTTCAAATTATAATTATGAATTCCTCAACAATGCTCTCATTTTATCCATTATTTATGTTTGTTGGTTAGTCATAAATATATGATAAAGAGTGCGCGTATTAAACGAAGTTTATTTTATACAGTCTCGACAAAATTTCAAACCAGAAGCACTAAACTTCATTGATAATGAGATTATTTATTGCTACAGTTAAAATGTTAACTACGGATACTGTGTATCTTCCGATATATTCGCTTAATTTCATTAAAACCCATATGCATGCACATGTATTGTGCCGATACATTGTGAATCTGTAATGTTTAATAAAACGGGTTTGTGTGCTCGGCATTAAATTTAAAGCGATATTTCGCAACGCAACTAGTCGATAGTCATTTCTTCCAGTTAGCTCCACTATCAATAATTGCCTGACACCTTTATTTCATGCTTTGGGCCAGTTATTCCACGTATTCCACCAGGTAGAAAGCGCCAACACGGATTTCGAATCCCAGTCGACAATTGCCTAAAGATACACTTTCTCCTGAGCTTGAACTTCATATCAAATTAACATTTGATAATGATATCAGTCGAGCGATTGTGCTATTTTTCACTTTCCATCGGGTACAATAGATCGAAATTACTATTCTATAAAGTTGCCATTTCATTGGAGCGCTGTTCGATTGTTCCGCAATAAATTTTAGCCAACTTTTTTTTCTAGATAAGTTTTACAGATAGATTTGCTGTGAGTTAATTTTTAATACGAGTAAAACACAATTTTTTTCTCTTTGAAAAAGCAATTTTAAACGTGAATTTAAATCACGCGCTTAAATTGCCAGTAAATTAAACTACTGTTTCAATGATTTTCGATTTGCTTTAAAGTACCGACTTTAAAGTAGATACAATATACCACAATTACTACAATTTGAGTTTTTATGTGTGTTTAAGTAAGTATTTTATAATAGTTGGCATACTTTGCACTTGCTGTGGAGAAAAGATATTCGCACGAAATAACCGTCGACATAACGGCTAAGCACACAATGCACATCCGAAAGCCAACCACTTAAATAAGCGCGCTCTGGTTTTTCAAAGTTACATAATACACACACCACATTAAATTACATCTTCAACGGTGCATTATTGTTATTAGTGTAATAACACACAAATAATAAAATCTATATATTTATATTGTGCACTTTTAGCAAGCGAATTATAATGGATGCGCCATGAATTTTGGGTCTGCAATTTTTGCACGCGCTATAAATGACACGTCAATTTTCGTTCATTATTCCTTGAAATTTATGCAATCGAGAATCGATGCAGCACCAAATTTAATTAAAAAAAAAAAAAAAAAATTATTTACAAATGCTCGTATTGTAACATGAACGTTTTAATTGAAATCGAGTAACCGAGGGATTGAAGTGCTAGGTATCAGAACTGGTTGTCTGCGCGTAGAAATAGAGACAAGGATAATTAAAAAAAGGTAAAAATAAAGTCGGGAAGATGGAATAAGTGAAAGAGAGAGGGAGTAGACAAATAAAGAAAGAAGTGCGGGGGGATAAGGTTGTCGGGTTGAATTACCTGTACTCGCTTTACTCCGATTGGAGTGAACCCGCGGATAGGGTTCACTCCAATGTCTAATCTACGCCCCCGTCGTTAAGGCGTGTTCACAAAGACGCGAGCATTAGCCGATGATACGAGCTTAAGTGAGTTTCAGGATTGCTCAGATTAGACTGAGATACTGCACCGGCGTCTGCGAAAAATGGTTCGCAAAAGAATTGCCATAATTTACGGTGAATCTCTCGAAAAATCTCACGAAAGGCTTTATTATTAACCAACGACAATAATTGCCATTTCCATTAGCCGAGTGTATTATTAGATTTGCTTGTACGATTCACAGTTTGTTTTATTGAGCCAAACTCCAGCGTTATTAACTGCCATTAGCTTAAAATGTGTGTGCGTGCGTGCGTGCGTGCGTGCGTGCGTGCGTGCGTATGGGTATGAATATTTGTGTGCTCACGTGAGTGTTTAGTACATTAATTGCATGAACAATTAGTTTGACTGTACGTCTTGTACTTGTACGCTTGCAATCTTGAGAAAAAACTGTAAGAAATATGTGGAAAAGGTTTCATTAAATAGTAACAATGATTATCAATTTACTAATAAGCAAAGTATAAATTTTAAACGTTCGTTTACCGATATATTCTCAAATTGCCTTGGAAATTAAATTATAATTAGATACTTTTATCCCCATTTATTTCAAACGTATTTCGCACAACCTATATAAGTATCAGTGCAGAATAATACTTAATTATTATTAATTATACCAATTGACTAATACTACATACGATACTATATGAGTGCAAAAATTTAATTGTTAAATAATAATTTTGGCATAAAATAAAAATAAAACAATTTCAGTATAAAATAGAAGGAAATACAGTGCAAATAAAATGCTACAAGGAAATACAACACAAATCGGGTTATTTGATTAAATAGGTAGTCTTGCAATTACGTTTACGATACCATCTTATTAAAATCGAACTTTTCATCCCTTTCACTTGCAGATACATAATCTAACTATGATTAACTATGAAAGATTTTTCATAATATGTTTTTTCAAAGTCATTGAAAGATTGTAAACAGAAATTACCAATCCTTTTATTTATTATAAAATTACTTTCTAAATAAAGTTTTAATACATTTTGTCATAATATTTTTGTTTCATTTTCTGATGTAATATTTTTTTCAATTATTATTCATAAGTTTTTAATTATCGAACTAAATAATATTTGTTATTTTTCACAGAACAAATATTATAAAGTAAGTTTGTTTGGTAAAAGGTAATGTAAATAAGATTTAAATTTATAAACCGCAGATTAATTTATGTTATCGTGTACTTTTTATTTACTTTTGTTATTTGTTCGTCATGGGCTACTTTCTTTTTTCATAATTTAATTCATTAATAAGCTCTTGCTTTTGCTTATTTTTACTTTTGAAATTGAATAATAGCTTTATTCATAAAACTGAATAATTCGTCCCCATCTTAATACCTGTCCATAGGATATTTTTTGTATTACCATTTATAATTTAAGTAAAAAATTTCTTTATTATTTATTACGTTATCCATATGTGAATTTAGAAGGAGATTTCTGCAATAATAATATTATAATATTTATTATTATGTTCAATATTGTACATAAATTTTTAATCTATTAGTATTCAGAAGACGGAGAAAATATAAAATAAAACATATTTTAAGAAATGTATGCATTCAATTTTTCTTAAAAATAAAAAAGGTGATATTGATATTAACATTAATAATAAAAATCTAGACAACGCAGTATTGGTTTTTAAATTACAATGATGAGATCATTAAAGATAGTCTATTTGACATCATAAATTCCAAAGACATAGTTGTACAAATAAATAAAATTATTCAAAATATAAACAATAGTATGTTTAGTAAAAGTTTAATATAAAACAAAATATAAAAAAAAAAAAATAAAATAAAATAAATGAACAGTAAATAAATTATGATTAAGAACTATGCGTAATGGCATAAAAGACATTAATAGGTAATTATTTATATACGGGAATAAATTTATGTATAAGAAAGTGTAGCAGTTTAATTGTCGTTTAATAATTTAATTATAAATGTGTCTGTTATAAATGCACGAGAATTTATGTATGCGAAAGAAGGCAATGAATTTATAATTTACAATTTAAATTAACGCGTTGTAATAAAAGTATGGTTTTGAGAACTAGTAGTTGTTAGTTCAAAATAAATAAAAGAGCTGTTAACACCCCGAGGGAGTCGGTAAATGAAACTTCGTAAAGCAAATCAACTATTTTATGCATTTCGTGCTCCGTAAGTGCATGTGTCAGAAGTGCGTGGTTCTTTGCGCATGCGTCAAAGCCGGCCATGTTGACAGCTGTAACCACGTGTTATTGCTTCGAGAGTCACGTGGCTCCTTTGGCTCTTCAATTTAACTGTTTTTTTTTTTTTTTTTTTTTTTTTTATAACGGTATTGCATATTTAGGTGAGCCTACATTCAAACTTGCGTTGTTTATTATTCATGTGTGCATCCACTGAAATATCATTATACATAAAGAAAGTCATAGTTGACCAAAAATCAGAAATACTGTCTAAAATCGTGCAATAAAAGTATGAAAGTATTTATTATTGTGTTGCAAAGATTTTTTAATTTTTTTTTTTTCATAAAAATAATTTGTCACAAATCATTTTAAGCTATGCTATTAGTCAAAATTTCTGAAAATTTATATTTATTGTAATAAAGAACATAAATGTAACAAATATTACTAAGATCAATACTGATAATTACTCCAGTTTAATATTCTTAATTAAAAAAAAACTTATGATTTTAACGTACTTGCTGATTTCTCAACTTATTTTTTAAATTTCTTTGTTAAGTTACATGTATGGTAATTAATTATTTCAAAATAATATTTAAAATTATAAATTATTATACGTATATTTTTTATAATTATCCGAATCCTAGTATCAATACATGTAATCATAATTTTTTTTTTTTACATAGATTTTATATTTATATTTTTTGAAAGAAACTGAAACTTAAATTCTATTCAATTGCTGTAGATATACCGAAATATTTTTATAATTATAAATTGAATTTTGTCATCATATTTTTTTAATTATACAGAATATATTGCTCCGATTAATATATCGTGAATTAATTATGCATACAATCTCTTTAGACAATAATTTATGGATTAGATCAAACACTTATTTTAATTGATTAAATACCGATTACATTTTATGCAATTATTTTCTTTTAGTTACTAACAAATGCTGGTTTTAGATAAGATGTTATTAAATTGTTCTAAAAAGTATCTTGCTCATTGCTTTTTTGGTACATCAATAAACATTACATTTATTGAGGTATCTTAGAGTGCACTTTAATTTTTTAAATGTAGGTTATCTTTATTTGTTATCTCAGTATTTATATTTGCATCATTTACAAAAAATGAATACATTGATCGATTATTCGACTTTCTTAATATAATAAATCATTCGTTTGTACCAATGGTTTTCAAAAGATGTAGACGATGCATTTTATTATAATTAAACTTAAAGTTTTAAAAATTTTCTATTGTTAAAATTTTTAAGATTAAATATCAACATTATTAAAATAAAATAATATTAAGAATCGTGAAGAATTTAATTCTTTATAAAGAGGACAAAGAAAGTGAAACTATTACAAGGTGATATTCTAAATTGCAAAAATAACAGAGTTAAATGGAGCAATAAAGACAAGAACTGATAACTCTTATTTTTATCAACCAATATTTACACTTAATTTTCTCTCTTTGTATAAGAATAAAAAAATATAACCAAAAGATATTACGACAAACAAGTGCTTCTAAATAACTGCATAATAAAAATGTTCTGGAATATTTTTTTTAGATAAGATAAAAATAGCACAAAAGATACTTTACTTGTGGTATCTTGTGATCTTCCGCTTTTTAAATTTATCTAAATTCTGAATAAAACACGGATAACGATAAGTGAATTACTTGTTTTTACGTGTAATAGTCATTTATTTAATAATTAAGAAATTTGGGTATAAGAATACAGAAAAGGCATATTATGACATAAAAAAGAAAAATTATAAAAATGAATTTTTATAAGTTTAAACAGTGGATATTCAATGGTTTGATAATGGGATAAAAAATTTTTGGTAAATAATTATTGTATAAATGTTAACTTTACAAATAATTTATTTTCATATATGCAATAAATTTAATCCACGATAACAATTATCTTTCTATTGTATTAGTTTTTTAGAAATAATGATGGAATTTAAAGTGGCCGAAAAATCTGAAAAGAAATTTGAGTTTACTTAAATTTAATTAATTTTAATTTAATTAAATTTAATTTCACGTTCAATTATAATTTCATACGTGGTTTAGATGCGCAGGCGCGTTGTCGCATTGTTGCGTTGTCAATGAAGTCTGGCTCCAAGTGGAAAATAAAATTCAACGAAAAACCCCATGCCGAAAGTGCACGAGAAATAAATTTTCTTTTACGATTTTAGGATTACTCGCGTAGATAAATCGGAAAAAATGAAGAATAGGAGTTATTTGGATTGTCACGTGAGCGCAAATTCTTAATTATAAAATTAATTTACCCTCTAGCTCTACAACTCCGACATTTCATTATATGCTCTTTGAATGTTATGACTGAGTGTATTCGAATCAAATGTTAATTATGTTCCCCAAAATTCTATTCCGCCAAATACTTTTTAACCCATTATTCAAGAATGGAAATTACAAGAATAAAGATTAGCGAGGAAAACGAGGAAACGAGGAAACGAGGAAACGAGAGAGTCGAAGTTAACACCCAATTCAGGTTTTCCAGGCAATCCTTGGAAATTCCCATCCAAAAGGAGATTGAAAACTTTGGGGTGAACCGCTACAAGAGGACACCTTCTGAACTCGAGGGAGCCATTTAACAGATGGAAGGAACAGAGGTCGCAATTGAAATGAGCGACGTTGGATTAGTTTAATCACCAAGAGGTCCTTCCGTTTTTCCGCGCTCCTCGGAATTTGGAGCCCAAAGGTTGTGCCTGCACACAGACACCGAAGTCGTGGTTGCCCGACAAACCACAATTCGGTTGCGGTTGCGGTTGCGGTTGCAGAGACACAAATGGCAATCGATACACTTCCCCTTTCTTCCTCGCACTCTTTCTCTCTCTAATCCTCCAAGGTGCACCTGACTGGCCTATCAGGCACCCAGGTTCTATTGGATATCTCGGGAAATACGGAGCTCCACGTGCTCGGAGTGACGCTGCGTTTTTGTGTTGGTGAGTACGAGCACACCGACGAACTCCGAAATGAAAAGAGAAGGGAACGTCGGACCGAGATGCCGACGAATGGACTCCTGCTCCATTTTTCCTTTCCTCCTTCATAATTCCTCCGATGCAAATGCAAGAGCACGTCTAAGGAATTTAATTCGCAATTCGATTCCATTTGCTAAGTGCTGAAATTTTAAATCATTTATTTCCGAGCTATTCGGAAGGAAATGCGCGGAAAATTTAAATCTAACTGGTTGTTTCGACAAATAACGCTCTTCTCCGCGTGAAATTGACGTTCTCGCCACCACTGGATAGAAGTATGAACACATTCTCTCACACATGCTTACACCAAAACCTATTGCCACTCATACTATTTATTTACTAAATTCTTGCGTCCCGCCAATACGTGTTAAATAACAAATTGATGTAGAGACATTAGCTTCAATTTTTATAACGTAACTTAAAGCTAATTTTATAATTATTTCTTTACAATATTTTCATTAGATGAATAAAATTATTTTTGAAAGTTAATATGTGTGACGTGCACTTTTTACTCTGTAAATCTGAAATTTTAATTCCAAATGCATTGGTACATGAACAGCCAAAATTTATTTGTAAAAAAAATTACTTATTAATTAATATTAGTTAATATTTCCAATCAAATAATAATTTATGCTTAAACTTCTGTTTCTACAAGAAGTTATTATAAAAAATATTTTATGTAATTTAATTTTTTTTTAAAGAAAAATCGTTCAAAATTGGAATTAAAAAAATATTGCAAATGAATACTTAACATAAAAAAAAGTTTTTTTTTGCGATCTAAATAATTTAAATAAAATAAAATTAGACACATTAAGCCTAATTATGAATTATTTTTTTAATAATCATAAATACTTATACTTGATATATTTACATCTTATGATTATCAAATGTTAATTACGATTCATATTGTAAAGGAGAATATTTTTCTGCATACGAAGACTAAAATTATATATGATTTATTATTATGTCAAGATTATTTTAATGTATGAATTAATCAAAATAAATGGTATTTTAATTAAAATAATTCTTTAGAATTATCAATTTGAAAATACAATTATTAAAAATAAAACACAATAAAGTGCCTATAGTTTCATGAATTTGTCAAAATGAAATTACGTTAATTTACAAAATTTCTTTTCCTTATTTAAAATTGTAACTAAACTTCTGTACCATATCGTACTCGTATTATTGAAATCCATAAATCAATATTAATTACTTTAATAAAACTTTAATTTTTTATTTAAATAAAGAATTGTTTATTTGAAATTTAAAATTTTATTTAAAATTGTTTATTTAAATTTAAATTTTGAGTAAAATAATATACACTAAATTTTTTATACAATGTCAATCGAATAAATATTATTTTTAGTCGTTGAAATATTTTATTTTAATTTATATTAAAGTTATTATTGACTTGCTTAAAAATTTACATAAATGATGAGTTACTTAAGTAATTGATTAATTGTGATAATATGATTTATCAAAATTTATTTGTACTAGAATAATAGAAGTTGATATTGAATGAGCTTGACCGCAAGTTCCATTTCTTGGGTAAATATAGAAATTTAAACACGTAATATACACTCACCTAAATAACTAAAAAAAAAGTCTACATAAAAAATTCCTATTTTTGAAATTAGATACGGAGATTTACGTTAGAATCCTTTTGACAATTTATTTGTTACCATTTGTTTTTCTTCATTGCAATAATGAAAAATACAATTAATCTAGTCTCTTTCTCTCTAAGTCTAACCAAGCTGGATAAAGAGAGAGAGAGAGAGAGAGAGAGGGAAAAAAAGTGGTTTTTAGCTCGCGCGTGTAACGCGGAGAAAGTGCCAAGTGTTCCAACATCCCCTGGGAGGCGGTTAAATAGCCGATTCGAGTCGATCGGGACCGGTGGATTTCTTTATCGTCTTGGACACGGCCTCACGTATCAATAATGACCGGAGGCTCGATAATGCCGGTCGTTTGCTCGGCCGCACACGCGAAACGTGACCCCCAGCATTCCCCGCATACCTCGGCTCCGAGCACTGGGAATCCTGGTGGGATTGGCTAAGGACGGACCGGCTCACCTGGGGAACTCTGCAACTTTTACAACCTGCCCACACCCACCCCTTCGCCTCGCCCCGACTCACCGTTTTATCCGATAATGCCCCGGGAGTGATAGCCCGTGCGATTTTGATGTTGTGGGTTTTTGATAGTCCAGGATTGAGAAGTCGAGTCGACCCGCAGCTTCCGGGGAAATAAAGATATCGCGTCACGAATCTCAACTGATCTTTTTTTTGCTGACTCCCGCTCCATCTTGGCACCCTTGTATTCCACAGACGAGGACATTTTTATTATCAACACGAGTATCTTGGCTAGAGACTTTTATTAATGCACGTACTGCTTTTTCATAAAAGTATTCTTTTATTATCCATTTCTGTCTTTGTTTTTTTCTTGCAGCATTCAATATTCGATTCGATACTCTCTTCTATTCTCATATATCACTAATTGACTGACAAATTTACAGAAAAATTTACAAATATCCCGAATACACATTTATTATATGAATCTACAGTTTACAAAAATGAAAAATAAAATGCATTTCCATTAGACGCATGGCTATATCGAAACGCTAGACTTTATACAACGTATTATTGATTGCTGAAAATATAAAATTATTCAATTGTAATAAATTTAATATTTCAAATATATGTAATAAAATATAAGGAATTATTATAGTCTTTGGTTATAAAAAAAATTACCAATTTTGAGCATTAAAAATAGTTTTAAACAATAATATTTCCCATATTAATGTAAAATAAAATTTAGTTCCTAATAATATATTTAAAATTTTGCAACTTGTTATTATAAAGAACAAAAATACATCACGTCTTATGATATCGATTTTACTTGTTAAAATTATTATTAATATTGATTCGTCTTCCGCAGAAGAAGTAGCGACAAGAAATAACCGATGAAGGTATTAAACTCAAAGGGTGAAGGGATTTCGATGGAGATCCAAGATAAAAGTGTCGAAATTGATTTCTCTTTTTGACTATAAAAGTATCTATAAAGCGAGATGAGTTGTAATTACCCGGCGCGCCATCTTTCAATTGTTTCGACGTCATTATTCATATTTACTCAAAATACGTACTCTGGATGTATCAATATTTCTTGGGTGATTAATTTGATAATCCGACCTGCATTGGTGGTAAGCTTCATTTATTCTTCCATCAATTATTTATCAGTGTTTTGTTCGCAATGTTAATGGCGCTCATGCTCAAACTATTGTGCACCTTAAAATTTCGTCTAAAATATATACTTAAATTATTTTATTATCGAGGGTCTATACAATAATCTTTTTGCGAGATTAAAGTTACAAATCAAATTTTTAAAAATGCCTTAGAAATTTTGGCAACCCACTCTTGTGTTTGTATGATATAATTCAAGTGATTTTGCAAATTTTCATCTCTCTGTAATTCTTCCTCTGGCAATAATTCTTCGTAATTTTTTCGTAATATCAGTTTTAATTAATTTCTCCTCTGAATTAAACCGCACATTTATTTTTATGCAAATCGTAGCAATAATTCTCGGATATGGATTTTAATAAAATATCTCGGTAATTAATATAATATAACGATTCATTAAAAGATATTTAAATAACATTTATTATTCTTTGGTGGAGAGCTTAACATTTCCCACAAGTCAATTTAGATTTATCCCCATTAGTTCAGAGGGGAAAACGCTAAGCAAAGAAGAAAAAAAAGAAGAAGAAGAAAAAATTCACAATTCGCTATTTAAAAAGTTACATTTTTAAAAAACTATCCGCGAGTTCCCACAATTATTAAATTATACGTTTGCGTGATAAATAATAAATACCTCGGCTGGAAATAAATAACAAGATTGGCTTTGAATAATGCTTCGTCCAGGTGAACGCATTTCTTTCGCAATATATTAAGGTAACGCAATCATGAGGAAAAGGAAAAAGTCTCGGGCAAATCATTAGTGCGATTCGCCGAATGTTAATCCAAATGAAGAGATGAGCTTATAAAGGTAGGTTGCGTCGTTAATTGTCATTGTTGATTAATCACGAGACCACGGTCAAAGTCGTGTTACGTGCGTGCATTTCGTTAATATGAATATCGTGCGTATCGCCTAGCTCTTTATAGCAGGCTTGTGTGCGCGTGCGCGTGTGCGTGTGCGTGTGCGGGTGTGGGTGCGTGTGCGCGCGCGTGCGCGATTGGTAATTGCTTCGTTTTTCCCCACACGGGCACTTTACGGGTCGTTGCGTTTAAGGACTTAATCACATTAACATGTGTCCGAGGAAATAAAAATCCATCTGCCAGTGATCCCCGTTGTTATTAAATTAGATTGGTCTGCATCGCTACGAGTATTAATAGACTGAGAAATTAATCAATTAGCCGTTTGATTGCGGCGCCGCTTTCCACAAAAGATCCGCAATGACCCAAACGACCATTCCTTTACTCTTGCTTTTGCATCTCTCGAAACCTCCTTATATCTACCCAATCCGAAATGCAATTTGATTCCAACAACTTTTACTCAATTTTACTTTTGCATTTTCTGATAAAAATTTGTTTCAGCCAATCCATTATGCATTAAGTAATATGCACTAACATTTTTCTACCGTAATACTAAAATTATAACAACATATTTTCCAAGGAGGCTTCTATGCATAAACATATTTTCTTACGGTGATTTTTATACTGCAGAATTGAATTTACGCAAATATATTCACATAACTCATATTGTAATCGTGGTTGTAAGTTCACTGCATACCACACACCATAATACACCACATTATATTGACTTTTAAATTATGATAGAAGACTTCAAATGATACGCTTTGCTCGTGCGGTTATAAATAATCCACATTTCGTTTATGAATTAAGTAAACATCTTACACAATTATCTTGAAAATAAGTAATTAAAGGCAGATAAGTATCCATCTTCGAATTTATTTATATATTTGTAGGTTGTAATAAGAATGATTTTATAATTTTATCTTAAACGTAATCAACTTTTGTACATGTATTTTAATATATATATATTATAGCTGATTGATAGAATTTCACTATAAATGTTCATTCCTCTTAAATCAATAATAACAAATCATAGATAATATTAATATTGGTTATTTATATAATTGATTATTTTATTTCTGGGAATCCATGTTTTACAAAAAAATATTTTATTGAACTTTGTATTGATTTAATTTATTTAAATATAATATAATATTTAACTAATAGAAAATTTTCAAAACTGTTTCAAGAATACTAAAGTTTTTTTTTAAGTAGTAAACCATTTTTTTAATAAATTTTTTAATTAAATATGATACTCCAGAGTAAAAATTGCAAATTTCAAAAGAAAATGTTTAATATCTATCAATAAGTGCAATCTGCAAATTTGAGAAATCGATGACTTTAATTTCAAATTTAATTTTCATTCTGATAAAAAATATACAATATAAAAATTCTTATTAATAACTTAATTATTTTTAAATTAAGTATTCATCAAAAATAAATAAGAATAAAAAGAGATTTAGATTTATTACATCTTATTATTTGAATAAATTAGATCCTTTCAAAAACTTAATTGCGATTTAAAACTTTTGGTAATTATTTTTTTGTGTTAAATTTATAAAAAATAATAATTACGATATTTATAGCTGACGCATAATAATTAGAAAAATTGGAAAATTTTTCTTCAATTCATAAATATTACATTGTTTATTCAAAGAGACTTTATATATATTATATTTTTTGTAACCACAATATTTCAATATAAATGTTGCTACAACATAAAATAATGTAAGTAAACGCAAGTAGATATTAAACAAAAATATTAGCATGGGCTAATAGTATTCATACAGTGAAAATGATGTTTTTGTGGCATCGCACGTAATTTATTCTGTTAAAAGTATCCGATTTATTTCCGGTAAAGAACTTAGTTTTCAATAACGAGAATATCAATTTTTTTGGTTGCTTCACGATTTTTTAAGGAATGAAAGAACAATAGAGTCCATAAGTATAAAGATGGAAAACAGGCATAAATAGCTGGTACGAGTTGGAATTATGTAACAAAAATTAGACTACAAGGAATCAAGGAATTTGTATTTTTCATGGGAAAAGTCTTGTATGTTGCACGCGATCGGCTAATTCTGTATACGGGAAAACCAATTGCGAATGATCGATAAGCAAACTTCTCGCGTAATAATACAGTGAAATCTTTTATAACAGCGAGTTCATTACACGCATCGCAATAAAAATATTATTCATCTTGTGAAACCTTGAATCTTGTGTTGGTATAAGCTATTACAACATTCAGGATTATTAATCAGTATCACTGAAAAATGAAAAATTACAGCTATTCATTATGCATTATACTTCAATTTCATCTATTTTTACGAAGAACTGGTTTAATTTTTAATAAAAAAATGTAGTAAACAAACAACGACGAAAAGTACTGTTTCTTTAAGGTAAAAAAATTATTGTAATTTTAATACGTATAATACTTCATTTGAATTTTCATGACTCTTTTTAAAAAATGTATTCAACGCTCGTTAATTTTATTCGCTAGGTTAAATATCGATTAAGCACAGGAATAATCCATGAAAACTAAGTCATTCCACCGCATTGCCGGTACTCTGAAAAATTTAAAAAAGCTTCCCAGCTTTATTAAAAAAGCTAGGAATCTTAGTAAAAAAACCGACATTAGCACTTGCAAGTCGGAGCGCGAAATTCGCCTGAAATGCTAAATCAACTCGGATGAGATCAATAAAGCATTTCTCAAAGATGGGCGCTCGTACAAAAAGAATGAAAAAAGTGTAGAGGAAATAAGCGTCCCTCCCTTTTTGGAAGAGTCTTAGAGAGACAATGCAGAGGAGGAAATATCCCGTGGATTTACGGGGTACGGGGGCGGGAGGGAGGGAGGACGTCTGATGCAGCGTCTCCGTGAGGGTGAGGGTGTGGTCGAGGGGGTTGGTACGTGCGAGAAAGCAAAGATGGGGATGTCGCGCATGGGTGAACAGCATGTCGACGGCGATGTATGTGTGCCGCATACACGTATAAACGAGAAATTGTTGTTCGGCAATCGTCGGATGCCGTTTGCACGCCAAGGAAATTGTCTGTCCTCCCAATATTTTTTGAGGCCTAGCATTTTTCTCGCGTAGCAGCCGAATCCAAAATCCATTAGGCACCATTGACGGATGATGGACCGAGGGTTTGCGGGGCATTAAGAATCTGCAAAAAGTGCTCCGAGCCTGCTTTTATAATAATTCTATTGCATTTTATGTCACATGACAAAAGTCTAAAATTGAATTAATTAATCCGGTCATTACGTGTAATTAATTATGGCTGCGTCAATTATTATTTGAGTCTGCTTGGTTTATTTTATAGAAAAATTGTGCCGATTATCTTGTTCGATAAACAAGTTTTGCGAGTAATCTAAATCGCTTCGCCAAAGTCAACTGCATCTCGTAAAGTTTCATGATCCCTTAAGGGCTTTGAAGCGATTATACGCAAATACGAAATCTTCTCAGTTAGTTTCTACAATATCATATGCTTGGCCAAAACTACTTTTCTTGATAAAGAACTTACTATTGGATCTAAAACTTTTATGACGCGGTAATTAATGGTTGTAATTAAGGGTATTCAACAGTAGGTAACGTGTTAATTATCAGAATAAGCCCGGTCGGTCGATTCTTTATGCTCCGAGTCATCGCGTTGGCTAAAGTGAAATAAACGCAAAATCCGGCAGGAAAAATATCAGCTCAGCCACCGACACGTCAAAGACGAGAGAGTGTGAGTTTGTGTGAGGTGAAGAAATGGCGGCGCAGTTCTCGCTCCCGCAAATATTGGCCTTTCGAATTCACAGGCAAGTATTCGAATCTCAAGAGTAACTCGTGGGTATTAGTGCTCACGTTCGCTCGACTCGGGAATTTCTCAACGTGATCGGGAAAAGAACGGGCGAGTTCATTTTCGAAGGTTCCTTCTTGACGTACTCACAAAGAAGGACTCGATTTAATTTAAAGATAAGTTTTAGGGTCGGTGGATACACGTTCACGAAGTTCCGGAGCATCTTCTTTTTTACCGAAAATTGTTTCTTGTCCATTCTCACGTTTCAGCAACTGTCACGTATAAAATTTTGTGAAGAGTGCAATTCGAATCAATAAGGTGCATTGATTAGTACATACACAATTTGGGTTGTTAACAAATTCCTGTACTTTTGAAAATTCACAGTCCAATATTACCGTTCTAAACAATCAATCGAGATCAATAGAATTTAAATAAGCAAGTTAAAACTATAAGAAGTCATTGATTTTTCATTGATTACTATAAGATTTAATGTAAACAAAAAATTTCATCTTTATGGATATTACTAATAAAACGATTCATTCAATTAAAAGAAAAAGTACACGATCTAAATTTTTTTAAATTATTCAGCGAGCGTTACGAATAAAAAAAAATGTTAATAAATTGCTTGATATTTATCTTGATAATTATTCTTGGCGATGCTTTCATGAGAGATAAATTCATGTATCAATTTTTTAAACTAAAAAAATAAAAAAATCATTTAGAATACACTTAATCGATACTTCAATAAAAATATCGTTTTTAATATATATACGTCATTTTTTTCTCAATAAATTCCTCTATTTTATCAATTGAATATTTTTTTATTTGATTTGACAATAAATTTTCATGCTTGCATTATAAACTAGGAGTTCCCTTATTCCTCATCCTTCCTTAAAGAGAAATGTCAATATGTGTACTTTTAACAATGTTTTGCTGTTGCTTCAATAAGATTACTATCTATCTTCTTTTCATAAGAAACTTTCTTATCACGAACAATAACAGGCAATTTGTAGGTTTAAATTTTTCTGGCTGGAAATTATATAGATCTTATCTTAAACATAATGAGCATTGGACAAGATATTGATACTAAAATACAATACAAGAGAAATTATAAAAAATATAGTCTTATTCTTTGATTTCACAAGCTTATGTAAATCTTATAAATAAATAGTTAGATGGACTATGATAAACGAAACGATAAGATAAAAAATATACCAATTATTCCTAATAAATTAATTATGTAAATATTATTTTCTAATTCGCATAATGGAGAAAGTTTAGCTAAAGTGTAAAGTTTAGTCGAAACATTATATGCACGAAAGACAAAAACGCACAATAATTATATGTACATGCAGAAATGAATATACTAATTTGAAAAATGAATTAAATCTGAAAACTAATTAAAACAAACTTTTTAATACACTCATTATACAGCTACAAAAACAAAGAATTTGTCGATGAAATGATCTCCATACAATCATCATGCATTGACACATACGAAATTTTTTTTCTACTTGCACAAACAATAATTCCTTTCTAAAAGAAAATTTAAATACTCAATACTTACAATATTGTTGAATGACACTGAAACAGCATAAATGTAAATAAGAGAGACCAAAGGTAAATTCATTTACCAACTAACCAATAAATCCAATGCAGTATTATCGAGCTATTCAACTGGATCAATCGGTAATTTGCGGCATTATAATCGGGAGTTTTTATTGTTGTGCCTGCTCTTTCCTAATGACAACAGTTGTGTGAACTTGCGTAAAGTGAGAAACGGCACCGGAGATTAGCAGCCGAGTCCTTTAAAAGGATCAGGATCAGGATCAGGATCAGGAGCATTAGGTGGGTGGATCGCGAAGGTTGCGCTCCGTGACTCTCGCCTAGTCTGATCGGCTCACTTTCGCTTACCTGTAACGTGTGTTGTTACAAGCAACTAGACCCATGAATGCACGGATTTTATAATAGGTTACGTCAACTTTACACAAATGTGGAATACGGGAATCGATGCATTTATGCGAATATTTGCGAGTCGATGCAGATATGACTTTATTTATAGTCAAACTGGTCTCTTATTATTTTTTGACATTTGCCAATGCATTGATTTAAACCGATTATCCTCATAATCTTACTGTATTATGCTTACCAATAATGTTGACATTGACTTTTTAAATAAATCACCCATGGTATTTTAAATTAAACTTTTAATATTAATTCTCTAAATGAATTTTAAATCAAAGAATGTTTACATATTTCGTACAATTATGCACAATTCAAAAATATTAATTTTACATCGACTTTAATGCATTGATAAATTTTTACTAATTTTAAATACAATAATTTATCGATTTATGACACATATCATAATATTCATTTATATACCCAATTTGTAGCATTGCGAATTCAAATGTTTCACTATGTTACAAAAAATATAAAGTAATTGCCTAAAAATGAAGGTATTTAAGTTTTATCCAAGTAAATCTCATTAAAAATATAAATTATGTGTATTATTTTTATTGCTATTTTGATATTATTCATATGTATAAGTATTACCCTATAATTCTATTAAGAATTAGCATTATTTTTTACAAAATAATATCTTTTGAATATATAAATTAAAATAGTGATCATTTTCAATTATACATTTTCTGTACATATCAAATTAATTAGGAAATAAAGAAATTATATATTTTATATTATTTTGAATATCTTTTCATTTCTGTTGTTTGATCAGTGATTCCTACACTTAAGAACAAGTGCAAAAAAATTTATTATAATAAGTTATAATTGAATGTTAAAAAAAAATTTCTTTTTCATTCATTAATTTTCATGTTTACTTTTATTATTGAATATTTTCATTGTTTGGTCGAGATGAAACATTTTAAATTATATAGCCTAATTTTATTCTAATCAGTAGAAATAATCCATCAAAAAGATCTGTTTCTTTGATCTACAAATTTGTATAGAAAATTAATATCCACATTTGTATAAGATATTACACTTATAAGCTAATAAATATCATTTACCAAAGATTTGTTCTTAAATCATGTTGTTCCTATCAAGCTTTAATTAAATATTAATCTTCTCATACGTTCTTCACTGTAATATATTTAAAAATTGTTTAAACGTATGATTGATTAGTTGATATATAATAATTATAAATGTATAACCATAAAGATAATTAAAAATACAGAATCTCTTTTTTGGATATTTTTTACTTTAATTAGTGAACATTAATTAAAATAAAATAATCACGTATTCAAACAATTTATGAAGTATAAAAATAAATCTGATCATTGGTATTCTCAGATGCAAAGTCATTATGTGATCATAACGAAGGTAACGATCAATCTTAATCCCTATCGGTATTTAATTTTAACGTAAGCGTCTCTGATATATTTCTTGACATTTATCGATGAGTTACTTTCACGAAATAAACAAGATTTCCTTTCAATTCTACAATCTAGTCAGTATGTATAAGTTAAAGGTGAAGGAAAAATCTTTAGTTAGCCGATCCTTAGTTTTGAAAATAATTTTCCCTTTACTCCAGATCTCAATCACGTTTATATTACCATCAAACTGTCACGAAATTATTGATAAAATTACCAAATATCGCATAATGCAAACTATCGCTTACCGTGGGATTTTGTTTCATTTGTTTAAATGGTATGCATAATCAAAGAGAAATAAAAAAATAGAGAGAATATTTGAGAGTTATGCTTTAAGATTGTGTGCAATACAATATTTCTTACGCATGCATTTTTATAATTTCTGGCTTACACTGATAAAATTTTTTAATACGCCAATGTTATACTAAAGAAATAATATTAATTCAATCTAATTACACATAAATATTTCGCGTTTGTAACTTATTACGATACTGTACTAATTAAATAGACGCCTAACATGAACAATCAGGTTTAAAGTGGTGGCCATAAATAATAAATCGTAAAAGCATTCGCAGGTAAATCAAACGATTATTTCTCAATACTTTTGAGCTTAAATTTCCACCTTTTTTGGCATTCTTATTCCACTTATTTCTCATAACCGCCATATTGTAAAGAAAGATGGGATGCGACTTTGAAATACGAATAATTCACTGATAGCCATAACTGCGTGTACTTTGAGCATAAAACTCTCGGATAAAACGGCAAAAATTGGAGGAGTAACGCGAAATGAAAAAAAGAAAAAAGAAGAGGGAAAAAAGGTGAGTCTAGTAGCGCAAAAAGGCAACTTAATGTCTGTGTAAACGTGATAACAGGCCGGCCTACGTTATGCATGACGGTGTTGGCACCACTAAACAACATGCATAAAAGCCTGTGTCGCAGGAAATTAAACAACACGAGGTGTGCACAGTGCCTATCGAGTCGCCCAACAACCGATGTTTTGTTTATAATGTTGCATTATTTCGCTGCACGTGTACACGCTTTTTGCGCGGCGACTGGAAAACCCGGACCTTTCCTCCTTAATAACCGGGCGTCGGGGAAATTCGCATGTTCGGCGCATAAACGAGCTGTCAGCACCGAATTATTGAGACTGTCGCTTTTCCACGCGCACACGCTTTCCTCGCTTCGGAGATTATGTAAAGTAAGGAGGAGGGGCGCTTGTAGCCTCTCGGTCAGCGAGCGAACCGAGCGCGCCTATGCATCGAGTAATCGAGAGCCTCGCTCCTCCCCAGGAAAGCTGAAAAGCCTTCGCCGAGACATCCCCGGGAATTTTCACAGAGAATCGAAAGTACTCGCTCTGTGCAACTGCACTTGTTTTCGATTTCGTGGCACCCACGCCTTTTGCTTTTCACCGCCCCTCTTCTGCACTTTCACTCGGGACTTCCGACGACACGACCTCGTCCATCGTCCTGGATGAGGCCTGACCCCGTGGGTAAGAGCCCTCTCGACGTTTCCTTATGTGAGGGAGCGGACTCTTAAGGTGCTCCGCAAACGGTAGCCGAGGTTCGACGCAAGCCCAGGGCTCCTGTTCGGCACGAGGCCTACACCAACATAAATTATATGCCCATGTAGACTGATTTTTAATTATGGAGAGCGGACCAAGATCCTTTTTAAATATTTTCGAACGGGTCAAGACCGAGAAAGTTGATCGGGTACTGCCGCTACCTGCCAAACCACCCCAACACAAATAAGCGAAACTTTTAATTAGTAGTTGTGCCAGCCCAGATAAAGGCATCTGTGGCAATCGAAATCGAGAAACTAATTTTGAATCGAAAAATACATCTTCCGGCTTGTTTCAGTGTTGCCCGCAATAACCATTGATCATTTTCTGCCAAAGCATTTGTACCATATTGCCAAACTTAATTATTTGATGCAAGATGAAATCAAAGTTTATACAACGCGAACATTTTTCCCCGCATGTTTCTAAGGACTTGCCATTACTCTATCTGACAAAATATTATTTTCTCCTACTGTCTAGATATATTTTACAAATTAAACTCCTTGTTTGATTATCTTTAACGAAAAATGTTCGACTGTTCAACATTATATAAATAGAAAAGCTTAATAATGTTAAATGCAAATTTCAAAACCTCTCGTTTGATATTTTTTAATCGCTTAATATGTTAAAAAGTCTAGAAATTATCGAAGTAATAATTGTTGCCATACATTTTAATGTACATAGGTATTCATCTACATCTTTAAGAATTTTCTACGATGATTATTAAAATGGAATAGCAAAAGTATCGATAATAATAAAAAATTTATTTGAGCAATTTGTATAAAACTTTAAAATACGAATATCAATTTGCATTTGAAAAGATCGTTTAAAATACATTTAAACAAAAAATATGGTATAATACATGATAATATATTCCAAGAACATGATTATTTTTTTAAAAAAAAATTTCGAAAAAAGTTTCATTTTTTTGTCAGTATGAATAAAATCTTAAAAATTTTATTTATTGATAACAAAGATCATTATAATCACAAATAATATATTTTTGTTCGTTTAACCTGTGAAATAATAAATATTATGCATTTGATATTATTATAAAAGGAAACGTAGGAAATAAAATATATATTATATTTGTTTAATGGTATTATTTATAAAGGATATCCTAGAAATAGAGTAAATATAAAGATGTTTAATATTAATTAAAGAGTTATACATCAAAATATTATTACTCAATTTTTAATTTAAAAAGCAATGGAAATTATATTATTTTTACAATATTTGCATATAAAGTTAAATATATGATAACCTTTATTTACCAAATTTGCATTATTATTATGCACGCAGACTGATCTTTGCTAAATATGAATAATACAAAATATATTGCGATTATTGTCAATTGCAGAAAAACTCATTACGCATTACAATTTTTTTCATGAATCGACATTTATTGCTCGGAACTCTTGAAATTGAGGGAAATAATGCAATAATTTAACATCACATTGATATTTGAACATTAAATACCGTTCGCACAATGGATCTTAAATAACGCACATTCAATAATAAATATCAATGCAATATCGAGGCACGAATATATCAAGTGTTGTTGTTGCAGCAGCCATACCCGGATAATTGAGAAAATTACTGCATTAATATCATAACTTCGGCTGTAATGAACGGGAAAAGATTTTGTTGTCTCTATCTCCACCTTTCCCGACATGCCTAGCAACGACTGCAACAATCGATAAAGAAAGATCGATAATTGAGATTTAACGCGCCGACCAGCGACTCTATTCTAAAGCCGAACACGTGATTACAAGACACTCGAACTCTCAATGACATGCAAGTTTTACTTCTCTCTCTCTCTCTCTCTCTCTCACTCGTTCGCCGCTTTCCTCATTCACGCTTCTCTCTAATAATTTGTTTTCCCTCATCCATACTCTTAACTCTTACTCTTTTTCTTCCTTGAATACTATCATTTTTTCACAAAATATTTGTCATTCTCTTTCAATTGTATTTTAAAATCTATAACTTCTTCTTCGCATTGGATTTGTGAATTTTTTTTTGTTTTCTTGGGTACTTTCAAAAATATTAGGGGCTTTCACTTATTTTACATCAGCTCAAATTGTACATTTTTTTAAACAAATACAATTATACGTTGGAAAAAAAATTCTTTTTTTACTATTATTTTTTTGATTTGTTTATTAAAAATATTCTTGTAACAATAACATTCAATTTTAATACATGTTATTGAATTTATATTTAATAATTACATTTTTATTTCGTACTAAAGTAGCAAAAAATTGCAACGAAACAAATATTTGTATAAAATATTTTAACAAAGTCATGATTGTCAGCAAGTTCGAAGGAGAAAAAATAATAGAGAAAAATAATATTTTAATTACATTGTTCGCTTTAAATTTTTGTTTATAATTAATATCTATAAATTTTAAAGAATAGTTGTGGAAATACTAAAATTATATTGTATTGATTTTTTTATAATATAATCAAATAATTTCAGGTAATTTTTTTATTAATTATATCAAATTTTTCTACTTAATTACCTTTGAAATTATGCTGACTTTTCAGTCACAATACAAGATACATTTTATTTTTAAAAGCAACGAAAATGATGGAGTGATTTGAAAAAATGTTACTGTAGAATTGCTCAATTATCTATGAATGTAAATCTACTATTATCATTAAAATCTTAATACAAGTTTAATTGATTTAATTGCTCGATTTCTACTATTTTCGTTTATATAATTGGTTATTAGAGTATATAGATTTATGTAGAACTACATTTATATCACTTATTGATTGTTTGAAAATTTGACTTAATTGACGCAAATTAAAAAGTTGGACTAACTTAAATTTATATTAAACTTTAGAATGTTAAAACAGAACTCTCAATCTCGGAGAAAAGTGTTAAAAATTATTATTATTTGAATAAAAGTATACACACAATATTTTAAAAAAGAAATATTTTATGTATAAATATTATTTGTTATCTTAATTGGTCGTATAACAATTTAAAAATACATAAAAAATACGTGTGTAATAAAATAATTCCATACAAATATTATGATTATGAATATTAATCGTTTTTGGTTTTGGTCTTGTGTAGTTTACTTTAAATTATGTTATAAAAGCAAATTTTAGTTTCTTTAATTATATAATATATTAATAATTTATATAAAATTACCTAATAACAATTTAAGTTGAAATAAAAATTTACTTAACTTTCAATTGAACTCATGTTTAACTTTAAAAAAATTTATCATTATAGAGATATAATAAGTAATAGAGTTTACAAGTAATAATATACTCTTTATGTCTCTGAATTAGTATATAAAGAATGAATTCTATATATTACATAACACATTAAAAGATTGAAAAAATAAGAAATAGAAGTTAGTGACGTAATAATCATGTTAATAAGCGATCTGGCCTCAAATCTGATTTGGTTGGTTTTAAAGAAACTAGTTTGTATTTTGAAGAAAAATGTTCATACATCCAGATATATTGTAAATTTGGAATTTATCATTTATAAACTTGAATTGTACAATTAAATTTGTATACACAATTATGATTACGACAATAAACTTCTTCAATTGAAAACCCAAGAGTAGAATTTGATGCTTAAATTATTAATAAAATTATTTAAAATAACAATACACAAATATAATTCATAAAAATATGTACGATGCACATTTGTAAGGAATCATTTATGCATTTGTGTGAAATTTTCAATTTTTCTCGAGATATAAAAGTATTTTGACCTCTTTGAATATTATTAATATTTGATTTTAGGGAGAAAAAACGGATTTTCAAGAGTCGACTGATTCTATTGCGCGGAAGGTGATCAAACTTGTTCAAAGTTTAATTACATTCGTCAGATACCTGAACAAAGTTTTGTAGTTATCCAAACTTTACCTTGTCTGACCTTAATATTGATTAAATATTGGCTTGAAACTGTGAATTTCAAAACTTCTGAACAAGGAATTTAAAGTTTTGCACTTTTTGATTTCCTTAATGGCCTGTTGGTATAATACAAGTACATTGCTATTCGATGTAGCTTTTCACCTTTTATCCAGCCCGAGTAATACATACATCAATGCACATGTGCATGTTCTCGTTCAAAAGGTAACTCAACAATCGATCGTACGTACATTACCGATAACTCCTCGCCATTAAAAGTCAAGCCAAAACAAAGCAGCTGGAGAAAAATATCAGCAGGATGGACTCGAGAAGAAGACCTCCAAGTCCGATCGAACGTGGAGAAAGCGATTGCGCTTAGAGCAAAGACCCGGACTCGGTCTTCTTGAACTGACGCATAGGCCACGAAGAACGTGTCCTTCCTGTCTCCCCGAGAAAAATGACCGCGCCCCTCCCCCGCCGTTACATAATGGAATCGGAGGTGATTGTTATGTTCGGTCCAGCGGCGGATGAAAGGTGTATGAGTGCCGGGGGATGGGGCTAATGACAGATTCGACGCCGCGGCCAAACCGCGGGGGGAGGGGTTGCGAAATTGTCTTCCCGAGTTTTATCGAGAATAGGTGTGCCCCCTCCTATTTTTATCGATCTTTTCCCGGCTTCCTCACCCTTTCGCCGGCTCTTATCTTTTTAATTGAGCGAATTGAGCTCCGGCAGCTCATTGTTTACTCTCGTCCGTTCGAGATAAATTTATTGAATTAAACCCGGCATTGGCAGCAAAGCTCGAGCAAAGTAAACGAGCGAGGATGTTTCTTTTATTTATCAAGGGAGCAATAACATGGAGAACTAGAAAAACTCTGTTGTCAGCTCGGCTGGAGCCATTGCATTTGTGCTTTAATAGGTTCATTGACATCTGATAAAAGATCAATTTTCAATTTGCACATCAGTTCAACAAATCTCAAATTTATAAAAACTCATCTTTTCAATTATTCCATTGATACAAAAAACAAATTACAGTATAACACTAAACTGTAAAATAATTTTTTTACTCGTACCTTTATTCTCAAAAATTTGGTTTTCGTATTAAATACGCCAAAAAATTGATTCCCTGTCAATTAATATAAGCCTAAACAACATTTTTATTTCACAATATATACTACATTATCAGACATGATCAATTATTTACTTGGAAAATTTCTAAAACTCGTTTGGTTATATCATTTGTGATATTATTCATAAACTTTCATGGATAATAATGACGTTTTAATATAAATAATAAATAATTTACTTACGTATCTAGAGTCAGTGATGAGGTTCTTATTCGAAAGTTTGAATAAAGTTGTTTTGATGCAATAATATAAAAACTCACCTGAAACAAAATAATAATATAATTAAACGGATGTAATTGTATTTTATTATAATAAATATATTTTAAGTTAATAATTCATCTTTCCCGTGTACAATATTCCAGCACAAATTTTTTATTTGGTATAATTTTAAATGATTTTTATCATTTCTTCATATTTATGTTTTAATTCCATATTTAAATTTTCATATTAATCATTTTAATAAGCGATAAGACTAAATGTAACACCAGTATTTCATGTTGTTTAATAAATTGCAAATACACCTAGTTTGCAATATATAAAAAGTGTACAGTTATATCAGGAAACATAATAAAATTCACGGAATAACTTTGTTTGGAATAATAAAAATGTTAAGACAACAAATTCAAATACACATTTATATTAATTTATAATGAGGTATTGCATAAATAATTAATTAAGGCAGTACAATTACAAGTACCTTTAGAATATGGTAACTTGGCAATAAACATTCAAGTTTCGAATGGAAAAAATGCTTTATCTGTTGGGTGTAAACATTTTATTCCTAACAATATTTTACTATGCATAGAAAAGTACTGTGTATATAAAAAGCCTTAAAATCATTATCTAATCGTGATCTGTCGGTGCATAAATAGTTTGGCTTTGCCAAGCACCTTAAACACGATTAATAAACTAGTAAAATAACTTCAATCCAAGAACATATCCTTAGTTTATCGGATTTAGTTTACAGTCACCCAGTCCGAAGAATTTGCAAATAATTTCGAGTGCGCTAAGCGACCGGCGGAAAAACTTTCCCTCCCCCACCCTCGTTTTTCCGGAAAAAAGCAATCATCGATTGAACATGCATCTTGCCCTTCCGCATCTTCCTCTCCAAATACATTTACAGGTGAATAATCACGGATCTACACGCACGCGTACAAGCGCATCCAATCAACCGCCGCTTATCGTACCCTGCGACCAACAATAAATTATTCAACAATTAAATTCTCTGAAACATCTCCAGTTTCCATTGCCTCCCTCTAATCCCGCCATCTCCCACATTCCATCCAGGGATTCTCGCGTTTTGCGCGCGGATGCCCTCCGGAGCGGCAACGTGAGGAACAGAAGAAAAATGGGCTCTTGCGGGTTTAACCGATAAATCCTGGACCGCCCCGGTGGCACTCGCACTGTCGCTGAAATTCGCCCCCACGGACGAACGACATGCACGCACCCGGGGAATCCTGACCTTCCTCCGCGAGCTCGTTCCCAAAGGTTGCGATTCCGCTCGGAAAATAAGTATCGGTCGTTATCCTTTCATTTTCTTCACACCTGTGCAACCCGCAATGCGATGTCGTTTATCTACTTTGAAATATTAAATTGTAAGAGTATCCATGTATTCAAATCCACTTCGAAACACGAATCTCCTCTTAAGCATCAATAATTAATCTGATAAAGTGAAAATGTTCGATTTTGAATTTTGATATACAACTTTATTCATATATTTACAATATTTAATAATACAAGAAGGAAATAAATCTTTCATTGGTATTGATCAATGATGGAGTCTGAAAAATTTGTAAAAAACTGACATTATTTATAGAGTTTTACGATGCTACTCTAATATTTTCTTATGCTTATCTATACAAGGAGAGGGGGTACGTAATTCATATAAGCATTTATTTGCATTTAATCGCTGGTAACGTGAACAACAATTAAACTGTTTTAAGAATCATTGGAATATCTAATATTTTCCATAGTCCTTGTAAACCAAAACTGGCATTTTTTCTTTATTATTACTAGAGGTTCATTTTATAATACAGAAAATTTACTACATGCTGGAAAACTTTTATGCTACTTTTCGAATCCTGCACTTTCAGTAATGACAATTCATTATCTCATTCCGTGGACTAACCCAATGTGCACCATGAAATTCGAATGTCCGTGCAAAAGTATTTCCCTCACATGCTTTCTACTTCCCAATCTGACAATGAAACAACCACTTTACCGATGCTTTTATCACAAAAATATGCTAATAAAACTGTGAAAATCACGGCTTTTACCTTGCACATATTAATATAGTAAGGTAGTAATATAACATAGTATATTAATAAAAATTTGATATTATTAATGAAATTAAGGAATTCAAAGGCTATCAACAACAACAACAACAACAACAACAACAACAACAACAACAACAGTAAAAGCAGTATAAATCACTATGGGACAAATAAATGGCCGAGAAAGAGAAAAACCGTGGTGTTTGGCTCGTGAAAATCGCAAGAGGCAGGGAGTGAAGAGAAGCACTGTGAGAAGGTTTCGAAGGGAGTTGCCCGGAGTTTTCAGCATCCTCATACCCTATCTCTTATTCTCGATCTTTCCAAGAAATCGGCATTTGTTATAACGCAAATGACATTCCTGCCAGGTGGAAAATCCTCGAAGGATGCAATGCTCGCCTCCTCCTTATGCGAGGATTTTCCAGCGACCGCTGATAAAATCGCGCGAGCACGCGTGGGAGTAGGAAATCAAAAAATAAAAGTGAGAGCGCGGGGCCTTAGGCGAGCTTTTCTCTTTTCACCCGCGCCTACCTCCTCCTCCTCCTCCTCTCCCTCCTCCGCCGCCTTTTCCCGCGTTTTCCCCCGAGGCGGAAGAGAGGGACAAGTGCCGCCTCGAGCCGTCAAATTCGCTGAATTACGTAACGGCGAACCTGGGGTTTCGCCTGATGTTTCGCTCCGATAGTCCCCGATAGCGCCCGATGCACACATGCATCCTCTCGCTGGAAAATCCCGTGTGAGTCCGAGAACTTAATTAAAACTCGATGGCTCGATCACTTTGCACGATCGATGAATCATACCGAGTCCGCGCGGAGTTTCTCGAGTTAAAAGTTCGAGGGAAAGATGTACATTAAACGTGAGCATATTCAAATGTCAATTACCGTGCTGAAAATAAGTTTCGGTTAAATATCTCCGGCACTTTTTACCGGTAATTAATAGCCGAGTTCGAGTGACTTTTACGAAAAACCATATTCAGTTTTTTTATCTTTTTTTCCAATTTGAGCCATAGTTCATTAATAATATATTCTTATTGCGCAATGTACAATTGACCTAAATGTACAAAAAATTTCTTTTAATTACGTGTAATTAACAAAGTGTCTGTGCAATATGAAAATATGTTTACATATGTAAAATCTTTTGGATACCCTAAGAGTTTTACAAACAATAAAATAAAAATTTAAATAAAAATGGTATTTATAGTATTTAGCCAATTGCATGAGTAAATGTATGCTTAATGTGTACAGTTAAATTTAACATCCAACTATAGTTGACATTCCCATTTTGATTTCCTAGTTTTATTATCTTATGAACTTTTGTAACTTTTCGACATTCCTATGGTTTAAAGGTTAAATTTTGTATTGCACTTTACTGTTTTGATATAGCTTAAGGGTGCTACCCTTCAAAAATATTTATGTCACCGAAAACAAATTTCCTTTGCTAGTCACTTGACCTTTCCAAAATGTTGCGTTACGTCATGAATAATAATTTCCTTCCAACATTACATACCGTTATTTTATACTTCCTTATTTCATTTAATTCAGAATTCACGAAACTCGTTCTTTTGCTATCGGTCTCTCTCTCTCTCTCTCTCTCTCTCTCTCTCTCTCTCTCTCTCTTTCTCTCATTTCCTCACAATCTTGATGCACATCTGATATTTTTCTCCAATATTTTATCAAATACAAATAGTTATATTTTAAAAAAATTTCTTTCTTGTCATTATAGAATAACTTTGGGATTTAAAAAAGACACATATATTTTACTTTTTTACTATAATGCATTTTTAAACATTGAGGAGTTATTAGTTAAAGAAAATAATAAAAATTAGTGATGTAAAGTTTATGATATCTCCATTTATTTACAATAAAGTTTTATAATAATAATAAAATACATGCTCAAAATATAATCAAGAATAAGAAGAAAAAAAATATAAATAAGATTTTAAAAGGAAATATAGTCTTAAAAAAAAAAAAAATTATAGTCAAATTTATCGTAAAAAATTTTTGTGAATAAAAACTAAACATGTCATGATATGTGATTTAAGTGACACTACCGGTGATGCAGTAAGTTTTATTATATGCATTATATAGTAAAATTTATCGTACATCCAGCAAAATTTTTTTATGTTATTTGAGTACAGTATTTTTTAAAGAAAAGATGTATGATCCTCTTGTTTCTGCATTTCATTAATCTCTTTAAAATATAATTTCACTGCACTTTAATTAAAGACATACTTCGTCGTATTTATAGACTAATGTTTCATTACATAGTCAGCGCGTTTTTAAAGTAACAGTAATAAAATCAGCAGCTGAGATAATGTTATAAACAGTTTATAAATAAATCATACACATAGTATAGCAATCCTTTAAAGTACCACTTTATCGAAATCGTTTTAACTCAATACATTATTTTAAAATTACAATTGCATCATTATGCATTCCGATATGTAAGTCAGTTGATTAAGCATTCAATGTTTAAAATTGATTGCAGAAGAAAAATTTTTTATTTTTAAATTTATTCCTATAAAAATAAATTTATTGCTTTTAAGAAATTAATATTATAATTCTTTATTGTTAATTAGACACTTACAACGGTTATAATGCAATGAATGTAGGGAAGGGGTAACTAAATAAATAAATAAACAGAATATTTCTCAATATAATCCTTGAATCCACGTTTATTTCGTTAAAAAGGTGCAAACACAATAAACATACACAATTCATCGTCGATACCAGGTCTTATCTCTTTTTCTGCGTCGGAAAAAAGTCCCTTCGAGCCACATTATACCGAAGGTCAATTGGGGTCAATCTGCAGACCAGTCGCGACGTCTTTTCCATCCCTTGATATTTTCCCGGTTTGCGACCGAAGATGTTTTACAGCAGATTATTTTTCGGTTTTTTATCAGTCGAAAAAGCAGCTCTCATATAATTTTCTAAATATTATCTTTATATTCGAAAATTATAGTTGTATTAGAATTAAATTATTATTCATATTTTAAAGAAATAAATCAATTAATTTATTTGTATAACTTCAATTCTCATATTTGTGACTCCATATAAAATTATGTTTTAACATTTTCTATTTAATTTCTAAACAATAAAGTTGATTTTAAACTTAAAAATTTATTATTTAGTAATTTAGTACCCATAAATTTAAAATTATTATATTGCAAAATTAATATCATATTTATTTATTATCAAATTATTATTCCTAAAACATTAACAATTTGTTAATAATAATTTGTTCTAAAATTCAAATTATTCAATTTAAGTCAATTAAATTATTTTAAATTATTAAATATTATGTTATTTATTCAAATGATGTGCACATGGTTTTCGAGAACCTGGAATTCAATTAATATATGGTTTACATGGACTAAAATTGTGTTTTTATGAATTTCACTAAATACATTAGAAACGTATTTCATAATTCTTCGAATAACTATGCGTTGATTACTTATTAACATCTCATTTAATTATTAGTAATTTTGATATTTTATGTCTGAACTATCAGCATTATGCATTTGTGAAAATTATCATCTTAATACAAAATCAGCGAATATTTTTTTCTTATATCTGAAGCAATAACAATAACTATTACGCATTATTTTTTAATCACAGCTTCTAAATTTAAATTTATGCAACAAGCGTAATCAACACATAACTGATAATAAATATTTCTTTGATTTTCAGTCGAAAAATCTTATCGAACATAATGAGCATTCTTGGAATTACATATTGAAGCAGCCATATTTTATTATTTAGGAATGTAAATTTAGATTTTTCACATGAAGAATACATCAGGATGAGTAAATAAGCAAAGCATTGAGCAAGAAAAAAAATTTCGAAATATGGAGTAACTGCGTGGAATCAGATAAAAAGGTGAGACTTGAAAATTTGCACATCCAATAAAGTTAGCACTTCTCTCTCAAATCATATTAAAAATTTCTTTTAAATTTTTAAAATATGTTATAATTTTGTATTTAATCATTCTACTTTGATTCTGCTGAATGATTAAAACAGTCAGATCAACAATTTACTTTTTAAAAATGCAAGAAAAAATAATATTGAAATGGATATTCAAACTGAAATATCACTATAATTCAAACTTTAATATTATATAGTATAATTACAAATAATGAAACAAAAATTTTTTTGTTTGAACGTAAAGGGAAAAAAATGAATAAATATAGGTTTTAGTTTTTATTCGTTGTATATGTCCATTTTATTTTTTGTGCATATTTATTTTAATGTAATAATACATTAATTTTTATTTGAAGGATGCGATTTATTTCACGAACACAAATGGACTTATAGTTAAAATATTCAATTTTATAGTTATGTATAAAACTTTCACGTATAAAATTTGACAATAAATTTAATGGAGTAAATTTAAGTGTTGCGTTGAAAAGTATTCGAGCATTAAAAGAATATAGTTAAATTGTGTAGTTAAATTGAATTTAAAATATTTTTAAGATCTATTGAGTTGTTAATGAAATATTTAAAAACTAATTATATTTAATTAGATTGAGAGACGATATGAGTGGATCTATGTAACTGATATTAAATAAAGTTCAAAAGTAATAATGAAATTAAATAGCCTTTGCTTAGCTTTAAATAAATATTTCAGAATTACTTCACATTTTTATGAAAAAATTTCCATATGATAGGTGAAAAACGATCTCAAAATATAAGCATTATTTTTGTTTTAAATCGATTCGTAAGAAATATTGGTGAAATTAATAATTACAGTTATTTTTATTATGACTGAATAATTTGGACATCTCATTTTAAATGAAACTAAAAATTCAATATTTGAATTTTTAATTTAAGTAGATTTGAATTTAGAAGCATTTGCACTTACAAGTTTTTAACTTTTCTTACAGTTTAATATATTTAATTTTTGAAATAGCTGAATATTATCAAATGTATTATAAATCATTTTATTCGAGGGAGAGAAATGAGAATGCATTTCGGTTAATTTAATACTTATATTTTAACATTTGTCATTGCCTTACAAATTTATTTTGTTGTACCATTTTTTAAAGAATCTTAAAGTTGAATTGTTGGAGAGAAGCGATAAGAAAGAAATATATCAGACTGTGATTTGGTGCAAAGAATACCGAGAATGGCCTTAACATTGTGGCGGAATTGCCATCTCCTGACTTTGTACGAGCTTATCAGCAATCCACACAATAAAGTCAACCCGGAACATTTATGTGTGTCAACGTTAACAGCACAATCAACAGCATTTACATACGTCAAATAATAAAAAAAAATATAGGAATGGTTATTCGAACGCTGTTTTCCATCGAAAAACTACATGGAGTTGCGTTTACTCTCGGCTCGCGTTGGTTTGAAGCGGAAAAATGACGCTTCAGTTGTCAGGAGGACCAGGAATAAAAATGGCCGACGCATGAGTGGGTGATCGGTTGTAAAAAGTGCGCGTGGCTTTGGCATCCACATAAAGATAATCCCCCACAATGTAATGCGAAGTCCGTTTGGCTGAAAGTCAGCGCTATTAACATTTACGAGGGGTTCTCCGGTAAAAGCTCGGGCTGAAAAGGCATTTTGGCAGGAAAGACCTTGTCTCGACTGAACTTATCCTGGGAGTGCGAGTCGGGTTTTTGAGATGTTTGAAGTACAAGTACGGACGGGATCTGAATGCTCGACACCTTCTTCGAAAAGCACTCGGAGAGCGAAACTCGTTTACGATAGAGAGAGAGAGAGGGGGGGGGAGGGAAATGTCGTGCGCTAGCAAAGTTCCGGCGCGCGAGATAACCGACTCGCGTGGTCGTCGCCTCCTGGTTGCAGCCCCGGACGGCCCATTATCGGGGACCCCAGATCGTTATATGTCCCGGGGATATGGTTCGCGCGAAAATCGCGTATTCCGGGTGTAAGGGTTCTCGGGTCCAGACTCCGTACATGGACCGGCGTCTGGGCACAATGAGCCAGATAAATAATGCGTCGCGGCGACGCTTATCGAATTCAATAATCACGGCGGGTTATAAATTGTGCCGAGCCGGCTCGAGCGCGGAGTTGTCGTTCTCGGTTCCCCGGCGCTGATTCCTGGGACCGGGAATGCGGCTACGAGATCGACGCGGCCATCATAACCGAGATAATTAGTTGGGAATCGGGAATTAATTTGCCGCTCTGGGTCTATTTTTTGCGTGTGCGCGTGTGTCTGTGTCTGTGCGGGTCCAGGAGACTGCTTATCAATATCGCGAGGTAGACTCTCTGGACATTGTACGACCATCTGTCAAGTTATAGACGAGCGGCAGTTGTTTACTCTTACGAGATAACGTTCCTGACAATTTTCAACTCCATAAATTTTAGGCGTTTTCTCGGGAACCTTACAGGAACTTTATTATCCGAATGATAGCCTAATTTTTCATTCGATTGAACCGATGAAACTTTGAAAGTTATCTCGATCTTTAAAATTGAACCATTATTTTTTTCCGTAAATAAGGAACAACGCTTTTATTAATAATGCGATTCAACATATTTCGCTTTTAAAATATTAGGATGCATATTTCGTATTGTTTCCAACTGAATTACATGTCGACTTTATGAGAAAAGTGTCGTGGTGAATTCTACTTTGTAATTCTCTATATTTGAATAAAATATATGGCAATAAAATATTCTAAATTAAATTTTTAACATCAATAACATTAATATAACAAAATTATTAACTGATGGAACATTACTCGAGTCGATCTTTGAAAAAATCGATTTTTTTTTACATGATTCAATAGAGTAATAATCATATGATAAACCAAAATTTTAGGTTTGAATTACAAATATGTAAAAAGTAATAGCTTACTAAACATTTATTTTTTCGGATTTAAAGATCATAGGTAAAAATATTCTGCTTTAAAAATAAATGATTCAATTAATTTTAAATTTGAATTCAAAATACTTATTTGGATAAAGTGAAATAGTTTTTTTAGACATTTAAAATAAAAAATGTAAATGAAGATATATGAATAACGAGGACAATATTTTTATTTGAAATGTTCTTATTATAGTTTCTAATAAGAAGTTTTGACTCAAATTCCTCAGGATGCCGGAACACAGAAAATCCTTGTCAGAGAAGATCACGTCAGCCTCCCTAATTGTCAGGCCCTCGAATCTCGGGCGCGCACTCGGGCTCTTTGTCGAGGAAAACAAAGAGAAAGGCGCGGAAAAGCGTGAGAGGGTCTGTTGGTACTCGGGAGTGTTGGGGAGTGCGAACTCACGTGGGCAGTTCGAGCCTCGTCCGCCGGATAAAGTGCGTAGGACGCGGGACACGCACCCTTGGAACTGCGAGTGCCGCGATCTCCGACGAGGTGCGACAGAGACAACAAAAAGAAAGGGAGAACGATAAAGTCTCTGCGGCCTACTGATCTCGCACACAGACAAAAGGCACACGCACACGGGCGTCTCTTGAGGCCGTGCGATAGAGAGGGGAAAACACCGTGTCGATATAAATTATAGCGGTCGACTAGTTTTACAAGGGAAAAATCGATTTTCTTAAACTTAGACTTACGTCACATTGTTTTTCAGCAATATTGAGATTTAGGGGACTGACACACGCGTATTCAGTTCGGAATCCGAGAAGATTTATGGACCGCGCACGCGGAATTTTAATTCGATCTATTAGCGAGCCGATGGATTCCGTGGATTCCGTGCCCGAGCCGACCATTGACTTGCGATTACAAAAATCTTAATCGGTCCGTCGGTTCGAGTACCAACTTGCGTGTCTCCCCATTGTAAAGTCCAGTTTCGAGTCCAATTTCGAATGCACCAAACAACCACTTCACGCCGAATCGAATTCACCAAATCGCCTCAACTGTAATTTGTCTTTTAACCTACTTATCCGAAATTCCAATTATTTCATCAGTGATTTGATTCAACTTAATGCCGCACTTTTTAAAAAATAGTATTGCAGCAAGCGATTCATATCCAACAGGTTTTATTGTAAATTAAAAGTAGACTGGCAGCGGATTACAGTGTTTCAAACATCTCTTCTCTTCGCATAATTGTATAATTTTGAAGAAAAAATAAAAAAATAAAAATAAAAAAAAAAAATTTAAACGTTGCAAAACTTAAAACGATCCAATTTCCTGAAATTAACGTCAGCAATTGATCGAAATAATGTAATGGTCGTAATTTCATTGGTAAATAGTGTGCTCTAATGAAGAAAAAAAAAAAAAGCATTGACCGTTAGTCGTTGTTAGAACGAAAACAGAGCTCACTCACACAATCGAATAATAAACTAAATTGAAAAGTTCCTGCAAACACACCCACACACACACGCGCGCGCTAGGTCGCATTCGTGAACACCTTTAGAAATCATTACGGCAAGGAAAAGCAATCAGATTCCCAACAATAAGCGTCAAAGAAAGCACCCGATCCTAATTCGCACAACAATGGACAACATTAAACAACGCGGTTCCTCCTGAAAAACTTCTGACAAAAAGCAGTCTAAGCATTAAGATTAAGCAAGCATTAAGCAAGGGTTGGCAGGGCTTTTATTTTTGCAAAATTTAAGCAACACTCGTCGAAAGACGAGAGGGAAGAAGAGGAAAAGAAAACGTGCAGAGGAAAAGGAGAAAGAGAATGGAGTTGAAGGATAGAAGTAATGAAGGAGGAAGGGAGAAACGGGGGAAATAATGGACAGAGAGAAAAACGGAGATGGAGATAAGGGAGTTACGAGGGAGCCGTGCGAGAAACTAACGAGGAAACTCGTACGAATAGCAAAGCGAGTTGCACTGCACAGGATTGAACGCCTATATTACATTAAGCGAATGTGCGAAAAAGAGAAAAGTAATCTTTAGAGAGATGCTACTCGACAAACGTATCATTTTTTAAAGGGAACTAACAGTTGACGTGCGTATTACTTTCTCATTTGCTATCATTAAACTATAAAGTAATGAGCCTCCCGACTATTTTTGTCGTCGCGGAAATCTTGTTTCGCTCCTGCAAAAAACAGTCTATAATACCACAATAATAAATGTCTTTATAAAGCTTCAATTTTCTTTTCAATATATTTATGGGTGCATCATTTGAAAAATCGTACACTTACATTGCTTGGAGCCATATTATTCACAGCTTACAACACGCTAACAAAAAATCTTGCAAAAAAATATTACATTTTACTGATTTTAATCCTTGTGTGCAGCAAAAACTGTACTTCCTGTTGATTTAGCTAAGCAACAACAGGAAGTTCCGACAATTTAAAATGTCGCTTACAACACGATATTTCGGACTTTAGTCGCAACTGAAATCACATTCTTTTAATACAAAAATTATTTAAACATTTGGCAACCGTATGCAGAATATAAAAAAATACAAAAAATACAAAGATCTAAACAACGATTTGCTCGATCTGTCGTGTGATTTTGTACACGTGAGTCGCGTGTTCAGTGGGTAATTTTTTTTTTTTTTTTTGTTCTGGAAAATCAGTTAAAGGTTCATGCTAAAAACGCACTTTGTACAGCAAACATTATCCTTTCGAGTATCAGCAATCCTAATTGTTCTGACAAGCCATTGATATCTCTGACGAAAACAACAAATGAAGAAAGTGAAACCGAGGAAAAAGATATGGCGGGAGGAGTCCAAGTGCAAGTCGAGATTAAATTATACATGTGACCGCATAATTTTCGCGCTCCCTCGCCAAAAGAATAATTTCAACTAGGAATCGCACTTCCGGCTTTTTGTGCATAAAGTGATGCACTGGAAAACCCACCATCGGGCAACCATCGTTAAACACTAGATAAGGTCATTCTTTCCTTGGAATCTCTTGGTATCCTTGCTGTATGAGGAAAAGAGGAAAACGGTAGATCTTTGAATAAGGAAATACTTACAATTGTACCTCTCGCGTTTACATTTATAGCCGCGAGTTCCCTTACAAATCTCTCCTTGCACCTTCATTTTTAACTGACTTTCCATCATTTTCTCATTACGAATTTTCAATTTTACTTTTATTTCAGTTTAGCTAATTGCAAAATAATTATACTCTGTAAAAGTACTGTTGCGAGCAAATCATTTGTTGCCCATTATTTATTAAAAACCCCATGTGCTTCGTATTCTACGTGTATTCTCTTCTATTGATAAAATATGGTAATAAATATTGAAAAACAACCACAAGCTCTTTTCGATTTTTCTGATATCTTACATTATTAATCTTAAAATAAAAAATTATTAAAACATTTTTTTCATTGATTGATGGTCAATATTAAGCTCAGGAAAGAATATGTAAAATGCAACGGTTTTCGAGTTTCGATCGGAATAAATCAAAATAAAATGCTATTTCCTTTTAAATTTAAATTCAATATACACATGATTTTGCATTGCCAAGTGAACGGTCACACAGCCTTTTTATACTCGTAAACCATTATTATCCTTAACAATCGTAATAATCAAAATTTTTTTTCATTCTCCTGACAATAGTGCATTTAGTTGAGCTGTACCTGTACATGCACATGCACATGCACATGCACATGCGCATGCGCATGCATATTGTATCCTCATCACCGGTTCAATGCGCGCGACGTTTTATCCGTTATAGACTGAAAGAATAAAAAGGAAAACAGGTTTTCATCTCTATCAATTTTTAATTTTTCCGCCACGATCTATGGATGCATAGAGCTACACGAAATTCGATCGTGCATCTTTAAAATACGTTCTAGATATAAATAGTTAATGAATAATAACAAATTGCATTTCTATGTAATTCCTCTAGGCTTCTTTTTTTTTCTTCTTTTTATCTATTATCCATCCTTAATTCAAATATTCATTTGTGTACCAAGTTCGTCTTTGCTCATGAACAACTAAATCTATAAAATATTGAATCAATGTACGGTAAAATTAGAAATTTATTTTATTATTTATGAGTTCACCCCCCTTTTAAAAATTAACAAAAATAAATTAAAAATTAAAAATATCTTTATGGAGTCAGTTGTTAAAATTTAAAAAATTAAACGATTGAAAATCTCATTTCAATTATTCAAGCACTTAGTGTAAAAAGTCTATATCATAACTAAGGTATACTAAATCAAGACAAGAAATATTATGCGGTGTATCTTTATATTTACTAATATACTCAGCGTTGTGTACATCAGATTCAATAAAAAAACTTTTATTATTATATAACTTATATTTGAATCTAAAAACAATATTTTTTTAATACGATAATTAAAATAAATAAATAAAGTTGCAAACATCGGCAAGTTACACCTGCAACGAATCCATCATAAAACAAATCCTTAAATCTTCAATAATGGCTTATACAATAATTAATCATCACTTAAACTAAGATAAAAAATCATTTTTTGAAAATAAAAAAACAATATTAAATTTAAAAGCATTTATATAAAAAGACTCTTCCATGATATCTGTAATTTATTAAAAATCTGAAACCCATATTAAATATACATATTAAATTAAAATTTCATAAACAAGAACTCAAAATGAAATTGTATGTTATTCAAAAATATCATTTACTATGGATTTAAGCTTTTATAACGAATGCATACGTTTCTTCTTATACATGTCTATATTCTCTTAAATTACATAAGATTTTTAAAAAATAAAGTTTTCATAAGTTAGTTGGAAAATATATCTTTTTAAAATATAAGGTTTGTTTTACTATTTATGAAGAGTATTTCAAATATCAAAAATTTAAACAACAAACTCTTTCAAATTCAATACACGAGAAAAGTAAATATATTTCATTCATCAATTTATTAATTTAAGGAATTAAAAAGAATGAGTTAAAATAAAAATTTTAAAAAAATTATTTACATTTGTGAAATTTAATTTAAAAATTTGTTTCAAAATATCTAATACATGTACGTCAATTTTCAGAAGTTAAATGTACGAGTTTTGATGTATTCTCGATTCTATTGAAGAAGTTGTTGAAAAATATTTAAATAAATTTAAAATCTGTAATCAGTGTTAGTGTCGTAATCATTGTTACTGTAATGTCTGACGCGAGGCAAGAAATTAGCACACCATTGTATTCAAAAGTCTCATAAGTGTAAACGACGTGTAACGGAATTCAATTCTCTCGGGACGTCATGAGTGTTCTCCTTCTGTCTAAAGTCTGTTTGAAGCCAGGATCTTTAAAAATCTCAGTCACGTTAAAAAGGATACCTCGAGAAATGAAAGCTGTTTGTATATTGAAAATTAAAGGAGCGAGCTCTGGAATGAGAAATAATTTTAAGAATTACAATAAAAAAATATTTTGCTCAATCTTTTTTTTTTGAGGAAAATGAGCTAAAACGTACACTTGTCAAGTTTGAATTTTGGTAAATAAATTTAATTCATTTTTAAAACACGTGCAGGGATTTTTTTAACGTTTTATACCGACTAATCGAGTGGACTTATAATTGAGGCAATTAAATTTTTATTTTCCATTTCATAATCATTATGAGGATGAATTTCCTAAATCAAAATTGTCAATTCAAACTTTTCTGCCTGCAATTACAGTCTAAGCAACAGAGCATCTTTTAGGTCATGAAAGAAAAGCATTCGTGAAAAAATCATCAGATTCTTATTTTCTAAAATGCCACTCATGATATTCAGGGTTTTTTTATTGATAATTTTAATGAAAAAATAAATTATTTTTTTTATGGTTTTATGCTATAAATTGAAAATTCTTAATTTTAACACTATAGTATCAATGGCGAATTTGTAACTAATAAAATTGTGAATAAAATTCATTTTTTCATAAACCGATTGAAAAATTAGAAGCTGAGAAATTAACGAAAAATCGGAAAATTTTGAAATTAATTTAAAAATTTGTAACTTTTTTATTTTTTAATATTTAGAACTATAAATGAGAAAAATTAATGTAATAGATATGCAATTTATTTGTACAAATTATTAACTTTATCGGATTCTTAGTTTTCGAGTAATACTAATGTTAACTAATATTATAGTAACTCTATTGCTTGGAACATTACTAGACATATTCTTATTGCTCTTATATCCTATCAATTCATTGTCAATAGTAATGCCCGTGTATAATTTTTTTAAACAAATGTTTAATTTAGTTATATGTATTAAACATAAAAGCTAGCTACGAGTGTAATATATAATAAAATAAATAATATACAATAAAAGTCCGTGTAATGTGCATTTATCTATTTTACCATAGTCTACATACTGTGAACAATAACAGTTAATTTAAGAGCCACTTGTACTAGTAAGGAAGATTAAATTTAAAGAGATATTTAAGTTACAAATATACCTTGGTCACTGGTCTGTAAAAAAGGAAACAATTTTACCACTGCAAAGTAGCGTATCCAAATGGAAAGGTTTTGTGCATAAAATTTAAAGTGAGTCTTGGTGTTCTATTATTATTATTGTTAATAAAAAAAAAAAAAAAAAAAAAAAAAAAAAAAAAAGTTTTAAAAGATTTAATTGAAATCCACAACGGAAAATAGAATAAAAATAATAATTAAAAAGGAAAAGTAAAAAATTAAATTGAAGGATAATAAATATTTTCTATTATCTAGAAAACAGGTTTCATTACTCTAGTGCTTTATAGAAATTTCGGAGAAGACGACCATAAAATTATTATTGGAAAGCACAAGTTGCGAATCCATTATGCACGCTTCAATTGTGCACGAACGCATACTTGAAGTTTAATTAATGATTTACATGGCTGTTTGCCTTACAGTCACAACTAAAACACTTGATAAGTACTCGGAAATGAATCGTGGATTACGCACCGATCCCCAGAAAGAAAGAAAGAAAGAAAGAAAGAAAGCACCCGACCTCCGGGAAATTCCCGCCAGACTGGTCGTCAGCACTGGTACCGCCCTTCCCCTCGTAAACGTATCTTTCGCATCGAGGAAAATTGGATAAAAATGATCCGGTAGCCGATTGGCCTCGAGGAAACCTCGACGCTAATTCACGAGCAACTGGAACACTTGATCTTGGGGAACTCGTGCTCCAGGAGGCCATTAGACCAAGTGCACTTGGGCTCGGCGTCGTGACCTCCGACCCTCACGATCGACCACCTCCGTCGGTTTTACCGTTTTCACTTGCATCCCACCTGCGTAATTGTGCCGCCATTTCAACGCGATCGAAAGTACACGAGGATGCGATCGATTGCGGTGAGTGCCCGACAACTTATTTGCTCACTTGAAGGAATTGTGAGGAAAGATCTATATCGATCGCCGGGGCACCTAATTGAAATGCTCATATTCAATTATGAAAAAACGGAGACCGGCGCGCCTTCTTGCCTTTTTTTATCGTCTGCGAACGAACAAGGTGGAATTCAATAAACTCAGCTAGTGACAACCGAGACAACTAACCCGATTGCCTCATATAATTAACTAATCGAAAATGATAAGAGACAAATAACTGCCATTGCCAGTTATACAAAAATTATCTCTCCTAGGATATGAACTCGTAATTTTAATGGATATTTCGCTGAATTCCGTTCGATCGTACTAAAACCTTTGGAGAACCATCCGATAAACGCGTAACGTAATGTGATAATTCGAATAAAGAAATACAACGAAATTTAGCAAGCAAACGACATATTCCATAAATTTATTAATAAATAATGAAATAACACTATCATAAACTTTAAAGTATCCAGCTTTGATGCTATCTAAGTTTATAAATTATTCTGGAAAAATTATCGCAAATTATTTAACTGGTTATTGAAACCTAAATTTTACATGGAAACATAGGATTTTTTTATATTTACAGGTTTTCATAATTTATTCAAATATTATGTCGTTATTTCATGTGTTGACATGTATTGCTAAATTATAAAAAAACTGGTTAATTAAAATTTTAATTTTCATCAAGATTATATGCATTTTTAACAAATAAAATATAATTTGCCGAAAATAAAATTATTAGAAAATAAAAAATTTAGTCAATTGTATTATAATTGACCATCTCTTATCGACGGATGATAATTGCGATAAAGCGACGGTACGTATGTGTATGGAGGTGTTTGTGTTGTTGTAGTTGCGACCTGATATATGATGTTTATATTTGTATGTCTCTCTCTTGCTTTCTTATAATGTATATCAATTACATTTCGGTTTTTACATTTTGTTCACTTTATTTTTATTGTGAACTTTCTATAAATTACATTATTTATTATAATTTAATATTTATATGTTAATTGCTGTATTTTCCATGATTTTATATCGAAGGAATAAAGACAAGGATATCGAATCTTATATTGGTTTCTCTCTTGAATTTTATATGATAAATGGCATTTCGTTAATCTTATTATTGGTGCTTTACTTTTCTGCATTCCTTGTTCAATTTCCAGCTGTTTGTCTACAACAATATTTATTGATTAGTATTACAGGCGCATGATAGCATACATGGGTTAGCATTAATCCTTATTATTATTATTTTATTATTCATATTTTGTAAATTTTTCTTCCAATTATTATATTTATTATTTTTTTGCCATTAAAAAGAAAAAAATTATTTCAAAAGCTATATTCAATGTTCGCTAAGCCAATTTATCATTATTTGTTATAGTTTGATTTTTTATCAAAGACTTAGGAAGTAAAATGAAAGGATTGTTTAAAAAATGTATGTAATGGTATCGACTATAACGAAAAAATTTGGACGAAATATTAAATATTGCAACTGTGTGTAAGAAAAAATCAGAAGTAAAGTTTTAATTATTGAAAAATTAATATTTTATCGAGTGTGCATTTGTCCCTTTCTTCCCGAACATTTAGTTAGGAGCGATCTCCTGCCCAAGATCTTACTTAATCGAATTGCGCGCTTATTTCTAAAACTAGGGGTTACCTGCCTTCCCTATTCGGTTTTCCTGTTTGCCCCGGGCATCAGGAATCGGTACATTGACTATTTCCAACCAATTTTACTTGCCTGTCAATCTATGCTCTTTGCGCTTTAATTCCCGGTTATCAGTCGCGAGCTCCACACACTTGTTCTGTGAACGATACATTTAACAAAATAGTTTTCCTCAAATTATTACACCTATGATCTGAACTGTATTTTAATTCTCCTTATTAAAATTTTGATTCTAGTCAATGCGTCAGATGTTTGTAATGTGTGCAGGTCTCCCCACGTATTAAATAATAATTTAAATTGCATTTACCTCGTGGCTACGAGATTAAGAATCGCAATCAGATGTACTACTTCCAACTGCTTATGACGTGTGATGCTAGTTTTCCTCTCGACTTCCGGTCCAACTTCCCGACTTTGATGTACCAATTAAAATTTTCTCTGTTACTTATAAAGTGCAAATCATGTTGAAGTTTCCAATTGGATTAGGGCTTGTGTCCCCCATCCTTTTCCAGAGCGATAAGGAAGTATTGTAGTTAATAGTAGAGAATAAAGGTATGGTTCAGTAGTACGTTAATTTATTGTTAATTTGTGAAACAAAAATGAGAGAGAGAGGATATGTTATAAGTATAGCCGTTGGTCGAAAAAAAATCCCATGTATTCCAAGTTGTGACCCGCGGGCCCTCAACCCCCAAGCACCCCCGTTCTCGGGTCCGAGGGTGCCTGGTCAGGGGATTCCGTCAACCAGCAACCGCTTTCCCAGGACCATGTGACACCTTCATCCGGTATCGTGAGCGTGCTCTTCTCAACAAAAGACGTATATGGGCGACTAGGAGAGGCAGCTGCGTAACGCACGCAATGGTTTATTTAATTAATTGATATCAGACTTGAAATGAATTACTCTAAAGATAATAAAATAATTAGCTATTCTTTTATATAGGTAATGCTATGCGAATTATATATAATAATTTATTGCAATTCGTGATGAGCTGAAGACAATATTCACTGATTAATACTTGTACATATTTTATTATAAATGATTACATTTATTTTCCGATATGCGTGTGTACAATTGAACGTTTAATGATAAGCGTAAATAAACTTTTATGTTATAAATTAATGATGTGCATTGTGAAAGAAAATAACTTGTAAAACGACATAGCGATTTCAAATCTAAACTTATTTTATAATCTATTTCTTTTTTATCTCCGAGAAAGTAAAGGAAACTAAAAGTTATGCTTTCAGAGTAGCTTAAAATAAACTAAAAGTTCTTGAGAGAATGATTAAAAAATATGATACGTTACAGTTAGTATTAAAGTTGCTCGAGACATCGCTCAACTCGAGCCATGGAAAATGTGTCAATCCTTTGGTACCTATTAGATACTTATTTTACAATTTTTTTTTTTTTTTTTTTTTTTTTTTTTTTTTTTTTTTTTCACGCTGCATTTATTACTTGATATATGACATTGGTAGATTTCAAAGAATTTCACTTTAAACTTGTGTGAATATTTGTTAAAAAAAATCAGTTAACTTTTACAGAACCCTAAACTTGAAAGCGTCGAACGAAAATGAGTAGGAAACGTGTGAAAAAGTGAGTGAAAATATGCGCAAGCTGGCAACTTGTAACTTTATAATCGGATAATTGCAAGATTTTAACATTTTAAAATTCAAATACCTTTAATGCCGGTAATTAGAGTGAAAGCAAGAGTTTCGAGTGCGAGTGGAGTAGCGTCGCATTTTCACTTGTCGGCGAGGCCCCGGAATAATTGCTTTTTAATTTTGGTAAATTGATACGCGAGTGCGTCTGCACTTTCATCCTCGCCCGTAACGTTTTTGATGATTTAAGTAGCGCTTGTCACACTCGGGTCATCGACTTTCTCCCCTCCCTTCCCCCTCCCTCGTACAATCACCTGACAAAATGCTCTTTTGGTACAGACGGTCGTTTATTAGCCGCGGTTTCCTATGCACACCAATCGAGATAATCATCTCGAGTCGAGCGCGAGCCCGAATGTATTACATATTATTCTTTTCTGTCTTCCCGTACAATTTGAGCCTCAATTTCCTGCGAGTGAAATTGAATAGCGAATCCCACGTGCCAAACTAATACCCCATATTAAAATTCGAGTTACAAACTATAAGTTTTGAAGCAAAATTTTACGATAAATATAAGCTTCGGCGAATAATTTACGCGAAAATCCAATACCCTCGCATCCCAAAGTCCGCAAGAAATTCAATATTACCTTATGAAAACAGAATCACCACCTCCGCCGCGCCATTTATATCTTTTTATGACCTTTCATTTTACTTTTCACCGTCACACCTTTTCGCAGGCACTTTTCAGTCATCCCCGTTAAATAAGGATCATTGCCATTTAAAATTTAAGATTTCGCGAATCACCAAATTAAGCACTATTATACTCTTGTCACGATTTCGTGATAGCCCTTGCCTAAAATTTATGTAAATTTTTTTAAAAGAGCAATCACGCCAAAAAGCGACACTCAAAGTGAACATCCACTTTGCTTCATTCCACTAGACTGATGCAAATGTTTGAAAAGGAAAACTGAAAATATGGATGCACTGCTGCAGAAAATTGAACTATCGCTAATGCGGCGGCGTGAAATTCCCATTGGAAAATGTTGTAAATCAAGGGAAAGCAAGGTACTTGAAGGAGAAATTGATGTGCAAGAGAATCGATGTCGACAACGAGAAGCTCAAGGCCAATCGCGCCAATTAAAAGGTTGCTCTCTAGATTCCATAAACGTAGATCATACGCCCACGCACCGATGACTTTTTATCGTTGTACATCTTTTTTTTGGAAACAAGTGGTACATGGCTAGTTATCACTCAATTACTGCCTAATTACACGATATTCAATTTGACACTGTTCGACAAAGGAAATAGCACGGAGAAATTCTTTATTTCCTTTTAAATTATATTAATAAGTAGAGGATTTGGTTTTTTTTCACGAGGTTCTTCGCCTTTCTAATGAGAAAATGACTGGTCAAGTTTCAAGGTGGCAAGAGGTCATTTTCGCTCTATTTCTTTTACTGCGGTAGACGTTTTTTTTTCTTTTATCAAAGTGGCGGTGTCTCTAACATCAACTTCTGTTACACATACGTTGTGGAAAAAAAAGGATCTCTGGCCAAATTAACTTGAATAAAATGGTCGACAACGAGATGTATGACATAGTATACAATTTATAAATAATTAATTGTGTAGATAAGTTCGTATTTTTATTTGAAAACTAATAATTTATTCGAAACGTACCTTTGAAATAACAGCTACGAAAAATGTTTGTCATCTCGACGTAAATTTTATGTGTAAAAACTTTCGTGAATCATTTAGTTATTGTATATAAATTACACCTACATTTACAAAACTACTTCCAGTTAAAAAAAGCATAGGAAAAAAACTGTCGACTTTTAAAAGGCAACATAAAAGCCAAATGAATCAGAGTTTTGAAGCAGATCCCAATCACTTATCGACAACTGCATAAAATAGATCGATCAAGATGAAAACTTGAAAGATAAGCTGGTGAACAGCAAAACTAACACCAAACGGACGTTCTAAAAAGATAAGCATCTTCAAGTGCCCTGTTTTCTTTCTCTCTCTCTCTCTCTCTCTCTCTCTCTTTCTTACTATCCGTGCTTTCCACACCGTGAATGACGACTCAATAAAAGAAGGAATACGAAAAATGGAAACATTCCTCAACTTCCCTCTTCTCCTCAGGATTGTCACTCGAGTGGAGATTAGAGGAATTTCTCCTTGGACGTCCTCCTGGAGTCCCTCGGTGAGCGTCAATTTGTCCGTCTCGATCCCGAGGATCGATACAAGTTATCGATCGAGCTACGAGTTTACCTCGACATGCGCATCTGTCCCGCGGCATCTCGAGCACGAATCCTACTTCCGGGAGAGGAGGAAGAGGCAACTTTTATTTACTTCTGTAACACCGTACCGCGTCTTATTCGTCTTTTCCTTTTCCTTTTCCTCTTTCTCGACATTCATTCCGTTGCGGAAGCAGTTTTGCCCTTCTAGACAACTTTTTTTCTTTTAACTTGCAAATTAAATTAATTTTTTCATCGGGATGTTTTCTAGATTTTCCAGTTTTTTTTTTTTTTTTTTTTTTTTTTTTTAAACAAAAGATACGATTAAAGTGAAAAACAGAACTTCAAGGAAGGATATGACGTTATTAAATTAATTGGTATTGATATAAAAAAGTTGATGTATAATTGGAAAAATATTTTTTGTAAATATGTATTTTGTAAGAATTTGTATAAAAAATATGTTACACGTTTAGTTTCATACATAAATCCCCGTTTTAATCTGAAATCTTAATGTTTTTATTAAAATGTACTAAAACTTCTACCGTGAATTTAAAAACAGTAATTACGAGCTCTAATTTAATAAGAAATTCAACAAGATTTAGACTTTATTACAAAAGTTAATGATTTTATGTGAACATCGATGTTTCATTTTAATTAACGATATAAATAACCACGTATGTAGGTGAAGCATAATTTATTGAATTTAAACTCTTTAAAAATATAAATTCAAACATTTATATATTCATACACACACGCACAAAACATTTAAAAAAAAAAATCTTTAATTTTAAAAAAATTCCCGTTTACCACTTTATATAGAAACAAATAGAAATACTATAAAAGATTTGATTCAATATTAATTTCATTAATCGGTTAACACAAAAATTACTAAAAAATTAATATAAATTATTATGACATTATCTGTTATATCGATACAGCTCTTAACTCTATAAATCATAAATCAAGAAATATTTTTAAATTTATATATTAATCCTAATAAATCAAGTATTTAATTTAGAGCTTTTTTAATAGTGTTTTATACTTTCTGTTTTACAGTGACTCTAAAAGAAACTGTTTGAAGCTTATAAAACACATTTAATGAAAAATTAAAATATAAAATTTTTTACTCAAATAAGAATTTAATTTAATTTCATTAAAACTATGAAATAGAGGAAATGAAGAACATTAAATTTATAAACAAATTTAAATTTTCTAATAAACATTCACACGATATTTAATATATATGATACATGTAGGAAATCTTTATTTAAATTTTAATAAAATACTGGTAATAGTTTATGAACTACAAAATTAATGCAAGTAATGGAATACGTAACTGATTTGGGACTTAACAGAATTCCATTTGATCTAGTATAAACTCATCGATTATTAACAAGGATTAAAATGTTTTTAAAAATTAAAAATTTTTAAAAAAGTGTTGATCTTTCCCATTTCCTATTGGATTTATGAAAGTTATTTACTACGTAATGCGTTACTCTTGAACCGACTATCGACTTATGTATCAAATTATAGTTTTATTAATTACTACCATTTTAGTTGGTCAAAAATTAAATATTTTTTTTTAAATTAATAATTAAATTTAATATGATTAATATTTTAAGTATCAAGAGAGAATTATTGAAAAATAATTAATATAAATTATTTGTTTCCATGAATTTTGTCTACTCTTTATTCGTTCAATGAATATGTAAAAGTACGACTTCCGACTTAAAATATCATTACATTTCGAGTTAAAATATTAGTCAGAAAATAAAAAATAGAATTTATCTAAGAGTGCTGTAATATGTAGATAAAATTATACGCTAGTTTATAAATTTACTTTTTAAAAAACATTACAATGAATAGTGATGTCAAAGTCAATTAAATGACTGAATCATTACATAAACAATGAGTAACGCATTAAAATATTGATTTTATGTATTGGAAGTAAAAATAAAATTATGAATTTCATGATCAGCAAACATTTAAAAACTGTTTTTGTTTCATTGAAGGTTATCGAGTTGGGTCACTGCACGTTTATCGCCAGAGTTTTTTTTAGGAAAAGTGCTTAAAGTTTGTTTAAGTTTAGCTTACGTCCAAGCCTATAAAAAGGCAATTAATAACAGAAAATTGCCGAGCGACAAATTCATTTTTCCTCAAAGCTCACTCTCACCTTGGATTCTAATCACTTTATCGCTCTCCCCTTAAATTGGCCTCGGCCACGGCTGCCATTTATTCAATGCCAAAACCCGAGGACTTTTCCACGTTTCTCCAACCAAAAGTGCAATACAGAGGACCGAGAGGATTTTCTTGAAAGCACATTGAAAATGCAAGAGAGAATCCATTCTTTTCCTCGGAATCTCTCGAAAATCCTCCCAGCCTCACTTGGAATCCTCAATCGTAAACAGATTTAAAAAAAAAAACAGGAGGAGCGGGGCTTATCAGTTCGCGTGTCGGGCCTCGACCGGAGCCTCACCCGGGAACATCCGGGCTTATCGCCTTCGCGGTACAGCGGTTTCGTTTATCGTGGAAACCCCGAGGGTGGACGGGAGGGAGACAAACGAGCTCCACTCCTTTTTGCCCTTTCCGCGGGCCTCCGACACCCGCGACACCGACCTCCCTCGCGCAATATTTCACTCTAATCGGATTGGGATTTGTCACTAGCTTGTCCAAAGATTTACCTATAGTCGAGTCTACAAATGTAAAAAGGGCTCGTTCTCGGCCAATAAGTAGTCATACTTTTGCCAGACCAACATCTTTCCGGCGCTCGAGAATCGGGCTATTGGGTTTCGCACTAGACTTCACTTTTCATTCTGTGCCAAAATTATTTTCCCGAACGAAAGCAAATATCTTATTCAATATGGTTTGAAACTGTCATTAAATTGAAAGTACAAATACAACTTGGATTCTCAAGCTCCGTTTCGAATTTCACTTTATTCATCGCGCTCCATTTTTAACCAGAATTTGAGAAAAGAAGTAAACAGAACAAATAAATTCATGGATTAAAATTCGAGCTAATCTTATGTCCAATGATTTCTCTTTCTTTTGATTCGCCCAATCATCTTTAATTTATTATAAAATGTAATCGATATTTTAAAAGGTAATAAATTTCTTTGACCAAACCATTAAATTTGTTAAAAAAGATCAGCAATTATATTGAATTTAAACACCGGCTTCAATTACTTATCAATTTGTGGAATTTTAAACTATCAATTTCTCAATTATTCATTACATTTGTTCTTTCGAAATGAAATTTTAAAATGTCTACGTCAATCAATGCTTTAATACCTCGTAACATTGTTATTTCACAAATTATACATTTTATACAGATTAACATTAATTTTTTCTAAAGCGTATTTGACATATTTTTCCACTTTTAAATATGAAATTGCATAAAAATAGTGAATTAAAGATGATAGATAAAAATTCACCTTGAGTTAATCGACCACTATTATGCAAAAAGAGCCACGTGAAATTGAAAATAAAGCTGACCTTCCGAATAAAACCTATTGATGACATAAACTAAGAAAAAAGTACGAGGTCATCGTGCGTGGGGTCAGTCCCCATCTTCCGAGCTCACAATTTCCTTAAATTCGTGAAGCCCACCCTCTTTTTTATTCTCTCCCTTTTTTCGCTCTCTTATCTTCAAGTCCCGGCGAAGAATTATTGCATCTTGTTTACACTTGGATTTATCAGAGATTGAATCTGCTCGCAGTTGCAGTTACTTACGGTTTTGCGTACACCCAATATTATGTATTACGCTAATCTGATTTAAAACAGTTTTGTACGTACATGACTGTCTCAAGTGGAATCGAGTTATCGGCGACATCAGTGAATGCGTGCATTTTTTATAATCGGCCAAAAATACTTGGTTAATTTTATTGAATTGCTCATTTTCGTGTATGGGGTATGATAACTTTTTCATTAAAAACTTGCTATGTTTAAAATTTATTTTAAAAACCTTCGGAAATCGGTAAACTTTATAACTACAGTCTGGAGCTACTTCCTTCAATCCAATATTGGAAAAGACTTACCTGCAACAACAAAAAAAAATTAAATTAAAAACTTAATAAATTTGCAATTACTGCCTTATGTTTAATATCGCTTAAGACATTAAAATGTTTTTGTAAAATTTACATTAAAAGCTTACTGTCAATTTTAAAAGTAAAATAAAGCTAAAAGTAAGTAGAGGTAAAAGTATTTGCACAGCATTAATAGACCCTAGATTTTTTTAATTTTTTAATTTGTACGTTGTTATATGATAAAACGGAAATCTACTACAGCTTTCCGCTACAAAACAGAAAACTATTTCTTTATGCAAATTAAACAAATTAGATGCCGAAATAACTTCTTTCGATAATACTAAAATTTAAACAGTTTTAAATATAGGAATGTGAAGTTACAATTAATCATAATCAAAATTCCACTCAATAATCATCATTAATGTTTCGATTTTTTTAATAATCTCAAACATGTAGCTCCTGAATATATGAACGTGTATTTGGTTCATTTAAGGAAAACATTTTAGGAAAGATACTTCGAAAATAGCGCATTACTTAATGTTGTGACAACAATAGGAGTTATTATCGATAATAAAAAAAATTAAAAACTTATTCCGCCGAGCCAGAGTTATTATTTTTATCGTCAGTAACTAATGAAATGTAGTTAGAGTTTAAAAGAAGATAAGAGTTATTTATCATTAGCAGTAGTTTTGCTTGAATCTTTGGTATGAAACCTCAGGTAAGAGTGAGCAAACCTTGTTTTTTAGAGCGAATAAAATGTCCCGAGAGAAACTAATTTGTAGTCCCATGTCACTCCATACTCATTCTCCCATAAGGTGAGCAAAAAACTGAGGGAATCGCAGCCCAGATTTAAAAACCCGGTGACCTGGGTGACGTCGTCCTCGTCCCCGCCGAGCCACTCGGGACAGCGCTCGAGTACGGGCCTCGTGGGTGGTCGGTCCAAAAGGCCTCGGGGAAGGTGCGGAGGAGGGAAGGCCGGGCGCTGCCTCCCGGAGGTTCGACGCCAACGCGCACGTACCCTTTCCTAGGGAGCGTCCACGTGACGAGGAGTCCGACGCCGCTCCGAGGACATTCCGCGGCGTGCGCTGCCCCCACGAACTCTCGGAGGTTTCGGTTTCCTCCGTCCATCCCTTCCTGCCAGCTGACCAAGTCTCCCAACTTTCTTTCCTTTCTCCCTGGGAAATTTGGCAGGCGAGTCTGGTTTTTTTATCGAAACATTTCTTTTTGAAAAAGAGGCGCTGTTTTACGATTCTCATAAACTCACGTGTGTTCAATCTGTATTTCCTCATTAGTATTCATCAGATTCAAACGATTGGTATCGCAAAAAGGCTTTCCTTTTATGGATATTGGGAATGATGCATGAATTGGAAACATTGCAATGTATTTTCTTCTAAATTTCTTCATTTATCCTGAGCACTCGTACAATTGGTCAAGTTTTTCTTGAAATTTTTTTTTAATTTTTCTCTTTAATTGGGAAAAATTAGAGAGCGAGTGAGAAAGGAAGTGCAACCTGATCATCGGAAGTGGAATAAAAAGAAAATAAGTGCCGCTTTTCTTTTGTAATTTCCTTTAAGCACTTGATACCTGAGCAAAGTGCCAAAAAAAGGAACAGCACGCACCCACTGGACTGAAAAAAGGGTGTAAAAGTTTCCATTTTATCATTCAGCCAAGCAATTATGGCCGGTTAAATTTAGACATTACGAGGCGGGCAAGTGGCGACGCAACAAACGCGAGCATTCGAACGCAAAACCGTAATCGCCCTCCCGTTGAGGAGTAAAATAAATAACACCACTCCCTCTCAGCGACACCCCGCAATCTATTTTCCATAAAATCAGGTCTCGGCTTCCTCGCACCCCTCGGTCATTAATGTGGATTCATCAAGTCCCTCTGAGATTTTTTGCGTGCAGAGAGGGATAATTCATTGCTCGAGTCGGGCTCGTCTAATCATAATCTCAAACTACTTGTCCAGGATAAAAAAAATTATCCAAGATGTCTGCCTCGGCGATGGCGACCCGAGCGACCTCGGGAAAGACACGCGACTGCCATTTTTAGGATGCCGGCGTCTTTTTCTCGGAGACGAGGCTCCCAGACCCAGTCACGACCCAGCGGAATTCGAAATACCTCCTCGGCTCGTGCGTGATTTTCCTATCTTTTATTTATCTGATCGATTGTACGAGGACGCAGAAGCTTCTTCCAGCGGATTCGAGGAACCTGTCAATCATTTGAGCCCCTGCCTAGTCGAGTTTGGCAATCGCGAAACAACAGACATAATCTTCGAAAGTTGAGAAGTATTTTGTAAGCGATTATAGTTTTGAATATTAAACGTCGTTCGCTCATGACTTAAACATCATTTTCATTTATAATAATCCTGCTATTTATTACTTATCTCAGTAAAACATTACAATTTGCAAATCATTATTTTCACATAGGCTGTTTTTGTAAATCACCTACTCTCAATGTTAATTGAAAATTATTTAATTGCCGATTAAAGTTTCGTTATTTATCTTTACTTAATTTGAGCAATGATTCGTTAAAATTATCATGGTTTTGACGCATAGGTAGTGCTTGATGAAAAGTAGGTTATACTGTGTACAAAGCTCAGCGACATAAATAACGTCATTTTCTATTTTGGTTTGTATTCATAAACATTTTATAGCTTATCAAAATAGTTTTTATAATGATAGCAAAGCATCGACTCCATTTTGAGATTTAATTTGCCTTACACGTATGACGGTAGCGTACCCGCACTTACTCACGTTTTAATACTCTCTGAAATTGTTTTCGAAAGTCTACCAAAACAGAAATATATCCCAAGCATAATTGCAGAGGTGCAAAGTGTAATCAATTAAACTCGTAAGAGTAACTACTAAATCCTCGAGATTTCCATATCCTTATTTTTTGTGTGCAATCCAATTTAAAATCCATTTCATCTTCTATATGTCAAATTATCTGAAGAACCCATCTTCAAAGTATAACACATATATAATTAGTACAACTCTTCTTAAATATTCTAATAATCTTTTAAAATGCAAAGTTTCAATAGATTATGCTAATATTGTGTGTTGATAGAGTCAATGAACTGGACGAAAATTCTCACTCGACAACTTCCAAAGACAATGGGCCAGAAAAGAGAATCGGATTCTTTCCCGCAAATGTACACGATTTTTTCTCAACAGCACTTTCGCGTTTTCATAACCTTTTTTGACTCCCATTCTCGGGAGGATTGACGAGGATCTCACACCTCCAATCTGAGTTTCTCATGGGGTGCCAAGGAAACAGCGACTCGATCACACATTTTTTTTTCCTTTTCTCTCAGTTGTTCTCCTTATAAACAACTCGTTAGCACTAGTTAGATTATCGTGGTCCATGATCTTCCTCTCTGCTTGGAATTATGATGAAAAAGAGCTAAATGATACTTCGCGGATTCGCTCGTTTTTTCCCCGTTTGCCTCGTGATACTCCAAATCCTGATAACGACGCTCTGCAATTTCCGACTCTGTCCCCCTTTTCGATAAAAATCAATTTTAACCACTCAACCGTAAATCATGGGCTTAGTCAGTAAGTGTAGAAAGTCTTGGAAGCTTATTACTTTTATGATTTTGGAATTTTCTTTTGGTGCTCGCCGTAAATTTATGCTGTTCGATATATTGAATATTTATGCCGGTGAAAATAACAATTTCCAATTAACGTCATTTTTATGTAAAGTCTATTCAATGCCCAATTTTACGGTTTAGAATGACTAATTGCAAATAAGAATTTGACGCTTTGGAGGCGTCGATCAGACCAAATTGTTCCAAACGAATATTTTCAAAATTTTAATTTTATCTACAATTACACTCTTCAACAAAAAAAAACTAAAAACCGTGTTTTATGATTTCAAATAGATCTACACTAAAGCAGATAAAAATTATTTACACCTGCGGTCAAAAGTAAAAGTAAAAAGACTTTGCGATTGGACAATGAAAATGAGCGATGAAAATGAATTAGAATCGTCATGACGTTCTATCATTTCCAGATCTGCTGGAAAATCATGTGCCGAATTCAGCCTTTGTTAACCAGTTTTCCCATGGCTGGGATGCTCTTTTTTTCCGTTTTTATGCTTCCGCGTGTGTGCAGTTGTTGAGCAAATGACTATAAAATCGCATGAGATTGTTGAGCAATCATATTCAAGACTTAAATTAGTTGTTGCACATCGCGAAGGTATTGCGTTACATTTAGCGAGTTGACTGCGAGTGCAACCCCTTTTGTTCGTCTCAATTTTCCGCAGTTCACTCCGTGGAAAATCCAGCCTGTTGGATAAATTAAAAATTAAGGACGGGGTGTGATACCGAAGCACCGGGGGATGCTTCATCTCTCATGAATCTCTGACGAACCGAAAATTCGCTTTTCTTTAAAAACTCACACGAACGCACATACACTTTCAATTATTCCTCGCGTCTGCATTACCCACATTGCATTCCGGACAGGAATCCCGACTGATGAGACCCGTCGGATAAATAAATTAACTTGTCCGAAAGGACGGGTGTCTCTTTTTCTATCTCTCTATCTGTCTGTCTGGCTTCGCTCGCATCATCTTGGATGTGGACGTTCATTCATGAATGTGGACGTCGATTTTCGTGAAATGGCAAAGTGATCGCTTAACAGATATTTACTTCTTCCTAACAACCTTGCGAGCTCGGATATTAACATCATTCCGCGACGAAGATCACGTCTCTTACTTTTTTTTAATTTAGAGCGAAAACTCGGTTAATCATTTACTTTGGCATTTATTCTCGTGCAGTAGTCGATTCTGAGGAGTTGAGATGGTACATAAAAGCTCTAATTACATTGTTCCTAATTGCATATTTTATCGCTCTAGATAATACTACAATACTTTTCACTGTACAATTTATAAATACAAATCCATATACCAATGATTAAATACAAACTCTATCTTTTCATTTTTTTTTTTTTTTTTATTTAGATATTTAAGAAACTTTTAGTACGATTTTTGTGAAATCGGAGAGTAGTCTAAAATCTACAATGCTACGATTTTTCCTAAAAAATTGATCGAAATAGTTTATCATGATATAGGTAGGTATTGTTTAAATTATTACAGTAGGTATTAAATTCTCTCGATTATTTCTAATCGATACATTTTACCTCTGCTCTTTTGTACATGAAATAGTTGATAAAATAAGAGTAGACTTTAATCATTTTTAATTTTTTTTCACTAAAGTATCGTAACAGGCAATAGTTACGACTATTCTTACGATTTCTTTGTGCAAGTCATTATTGTACTAGTAAAACATAAGTTAAAATGACTTTAAAAAACATAAAAGTAATCTACATATACAAGTCCAATAATAATTCTCGCAAGTATATATAAGTATATAATTATATATAAATATGCAAAAAAAAAATAATGGCTTTAAGATTTATAATTTCTTATTATATTTATCACTCCAAAGTATTATGAATAACTTATAAGTTGCCAATACGACTGTCGGTAAAAGTTTTTTTTTAATCATACTATATTACTATTCAAATTAATATTTTATTTTATTTAAATATATAATTATCTTTGTATTTTTTATTAATATTTTCAAGTCGTAAACAAAGTTTTTATTTTTAATATTTTACAAATTATTATTGATGGATGCTAATGTACCCTGATATTCCAGTATTTATAGTAACAATTTAAATGATAATTTCAACATTATTATACATAATAGTGTATGCTAACAATAGTAATATTTACGTAAAGAACAATAACATAAATTATCTTATTAAACTAACAATGTTTAATTAAAATCAATAAATCATAAGAAATTATTTTTTAGAATATAATATTGTTATAAAACTATTTAATTAATTTTATATGTCTTATTAAAATATCAAAAATGTAAAATATAATTCTTAATTGATATGTAAAATTTTTCAAAATTTTATAATTATATAAAATATATATATTTTTCACAAATTTACGCAAATGAATATAATGTAAACTTAAGAATAAATTGTGATTTGTATAATGTTGATATAGAATTTATTATGGAATTCTCTGTCTCAATAAATTAGAAAATTAAAATGGAAATCTAGTAATATCCGTTGAATGAGCATAACTAATAAAATTATGATACTTCAGATACAATACGACACAATATTTATATTCAATTCTTATCGAAGCGATTTGACCTGTATTTATGTAATCTTCCTGTGTATTTATCAATCCAAAATTAAAATATCTTTAAGAGCAAATCTTCAAAATTAAGCACTAATATTTGCATAACTTTTTTTTATTAGAAAATTTGAACAATAGAGTTGTAAATTATTTTGTAAAGTTATAATATAAATTTATCGTTCGAAAAGCTATAATTTCTAATGTCTATGTAATATATAGGTGCAATAAGACTGATGTGACATTTTGAGAGTTGGAAGATTTATAATATTAAGTAAGCATATCCCTATAGTTTAAAAGTGATAAATCTTTTGAAGATAAATACGGTACAATATAAAATCTATTCATTAAACTAGATGGACTTAATAGGACATCTATTGATATCTATTATTTGCCTAATTGTATATTTGTATTTAAGTAAAAAAAAGTACCTCATTATTAATATTTAGGATACTGATCAATTAATCGGAATTTAACTCAAGCAGGAGACACGCATTATATGATTATTACTAATCAATTGGATTTACCATCTGTGTTTTATATCTTTAATAACATATGTAGAATTCATTTTGAATGTTTATCTACGCAAGCTTGCAATATTTATTTTCCAATATTTATTTTAATAAGATATACCTGTGTTGTAGATTTTCTTTTTAGCTAAATTTATATGTAATGAATGTATAATTAGAATTATTATCCGTATTAATTCTAATTATTATCCTTTCTTAAAATGCTGAAATGTAAAAATAGTTTCAATAAAATAAAGCAAACATATAATAAATATAATTTAAAATCTTCATATACTAAATTTTATCTAATATATAAATGCTGAAATATCAATGAATTGTACTAAAATAACAAAATTCAATATATTTCTCTAATAATGAAATGATTTGATTCACTCGATATTTTTCGTGTAAACTGTTTGTAGTTGGTATAAAAACATCAAATACTTAAAAAATTAACTACCTTCCTGATTTCAGAGTCGAATACACATTTACGAAGTTTTCATTCTGTGCCCAAGGTTTTTGAAAAATGATTTGACACAGTTAAATTCAATTTTAAAACGGATGCTTACATTTAAAATCAATAATTCATAAACGAATATTTTAAAAAAATTGGTCATACCCATGTTTGTTTATTAACGTAAAAGAAAATTTACGTGATCCTAAGGAAATTAAAATGTATTACATGCTTTTTTACGTATATTCGTAGAAATTTTGTATTAAAAAATGAAAGAAAATATGAGTATGGTGATATTCTGTGTGGTAGAAAACTTTTTATAATTTATTGAACAAACACACCTTACGATATGTTCGCAGTATTCTATTAATTTCATGGGTATTGACTATAAATTGTATTAAATTAACTACGAATAAAAATGTATTCAAATGAACGGGGATTAATGTCGAACTTGTACTAAAATCATATTAATTTCATTCTCCATCACTCGGATTTGGCTGTTTATAAAAGACCTTGGTAAAATCTTTAAAAAAAACCACTCAGTATGCCTGATCAGTAATGATCGATTATATTACGAAATTTATTAACATAAGTAGTTTTAAATTCATTACTTGCTACTCCCTTATCCTATAGTTCCAATGATGCAAATGTCCTTGAACTCGCTCACTTCTTAACAAGGAGGTCATACAATGTTGTTTGTGTTTGTGCTCACATGTACCTGTCGTACCTCCGGCCTTTTGAATTGGTAACCCGTGGAGCAAATTCAACAACAGTGTTGTCAATGTTGATGTATTGAGTACTTGCACACCTTGACGGTGTGGCTCTGTCTAAAATCCGATAATGGTATGATACACCGTGGGTATTAAAAAATGATCAAAAAAAAAAGTAGCACTCCATATTTAAAATAGTTCATAAACAATATCGGCAGTAAATCATTGGTCAAATGGTATTAGGAAAGTTGCAATTGCTGAAACAGCAACTGGTAAGTACACGAAGTGTGTAGTTTTAAATTTTGTAGTTCGTAACGGGTGGCATGTTGTAACTTGTATATAGTAAATTTTATTTCAAATTTTTTACATAGTCTTGAGGATAATATATTTATGTAGCACTACACAGGAATAAGATCCCAGTGATTTGGCTTAAATTTAGTTTTAGATAAACTTGGCTGTTAAACTAGGAATCAATTGTAAGACCAGGCGCTCATAAAATTATTTTGAGTCTATAAAGCAAGTACAGCTGTAAAAGATAAAATATTATCTGACCTTCTTCAAAACCAGATCGGACTGTTCAAGCAGAATAGAACAACGTTCTAACGTATTATTAACTTAAATCTTATCGATATTACAAACTATTGTAAAAGCACTAAAACCAGAAAATTATATTTACGTGAGATTTAAATTTCTAACGGCACAACATAGTGTATAATTTTTTAATTTGCAATATAAAGTATTATTAGTTTTATGTTTGAAAAATAATTAATTTTTATGTTGCATTGTTCAAAAATTAAATTTTTTTATAAAATATGATTTGAGTCAGTATTTTATTAATGAAACGATAAATAATCAGCATCGTATTATACTATTCATTCATTATTATAAGTCTTATATTAATTGTTAAAATAAATAGAAATTTTATTTTTAAAATATTGCTAATTATGGTATAATATTGATGAACTTTCGCGAAAAATTTATCCTGCATCAATTAATAAAAACTTTTGCTTGAAAGTAAAGAAAAACTATTGCTCCAGAAAAATAAAAAATAGACATAGGAGAAATGAATTTAATAAAATGTGAAATACCGAAGTATTTACGAAGCTAAATATAATTGGAAAAAATAATAAAAATTTGCTGGTGTTATAGTTTAAGATATTTAGAAGGTTTTTGGTACGGTAAATACAATTGCTCCGAACATGTTTAAGCTTTTCTAGGAACAGTCAATAGTGCGATCGAACAATTCCTTACAAGGTGTAGAAAAAATGGGAGTATGGAACTGGTGAAAAAGCGCATGCACACGCTGGCTCGGAATACTCGAGGATGAGGACGACGGGGACGAGGATGAGGACGAGGACGACAGCGTCATAGGGCCTCCAGTGCACCAGCTTCGTTAACCTAACGGTAAAGCAGCTGCGGAACAGAGAGGAACAGTGAGGAACAGAGAGGAACAGAGAGGAACAGAGAGAAAGAGGGAGAAGAGTGAAAATTGCACTTGAATCTAACTCTCTCTCTCTCTGTCCCTCTCTGTCGGTCTGCTGTGCAAAGTTATTGTCTTTGCCTTTTGCTCTGCCATCCTGTTTACAGTTAGGCCGATCGCAGGAGCTGTGCATTGTTTACTGTTGCACGTTGGACGCCATCGAGGAAACGGAACAGTGTTTTGCCAGTGTGTCGTCTCAATTACAAGGGTTACCTCCTCCTTACCGATACTTTATTGACAGGTAATTGATATTAAGCGAGGGCTCTATCATTACTTCCCAAAGCCGAATTACGTAGAACCAACGTTGAGATTCTTTCCACTGTTTACCTCTTACTTTTCTTTTACTCGAGCTATTTTTATTCTAGGATGAAAACTATTTAGATCAAGTGTGCACACTAGTTTCAATTACATTAAACCAAGAGATTAGGATATCTCAAGAAATTTAACAATGAGTTACGTATTTTGATTGATGGATTTAAATTAATTAAATAAAATAGTCAATAAAAATTAAATGACAAAACCCGCAATAGGTATATGTTTTTTCTTTGTTTATAGAATAAAAGGGCACGGCCGAGGCACACGATTAAGATCTTGTAAAATGTGGTTATCATTACAATCGCAGTAGGGATTATATCAATTATTTGACATTAAGCTAAAGAAGTTTTATAGTGCGGCTCCGAACTGACTGATTAATTATAGAAATAATTGTCTATTACCTGTCAATTTTCATTCAACGACGTTTAAAATATATTTGATATTTAAAAACAAACCTTTTAATTCTTTTTTCAAAGGTATATATCGCAATCCTTTTGAAAAACCGAATGATTTCAGTTTTTTAAATTATAAAATAAAATTCCTTGCTAGCAATATTTGAAATGGTCAAAAATAAAGAATGATAGCACGCGAAAATAAGAATTAAAAAAAATGATTATTTTTATTTTTTTACTAAATTCTGAATAATGGATTAAAGAAAAGCAATAAACTCATAACAAAAGTAAAAGTTTTGTAAAATATTCATTGACTTTAAATTATTTGTTCATGATAGATGGGTGAATATACGAGCTCTAGCAAATATCTGTTATACCGACAACCGCGATATTTACTACGCACACCATCTATCAAGCACCTGTCAGTGAGTAAAGTTTCAAAGACATTTCACAAATAATTGAAAGTACTTTACATTTGAACGTTAGTCGAATGGTCTCGGTATTCTTCCTCCCTTATATAAATTCATATTATTCTTCCCTACTTTTTACTGCAACTCAATATTTAATTAATTAATGATTTAACAGCATTGCAATTTTATTACAAGAATTAAAAAGAACGTGTGAAAGCATCACAGTATTGCTCAATTGAATTATTCCGAAGTTAATCACATTTTTTCGTGACACAAGTTAACATATTCCGATTAATGTAGCTTATTTTAAACACCAAAAATTCGCACAATATATTTGGAAATTGGAACATTGATATTCGTAGAAATTAATTTAAAAATCTTTTTCACTATTTATTGATTTTTGATCATTGAAGGTATAATAACATTAAAAGCCACTTGATCTACTACTATTAGAAAATATTTCAGTGATATTTTACTATGTACTATGGAATTCATTAATTAATATTATTTTTAAATTTTTAAACAAACATTATTAATGTTATTTAACGTTGTGTTAAAACAAACTTAATCAAACAACTTTGCAAATCAGATTTTACGTTTGGATACTTTTGCAACTTTACTTTCGATCATACATTAAGGATACACATACTCTTGACTCAATTTAAACTTGTTACAATATATAAAAAGGTACTAAAAAAAGGACCCAATAAAATATGCTTAAAAAATTGCAAACATAATTTAATTTTTTAATTGTATTAAAATATGGGTTTAACTATAGTATATAACAAAACATGCTAAATTGATAAACTGTTAACAAATGTTTGAATCCTTTTATAAAACTTACAAAATCAGTCTCTGTAATCAAAATCAGTTCCATTTGCAATTGGACTTGTCAATTGAAATGAGTAATCGTGTAGGTTTTACATCGTCTCTGGAATAATCTTCCATCGAAGATATATCACGCGGTAAATCCACGTAATTATGTATCGTGAATGAGATCATGAAACCAGAGATCGATACATTGAATGAAAACAACAGATGCACTAGACACGAAGAGAACTTTTATCGAAGGTCACCGACGACGACAGAACAATGGAGACAGACATCGAGTGGAGGCTTACAGAAGAGGACAACGCCAGCGCACGACAGAAAGTTAATGAAAAGGAAATCAAAAGGAAAGTTGGGGATTCTCCTTCGCTTTCTCCATTTTCATCTTTTGGCCATTTGTTTTCGTCTTTGTGGTTTTGACTTTTACTCCTGCACGGAAGTATTGATTTATAATAACAACACGCGCTTTTATCTCTTGCAAACCTGAACTTAATCCTTATTTCACGTATTGAATTATTTCATTCACGTAATCTCTAATGAGTTTTATTCAGACTAAAACAAACTAAACCCTTGTGTATGATTTTTTTATTTCTAAAGGCACAACTTTTATATGAAACTACATTTTTCACGAATTACCAATATAATATATTATATAATATAATTAATATGGATTACAAAATCAGTACGTTAAAAAATTTAACCAATTTGGAACTAGACCTAGATAATACAATTTTATGTTATTTCATCTTATTTGATAATTTTATTGAGGAATAAAAAAGGAAGAATAACTATTTATATTACTTAAAGCTATAATTAAACACTGAAAAAAATGACTTTATCAAAAATTGTATATAAAATATACCAAATGATAAATTTTTTCAAAAATTTTTCATTATAATATTTGAAATTTAATTAATCATTTGTTTATTTAATGAAGTAGCATTTTTACATAACTAACTCTTTAAATTAAACAAAGTTACCTAAAAGTCGAATAAAATAAAATAAGGACAAAATTCATATTTTTTTAATCGTTTACTTTTCTTAAAGGAATTACAAAATATTTAATGTTAACCGAATACATACCTTGTAAAAATATTGGAATTAATTATTTTTTTTAAGAATTTATTGAATTAATTGTCACGTCTTCTGATACATAAATTGAAAATTTATATTATCTTAAAATGTCGAGTTTTTGTTAATTGAAAATAATATTTTTTTTTAAATATATTGATAATTGAATACAATAAAAATGAAAAATTACATATTAAGTGAGATATACTGTTTTATTGTGCAGAGATGTACAGGCTTATCCAATCCCACGTTAGATACTTTCGCCAAATATCAAAACATGCAATGGCAATGTTTGATTGACTTAACAATTAGACTTGGAATTTGCTTTGTATCGGTTAAATAGGTAACAAAGTTACGGCCCTTCACTCAGGTTGGCAGCTGTCAATTCACGTAAGCCTGATAAGTTGAGTAGCAGCTCAGCGGCAGCGAGGAAATGCTCTTAAGGGCAAAGGTCACTTGGCGAGGACTATCATTGTTATAATATTGCTCGAGGAGTTCCCGGAGCCTCGGTGCAACTTCAGCGAGGCCGAGTGTGAATGTCCAGGATGTCTCCTGGAAGCCGGAAGCGATGTTGGCTCGCCGCAGGAAGTACCATTACAGCACATCACACCGCGCGAGTCCACCGGGGCCCGGGCCGCGGGCACCTCGACCCGACGTCACGGGCCCGGGATCGTCGGCTCCGTTTCCACCAGGTGATTCTGCGTTGTAGTGGCAAATCCTGCGTCGAAATACGGCGATGCTGACTGACGGAAATCCAAACCCTTCTCTGGTCCACAAATCAAAACTCCAGCCTTATTTATTTCCTCAAAACACGTCATTATTCGTATGAAACACTTTAATATCTTCACTGTTCAATATATTTCTCAGAAAAGAAAACTGAAACTTCCAGCTGTTTGTAAAGAGTCATAACAAATCCTTTCCGACAAAATTCAACGTGATTTTATCATCATTTACACGCAATATTTTTCATTCTCACTGACTTTATAAGTTATGAATCACAAAATTTCTTATCTTACCATTACATATTTACTTGGTTATAAAAAAAATTATTTTTTACACACAGAAAATAGAAATCTTCTTATTCATTATGAGAGTATTATTGTTTTAAATTCATGTTTTTTGCATAATCTAAGGATTTTTATCCTAAAGATGAATTTCAAGATAAATCTATTAAATGCGAAATTAAATTCAAATTGATCAAGATCTATGTAATTATAGATTTCAATTATAATTATTATTATAGAATTAAATAAATTTCTTGTAATTATAGAAAAATTAATTTTAGATAATTATCAAAGTTTTTCAAATAACAATAACAATAATAATATTGATGATGATAATAATAATATTACTAATAATAATAATAATTATTATTATTATTATTATTATTATTATTATTATCTCCGAATACAAAATTCTAAAATAAACATCAAGGTTTTCACTTTCAGTTGGTTGACTATTAATGCTTATCAGAAAATCCGTACAGGAAGGGAATATTTATGACGTCGATGTAGAATTTGAAATCGTGAGAACAAACACACGTAATCTATAACATGTTTTGAAAACTGCAAAATAATAGAAATTCAATTAAAAACATAGGTTGCCATTTTATTTTGGTGCATTTAAAAAATTTCAAAAAAATACTTTACACGTACTAAAACATACCATTACGTTTCTGCATTTAACATTAAATCCCTCATTTTTTTAAACTGTCAAGTTAAAGGTAAAAAACGATCATCACTATGAAAAAATAGCCTCTTGCCGCTTACATAAAAATTAAGCGGGACGTGTAACAGACTCCGAACAGGGCTTTAATCGTAAAAACAATCAAAAGTTTAGGAAGAGAAACACGAAAGCTCACTTTTATTATAGGAAGAGGAGAAAAGAACAATCATGTAGTGTAAATAAAAAGGTTATAGAGACTTTTTCGAAATGACGAATAGTTCTCGAGAGGAAGCACGACATTGAGGCAGAACAAGGAGGACAAGCCGGAAGCGAGATCATGCCCGATGATAAGGAAAAATGATGAGGTGGAAAAGAGCATCATTATTGCGCAACTCCACCTATTACAATACCAGATTTTTAAATCTCTCTCCTCTTTCTTATACCACATGCACTCGTATACTTTCTCTCAAATTTCAGGGTAATTGATAAAAATGTCCGTGGGTACTGATGATTGAAAATTATATGCCGTGCGTATGAGGCATAAATATAAATGACAAATGACATTGTCCCGTAAGTGAATAATTTTCTTGAATTCTATTAGTTTTTCGGTTTTTGAAAAATTATTTTTTACGCAACTATAAATGCAAAAATGTAAATAACAATTGATATTATAATCAAATATAATTTAATGGAAAAAAACAATAGAAGTAACCCAATAATATTTATAGATATAGATATTTTTGAGAATTTGCTGATACTTTCTGTCTTAATTCATAGATTAATTGATTGATTTTAAAGAAAAAAATTACTACAACTGTCAGCCGAGTCGAAATTGGACAAAGAAATAGCTAACTTTAATATCATTATCTTAGATTGTTAGAAAGATTGAATCTTCGTTATTGTTATTCGCGCTGCGATAAATTAATATATTGAAGACTTCCAAGTCCTTTCGACCAAAGTCCCTTGCACAATAACAAGTTAAATAACTTGACAAGTTATTAATGTCCTAATGCTATGTAATTGTGCATTTAATTAAGGTGTGTGGGAACAGCGGGAAAGGTTTTTCGCGTATCATGGAATTAAATTGAGTTCGTAATGGGGTATCAAGCGGGAGTAAGCCAACGGCGAACCGCGCCTGGCTCTTTAAATTATATCACCTAGAGGACTTGGGCTAATCTCTTCTCCGAGTCCACAAATCCGAAACTTCTCCCTCACCTCTCGGCTGCGCAATTTCCAGAGGCTTTTCCACCGGTCGCCGATAAATCCGCAAACTCCGGGTGCGCCGAAACTGCACCCGCACGCTCTCGTGCTCCCGGGGCATAAGCTCGGTGGCTGACGCCCTTCGGGGCTTTCACCCGGGTGAAAGTCCGGCCTTACGGTCGGTCCTAATTCTAATTAACCGCCTCGGCATCGACGGATTGCCTTATACCGAAATGTGCGGGCGTGGGAGGGACGCGCCTCTATTTTTCGTGATCGACGCAACGATTCTCCTCTTAATCCGTAATGAGCGAATCGTGTCTGATTCGCTGTTATCGCTCGGATTTTCTCTGGGAGTGCGGGGGTTAATGGGGTTTTCGGTAGTTTCGGCGAACGAACTTGCCAAGAACAAGGAGCAAAGAAGCACGAGTGAACCCTTGGCACTAAACGTAAATTCTTGGATCCTTCGTTCTCCGATAAAACCGACACAACAGACGAGACCCGTCGAAATTATTTTTCTCATCTAAACCGCTCTAATGAAAGGGGCTAATGCACTCAGCTGGCAAGTTTTCAAATGTCAGTGCAGACGGATTTTAATTTCCATTTAATTTCAATTTTATTTTTTTAACATCGATCGAGTAAATCTATCCAATAATATTCATTTTTGCGCTTTCAAAAAATTGAAAATAGCTCTCAAGTTTTAAGAACCTCATTATCCGCACGTTCAGATTATTTTAAAGAAATAATCGGAAGTTTTTAAATATAAAATAATCAAGAAAAATATGTTTATAATAATCTGCTAACTATTTATTGCAGTCAAAAGGTCTCAACTCATGTTGCATATAAATACAATGCATATTATTGATATTTACAAGCGGAACTAGTTTCAGGAAATTCAAAAAATTATTAATTTCTTGCATACGATATTTTTTAAATACTTAAAAAAATAGGCCAACCGACATAATTTCATATTATTATTAGCCAATACAAGCATTTAGAGAAAGCAACATAAAGTCGTTTAAACATATCTAATGGAATAATTAGTTAATTTTCTTTTTACCAGTGTACCTCATTACACTATGGAACGTTATGGAACTAAATAGATTACTGGTTATGTTTGAATGATAATTATTCACACTAAGCTGTGGAATTTAAAGAAAATGTTTCATATTATATATTATATTTTTCGTTTAAATGACACACATGTATTATGTATTACAATTAACATCGTTCGATATTTCTTTAATTTAAAAATGTTTATTTAATTTGAACTGATGATTAATTTGAATTTCTTTTCAGAACTTTTATCCTTCTTGATCGTTGCATTGATCGAAATCGAATATACAAAAAAAAATGTAGCGAAGACAATTTGAACGAAAATAGGAATTCTAGCGGAAAAATGACACTCAATTCTCATGAGTCAGAAGAAAATGATCATCATCATCTAGTGCAAATGAAGAAAAATCGTTTTTGCATCTCCAAGGTATCCAAGGGAGGTCCGGTGCATCTGTGTAGGTTTCGCGAATAAAAAGTGTGATCGGCTTAGATGTGATGTTCTCGATAAGGGGATAATAAAGAGGAAAGATGACGAGGCAGAGCGAAACAGATCTCGGAGGTCGGAAAATGGAGGTTATCGCACGTCGGGTCGCGCGATAGCACCGCCGGAGGATGAAAAGCCGTTCTGCCAACGTAATATCCTTTCGGGGAATAAAAGATGGAAGGAGGCAGCAGATGAGTCCGAGACAAAGAGGAAAAAAGAAAATTCGCGCGTCGACGCTCTTGGCACTGTGATAACCGTCGGGACCGTTATAATGCTCGGGAAGCCTCTCGACGATCGACCGGCATTTATCAATTTTTACCTCGGATCCTCATTTGGTCGAGCCCTTGGGACATTCCCTGTCACTGCATCGACTTTTCCGAAAATTTTCTGCAATTGTCAAGGAGTTCCCCGAGTTTCATTTTACCAGCTACAGTCAACATTTGCCCAACTAGGGAAACTGTACAATTGTACACGTGTGAAAAACCTCACGATTTACGTCACTCGCCAATGACAATAAAATTTATTGTACGGCTTCGCGAAATCGAGGTTCACACCTGCAATCCCAATTCATTTAATCGACATCTTTTGCAAATACTGTTTCACTTTTCATTACATTTAAATGTAATATTAATTTGTATTTGATACAATTCTTGGTTAATTGATTTTTCTAGAGTGGTTTATTTTGAAAAAAACCTGGTAATTATTATTTTTTCCAAAATATTTAATCTGTTACAAATAAATCTAAATGCGAATGAGAGGTAACTGTATGGATAAACGATGACTGATAACTGCTTAATGGCTTATTTTACATGTACTTTAATTAAAGAACGATCCAATAAACTAAGCGTCTCAAAAATTATAATTGTTTATTGTATTTTATACGTTCTTCTATTATTAAAAATTGTCGAAAATGTATCATTATATTTTTTACATTTTTAATGGTTGAGATGAGGCTCTTGATTTGGTGAATTTTTGATAAGAGCGATTTGTAATTTGTCATCCAAAATATTGTCCATCACCCGAAGGTTCGAATAAGCCAATAAAAATAAATTGTTCTTGTAGCTTAGTTGAAATTGAACTGCAAGGACATTTAACATTTGACCCAGAACCATCTCGTTTATCTCGCAAAATCCCCAAACTTTGTTGATGAAACGGAAGTGAATGAAGGTAAAAAAGGAGAATAAAGTACCCGAGGAAGATCACCAAGTGAAGCGGCAAAGTCTAAAAAGCAACTAATTCCTGGGTTGATGATCCGATCCACGGGTTGGAGAGTCTCGAAGGGGTTGCCTAATGGGCCCCAAATTCCCGATCGAACTCCAAAGAAGCTCGATTACCGAATAATTTAAAAGAATCCTCGCCAAGAGCTGGGGGATGATTTACTTTGGGCAAATTGCTACCCTCGGCACTGCGTGCGTTTGGCAATTTGTGTAACGGTAAAGTCGTCCGCTCGCTCGGGAAATAGACATTGTTGCTGGATAGAACAACCGCTATCGCCTCGACCTCGCGTTCGGCCTCGGCCTCGGTTTCCTCGGCTTCCCGGCTTATCTCGCTCCCCCATCGCTCAAACGCAACACGCGTTTATTTGCGTCGGAGCGACTTTCCTTCCTGCAGACGCCAGTGAATCGAGGATGATTTCGCGATGCCGCGATGCCGCGATACCCCGCACACGCGCACGCGCACGCGCACCAATGACGCTCGGGTCCAGGAGGCAGCAGTCGAATCCGTTGCTTCCCAGCCAACACTTTCCGTCAGTCCAGTCTTCGACTTCTTGCTGACCCTTCGATTTAATTGGCGTAGTGCTGGACCAATTGTCGCTTTCCCCATTCCCAATCCCAATTCCTTACCCAGGTTCGTAACCAACAGACGCTGCAACAACAAATCCCGTGAAAAAAATTAAAAAGTAATCGAAATACATATCCTCGTACTCTTTTGCATACAAATGATGAAGTAGGTTAGCCTTTAATGGGTATTTAACAATTGGTTCAGGTAATACTCAAGGACACAGATTCAATCTCCTACCTTGTCAACGTTTGCAATTTCTTATTGCAACTCCCCGGTACTTTGATAAGTGTCGCTGTTGATGGCGCGACAATAAAATGTTTACTCTTTGATCAAAACTAAACTACGCAACCAAGTTTCTCTAATCATAACTTGGCTGCTATAAAACTGGTCACTCCATTATAGATAAGTCTTTTTTTAATACATATTCTTAGACGATTCGAGTAATTGCAAAAACGAGAGCGACAATCAGGATCAATGATCACCTCCATTTAAGAACGTCTTAGATTCTCATTTATTTATGCAAATTTATGTGTTAAATTCCAATATCCGATTAAACTTAATTAATTGTTTTGAATTATATTTTAAGTATACATCGCAATCCATCCGGTGTTTCGTTCTCCGTTCCATCTGACATAAACATTTTAGATGTAAATTCAAAATAATTAATAATTCATCAACTTTACTAAATATAGGAACATTGACAAATATTTTCAAGCTACCTAATTTAAATATACTTTTCGTTTTTCAATTCAACGGAAGAAATAGTTGTAATTATAACTATACAAAATTATTATTAATTTAGATCTTAATTTCTACTTTAGTTATTCAAGACGATAAAAGATAATTGTCATATTTTTTACACTAAATTTCTAATTGTAATGACTTACTTAACTCAATTATAATAGCCAAATGAGCCTACAAATATATATAATTCATATTGTGCTAAATTCATCCGATTTAAGTGGCAACATTTAAAAAAAAATTTATTCAAAAGATTATTAAAACGGAATCCCTCATTATCATTAAATATAAGTCATAAATAGACAAATTATTCATTATCGTAAAAATTATGTTTTACAATAGATGTTCATGTTAACAGATTAATGATTTGTGAAAGTTAAAACAGTATACACTTCAAATTTTTTTTTTTTTTCTTCAAAATAGTATTTTCAAATTTTTTAGATAAAATATAAATTAAAAAAGATGAACGTAATTAAATAATAAGCTTCTAAATATCCATTGCATTTCCAAGGTTCATTATTGCATGTAAATACAAAGAAGGAATAATAACCGTAAATATAAAAAGTCGTTATAACCTATTGTGCAAATCAAATGAGTTGCACAATGAATGGGAAGTTTGAAGTTTTTCGGACAAGCAAATTCAATTGTTAGCTAGAAATTGTTCGTGGTGCATTACATCCAACCCAAAACCTTGCGCATTTTCCCCAGAACTATACTAATCTTGCCGCAAGTATTTCGTGCTCGTGCTTGCGTACTTCCTAGTGAAGCATCTGCTTGGGTTATCGTTGTGGTGCTGTTTAGAATGCTGGACCACGTTCCCCACGGCGAGCCAGGAACGTCCTGGACGTATCTTCTGGCTTCCCCGAGATGACATTCCCCAATGTCCGAACGGACTCTGACACCCGTGCGACCCCACGAGGTTATCACTAATCATGCCTATGCAAAGTTAACGTGTGCACACATTTCATCGTTTGCGACAGCTTACAGTTATATGTCTTCGGTTTGATTATCATTGCAAAAACTCTCTGTAAGTACCAAAAAAGATTTTAAAACACCTGAAAGATGTTATGTTTTATTTTAAGCCCCTCATTCTTTTCTTGAATTTAATTAATTAATTATGTGAAAATTCGAAATAAAGTTTAAAGTTTTTATGTTTATTCAATTTAATTCATTCTTATTAAAAGTACTTTTATAATTATACTAAAATACGTAGTCATGTCAATTTATTGTTTATTTGTACATTATTTACAAATATTAAATATATCATTTAAGAATTTCATATTTCTATATTTATTTATAATAAAAATTAAATACCATTTAAAAAAAAAACATATTTCTTTTGTATTTTCTATTATACGCTGTCCAATGGCACGTTTATTAATTATACGCTTCTGTAGTTTTCAAAAAAATATCATTCATATTTTTATAAAAGTAATAAGTTTACTGATATTATTTATAATTTTTCAATTTAATTACGAAAATATGACATTCTACACCATTAACATAATATACATGTTCATAACTCATTCATCATAAATTATTATTCATTCAAAATAAATTAATTCAACTTACTCAAATAAATTCTCGTATATATCATGAAAATCTAAAATATTCATGCGTTTAATAAATGTTATATTATTTTAAGAAACAAGTCCCTTATTATACATATACAAGGGACTTGCTTCGTTTATAATAAACAATATTTATAATAAATAAATTAAGTTTATTATTAAATACTGTAATTAAATAAAAAATTTACATAGTTAAGTATCTTCCATGATAATATTGGTATAAAAATATATAAAAGTATTAAGTAACTACTGAGTAATTATGTCTTGTATCTGAAATTTATAAAAATCTTTGTAATTTTGAATAATATCATTGGCCAATAATTACATGCAATCAATTATAAAAATTTTGATATTTTTTAAGGTAAATTCACTTTTTTCAATAAAAGAGATTAAAATTCATAAATTGTTTTAAATTTAACATTTTTTTTATTGTAAAACACAAATTTATAGGAATAAACTTTTGAAGGACGTGGTAACAGCTGATATATTATCATATTTTGAAGTAAACATATTTCAAAGAAAATAAATTTTTATTTACAAAAATGCAAATATATAATTATTTATTGACTCTATTAAGAAATTTTCCGATTTATGGACTACGGTATGATTTTCTGATAAGCATAAAAAATTAAATATACAATTAATAAAGTACAAAAATATATATTTGATGTGATATGTTGAATAATATAATATATTGAATTAATGAACATAACGAAAATATAAATCATATTGCTATAACATTTTAAATCGATTTAAAATAGTATTCTTATTAATTTTCCCTATTAGTATTCTCTATTATTTATATTAAATATTTCTCTTATATTATTATCTAATTGCATTTATGTATTGATTAAAATCATGTATTTCGTTGACAAAAATTCATTACATAAAATGAATGAAAAAAGAAAATTATTAAAATTTATATATATCTTTATATATATGTATATGGGGAAAAGATTAAAACTTGAAAAATAGTTTCTTATTTTTATGAAATGAAATCAATAAAGTAAGAGAAGATCACGAATTATTTGATGATTAAGGAACACTTTTCGTCCATTGATAAGCTCGTATTAATTATCATAACTATTTATTTATGCCAACTCATTTATTTGTGCTGATTTTATTCGATTTTTTATTAAATCACGTTGTAATTTTTATGCTTTCGAGTACAGCGATTCCAGTTCTATAAAAATCAAATTTACGTCTACTAATTTTACATTACTTAATATAGTTTAATTAAGACATTTAAAAAGGGTTGAATAATTATAGCTATTGAACTGAACTGATACGAAAAACGTTAGAGAGCTTTAGGGAATTATTTGCAGCAATTAAAGAGAAAGTTTCACGAAGAGAATCTTTTCCTCACTTGGAAAGATATGAAAAGAAAAGGATGGATAGAAAAGGTTCGTCGGTAGGAATTTGCATAATTTCATAGACGTTTATTAAAATAAGTTTCCCTTTAAAATACCTTCTATAATGCACAGGAATATAACAGTTATATGAATTTTTGAAGATTATCATCGGTTTTACAATTTAAACCACAATGAATGAGATTTTGATATTGTAAGAATAAAAGAAAATTGAAAAGAATTTCATTTGCTTATGGATTTTAAAATTAAATTTATATTTAAAAAATTGAATTTAAGCTGTACCGGAAAGAATGAAATAACAAACTCGAAGAAAATTTTCATCATCAAAGATAATTCTTCATGGGAATTTCTAGAAATAATTGCGACTTGTAAGCATTTACGAATTTTATGTGAAAATATAAAAATAAATAAGTAGGTAAATAAAAAATATCAATGATAAAGAATATAGTAAGAAAGAAAATGCTGCCAATATCGATGATGACATATCGTAATTAGGCTTGGGAATAGTGCCGAGGTGAAGACGGAGGTTAATTACGTTAAAAGTGATACGAGTTCGAAGTGTCGACACCGATGCATCAAGTACCACTTGACTCCGATCGGCGAGGAGACACAAGGAAGGGAGTCACGAAAGGAGTAGCGGTTCTCCCCTGCCCCAGGAATCCCAGGAATACCTGGGTATTTTCAGGAATGGCGATGAGATCTCGAGTGCCCGAGGACGAGTTGGCAGATTGCGCGAGGAGCAAGCGGTCACCCGGACGTCATCACCCGTGGGACTCGGGAAGCACCGGGACTCGGGGCTAATTAACTATTTAATGACACCGGAGCCGAGGTGCGCTAAACCCTCGAGGCAGCGGAATGTCACCGACGCCAATTTCCCCTTTTTTTCCAATTACCCGCTGCCTGGGGCAACCGGAGACCGAGCCTCAACCCACCGAGAACGCGTGGTACTCGAAAAATATTAAACCTCGCGGTCGACCGATTGCTCGCGCTTTTGCGGTACCAAAGGCCCTCCCTCGCTCGTCGATTAATGGAATGGTTTGCCTCATCCCCTTTTCACCTCCCCCAGCCCCACCTCCGCCACCGGCCGCCGTACTCCAATGGTAATTGCACATTACGCGATCGATACCTCAAGTTCATTTTCCGCGAGACACTTGCGCCATTCTACTTTCCGAGAGCTCCGTTTCATTAGGACTCGATAGATTCGGTCTACAAGCGGTTATAGACTTTGAACGATGCTTCAAAGGACCAATCAGATTTAAACTTAAGCACACGGATTTCTCTGATCCTCCTTTCGAGTAATACAACATCTCATTTTGTGCAGATTCTGAGATTTGTAAGCGATCCATTAGAATTAAAAAAAAAAAAATAAAAAAAATATTCTTTCATAAACGTGATCGATGCTTGAGAACTAAGTTCGGGCATGCAATATAAATTATTTCGTCAACGAATTTCCAATTACAAAATAATGGAAAATTAGGTCTGTAATCCTATTTGTTTTTTCTTGTTTTTTTTTTGTTCCTTTGACGTTTTTTCTTTATATTCATTAAACGAAATGAGTAACACGACGTGTTTTCTTAATTGCTTACCCACAACACAGACATATTTACGAGAACAAATTTGTTTGCATTATTTATAAATCTACTATTGGGCCGAACAAGTTTTTAGGTTTCATTTTAATTACCGTCACTTGAATTCCCTTGTGCACTATATATTTAAACATTAGATACTTTCTTTTAAATTAAAACATTTTTTTTGTATAATTCACATATGTAATAATTATAATTATACAAAATATTTCAAGTATTTATATGGTAAAGCTAATATTTATCAGAAATGAATATTAATTATTACAAACACTTTTAAAGATCATTGAAATAATAGTGAAATGGTATATTAAATATAAATAAATATTACAGAATACCATGCACATAATTAAATACGTATTAAAACTTGTTAATAAATTATTTGTACTTTTATTACCACAATAAAGTTTCAACATTTTAATTTACTTTTTTGATAAAACCACATTTACCCATATTTAAGAATTCAATAAATTTCTTTACAATTAAATAATTGTTAATTTGACACGCAAATCATATATTCCAAATTGTTTGTGAGTTTCAAAAAACAATTAAAAAATTTTTAAATAAATAAATTTCATTTATAAAAATATTTAAAATATTAACAATGGATCATTTTTAATGTGATGAGAAAATTTGTAATGAGAAAAACAATACCAAATTAAATTATTACCGCCTCACTTTAGAAATAATTGTTTAATTTTTCATTACTATTTTAGTGTGCTTTATTTATTTTAATATAAATCATAATGTACTTCATTAATATAACTTCTGATAACAAATAGCACAATCATCTGAAGTTTTATACGTGTAATTCAAAAATTGTAATTCAAATCAAGACTATGAGATTGAAATTGCATACCCGAATCGTATAATTACAATTTTCTTCATTATACGTGTAATTTGTCTAGTTTCGTAACTGAAATTCACTTTAACTACCTTTTTCTTATTATTCTTTAAAAATAGAGCATATAAACATTAGAAAAATGTAAGATTTTTACTTTTGTATGAGCAATAATATTTACATTTTTTCAATATAATTTCTTAGAACGGTTTTTTTAATTTGTTTTCCATAGACTTTCTTAATTTTTAAAATTAAAAATTTTTACTACTTCAATTTAGTTCATGATTGACATAATGTTGTACAATATATTATTAGTTTATAGAATTATTTGATCGATAAGACGATTCTCATAATCTGAATTAGTACATCTTATATTTTTCAAAATAAAATCAATACAAATACTGTTTGGCACAAAGTAATAATACTTCCGGTACAATTAACTCATTATCCTGACGCAGAAATCATCTGCATTACTTCCGGTGTGTTACACTTACGCTGCGTTATCGAAATTGTCAACCCGTCGCGGATGCGTGATTATAAAAAAAAAGCGAGTTTCATCGTAGAAAGAGGAAATTGTTTAAAAACTTGTTTAGAGTCTTACGAACAGAAACAATTACATCGCTCCGTCAACAGGACAATTATTATGTTCTCCTCGTTTTTCTGGTCCTTTGTCAAATCATCTTCAATTATCATGAGCTACATTGTGTGTAATTAAGAATATTATGCAAATTGCTTATTTTTGAGACGACGTAATATTTTCAGTTTAAATTAACTCAACTTTATTGTTTAACATAAGATATGACCATACATTTTTTAGGCATTAAAAACATAAAATTAAATATTATCTATGAATATGTTTGCATTTTATCAGTACATTAGATTTAAAAAAAATACATAATGAAGAGCATAATTTTTCAATAATTTATTAAAAAAAAATATTTGACTAAAAAAGAGTTTGTTCTTTGTAATGCCATTAATCAAATGAAATACTAATAAATGCACATGTATATAATTTCGGATTTCTAGGATAAAATTGGCATGCTGTTTTCTTTAACATTTATAGAAAATGATTTAGAATAAATAAATAATCAAGTTTTAAATGAAGAAGCAATTTTATTTTGGTGAAAATATACGTAACGAAGAAAATTCAGAATAACAAGTGGATTGGCAAAACGTGGATGCTTCAGAAAACAAGGAAGTAATGCCGCAGGGTCAATGATGCAATTATTCCGTTCGTTGGTGATAAACTATCGGACATAATCGTGTAATGAATTTAATGAATTTACACGCGAGTATACGTTTTTATGTCTGTATTTGGATCTACCATACATCCTGAAATATACCGGACACATATTGCGATATTAAAAATCAGACCGATGTTTTTTCTCATTATTCCGGAGTACGACGACCACAAATAATAAATATTTTGTAATTCAACCAAAAAAAATCTTAATCTGAAATTAGTTTATCAAGAATGTTTTGATTGTTTAACAGTAATTTTATTATTGAAACACAAGCTTCCTTAATTTAAAAAATCGGTATTTTATATTTACACCTGAAATTTCTTCCTCAATTAAGCGGTTTAATGGACCAATTGTGGATGACATTTTACTCATTACTTTTGTAAAACGCTCAACTTATAATTGAATGAATATGAATAAATTTTTGGTAAGTTTAAACTTTATTGAACATTATTTATATTTCAGCTTTTCATTACTCAAATACAGAATAACGCTCATCGTAATAAAATTAAAATAAAATTAACTACAATCATTATTAAATATATATTCCAACCGTGTATTGTCCATGTGTACATTCTTAATTTTTGACACAGTTGCATTACCACGCCGTGTTTTCAAACTAAGTGTAAAATATAACTTTATAGGTACTTAAAATAAACTTTAAACTGTATTTGCAAATGTTCGAAAACTATAATAAATTTAAATACGAATATAAATCATTAGGTAGAAAATGTAAGTGCACAAACATTCATACAATGTTTTAGAAGCATCCCACATAATGGTAAAAATTGTTGGTATTACCAGCCACGATAATAGTTATGTTTGAGTAAATAAAAATTTAAACTAAAAAGTACACGAAGGAGCTTTTAATTTAATGTATGAAAATGAAAGATTACCAATATTGTTTAAAAAAAACTAATGAAGTAATTTATAATTTAAAATAAACATTATTCTTTAGCAAGTGTGTATATATTATGACATTGAAAGACACATTAAAAATAAAAAAACTAATGAATATACTTTTAGAAAACTATAAAATACGAAAAAGACTATTTTATAAATATTTAAAATTTAATGTAAACATATGTTGATCTATAGTATTAAAATTAAAAAAAAATTAGTCTGCAATAATTATTTTTTCTCTATACTTAAGATTTAAAGTAACTACTTACACAAGAATATAATGATACTTGTGTCTCATTTCATGTAAAATTAAAAAAATATATCATTAATAAAAATGACAACGTAAGTCATGGTGACTTAAATTTTTTTGCATTTTAGTGGAATGCAAGCTTGACCATATTAATAATTATACTTACATTTGTTCTTTAAAAGTTTTCGCGTCATTATGAAAAATCTAAGTATCTTGAAAAAAATAATTATGCCTTGTAATTATATAGTTATATATTATGATAATATGGGAATGCATTTAAAAACGTATTTCTATAAATAACGTAGTACTAAAATACAATATAATTTTCAAATACTGAATTATTGTTAAGCTATTTACATATTAAGTTGTAAGTTGTATAAGATATAAAGTATCAAAATATAATGAGGAATTTTTGCAATAAATTAATTAAAATTAATTATAATGAACTTTAAAAGCATTTTATTTAGTGAACATTTTGTAGTTAAACGTTTAATTTTTTTTATTATTTTTTGTATTGTAATTTGATAAATTTTAAACTGGCTACGAAAAAATCAGTAAAATGAAAAAAGTGATAGTTATGAAGAAAGAAGCGTAAATTTTAAATTAAAATTTTTTATTAAATAAATAATAATAACAATAATAACTTTACAGTTGATTTTCGTTTTAAAAATTTCAATTATAGCAGACAGGCATGATACGATTATTTTAAACAAGAAAAGCACTTGTAAGAAATGCATGGTTTTTGAATTTTTATACATAAAATTAATCGATAATACAATGAATAACCAAAATCCACATTATTTAGATGACCGTTACAAAGTTATTATAAGTAAGTGTTACGAATGTTGTAAAAACGCTGACCTAACAAAATTTAATAGTTTTTCACACTCACTATAAACATTTCAATAATTTATAATATTCCGAAAAGTAGTACAATTTCTTCACCTGTTACACTATAGTCATAAAAGTTAAACTAAAGCACCCGAGTTTTAATCAAAATAGAAAGGCAAGAAGATCAATAAAAAGTCAATCGATAATAATACAATCGATACAATATATAGTCCTCCTTACGTGAGTTAGCCAAACTTTTTATGAAAATTCACGAAAAGATACTTTGGATCCGTAGATAATGATTATCTTTGGAGGAGGAAAAAGCAGCAAAGGAAAATAGACAGACTGAACTAATCAGGCCGTCGTAGCCAACTTTTTCCCCAAGTTTTTTCGCCAAACGAACGATAACTGACAGATTATATTCCGCGAACAGATGAGTTCATTTCATTTCATTTCTTCCGTATACCAAAGATGGTTTACTCTGTCTTTCTCGTCAAATGCGGTAACGGGATCAAAAGTCGATTGGTCATATCTAAACGACATGAGCAATTGTTAATTTCGATGTGACGTTTAGCGGTTGACGTATAAGTTTACCATGTTTGATTTTCTATTTAAAAAAAAAAACAAAAAAAAAAAACAATAATTCTTGTCTATTTCATAATTCGAAAACATACATTGATTGATTTCAAATAATGTGAACAGTGGATTCCTTACCATTTGCATGAAGCATTAATTTAAACATAAGCATTTAAGTCAAATAATGACAAACATTATTTAAAATTATAAGCTTTTCAGAATTACAGTCTATAATTATGATGCAGAAATTAAAGGTAAATAAAATAAAAAACAGGTTTTTTAAAAATATTTTTCATTATATAGTATAGCATTTAATTATTATGTTTAATATCACTTTAAAAATATGAAGCAACATTTATAAAAAATGATTATACATTATAGAAATTTTTTAATGTACCTTATTAGCATAAAAAATAAATTAAGAATATAAATTAATAACACTGACATAAATCACCATTACTACAGAAAATATTAGTCATCATTTTTTGCGTGAATAAAGTGATATTTAATGCTTACAACATCCTTCGTAAAAACATTAAAATATACTTCAAGTTGCGAATTTTTTCACTGTGATTTTTTATATTTTTCTTTGTTATCTTGGAAATTTTTTTAAAAATATTTATTTTTGATTTAAAAAATACTTTTTATCTAAGTAATAATAAATTGCAAATTATTCTATAATACTAATTATATGAATTTCAATACATTAAATGTTTGAATTTCATTCCTAAATGAAAAAAAGTACTTAATTTAAACGAACGTAAAACATTTAACAATTTCAAAAACCTGTTTCCTAATTTACGATAAAAAAAACTATCTTTATTATGAACTAAAGAAATAAATGCATTTATATTTGACAGTAAATATCTAAAAATGAGTGCGAAAAAATGTTAGCTTAATATTTCAAGTGATCTACCAACACAGAGAATTAATAATTGGAGTTTTAAGCTATCAAATTAAATAAAACCTGTAAATCCATATTGCATCTTAAAGTGGCTTATGAAATTTGTCCTTCTCTATAATTTTATTGATTAAAAAATTTTTTTAATACATTTATATTTATATAGAATTAGTTCTAGATAAATTTTAGTTAACCCCTTTTTCTACTTATTAGAACATAGCTCTAAATTAATAAAAATGATCGATATATATATATATATATATATGTATATATTTCGATCATTTTTAAATCAATTCCCTTTGTTTTAATCAAAGGAGATTAACTCTTGTTACTACAGTATCATTAAGTAATTTATAGATGGACCGGCACAAATTATCAATTACATTTAAATTTAACAATACTGAAATTCAAAATATTTTCAATTTTCAGAAATTGCCTAAGAAAATTAGATTTTCGTGTAAAATTTTAACGTAAAATTTCATATCTAAATAAGATAATATAGATTAACTTCTTAAATAAATATCTTTCATAATTGTAATGTAATTTTACATGGGAATTATTATATAACAAAAAACAGTATTTGAAAATTACTACATTCATTTAGTTAAGATCTTTATTGGAATATTAGACTTTCAAATAAATATATTTGTAATTTAAATTCATTATTTTAATTTTGTTGAAGTTTGCTTTGAAAAAAATCTAGAAGGCTTAAAGTATTTTCTAGTTTGTAAAATTATACTGTACTTGAATATTAACTAAAAAAATAAATAGTACTTTTATGTTTGCATAAATAAATTATAATAATACAGATATATATTTTAAAATTGAAAATTCATTTTTTATAATGTGAGAAGAATTATTGAAATGTATACATAAAAAATGAACATAAAATAAGAAAAAAGCAAAAAAAAAAATAATGAAAAACAAATGACAACAACAATAACAATAGCAAGCACCACAGCAACAAGAATATCCATAATATTGATGATGATGATGATAATAATAATAATAATAATAATAATAATAATATAATCATAATAATAACGATAATACTAATGATGATAATGTTAAAGATAATATTTAACATTGAAAGAATCATTAGTATTTAAAAAAGTAGCAATAACAGTAATTAAAAATGTTCACTTTTGTTAATGAGTAAATTGAATAACTACTTTTGAATCCTTATTTGAATTGAATAATAAATAAATTATATATAAATAAATAATTATACATTTCGGTTATGTCAAGCATTAATTTCTCTCACTCTACTCTATAAACAACAATTGTACAGACTCATTTAAAATATTTAATAAAGCGAGTTGGCTAGAAACTGAAAACAGAATGAGCCGCTGGGTTCGATGGGCACAACTCGGAGGAGAAATGTAGAAAAAAAAACTCGTATGTCGACCACCTCGTTAACAAACTCATAAATGTAACGAGCTCTGGCCCATGCCTTGCACGCGACTAGGTTTTCCATTTTTCCACTTTTCCGGCGTTTTAAGGACAATGTTTGCACGCGCCTTCTGTGCGTGACCGACCGCTCGATATAAGTTCCGAACTCGAGTGGGAAATTTTAATAGCTGGCATCCAGGATCCAGAATCCGAGTCATTGGAAATTACAGTTTACCGGTCTCCCATATGCGCTAAATTTAATGACTTATTTATCGCATTTTCCGAGGAGGCGAACTTTATCTCTCGCAATAATGTTCTGCTTATTTCATTTAATGCCCCCTGTCTTTTTTCATTCAATTTAATACTTCGTATTACCTTTCGTACACAATTTAATTATTTTCAGTTATCTTGCAAAAATTCGCAATGCGTGCAATAAACTAATATAACGTGTTTGTACTTTTTTTGGAGTGACAACCAAAATTTATCGAAATATTTTTACTAATTTTTTACCGATTAAAGGGTATTGAAGAAAGAATTATTCTACGTGTTTGTCAAAACTTTCATCTGACATTTGTCTCTGCTTTTTAATTCATGAAAATTGGTTAACTGTTCCCATTAAGCTGGACTTTAAAAATAACTGATTAACCTAACTGCATTCATCGTATTACCTAAATTTATACCATATTTTTTGTCCACAAATAATGACTGCCTAATAATTATTTACCAATAAAGCCATTAACTACATTAAATACTTTAAATTTTGACAACATTATATTTTGGGATTAAAATAATATTTTACTTACTTAAAATATCTCTTGAAGATTCAGTTTTAATTTATCACCAATTACTCAAATAATTGCATATGAATACTCGAATTCTTTAGATTAATTTGCTTTGATAAAAACCTTTGCATAATTGAAAATACTAGTTTTCTGTAAAAAGACCTTATTAGTCAGTTATAAAAGTAATTATACTTTTATATTGCACTTTTTTGATAACTTCTTTAATATTCGCTTACCCTAGCCCACAGTAAATGATTATGTTTTCAACTATTATCATAAAAATGAGAACTTAAGATAAAATTGTATGCTTTGAATTAAATTGTACTTGTTTTACTTGTTTTTTTTTTTTATTTTCGAATATTTAATTACAACGTTTTTTATTATTTACACATTATATTAGTTTTTAGTTTACACGGTTTGCAACATTTTATTTCTTAAGTTAACCAGCTGTTAAATTTTCTTAAATTAGTAATGGTTAGCAAAAACTCTATACAACTAATTATCCAGTGAATTGTGCGAGTTTGTTCAAAAGCACTTTGTAAAATAATACTGATTAGCAGAAAAAAAAAAAATTTCACACTATTAGATTAGAATAACTTTTCTTGGACGATAAAAGAGGTTGTTCAAGTTAAGTAAATAGCTCTAAAGTAATCATTTAATTCGTCGACAATGATTGGAGCAACATTGAGATTTCAGATAAAGATACGAGCCATTATTTTTAATAGTCTACGGTAGGGAGCACGATACTTCCGTACCTCCGGACATAAAATTCGGACGTAACGCAAACAGGGAGTTCCAAAAAATCGCAAAAGCTTGCGAGACTTGCATATGCAGTAAGGATTCGCGGGTACATTATCATAACGAGAAGTGCTGAACTGCCAGGGGATAGCGATGAGGAGGTCGAGGACGAGGACGAGTTGCAACAACGCCTCGCGCAATTAAAGAGCCGCCAGGGGCAACGCGACGCGGACGTCTCCTCGCCCAGGAGGAGCGGCTCGTACTCTCGTGCATACGCTATTAATCGATCCCCGGATTCGGATTACCGGAGCCTCCAGGCAATGGCTCCCACCGCTCAATTTCATTTTCGGAATTACTAGTATCGGAGTGTATCCCATCGCTACCTGGAGATCGAATTTTCTCGGGCAAGGATATCGGGACCGGAAATTAATTCTTCGTTGGCATCGAGTCGATGACCCAAATTCAATGTGGATTAACACCTTCCACGATCAGACTTCCGGCTTTTTTCACTTTCCTCACTCATGCAAATGTCTATTCTCAAATTATATTTGCTTCTGCAATACAATTTCGGAGTAACGAGTTTGTATGTTTAACAGAATCATGTGCACCAATTTAAAAAAGAAACTGCATGTTTTTTTATCAAAGCAATTTAACAGGAAAAAATCACAATTTAAATAAAGATTATTTTAAACTATTCAAAGATAATCCATGACTAACATTTCCGCAATAATATAACATAGTGATTGGAATTTTAGCTGCTAAATTTTATTATAATTATGAGTGTCTTGAAATCAGAAGTCAAATATGAAATTAACAATTAAAGAATAATATGATAATAGGATAAGATTATTAAGTTTGTGAATAAAATTTTTAAGAAAGTATATTAATCAGAGTGTAAATTATATCAAATTTTAAAATACAAATTGATCCGTGTAGATATATGTATATGTTAATTAAACAATGGAGCTGTGTATTACAGTAATAGATCATATTACAAATGATTTTTAAAAATAATTTTCAAATTAAAGTAAATAAAATTGATACAAAACCATTAAAATACAAAAAATAAAATGAGTTTATGAAATGTCATAATAAATAAATTTCAAAATTTTGTACGAAATTATATAAGTGCTTTTTAAAATTTTGTTAAAAATGCTTTATATATTATGATTGACCTAAAATCTGTTCAAGAGTTTTAGAATGTTAAAGGAATGAAACATTAGATAAATAAATGTGCAAAAAATTGAAATGACTTAAAATAATGCTAATAAAAAATTACAATAAGAAAAGTAATGATGTAAATTACAATTTTAGTATCTACACTTAAATAATAATCTGTTGAAGGATAACTAGCATTATTAAAGAATATATTTTTTATTTTAATAAATATGAGATTTCGTTTGTCCATTAATATAATATATATAATTTTTTTTTTAAACTAAATTTTTACATAAAACTTGTTTAATTCATGCACAAACAAAATATTTTATTATGTAATAAATAATAATAATTGTATATATTAAATGGTTAAGTAATAGGCTAAAATACATAGTATCTTTACTATTTTTATTTAACAATAGCTTTGAATTATTTTTAAAATTGTAATACATGTTGAAAAATAATTATAAATAAAAGAAAATAAACTTATCCACTGCAATGCGTCAATTGTCCAAATAGAATATTAGATTCTTTAAAATCAGTGCTAGTTTGAGTGTTTAAGTAAAAATTATTTATTAAAAAAAATTATTGTGATTATCGTAAGAATTGTAAGAATTGTTGTAAATTTAATTATAATTTCAATATATTTCAGTGATTAAAAACTATAAATGAATATTTAAAAAGCAAGGACGCGATATTTTATGAATAAGAATATAAGTTATAATACGAGAAAATTGTTCGTTTTTTTTATACAAGTCAAATTTCAATAATTTAAAGAAACTTAAAAATTTTAAGCTTAATCAATACTATCAGGTAAAAGCTTAACACGTGCATTCATTTGTTTTATGTTTTATAAGTTCAAAGTATCAAAACAAATTTAATTTGCATCTAAGCTCAAATAAAAACTAATAAATAATTTCGAGTTCTCAGTAAAATAAAAAAGCATTAGTTCATTTTCTGAAATAATAGGTTAATTGACTTCGAATCACAAATTTATTTTATAATAATCATAAGCCAAAATGAGCTATCACAATTATTATGAAAATTATACTGAATGATGCAGTTAATCGCAATGCACATTGAAACGAATAAATATATATCTACACCTGGAGTGACTCATAATTGTAAATCGAACGAAAAAAATAATAAAAAAAGAATAAAAACGAAGTTTGATTAGAATAAAAATAAAAGAAATGTCAGTTTACAAGACAATCAGTAGATTTAGGTTAAAACGACTTTTGTTTTCCAAGGATGAAAAAGTGAGATAAAAAAAATTTGATGCCGGTAGAATTAAGGGAATAGGTTGAAAAATCTGATAACGCAGATAGTGTTTACGAGTGTAATCGAATGGCTGACCGCAGCATTGTTAGCAGCTTACAGAGAACCGGGAATAGGTTAGAAAGCCTTCGCTTTTTCTGGAATAAAGTAAATTACTCCCCGATTATCGCAGTGGCCCCGATAATGAGATAATCACAGCGAGCGAATGCTCGAGGCGAATGCGGACGCGCGGAAACACTCAAACTCAGCACCGACGGAGTCCCATGTGGCCCGTCCTCGAGGATGATGTCCAGGTCCGGAGGCCGGAGGCGGGTCGGGGGCAGGAGGCACCGGTCGACCTGAGGCAGAACGACTGAATGACCGGCGTGTGGCTCCGACGAGCGGCTGGACGTCAACCGTCGACAGCATCCGTTTAGCTGACTGGATTTGTTTCCAGTTGTGGCTTGGAGGGAATATTAGGTTTCACGGGTGACGAACCTCTTACGTGTCGTACGAGGTCGGGTCGGGCCCCACCCCTCCTGGAGCTGCTCCAGAGGAGGAGAATTCAAAAAGAAGAGACGTTCTCAAGCGCCGTCAGCGTCGTCGAGTCCAGATAAGGAGGTACTACAATTTTAACGTTACCACCTCCTTATCTCGTTACATCCCGGGCAACAGTTCGCATTTTCATTCTCGAACGTTCGGCGAGCTGGACAATTCGCAAAACATGCGCCGCTTAATCATTTTTTTCGCAAACTGGCACGTGATCATTAAAGTTATTTCGCGTTTACGATTTATACCTAAACTAAATCGGCCGCGATCGGTGCCCCGGGATAATAGAACTAATTTTTTTCCCGTTCCCGTTATTCGGCAATTCTTAGAGGTCGTGCAACCGGAAAATCTGTCCTCATTCATTCATTCATCGCCCATAATCAGCTAAAAAATTAATAACTAATTGTAATCCAGAGAAATATGATGGATAAAAACTAATCTTATTTAAAAGTTCCTCTTTTTAATATCTATCGATAATGCTATGTAAGCACATTTTATCTGCAAAAATAATCAATACGGATAAAACATTTTTTCTTTTTTTAATTTTTCCGAATGAATTTAAACATTAGTTTGCTTCCAGTTATTAGCTATTTATAAAAAATACAACTGCGATCTTTTTATTTCATATTTTGATGCACAATGTTTTATAGATTGCAGTGGGTGTACTGACATTTTAATAAAAAGATAATTTAATCCCTTTTGCTTAACTACCTTATACTCATTGAATTTTTAAAAGAAATGCTCTATAAAAATATTAACTTTTAATGCAAATTAGAAAGAATTTCTAATTTTAAATTGCATTAGTTTCGCCAGTCGATCGATCCGGCATTTAAAATTCGTAACTTACATCAATTCCGTAACTTACTTTATGTTATTTAACTGACGTCAACTAATCAATAGCAAAATTTTCCATTCATCATTGATTACTTATCTTTTAAAAAATATAAAAAGTTAATAGAAAGTAAAATAAATTCTTTTATATATAAACAACTTTTCTTTAAATGATTCTATGTCATAAATAAACTCTTTTCTAGAATAATATTCTAAATAAATATTCTAAAGATTCATCAGAAAATAACAATAAATTTAAGAATCAACATTTAATCTAAAAATATCAATTATCATATTCTATAAACTTATTATTAATGAAGTTATGACGAAATTTATTACATTTATAATTACTAAATATAAACTATTTTAAATTGTCACAAAAATATTATTGTAAATGTATTACTCCAAGTCATAATCCTAAATTTTTCATGAGACACAAAAAGTAAGAACTGTATAAAAATAATTTATACGATTACTTGCAAAAGTAAAGTAAATTTAGTAAATTACAAGCGTTATAAAAATAGCTATTTACAATTAATGATTGATATCTTAATATTCTGTATATTTTAATAATTGCTCTTTACAATGTACATACATTGATTAATCAATGTTAATCAAACATTTTCATCTGCTGATTAAATTTTTGTATATATATATATATATATATATATATATAAATATATTTTAACGCGCATTTATTCGTTTGATAAGTTAACAGCAAAATAAAATCAGTATATCCTAATATAGTTTTGTATAATTTTGTTAATATTAATAAATTTTATTTATTAATTTAAAAATAATTTATTTATAAATATTAAAAAACTCATGTATAATAATTTATGTTTGTATTGAATTTAATAAATATTTTTCATTATATTGAGAGAAAATAAACAATTATGTCAAGTAAAAAAATGTAATATAAACTTTATCGTCGTTCGAATAAAGGCTCACAGTTAGTCGATATCACAATGTTATACATTCTCGAGTTCAGACCGGATATGCTCTTATCCAAAGTATACCTATTTTATATTTCTTGCAATCATGAATTTGTAATTTTTTAGTTTGATAAGAAGCAAGGACTTATTTTTTTATAGAAGATTTTAAAACAATATCCAGTGACGTAATTAAAACAAGTGAATTTTCATATAAAAGATTATTAGCATGCAATTATTACATAAAAATGTTTACAACTTACATACAAGACATAAAAGGTATCGAAAATAATTAAATTAAATACAATAAATTTACTTAAGGAATAAAATATTAAATATAAAGCCGTGGTGGATTTTTTAAATTATGAGACGTCTAAACAATGCTAATTTATTTTTAAGAAAAAAAATTTATAAATACATATATATTCATAATATAATAATAAAATAATATTATTAAACAAATATATACGCACTATGTTTAATATTTATAAAATTTAATAATTAATTATTCAATTTAATATAAAATATAAACTACAGTAGTAATGCATTTGTCGAATTACATTTAAAATCAATTTACTAGTATGATGTATTGCGATATTTTAAAATGATTAGTATATTATTTTAAATCTAATCAAAATATTTGCTGAATAGTAATTGTAATGTGGTTTGCGATTTTTAAATTGTAGTTGTTTAAAGGTTTTTTCTCATTAAACTACTCAAATAATATTTAATTTTTAAAATTTTTAAAATATATTTATAAAAATAATCTATTAATATAAATCATATTTTATAATTATGTTTTAATTAATTTAATATAATAATTACCACTGTGCTTATACATTAAAATCTCGTAAATAACTATTAACTGTTTTTTACCTGAAAAAAATATAAAAGATTAGTACATATATTTGTAAATTTATAATGAAAAATAATAATAGAATGAATATAGACATATAAGAGAAAATAGATAAAGTTTTATAAGTAACCAGGAAAAATTATTATAAGCTATGGATTTAATAATTCAATGACAAAAACTCATTAACTCTCATTTTTCAATATAGTTCTCTATAAAGCTAAATTATTAAAATCAAAAATTTTATTAGATACAATTTTATTTAGTACTACAACTTTTTGTTGTTTAATATTATTTAATATGCATATATTGGTATATCTTTGTGGCATATTGCAACATAAATATTAATTGATAAATTATAATTTTAAATGAACAACAAATTATTGATAGTATTATTCTTAAACAAAATTTAGTAGAAACTTCATTATAAATAATTCATAATAAAGTATTTTAATTGTTTACAATCTATTGTTTATTTACTATTATAATATTATTTAAATAAAAAATTATAGTACAATAGCTTTAAATATTATAAATTCAAATATGAATAAAATTTAAAATTGTATATTAAATTAGTACAAAAATTTTAATTTCTTATAGTTTGACTTATCAATTTATCAATATTTATACATTTATATTTTATTGTGCACTTTTATTTAAGATTTTTTTTTGTATTTAAATTAAATATCTCCACGCTTTCTTATAATTGAAAATTGCAAATAGCTATATTAATGTTGTTACTGATGATTAAAATTTCTCTTAGCAATAACGTTGGAATAGCGAAGAGATTTGAAAAGTAATTTAACTACACTGCCAGGAATTCCAAAATAGAATTATCAAGATTATATTTTCTATAATAAATGGAGTAGTTTTAGTTGTGCAAATTTTTTAAATACTGGCAGTAAAATATTATAATTGTTATATATAGATTTGTGAATGATTCATTTAAAAGTAACATAATATCACTGTTGAGGAGCCATAATTGAAATTCTTGAAATAAAATTATTTAAAATAATTAATTTGTATCACTATTTCAATAAAATTATATAAAATATTGAGATAGACATAAAAAATAAATATTACTTTAAAAAAAAATATTTTAAATAGAACTTTTTTTGTTCATTAAAAAATTTAATTAATTTATTTAAAAAAAAATTAAATTATGAATATTATAAGAAGCAAAAATTAATATTAATTATTATTCAGCGAAGGAAAAAAATATTACTATTTTAAATGAATATTCTGTAGAGATTTTTGAACGCAAAGGGAATTTATGTTTTATAAACAAAATTTACTTCAATTATGTAAAATAAATTAATTCAAATTAAAAAGCTCTTTACGTTGAAATTAATGTTAAATAAGTACAGATTATTTTTTATTATAAATTTAAAAATAGTTAATTGCTTTTATTTATACATGTATATACCATATGGCAATTCGGAATCAGATAATATTAGTATATTGTTCATTAGAATTGCTTGAAATTCCCATTAAATATTAAAATAAGAATTTATTAGATTATTTTTAAATTAAAATTATTTTTAGTTTGTATTATTATACTCAATTATAAAAAAAATAAATTAACTTAAATGTGTATTATTTAAATACTGGAATATGTAAATCACACGATGTGCATTCATAGAGAAATAATAAAAAAATTGTTGAAAAAATAAATATCTTATTCAAATAAGAGGATATGGTTCAGCTAAAGTAAAACGGCAAAATATGACTCTTGATAATATATTATAATATAATGGGAGCGCCGATTCAGAAGTTTGAAATAAACTATTTACAGGACAAGATAAATTAAAATATTTTCATAGAGAAAAAATTATAAATAAAATAAAAAAGGCAAATTACAACCATGATAGTTTTGATTGTAATAACTAAGCGATTAAACTTTTGATTAAAATCAGAATTTGAAAGTAATCCATAATATAATCAATAAAAATCACTAATAGTTTTAGGTAAAAGAAAAAATAATTTTTACGAATTTATAAAACTGTATTTAGAATACTTATTTATAAATCAACTTGAAGTTAAACTGGTGAAAAAAATTTTGTAAGATAAGGAAAGTACTTAATAAAAATACAAATACACGTATGTATGTATTTTATCAAGTTTTCAAGTTAATAAAGTAATACGTTTTAAGATTGATTCGATATGTAATGAGAATATTAAATAAAAGCTAGCATAAAGAGGTATTTGGTAATAAATTTAAGAAATAAAAGGCTTTTAAGTAATGCATGCATAAGTAACATTGAATTCCAAAATATTGTGTATTTAAGAAAAAGAAAAAATGTGATAAAATTAATGGAGCATGGCTGCTTAGTCAATATCGTAACAAATATTTCTTAATGGTGAATTGAATATTGCACCGAAAATGGTAAGAGTAGCAATAAAGATAGCATCGTTTTGATTTTCTCCCGATAAGTGCATCGATCGAAGGAGTAGCGAAAAAAAATGAATATAAAATTTGCGGAAGTGCCAGCTCAAAATAAATACGACGCTCTCGAGGATAAAATTTTGGCTGCTCGCAAGAAATCGGACGGACGGAAATCGGAGATGAGGCGTTGGCTCAAAACCCAATGGCAAAGGCAATGGCAATGGCAACGGCAATGGCAATGGCAATGGCAATGGCAATGGCAATGGCAATGGCAATGGCAACACCAAAGCACACACCGATCGAGCACCAAGACGTAACATCCTGTAGGCGTTCCTCGAAATCGATCAAGATCGATATTACCGACTCTTTCCTTTTAATAAATGCGTGCGCGGAGCGGCCGAGCGCCCATCGATTTCAACCCGAGCCCGTTTTCACTCCACCCGAGATTAATTGCCAGACGCTGAGAAAAGTGGAGTCGATTATCTTCGTTATGTTTTCATTCCGAAAGGGAATATGATTTCTTTTTCATCGGCCGAGCGTACGTGCGCGCGGCTTTGCGGAATAAATCAGGATCCGCCGAGCTTTATTGTTCATTAACATTTTCCTCCTCCTCCTCCTCCTCGCCCCCTTCAACCCCTCCACACACGCGCACACCCTCCGCCCTTTGTTCGCCGTGCCCTTGTGTGCACGCATTACTGTAATTGTGAAATATTACGAGCACCTCCCATCGGCTCAATCTACATTATGATATCAAAATAAAGCCAGACCACTCGCTTAACGATCTCGCGAATTATTTCAATTTCTTTCGTCATTTGGGTTTCGCGCACACACAAACAAGAGGATCATTGCTCAAAAGTCTTTTTTTCGTGTAAATAAATATTCCCCGGCAACTGCCCTCTTACGATTACTCCACATCTTGTCGTCTACATTTGCAATGATAAATTATTGATTTTTATTTGTAATTTATTGTCGGTGAGCGTCTATCTAGACATTTTTTTTTTTTAAACACGTGTCACTTCCTAAAATGATAATTGTATTTTTTAGCGATATTCGGAAGGACGATAACTCTCAAACACACTATGATTATTAGGAAATAAGACATTACAATCTTAATTCACACACACTCGAATATATAAAATCTGATGAAATATTCTTTACATTTTTTATTAATGTTTCATCAGAAACTTAAATCAACTTTTTCACGATCACCTTTATCTTTTTTATCGGTGAGTTGTTTATTTTTTATTTTTTTTTTTTTATTTTTTTTTTAACCAAATAAATCATAAATCATTAGCATAAAAATTTATTCGGATGAAACAAAGGAAAAATAACTAAATACGGAACTTGTTTAAAATCTGTCAATAAATACAGCAAAACGCTCCGTTTTTTTGTCTTCCCAAATGTTTGTGTATGTCTATATCGACCTCTCTATCTTTCAATCTATCTATGTGATTACGCAACTGTCCACTACAAATTTGATATATTTATCAATTGATCTACTCTTGTTTTATACCCAATTTATATTTTCATCATATATATATGCTGTATCATTTGTTATTTTTCTAAGCAAAAAAAAAACAAACAAACAAACAAACAAACAAACAATTAATTATATAAAATTTTTATTGTAATACAAAAATGTTGTTAAGAATTTATTCATTTATTAAATACCTAGTTTTTATTTAAGTTTCTCCTATTCATATCTTCAAATTGTCGAATTAAAAATAATACAGAGACTTTCTAGGAATTTTTTTTTATGTAATATTCGACATATTATCTCTTGTCTCATTTTGCCAATTCTAATTATTCAAATCAATATTTTTTTTTTTTTTTTTATCACGCCTCCAAGCGAATATAATTATTTAGTATTTTAGTTTTATTTTTTTTCCTCTAGCTTATCTGGCATTTATTATCACAGCAATTCTTGGTCAATGAGTGCACCTTTCTAAACTCCTTAGCCCTCTTAGTTTTTGTTTTATAATCCTGTATCCCATGTTATCCTCCATTACACATTTCCTAGTTACCTTTTTATACTACTTTTCCTACTCCTATTATTTTAAATAATTTACTTGTTTATTCAACTCACCTATACTTTATTCTTTTATTTTCAATTGCTACTGCTACTTGTGTTTTGTACTCTTTGCTATATTTCAATGTTCTTTTCCTTTGACGTTTATTTCAATATTTTATCGGCAGCAACAAATCTACTTTTATTTTTTTATTTTTTAATATAAACTTTTTATTCTACCATATTTCTCAGTTATGTCATTCTTACTAATATGCTATAACTTTAAATTAATTTTGTTATAATTTTTGTATCAAATAATTCTAATTTCCCACCTTTAATATTATTTATAAAGTTTTTACATTCATTCTTTTATTATTTAAAAAGTTTTAATTTATTTATTTCTAAATACAAGGAAAACATATAATTTAAAATTTTTTATACAATGTGCAGATGTAGAAGCTCAACACAAAAACTGTAAAAATAATAAGAGAAATTTTGTAAGTAATATTCAATGGAAGCAAACCTACTTCATCCCACTCTCTTAATTTATTTTGTTTCTACTGTTTTAATTTTTTATTATTAAAGCAATTTATTATAACATCCAAAGCATTGATAATTTTTAAATTGACGTATATTGCACTTATAATTATTCCATTAAATATGTTATAATGTTTAAAATTAATATTGTAAATATGCTAAACACATTATTGCAACCATAATATTATAATTAATTATAAATACAAATTCTTGATCAGTTTTCACTTAAAATTATAAAATATTTTTAAAAAAGTTGCAGGGATGATAGTTAATATCATTTTTACATTAAAATTGAATGGATCAAATGATTTAAATAAAAAACACATTGTTAATTTGTTGATTAAATAAAAAATTTATTTATTAAATAAAAATAAATACCTATTGAGAAACTCAATATTATAATTGTCATTAATTCTATTAAGTTTAATCCATAAATAATATAATAAATTTTTTTATTATTTTTTGTTTCTTTTTTGGTCTTTTATATTAAAGGAATATTTTCTTGTAAATGATATTGTAATTATAAAGAAAAAATTTATTGAAAACTATTTGTGCAATTTATTTTTCGTAAGTATATTATGTTCCAAACCTGTTATAAAATCTTGAAGAAAATATCCAATTATATCATTAAAATATGCTCTATGCAGCAAGAACAATTGATAAATAAAGTTATTAATGCAAAAAATATTGACACTTTCTGTGTTTCTCTATCACCAATAATTATATTAGTAACACTATTTCATCGTTTAATAAAATATGATTAATTAGCACCATAATTATTGATGCCATGTAAAAAGTTGGACATGAATACTTGTTGGCGAGAAAAGAGAATTTTTAATTACTAAGACAATAACCGCTTGACCTTCTTATTTAATAACTTAAATACGTTTTGAGCACATTTACCTAATTCTTGATGAGCCATTTCTGTTAGTGTAAGTATTTACGAAATGTCAAGTTAAGAACAATGTTTAACTTTTTTTTACTTTCACTCAATAAATTATAATTTTCAGCTGACTTCTTATACAAATTTTTATAAGAATTGTTTGAAATGAAAATATAATTATTAATTTAAAGATCATACAAAAATAAATATTTCCTATAAAAACTGAAAAAAATTAAAATGGAATTTAGGTAAATTCTCTAGAGAATTCTAAAATGCTTGCGATATTGTTAAGCAGTATCTCCAAAAAACAAAGGAGTAATGAAAGCAAAACTGTAAAGTTCAGCTAATAATTATGTTAGTGTAACTACTACGTCTAAGGATTTTTAGAAGTTAGAGCACACAGATTAACCTAGTTTAAGGAAACGAAATTTGAAATGTTAGGCAAATTTTATAATTGTTCAAAAATGACTACATTATTTTCAAATATAAATCCAGGTATTAGGAATTTTGAATAAAATACATTTGTAGCACGATAACTTTAACCGTGATTATAATTTTATACGAATAGTACAAGTTGACGTATATATTAATTTTATATGATCAATGTTCTGTAACAAAAATTAAAATCAACATATGTTTATATCAGATCCATGCATGCTTATGTAAGTTAATCAAATGTGATAATTACAATTAATGTTTGATACTCTTTTGTCGCACATATAAAAATATAAATTTTATAATGAATTCGACATTTAACATTTCAGTACATATTCAATCGTATTCGTTAATGTTGGGGAAAATTTCTTAAAATTTAAATAAATCACTTATTCCATTGTTGATTAAATCTTTTTATTGCCTTCTCAAGTTGTCCCTTTAAGAATAACACACTCGTTAATTAGCAAGTGTTTTGTAAGGGCAATTAATCGTAAGTCGAAATTTCTTTTCTTGACGCCGACACATTGACGCGTATTTTCGCGCTTTTGTCTTATCTCAATTAGCGACACCAAGTTCCATCTTTTAAACATCAAAGAAGTGTTTTTTTTAAATTAAAAGAGACTCGATCTTTCTTCTCATTAGCAAAATTAGCGCATCCATTTGTCTGACTAATTACTGGTTATTTTTAACTCAAATAAGTTTATAAGGCACATCATCATTCTGTCAGTATTCTCTATTAACCACACACACAATCTTGTGAAAGTAAATTGTTGATTTTTTTATATGATATATATTATATTAAATAATTAGAAATGCAATGAATTGTCAGTGCATATCAAAAATTGATTAAATAAACTAAACTGTTGTATTAAACATTATAATAAATTAAATGAAACAGCTTTTATTGAATATGCAGGAACAGTATTTTTAAGATCACAAAGTCTTTTCAAGTCTCGGAAAATTGAAACATGACGGGCTTGTCATCGTAGCCTTCATTAATGTCATTAAGACCAAAATTGTTTAGTAAGATTGAGCACCACTACAAACCAAAAGAACAAAGATCTACAATTACCTTTGTCGGAAAAAAAAAAATTCGACTTTAATCTAGAAACGGTACTCTTAACTGTTTATAATTTTATAAACAATTAAAAACAGTCAATGAAATTCATGCCAGGCTACTTAATAGTATCCCCATGTCCTCAAACAACGATTTTTTTTCTCGAAAAATGAAAGAGAAGACCAACTAAGAATTCGTGGCTTCTCTTGTGTGCGAATGAGATAAGAGATCCCGAACGGTCGAAGATATCGAGTGGCTTGGCATAGTTCGCCAAAGATTCGAAGATCACCTGATGGATCTTTGCGGCAACCGTGGGAAAAGAAAATTCAAAACTAAAAAGAATTAAAAATGTGGAAACGGCACCCTTGAAAGAAGTTCCGACTCGTGCGATGGGTCCAAGGGGGTGAAAGTGTTTATTGAGTAAGTGATATGAGCTTAAGTACCTGAGGATGTAAGCGGTTGCGATACTTGTAATAGGTGTGTTTGAATGTGGTTTTATCTATTAACCTATCCAAAGTCTACTTTCCACACTGAACGGGAGATGCACAAAGGCAACATTCTTAAGCTTCTTGAGTATCATTATTTATCGTCTCTGCGTGTTTTCCAATGAACATTCTATTTCCGACAAAATTCGGTGACCCTCCTCCTCCTTCTACTTTCACCCCCCCCCACTACCACCCATATAAATTAAATCTAATTTTGATGAAGATGCGGAGCGAAAAAGACCACCGGGTCACATCTTGAAAATCGGAGGTTGAGAATAGGAGGTTATCGTTGGCCAACGCGTGCCAAATTGACAAACACAATTAGTAGTTGCGAGCAATTCTAGAGTGGATTCTCGCTCTTCGGTTGTTATGGATAGGAGTGGGGAGACGACTGGTCCATGAACCACATCCGGGTATTATCGGCCGTGAACTAAGACTCACCGGCGCTCCGAAGATCCTGCGCGACCTTCTGCAAGTTGCAACCGGGATTATAAATATTCAATTCTACTCTATGGCGTCACGAATTTACGAATTTACACTACCATTAATTCGTCGGCTGGACTTCAGAGTCCCCGGATTTAGTGCAAATCACCCCCGCCGAGAACACGGATTTTTTTCTTCGCCTTTGCCTCCGCCACACCGATAAAAGATTCTTCTATCCCTTGCAGCATGATAATTGAAACGCCTTGCACAACTTTATTTATGATATTTTTATGGGCGTATTAATTGCTTTATTTATGACAACTGGTCAAAACAAATCACCCTCCCTCTATATTATCATTATTGTTTTACAATGCGTCCCCTATTATTCTATAATTATTAAGATATATAATTATTACTGTTATTCTATAATTATAAACATCTAAATTATCACCAATATTAGCAGTATGCAATAGTAGTAGTAAGCAAAAAATATACTTATATAAAAATGTACTTATTTCTTAGTGCCATTGTTATTATCATTTCTGTGCCATTTTAAAGATATCTTTTTTTATTTCCATTTATTTTATTGTTTTTCCTAGTATAGCACCATCATAATGAATTTACATTTTTATTATGATTTTTCATTTCCAAAGTATATTTCTGACTTAAGCCACACTAAATTTAATAAAAAAACAATTCAACTTGTTAAAAGATTGAACAGTAGGATCCTCGTGATATAACATACGTAATTCGGTGTTACTCTGCAATACATGTAACGTAAAATTTTTTAATGTTGTCTGAAAGAAAGGAAATAAAGGGTTTCGTGCACGAATCCAAGATAGAAAAAGAGATAATGGCGGTCTAGACGCGTTAAGGAAACGACTCTTTTGTCACACAAGTGCAAAAAAGATGATATAATGGCATAATGTCTTACAAACGAATCCAAAATATTTTATTAAAAATATAAAATATGTAGTAACATTTATATTTACATTTGTAGATATTAACACTAAACTGTTGCAAATATTTTATACGACCAGTTTTTTATATAAATTAATGCATTTGTAATTAATATAATTTTTCGAATGTTATTACGCTAAAAAAAATAAAATTACAAAAAAAATATGTTTTTTAAAAATAATGCATGATTAGTTATCAAAATTAATTCAATTGATGTAGTTCATACCAAGATCAACCATAGACATATGAATATAATTATAGCGATAAATATTCATTTATAAACGTAAATTATTGAAAAATAAATAATAATATTTATTGCTGTTAAAGCCGTTATAACAAAAATGATTGAAAATTAAAAGTTAACGTCTTAAAGAAAATAGCTTTTTAAAATACATTAGGTAAGTACGCCTTTTGCAAGATGGAAAAACAAATTTCAAAAGTTCTCAGGTGAAAAATTATTATTCATAAGGTGGGAACGGTCATGATGTAAGCAGGAGTTTAACCAACTTGAATTATCACTCACAAAAAATCAGCTGGTAATTTGTTTCTCTGGTCGGTGGAGATAAATATTTGAATTTGGCTGAAAGTACTAAGCGATAATAAATCAAAGTTTGTGGATAATTTAGATTTCATAAAACAGCATAAAATAAATACTGGAAACAAAGACTTAATAGAAAATATTAATTATATGAGTGAAAAACCACAAAATTTTTTGAAAAATATAATAACTTTAAATTTAGATGTCTTCTTCATTCCATTGGATACAAATTTATAAGATTCCTTATTCAACATTTTAATGCAATTAGTCAATAATTGTAATGTTTTTTAATTACATTCAATCATATTATTTTGGTTAAAAATATACTAATAAAATAACAAAATAGACATTTAAAAGTGAACACATGTATGTATATAAACAAGTATACTTTAAAGTAATAGAATTAAATCTTACACATACATGCGCAATCACTTCTTCTTCGCAATTTCTTCATATTCTCTTGTTTGCTTTATTCTTTTGAGCACGATTTCATTTTATATCGTATCTAAAGCTACATCTCGAGTTTTACTTTAACAAAAATTTTTTTTTTTACTTTTTTTTTAATATAAATCCCCCGAGTACTAAGGATATCAAAAAATGGATATGATTTTAAATCTTCAAATCCACAAATATTTTCTTTATTAAGCACACGGGAACTTTTCAAAGTTTATCGAAATTTCTTTATGGAAAATCGATATTATTATTTCCAACTAATCGAATATAAATAAGTGGATCTTCAACTTATCAACACATGTATCAGAGAATTGTCAAAACAGTTGATACAAACATTTCTTTGGACAAAATTCTTCAAACGTAAATTTTTAAGAAGTTACTAGAAAAATATTGAATCTTATTATACATACTTGTTGTATTTGGGAATTCATGATTAAATTTAATTTTATGTAAATTACACTCGTTTATCATTTCAGCAATGTGTCAAATCGCATCGCTCCGACCTCACATTACTCTAATCAAAATTTGTAAATAAATTAAATTTAATTATTTACAAAGGAGGTGTCCAACGAAAGCAAATAAATACTAATTGAAACTCTTGAGTAATTATTGGAAAAAAGCGAAATCTGCATTTTGTAAATCAAATATCCTTACCAACATAAGCGAATGAACGAGCAAGCGAAATAATTTCAATTGGCATTTAGAGGGCAACAATAAAGCATTCATCAATCAAGTCGGTAGCAGCATCCGAAACACGGTAGCACGATCTTTGATTTAAAGATTTAAAAGGGAGACGTGGAGGTGAATCGATCGAGGGAGAGAGCGATCGAAGGCTGTCCGATCGATTGACCTGTCGTCGTTTACGATCACTAGTCATTTCTCTTTTCTCTTTTCTCCTTTCTCCAGCATCCTCTTGCACTCGACACACAGCCACTCTTCCTTTCTCTCTGCCTCTTTCTTTCTTGCATTCATCCTTTTTTCTCTCCTGTGGCCCTATCCTCCCGTTATCCGACTTTCAATTTTAAGCAAACGTGAACCTTGATTTTCTTCTTCCAAAGTTCTGATATTCGAATCGTTAAATAATGCATATTCAATTTTTTAATTAATTAAATAATAAATAAAATAATAATTTATATTCAAATAGAGTACCTTTACTTGTTTTAATATTTTGTTTTATTTTCATTTTTTTACCAATTATGATGAATATTTCTTAATGGACTCGAAAAATCTTAAAAAAATTTTTGTTGAGCAAAACAATTAGCGGAAAAAAAGAGTTTGATCAGTGTATAATTTTATGTAATTTTTTTTTTCATTATTTAACCTTCTCGAATAATAACTTAAAATTCCCCACTAATAAAAGTTTAAGTTTATGTTTTACAAAATACTAATTACAAGTTAAATATTTAAGATACTAAAAAGTTTTTGGAATTTTGGTAGGAATTGTTTTTTGAGTAAGCCAGCAATGTAACCAAAGTACCATTGATATCATGTAAAACGAAAAAAAAATATTTTTCATAAAAACTTAAAAGTTTGATTGATGCAAGCCCAATTTACATGTAATAATTAAAATAAATCAATGTGGAATAAATTAAAAAATACAAGTTAACCAAAATTGCATATCTAATTGTAAAAAAGATAAATGCTTAAACCGAAGTATACTAAAAGAAATTAAAGATCAGGGTTCAATCGCACATAAATCGAACGGAATGAAAATCAAGTTTAACGGTTTTCATACAACTAATCTGCAACTTGGTTTAAAATAATGGAAACTAAAGTACGTCTTATTGTCGCATAGTTGTAGAAGTTACGAATACCCCTGAATCCGCGGAAGCCACCCTCATTTTTTAAACCCAACTTGCATATAAAGTCTCGAAAAAGCTCCCCCGGACTCCTGCACTGCCGACAGAGAATCGCATTCACCCTTGGAAAGGGATGAATTTCCATTTAAAAGGCAGACGTGCTTCTTTTGGTCTCTTCCTTTGGTGGGTCTTGCCAATCGACAGCCGCAATCCTCCCCCAATGACTTTCATCAAAGGCTTTTCCTTTTCATGATTTTTATTTACTTCGACGTGCTTTTCCACATTTCGTACGCAATCCTAATACATAGTAAATATCGATCGCTGCCAGACACAAGGGGGAAAAAAAAATTAAACTAAGCTTCTTTGATCGCAAATACTCGATAAATCAATTTTTTATGCACTTCCTAACCACTACTTCGTTTATTAACTTTTTAAAACAAAAACAAAAAAAATTTTTCCTTTTAATTTCGCGATTGTTTTTTCAAGATAAAATTTTATTTATATGGTGGCTGATTTACATTATATTTTTTAATATTTTGATAAATATATATGCATAAAGTAAACAATAAAATACTTTTAATTTACACGTAATTTATATTTATTTTCCAACCATAAATAAAAAAAAAGTATTGAATAAAATAGAGCACGTTATAATAAACGTAGCTGTTGCTTAAAAACCAAATTAAAAAAAAAAAAAATCGAAAATAAAGGATTTTTATAATTTCATTTCTCTTAAATTTAAATATATTTTAATATCTTAATATTTTTTTTATGACAAATAAAAGTATTTCATAAACTGCAATCAGAATTTGCTTTAAATTTTCCTTCCTCGTTAGTTTTTAATTTCTTATCCAATTCCATATTTCATACCTCAATTTATAAACATCGATAGTTTCCTTTTTTGAATACCGATTTTAGAATAATCTTGAAAATTCTTTGCTCGCAGCGTTGGAAACCCGACCCATATTTTATTAATGTAGACTTTAAGTAGAATTGAATTAAGAATGCATTGATCTTCCCAATGCCGAGCTTGATATAAGGCATTTTTCAAATTATTAAAATGAAAGGGTCTGGCCCTTGGAAGGGGAAGGGACGAAATGAATACGTGTAGGTGCATGTTTCGGTAGGTTTCGAGCTCGGCAAATGGCGCTAACAAACCCGATCACAGCTTCGCGCTCGAGTTCCACGGACAAACGGCCTGAATGCGCACTTAATTAAAAAAGGGCATGAGCGTTATAAATTCACGATAAAGATCTAAATTTAATGTTAAGAATCGCGCGTGCACTTGATAAGGGCACAATTTAAGTTTTATGCGAGTACCGCCACTTTCAATTACACACGCCCGCGGTTTATCTCAAAAGTAGGAGGTCCGGTCCTCAATTCCTCACAGCCTCCCTTCAATTTCATTCATATTTATGACCTCCGTCTTGTTACCACACTCTTTAATAGGATATTCTCACAATCGGTTTTTTTTAACTTCATTCTTTTTTATTTATAATATATACGCACTAGTGGTCAAATAACTATTAACAATTCGTTCGGACAATTCTCTCTTGCATAAACTTTCATAAGTATTTTACAGCTTTTATTTCCCTTTTATAATGCTTCTTGTGCATTGATAAATAATATTTGTGAATTTTTTAAAATAGCATATTATTTTAAATGTGAATTATCGTGCACAAATGCGTGTTTATTTGATATTAAACATCGATATAATTATTTTCATTGATTTCAATTTCTTGCATCTGCGTTGATGCAAATCATTTTTTTTTTATTACCCTTTTTTAATATTGGGTATTATCTATCTATTCAAATTACAGAGGCAATATGTAGATTAGATATTGATCTAATCATCTAATTCAACACTTCATGGCAATAATTTGTTATCTATATATTTAATAATTTTATTTTGGGAAACGTTCCAATAAATAAAATAAATATTCCTATTGAGATGTTGGACAACTAAAGAGCTGTGCTATTCTTTTAAAAATTCTTATTCTAATCTCTAATTTATAATAAAATTATGGAAGTTAAGTATTGTTTTGAAAATAAATGAATATATCATATTACTAGAGTATATGATATATTCATAAAAAGATAGCAGCTTTAAAAAGATAAATGTGTCATTCCTTAAAATTATTTGAAAAATTAATGTGTCTTTCCTGTTCATTATCCGACAAAACAAAGCGCAAAAAAGAAAAACTGACTGAGAAAAAGCCAGTTTTTCTTATGTACAATTCAATAGCAGTAATTTGTCGTGATTTTGCATTTATACTTATGTGGCTTTGATACCGAAATCCATATAATCCACCCACGTTTCCATTCAGTGCATTCACTTGGTAATTTCTTCACATCTTTAATAGGATACCTTTCGATCAAGTATTTAAGCTCAAATCAGTAATGATTTTTTTTTTCTCTTTAAATATCAAATATTGGTAAATTTTTTAATTGATAACTTGTATCTTGCAAATAATCAAAACTGTAATATAATGCAATAACTGTTTCTTTATATATAACGGAAATTCATCAATAACAAAGAATGAAAATTTTATATTTTTCAGACAACAGTTGGTATAAAAAAAAATTAATTTTAAATGTAAAAGTTATTAAATATTTTTTAATTGATTGTCTTTTAATTCTATGAACAACAGTAAACAATAAAATAAAATAATAAATATAATAAAAATGCTTTGATCTATAAATTTGATTTTTTGTGCACGAAAATAACATTTGAATTGAACATAAATTATCAATATAATATTTCTTTTATATTTTATTATCATAAATTTAAAAATGGAGACATGAATCAATACTTCTGTCTACGGTACAATTATTGTCATGTCATATTTTCATATTTTTGTAAAGCATTCAAATATATTTCGATAACATTATCTATTTCATAATCAAATTGCTTAAATAATTATACAATCGTAGAATATTATTCCATTACGTTAGCAATCAAAATCAAATGAAACTCTCTGTGAACGGTTTATAAATTTAAAACTTTTCATTCAAATAATTTCATTTGTCTTCTTCAATCATACCTCCAATTTTTCTGAATAACAAATTACAATGAATGAGTTATTATACGTTTCTATTATACGTTTCTCTACTTGCTAAGCCAAAAAATACAAGGAGATTTAACAGGAATTGGTAAAAGTTCGCCTACTATTTTCTCTTTCCCGACGCAATTCATGAAAATTCGAATGAGCGCATGACTGCTACTGCACTAAAAACTTTAATGGAGTCGTTGAAGAAAAGTATTATTGAGAATTTTTTCCATGTGCATGCATTCTACGTGTGCAATTTAAGTGTGCTTCATGAAAACAAACAACCTCGACACTTTTCTGTATGGTTAAACGTAATTACACCCGATTTCGGAGAAGAATTCTTCAACTAAAAATGGGCCTTTAGTAACACTTTTTGGATAGAAAATTTTGTACAACTTTATCATAAAGGTTAATGCAGGTAAGAAACGTTTGTCTGACATACTTTTACTTTTTTTCAGTAGATTTTAAAGATTGATTTTATTGAAGAATTGAGAAACACGAGATTTCAAATCGTGAGTAACAATATAAATATTATTCAGACTATAAAATTAGGTTTCGCCTTGTTTAAATTTTATATTCGTCACTGAAATGAATTTAATTCCTAAACAATACCGATATTTAATAAAATATTTATAAAAAGTACTAAAACTTGTCACAAAACAAGTTTTATGCAGAAAGAAGTAAGGATTATTAAAGTACATTGTATGGAATGGGTCTGTTAGCTCCATAAATAGAATGAAAGCAAAAGTTAAATTCCCTCAGATCAAAAAAGAGAGTAATGATCATAAACAAATCTCATTTAATCTTAGTGGTTGTATTTTAATAGGAGTGCTAAAATTTACCGTTGACTATCGCGAAAGTCGGAAGTAGTGTCGAGAATAAGGCGAATGAAACGAAAGAGACATAATGCAAGAGACAGAACATAAAAAGAATATAAACAATTTCAGTTTCCATGTATGTGTTCTATAAATCGACATATGAAAGACAACTAGAAAAAGGGAGAAAGAGAAACCAACGGTGAAAGGGAGCAAAGAGTAAAATAAAGCGGGCGATTCTGCGGAAATGGCGAGGTTGCGAGGATCAGCAGGTAACGTTAGTAAGTGCTCTTGTTAATGGTAATTTATCTGGAGATGCAACAAGATCTGGACCTCTTCGTCTGGACGAGTATCTCGTCTATATGTACGCACACGTGCACACGCACACCTTGTTCCCGAGGTTCCTTTGTACCCACCGATTCTATAGTGACCGTTAAGACAGAAGGAACAAGGGAACAGGACGATTCTGTCCGGAGCTGTACTTTTCCTTTGAAACTCTTTTAATTTTTTTGTATTTTTTCATTCCCATGTTAATTCCTGATGAAATGACATCACTGGAACTTCCTAGGAATCGGAATTGCTCGATATTAGGTAATCCCACCACCAAAACCGATAAAAAATAACTGCCTTGGAAAAATTTTAATTTAATTTTGGAATGAAACAGTCAAGAAGGAATAAAACTGGAGTTTTCGTCATATCTTGTTGTTATTATTTTATCGAAAAAAGGATATCAGAGAAACATAAAATAATAAAAACTTTAAGGAATTCCTTTAAGGAATTCGGAAACGTTGGCATTGACTATGACTATGAAACTTGTAGAATTCGACTTTAAGAATTTAAAGTCTATAAAACTACCTTCTTACAAATGATTTTTATAAATCACTATGAAATATAAATGTAACAGGTAATTATTTCGTCTTAAATGAAAATTAGTATTGCATTCGTATTTATTTCATCCAGGACTTTGATATTATAAACAGTTCTTCACGTCGAAGGACTATTGAAAAAATTGTTATTGTATATTTGGAAGTGTAAAAACCATCTATAAATCGTAATCATTAGTATCAATAGTGAATTCCCTTCGCAAGTTCAAGCATAAATGTATAATAAAGTTAATAAACGGCTCTAAACTCGATAAATTTATGTCAAATAAATGTATTATTTTATAGTTATAATTATGCATGTGTAATTCAGTCGTACAATTAAAGTGCAAACAAGTTTTGTTTTCTAATTTATTATTATCTCAAAGGCAAATTAGAAACTTAGACTTGAACTTTCCTGGTAGATTGTAAATCTTAATAACAAACCGCTCGGATAACCGCTTATATGGAGTTGGACAAAGCGCGATTCTAAATTACTAGTTACTACTGTCTGTTAACTTATTTACAACTGTTAAAATTATTCCGAGTTTAAAAATAAAAGTGCGCTAAAACATGTATTTATTTGTTGTGTAGACACAGCAGATTCCTTGTGCGACCCATTTACGACTACTACTCTCGCAATTCACGAGGAATCGTTTGCCAAACTAACGGTCAATACCAACTTAAACTTAAACTTAAACTCCCTGCCTACCTGCCACGATATCACTTATTGTTGGTGTAAGCAACAATACCACCTATACCTCGCGAATTCTCGGTATAATTTCAGCGTTAAATCCATCCAAATTCATTAACCAGACAAGTTTTATTGCTGCGAATTCTTTAGCAAAAAGTCACCTTTGTAATTGCGGTAGCATAACTAGGACCGAGAACTAAGAGTCTAAGTCTGCGCACGATAATTATCCAATAAACTATTGGCTAAAATTACACCCTTGCTCCTTATTTTTCGACGATGTAGTTGAAAAATAAGCTTTACACAAATGACCTTTAAAAGTTGCAGTAGATGCGTGGAGAAATAAATAATCAGTTTCAATTTTGATTGAATCGTGACGATTGAGTAAATTATAATTTAAACAAATTTTGGTTGCTCCATTAATATCAACGAATTATAATATGACTACTCAAATATAAATGTACAATGGTAAATTATCATAAACCCATGTATAGCAATTGTAACACATGGTCGATTGTAATATTTTATAATGTAAAATTATTCTAAAATATAAATTACAATTAGGCTTACGCGACAGTACCACAGCTTGGGTGTCCTTTTATCCAATGGAACTCACCTGTAATTAACAAAAAATGAAATTAGATATACAAGAGTAACGATGGATCAATTAATTTTTAATTATTGTTATTAATTAGGATGCTCAAGTATTGGCTACATTTGAGGGTAGTAAACGCTTAGAACTAAATTATAATTTCACGAACATTTTCAAGGAAGTATACTTGAAAAAATAATGGAGCTAAGGGCGGGACGCGAAACTACGTAAGGATGTCTATCACCGGAAAAAAGTGGCAGTGTTGTCTTTGAGTTGACTAAGTGGCCTTTCTTCCTTCTCTCTTCCTTCTCTCTTCCTTCTTCCCGATCTTCCTTCTTCACGCTCCTTTTCTCTCGCTCCGTTTCTCTTTCGATGCTGCCCCTTTCTGTCTTGCTCGATGTCTCGGCATGGGTGACTTCGACTTGCATAACTGTGCATTAATTATGTAACCAGTCGGTAATTCAAATGGAAGGGTTGGAATGCGAAGCGATCGGTACGAGGCAATTCAACATTGCCGCTCAGAGGTCGAAGACATTTCAGGGAAATGTAGTTCCTCCTTGTAACTTTTCCTACACGTGCTACACATGTCCCTATCATTTTTTTATTTTCTTTTTTTTTTTATTTTTTTCAAATCTGGCGTTATTGTGCACTGGAAGACGTCTAGTGTTTATTTTTTCTCGGGGAAAACGAGCTCGGTGAAAACTATTGTATTAAAATTGAATTGGGCGTGGCTGAGATAGTGATTGAAGATTAGAGTGAGATTCTCGCGTGTAGCCGTCGGTGAGCAATATTTTATAGACATCTACTAAACTTTTTAGCTGAGCTCATTTCAATTTAAAGAAACTCAAAAAATAAAAATAGATATAATGTGTGTGTGTGTGTGTGTGTTTGTGTTTTTGTGTTTTTGTGTTTGTGTGTATATGTATATAGGTAGCTAAATTTACTCGGTAAACATCGACGTCCATTTATCGATGTTTTAATTGCTAAGCACATATTAATAGATCCATGTATTCGCAATTAAAAACAATATCTAATAAATTTTTTTCAAAGGTTTTTCCAATTAAAAATTCTAGGTAAAGCCAAATGGTAAAAAACAAATTTATTATTTTAAGAATTCTTACAGTTTATTAATTTCTCGTTATTCTAGTTAAGCATTATGAATGTGGTGCGATAAAGAATTTATTTTCTCTTTCCCTTCTCTATTCATTCATTAACAAAATAAGACATGATTCCAGCAAATATCAGAGAAGCAATAATATAGAACGAGACAAAAAGAGAGAAACATGCGGAAAAAGTAAATTCCCACAAATGCTTGAAATGTTCATTAAGCAAACAGTTATACAGCTATTAAGATAAAATAATAAAATTATTAAAAAAAGAAAACTTTTGCATAAATACTGTGTTTCAAATTTAAATAATGTGTAATGCTCTTTGATTTTTTTTTTAAATATATTAATTAAATTGAACTGAATATTTATGAATCTAGTTATACCTAAAGGTTCGAAATATTATTTGTTACATCATCAATATTACAATTCAAATTTTTTAATACGAAAAAAAAATTTTTATTTTCACAAATTTATTCACTTTAGTATACAGATAATAAATTTACTTATTTCTCAATTAGTACTGATTTTTGTCAATTTATCTTAAATTTATAACTTATTATCTGAAATGATAAACTGTATTCATAAAATACGACTATTTAGTTAAATATACAACTTATAGATTTTCAACACAACTATGTAAGTTCATTATATTTCTCTAAATATTTTTTCATAAAACAAGATTAAATATTATATTAAGTATTGTTTTATACAAAATTAATATTTATCAGTATTATATTTTTTTTATATTTATATTTTTAATTACAATTGATTTTAAGAAAAAAAAATCTGATAATAATTTTTACATTATTCTTATTATAACATCATGTTAATTCAATATAGTATGAAATATAAAAATAATTTTATATGATAAAACATACTAAATAATTTCTTTTATTTTGTGCAAAGTTTTATTGTGAATACAAGTAAAAAAAAAAACAGGAAATGCAAAATGTTATTTTAAAATGTATTGGTATACTACAATATTTGAAACAGTAAAAAAAAGATCTTAGTTCTTCATAATCTAATTATATCATCGATATATATGACAAAAAAAAATATCAATTTTACCGGTTTGTCAAGTTTCACTTAAAATATCAAACTCGTATAAAAAGCAGAAAAGATAAATTCACGTTTTAAATGCATTTCTATACTTATGCTTTGACTGTAATATCAATATCGAGTCTAAATAACACCTTGTTTTATTTTTTTTATATAAAAATTACTGATCATACAAAAATATATCTAAAATTGCATTAATTCATACAGAAAGTTTGTAGTGATAAAAGATATTAGCGTAAGAGTAATTAATACACATTTAATTAAAATTTAAAAATAATTCTAATTATTCATGAATAATTGAGAAAATAGTTGAATGATCAAATTTCATTTTTTTTTTTAAACAAGCAGTCATATATAAATATTCATTTATTTAAAGATATTTTTTAATATAGTTATATAAAATACCTGACATATATATATATATATTTCATTGAAGAATTCTTGAATAAGTGAATGAAAACATGAAAGATTTCACCGATGTATCAACAAATCTAGGTTGTCTTTTTCGAAACTTGAATATATAGTACATTATATTATTGAATACTGTACAACTGATGAAATAACTTATGTCGGTAATATCTAATATATTGTATATTTGAGCTTCGAAAAAGACAACATAGTGCTGTCGATACATCGGTGAAATCTTTCATTAAATCTGTATATTGTATACACAACACCAGTACCTGAGGATTCTCATAAAAAAATACATTACAAATTTTTCAAATTGAGCGATTTTATTAGTTTGTCAAAAATCAGATAGAGCGTGAGCAATTCAAAAATTCGAATACTATCTTCCAAATAAAAAAGCTCCAGCAGTGCCATCTCTCTTTCGACATCGAATGGTAATTGACGTAGGGTCCTCGAGTCGCGTCGACAACGAAGGAACCTTCCGGGCTCTCGAGCCCTTCCACCAAACCTCCAAATACCAAGTTAGAATATAAAGTTCAAATCGACGATTCAGATACAATTACTTTAACGAATTAATGACGCAAACCACGTCCAAATTCCTACGACCTCCATTTTTCTTTTCTTTTTCTTTTACTTTCATTTTCTAAGTTATTATTTTATTTATATATTTAATTTTCATTTGAACCAACCGTTCGAAATGAACATACGAATTCTGGAGAAAATTGATTTGAGCTTTATCTTTCGAAGACCTAATCTCCGAGATAATAGTGTTTCTAGTTATTGAAATATTTAAAATCTCATTATTATTTAATTAAAACTAAAATAACCGGCACTCCAAAACATTCGAATCATTATAGATCTAACGGTTTTTTAATTCGCCAGCAATATACTTATATTTATTCAAGATTTACATTATATTTTTCGTTATGGCTACATCAGTTTCTAAAAAAATTACATTTGTTTCAATTTTTTATCCAGATATGAAATCCTAAAAAATAGTATTTGTGTGTAGATATTTCGAAATTTATATATAAATAATATACTCGATTAATCGGTTAACCAAAAAAATGTTTTACTTAAAATTAATATTTTATTCTATTTTTAATAAAGAAATACAAAGTATCTTGTTAAGCTTTCATATGTCTTATTGTGGTTGTTATTGAAATAATAGTTTGTAATTAGGAAAAGTTGTACAACGAAATGGTATCGTGTATTTCACATACCAACTTCATGGATATGTATTAATACATTTAACAACAGAACAAAATTAAGTATTTTTGTTTTTCTTTGAATGGAATATAATATTTATCCAAAAATAAAAATCGCAGAAACTTGATGCGTACATTTTGAGCGTTCTGTTACAGAGAAACAAATTATTGTATAAATATACCTATAAGCGCGTAATTAATGTGTCATTTTATACTACAATATTTCACATACTCTACGTGTAAAATTTAATCTAATTAAAACAGTAGATTTTTTTAAAATTTAATCCCAAAATAAAAGATCTTTTTGATGCGAAAAATGTGATGGTAACGTGTTGTTGTAGAAAAAATATTTCGTCCTGAGCATTAAATTTAAACGAAAAAACGATCATAGTGAATGATTAAAAGAATTCAGGGTGGTATTTCGTGTGTGTACATATATATAGATAGATAGATAGATAGATAGATAGATAGATAGATAGATAGATGGATAGATGGATAGATAGGTAGATAGATGGATAGATAGGTAGATGGATAGATTCCAACGCAAAGTTACTCTATATATCAATGTTGCAGTAAAATAAAAATATTAAATTTAAATGACGAAATAAAGAAAACAAGTCCTTGTGGTGTCTCGAGGAAAAAGGGAGAACTTATTGTGGACGTGCTTGTGGTCGTGGGTATGGATGTTCACGTGCATGTGCATGTGCATGTGCATGTGCATGTGCATGCGCATGTGCATCTTGTGCATCTGCTTGTGAGCGAAGCTCCTCTGCGAGATATTTATAGACGTTGCAAACTGAAAAGAAAGCTCATCGCCTTGACTCTCGCTTTTGTATGCATCTGAAACGAAATCGTACCGGCATTTTGTATTTTACTTTTCATTCAACGTTTCTCGGCGCCTTTATGCTTACGAGTTTTCACATTGTATGCATTGGTTATAAGTAAACGTCTTCATATGAATTTATGCGACCATTGCGCTACCATGAACATTAAATTTTGAAAATGTTTCTCAACATTCTCCAGGGAGCACTTGTGCTGAGAAGATTAATAATAATACTTAATGCACTTGATTTAGATGGTGAAACTATTTTTATGGACGAACGACTAAATGATTAACCGAATTAATGTAGTTCACTGTGCGGGAAGAATATTTAAATAATTTTATGGAGTGCATTTGAAAAATAAGCTTTACAACGTGTTTGGTTGTAAATCTTTTCTTTTTTTAAATAAAAAAAGATTCTACTATAAAGTGGATCGAGACTTTTTTTTTTAATACGGTAAACTTTCAATCTTCGATGAAAAAAGAGGATATTATTTTTTGAAGACTAAAATACCATGTTATCATGTCCGACGTGCGTGCTTACGTACGATATATAATATATATTATACATTATAAGTATCTCGTGTTTCATAGAATTGTAAGTGATGGATTATATGAAAAACTAAAAAACAATTTATTTGATTTCCAAACGTGTAGTACAATAAAAATAGTTTCTGAAAAAAATTGAAAATACGTACTGAATAATTACGCAAAATTGTAATTATAACTTAAATATTTAAAAGGAAATGGTAGAATAAAATATGGCCATACATAAATAAATATTCATTTACAATCAAGAATTTTTAAAATGAACTAAGTATCTTAAATAAAAAAATATCGCCGATATGTAAATTTTATCTGGAAATTATTTGAAAGCAAATGGTATTTTAAAAGGGTTATTTAGAAATGATTTTTTAAATATTATATAATTTGAAACCAAAGAATAAATTACCATGAAATTGGCAATATTGAATCGTGTAAAAGCAAACTGATTTTTGAATAATTACTTATTAATAGTTTCACGGTGAAAAACAATAAATTCTGAGAATTAAGGCACTGGTATTGCATTTAACTCTGACTGATGGGATACCATTAGATTGTAGAAGTCTTGGGCTTATTTGCACTATATAGAAAGAGAAAATTATCATACTGAAAGTACAAGGAGAAGTTAGTTATCATCCCAGTTTCTAAAAAAGGGTTAAAACAGAGTAGAACAATTATAGAGGAATTTCACTACTCTCCCCTCGTTTATTTCTAGGTAAAAATTGTTAGTAAAATCATTTGTTAAAAAGTATCAGAGTGAATTTCAGAACAATAGGTTAACAAGCGAACAAATATTCAAGGTCGCGTAATTGCCAAAGGAAAGTAATTTAGTGAAATAATACAAAAACTAATTCTATAATATGAATGCTTAAAGTAGCAATATATGAAGTTCTAGTTCAGTCGTAAATATCAAAAAAAAATTTTTTTAAATAAATTAAATAAATAGTAATAGAAACTTGTAATAATAACAGTGTTTGGTACAGAATACAGATAGAATTGCAAAAGAATGGAAAACTTTATAATTAAAAATCCAATTCAAAAAGTTAACTTATTTAAATGGCTAATAATAATTTTAAAATGAAAAATTTTTAGTTATAATAATGTAAAATAAAAATAAATTGAAAAATAGTACGTTTTGACTTATTAAAAAAGTCTTTCTCACGTTTCTTTACATTTTTTTAACAATGCTTGCAGCATCTTCACATCTTAAATGAAACATATGGACTATTTAAAAAAAAAAAATAAAAAAATAAATAAATAAGTTATTAGAAAGAGAAACTAGCAAATATTTCTTAAAAGGTTCTAACAATTAAAGCTTATTTAATATTTGAAAATTAAATTCTTTTTATTAGGAAAAAATTGCATTTTACACAGTAATCCTGAGTTTTTAATAATTTAATTATTAATAACAAACGACATAAGTGATAACCGTATACACATTAGCCTTATTCAACATACAAACATATTTATTGGTGATAAAGGACTTTTTATGGAGATTAGCATCTAAATTAATTAGATAAAATATTAATTGTGAAGATGCAAATGTTATAATATTAAAATGCTTGACTGAATTATAAAGTTACGAGGTGCTTCCGGGTTTTAACACAAAGCCACCAACGCATCCTTTTTTTTACCGTTACACACTACACATTATCCTTCTTTACTCCCTGTAGATTAACAAAATATCCAAAGGCTAATTAAAGGCATAATTCAAGCTTTAATTAGACAAATGCACCGGTCTTAGAAATGTCAGGATGCATTGAAGACAGAAAAAGAGAGAGAGAAGAGAGGAAACACAAGTCAAACAAGGCACAAGCAAATGAACGAGGAGAGACAGAGAGAGAGAGAGAGAGAGAGAGAGAGAGAGAGAGAGAGAGAGAGAGAGAGTGAGTGAGTGAGTGAGAGCGTGAGACAGCGAGGGGGGAGGGGTTATAGAACGATTACGATGGGGAGGGGAGGGGGAGGAAAGAGGAGTAGTTAGTAGTCCGTTTATCAGTAAACTACGGAGGCCGCACCGTTTCGCCTCCTCGCTTGTAATTCCCAGCAATCGGAAGTCGTCAGGCTCGTCTTCATCAAGCCAACATACACGAGCGTGTGTTAGTGTAGTCCAGTTACTTTGAGAATACATCACAATATTTTATTTAAACAAAAACAATGCAGTAAATTTTTCGCTAAGCGCGCTGCCGTCAAAACAAATTTTTTGTCGAAAATAACTCTTTTGTTCTCCGATTTTGTTCTCCGATTTTGTTCTCCGTCTGTTTTATATGTTGGTCGATAAAATCGTATAAAGAAAAGTAAATCGAAAAGAATATTTATTAAAAAATAGTTAAGAAAGCTTGGACGGCTAGAAATTTTTAGACATCTTTTCAAAATTTTATATTATATTTTATATTGATAGACATTATTCTATTGCATTTTTCTGAATTTATGAGCGCGTAAAGGTAAGGTTTTTTCAAGTAGACCGTATTGTAATGCAATTACCATCGGCATTTTCTTCAATTCTTTTTATTCCTTAAATAGTTTTTTTTCATAAAAGGAAAATGTATAACATTCAATTGGAATTTCATGATTTTTATTCTTTCCACAATTAGTAATTCGAAAAACCACTAAGGATGCTAGTTACGAAAGTTATAAGCTTGTTAATCATCATTTCTTTTATTCGATCAAAATAATAATATTCAAAATTTTATTAAAATAATGCAATGAATTTATTTTTTAAAACTTGAGTAAAATGTTGTAAATATCTAAAAAATCTTGTTGAACAAAAAAAATTAAATAAAATTAATGAAATAGATTTTACAGAAATATGTAAAACTGGACCTAAAATATATTTTTATCAATACATAAAATAAGATTATTTAGTATTGTTTATTACGAAAAATTAAATTATTTAAATAACATGATAGCGCAAAATACATCGTTAATTTGAAGTACTTGAAAAATTAACTTACAATTTAATGTGCTGTTTTGATTTATTTTCTATCAATTATTTACCAATGGATTACAGGTAACAGAATTTAATTAGGCAATAACATAAAATTATAATAACATAATGTATTGAATTAAAAAAATTAAAAGTTGGAGCAAAATTGCACATATATATTTTGCAATACTATGCAGTAATAAAACACAATTTAATTAACTTAAAATATAGAATAAATGAAAATAAAATTTTAATGTTCCATTTTATAATTTATTAATAGTGCAAAAAAAAGAAAAATAAAAAAATATGTCTTACGTTGTCAATAAAGCTTAAAATGTAAATCAATTCATTAGAGTATTTTTGCTTTAACGAGTATTTTTGGATTTATTTTATTTTAGTTAAAATTAACACTAATTATTTTTATGGCTATTAATATTTTCATTTAAACAACTGATAAAGATTATGCCATACAATTTTCTCGGTTATTTTGAAAAATCCAAATGAAAGTAAACATAAGCGATCGATATTACAGCCAAGAATGTTTTGCTTTTCAGGTCACGTGTTTTAATATAAGACACTCATAGTTAAAAATTGAAATGTATATCCCTTGATCTTACCTCAAGAATGTCAATTTTAAAAACTTGGGTTACTTTTAATTTAATGTAGGCTACTATTGAAAAAAAAGGTCCTAATGTATCAATTAAGCAATAATTTGTTACATATGTCAAACATATATTTGTCAAGAAAATCGATATTTCAGTCAAATATAAAAAGTTACACCTTAAAATTAAATTTAACGTTCGAACGTTTATAATTTTTTAATGAATTCAATATTGAATTTGAATGTAAATTATTTTGAAACAGACCCAGATACTTCGATTCGATTCGAACATTGATACACACACAGAGTCGCAATAAAATAAAATAATATAAAATTCATTAGAAAAATTAATAATTATCCGTTGCACTGGTTTTTTATTAAAACAACACACGCGTTAGATAAGATTACGTTTCTTTCGACTTTTATGTGCTATGACTTATTGCACCAAATTACGGGTAATTACACGTGATTTTTACGTGTAAAAAATATTTCCAGAGTTTGATTAAATTATGCAACCCGGAAATCAGAGCGTTTTCTAGAGCTCACGAGTATCAATTGGGAATGCTGTAGAGAGACGGAGAGGTAATTACAGCTTTAAGTGCCTCTCTCTCTCTCTCTCTCTCTCTCTCTCGCTCGCTCGTTCACTCGCTCGCACTCCCATATGCAAACGAGTGCGGTGCTACAGTACGTGGGACTCGCAGATTATCATTTCCGGTGAGCTACTGATGTCGCCGTCGTTTAGAGCGAAACCGCCACTCCTCGCTCGGAAGCTGCGAACCGGCTTCGAATTCCCTTTGCGAATCCTCGCGAATCCTGTCGCAATAATCCGCGAAAATTATTCCCCCAAAGGACACGTGCGTGCACCTCACCAGGATTACGTGCCCGGAAAACATAATCGTCGCAACGCACCGCTACTCGGATGAAAGTTAACTTTATGACCCCATCGAGAAAAACGATTTTTACCTTGTTTACCAGGATTCGTAATGGCTACTCCCGATTTCCTCTCTCGTTCGGGAAATCGTCGGAAAAACCGGCAGCTTTAATGGCCATCGCCCTATGCGTAAATTTATATCGGAGCAGCCATTAGTATTGGCACTTGAGCGCTGGGGCAAAAACTCGCTCCTCGAGGATTGGCTCGGAAAAACGAGAGCACGTGCACGACACCGAGGAACAACCTCGTAAAAGTCATCTGGCGTCTCGCTGATCGATCCCCGATTTTCGAGGTAGGCGGTGTTGAATAATTTGGGGATAGATGTCGATCGCCCCCCCCCCGCCCGAGGAAAGAGCGTGACGCAAGTCCGGGAAAAAGTACTCGAGGATACGGATAGTTTGAGTGAGACATTCAAAAGCGGGTTGCGAAAACTGGTTCCGCTCGCTTTTATCCTCTTGTTTCTCGCGCATAAGATTGATTTATATCGTGCAATTGTCATTGAGGAGACTGGATCGAGACTGGATCGAGACTGAATCGAGACTGGATCGAGACTGGATCGAGACTGAACCGAGACTGGCACCTCCAACACGCGCGCGCACGCCCGAACACGAGTTCTTGTCTCGGAGATGTCCCCGCTTGTAGCGCAAGAAGCTGCACTCGGCGACTTGTAAATTTCGAGCAAATGTTCTTGTGCGCAAGCGCGTTGCTCCTGCCACTTATAAGTACATAGTTTTCTTGATTAATGCTGGTCACAGTTTTTGCCAACCTGGAGATAAAATCGATCAAATTACTCGGCACATAATCTTCCGTCTGATTAAATTATGCGCCGGCGGTGAACACGTCGTGCTCGCATTTTTTAACATGTCCCTTCAATTTTGCTTAATTGCAATAACATTAAGTACACGAGAGAGCGCAAAGGTACTCGCACTCGATATTTGCTCGTCGATTTCCGAACAGCTGAAAAAATTGACGGCTACGTGTGAATTTAATCGCACTGGAAATGTGTCGTTTAAGATTTCAAATTCATTTTGACGGCAACTTGAAGTTTCGGTAAATAAAATTCTTGCAATTCAGCGTCGAATTCCATCTACGATCCGATCCAATTTGATTTATTGCAACCTTTTAAGCCTCTCACAATATTGCAACTCTTAGCTGCGTAAGTGAAAAAATTCTTTAACCTTCACTTCTTGAAGAACGAGTGCGCTTGTCCGCATTATACGCGTGTAAAATATGAAATGTTCACAATTGAGGCTTACTAGTTGATGCTCCCCAAATCACCCTCGGAGCGAATTTCCACCCTCTTTTATTTCCCCCTTGGAAAATTCACGCATAAGCCTCCCAAGATCTGTTTTGCACTTCCACAGTCGTGATCGAGGAATTCTTACTTTCATCAACAGCCCCGTTCGACGAAAATTACTTTTCACGACACTTTCCCTAACCCTCCACGGGTACCTTCAATACTCTTATCGCCGATGCGACTCCAAACTTCTTAATTTTATAATATTACTCTCCCGGTAAATAATATTATTTCATAATAATATAAGAAAAATAAAATTTTACGTACGTTTCATTATAAAAATTCACACTTTCTTGACGTCAAAGCTATTTAAAAAAGATCAATGTTCACCCACTAACTCATTATAAAAAATAAATAAATGTCTATTTTAAATCTATTTAAAATTCTGCAATTTTTTTTTTTTTTTTTAATAAAAAAAACACTATTCAATTAATTATAAATATTTAATATTAATAGTAAATTGTCTGAGAGAAGTAAATTTCTTTTTATATACATTTTTTATATGCAATGAGGCTAATTATCAAAATAAAATAAAAAATCAAATAATATAATACATAAATAGAATAATAGCAATAATGCTTTTGATATTTCATCTTAGCAGTTAATGGCCAAACTTTATAATGTTTATAATAATATTTCATATAATGTACTAAAATATAAATACCTCAAAATAAGGAAATTCGAGTAAATGCATTCGCTCGCTTGCTTCCAGTTATATTTTAAACCAATGTTTTTTATAACATAAACATTAATAGTTTTCTAATATTATTACTTAAATGAAAGCGAACTAACTTTCATATTTGAAGAAAAATATTTAAGAAACAACATTTATAAACTAATGAGTATAAATAATATAAATAAGTATAACATTTTTTAAACTAATTATAGTTAAAAAATTGCAAAGTTTTTACATAGATTCTATTATATACCAATACTACTATATTATTTTGAATTATTAATTTGAAAAGAAAAGTTTTGATATAATTTGGATTTTATTTTATACGTACAAAATTTACTTTGTCTTTTAAATTTAATATTTAATTTCAACGCCTTTTTTTATCTCTCAAAATTAATTCGGTTTACATAACTCTTGTAAAAACAGAAAGTATCAATTTGTATTTAGTAAATGATTTATTGAAAATCATATTTAATAATTACATATTATATTTGACACTTTTTCCGATATTTAACAATAAAAATATATTTTTCATGTTGTTTTTGGTTAAATCAAGTAAATATTTTACCAATATTATTAAATTTATTTTGTAAATATAAATTCACAATCAAATGATGCTTCCATACAATAGATAAATGTAAGAGACAATAATAAAATAAAGTATAATTCGATATGAAGTATCTAACAGTTTGGATCATTCAATAGTAATAATTCACAAGAGAACATTCGTAAGATTATACTCACAAACATCTCTTCATGATTCGATCTCAATTTATTGAAAATATGTATTTAAATCAGATGAAATCATAAATATTCAAGCATAATAAAAAAAACACGTAATTTCGGATTTGTATTTTCATTCTAGTATCCATGAATGATGAATGAACCGATCATAAATTACTTTTATATAAGATGTCAGAGAAGGTTTTAACCTTTTTAAAGTATATTCTTATTATAGAGAAATCTCAACTTGACCATAAATTGTCATCATTTCAATGCTTAATTGCAATGTAAATATTCGTATTTAATCCAGTGTATGACAGATATCGAAACTACTATTAATTTCACCAAGGCAACGTTTTGTTTTTTAAATCCATGTAAAAGTATTCGAAGGTGTTGGTTACAATGCCAATGCAACAATTTCGATAGTAATTAGTTTTAATTTTTTCAAATTAATTTTTAATTTTTTTATCACCGACTTTATTAAAGCAGTGAATATTTTGCGAGAAAAGAAAGGAAGAGATGTGGTGTGTCTTCCTTTTTTCTTCAACCACTTTCCACTTCCTCCTTCATTCTCACGTGTTTAACTCATGTGTCTCTTTCTCTTTCTATTTTTCTCAGTTGTTTATATATGCAACGGTACTGGTGATTTACTGTACCACCTTTGGAAAATATTTTAAAAAACAGGAAAATATCGAGGAGAGTACAGAAAGATTTCATCATTCTAATTAATGACGTAGCAAATTATGAACTTTATTTATTTTCCAATGAAGTTTCAATAACATAATTTACAATTACTATTCGATCGGTTTGTTTATTTATTTTCTTTATTCCTCTATCAGGTATCTGAATTAATATATTATCATAAATAAAATGTGTTATTCATAATGTTTAATTAATTTTTAATTAATACCGAAATAAAAATATTCTAAACTATTGTTTGTAAAAAAATCAAATACTTATTTAATAAATACTTATACTTGTTACTAACAATAATTATCTATTTTAATATTACGTATTCCTGAATCAAGAATTTTATTATTATTGTCAATTTTTTAAATAATTAATAGTAAATTCAGTGTAAACACATTTTTTTAAATTTTAGAAATTATGTAAGACCAAAAGAATTCTTTATACTCTTCGTCGTTTATATTCGATTTTAACTTACAAGTCTAATATTAGAAATTAATAAATTTAATTAGACAATAATATCATTATTACAAATTAATTTATTAACCTAATTAAATAAGAAAAAAAAAATTTTATTTGTAAAACAAGAAGTTTTTCGATTGCGTTATCTCAGTCTATACATAAGATGATATAGTTTTGCATTAATTAGTTTATGTTTTTTTTATCATTTTATTATATTTATTTACAGATTATGTTCATGTCAATTTGAAAAAAAATTATTACAATATTTTCTTGATTTATTCACTTTTAATTTAATAAAAATATTTTTAATTAAACTTTATTCTCAATATTTTAAATTATTTGACTCAAATTTCTCTGTGACGTAAATTTGTTAATCACAAAATTAATAAATAATATAATTTGTACTTATTAAGTATTATTGGACACATATTTTTTGTTAAAAATGTGTAAAAAGTAAGTACTAGACTGAGATGAGTAAAGAAATAATCTATTATAATTTTATTATACTTTGTTATATTTTTGAATATCGTGTAAGTATTTCAAAATTATGCTAATAAATAATATAGTATTACTCATTTATATTTTATAATTAAGCAAATAAATAAAAATGAAAAAATATTATTATTCTTTTATCACATATATTATAATTTAGCATAACTGAATATGAAGTTGCGTCAGAATGTCAATCATTCCCAAATGAAAATTAAATTTTTATAAATATAAAGATTACTTCCTAAATCCTATGTCGATGCATAAATCAATTTAAAGTGACGTTTCCTTTTGAGTCTGAACTTTTTACAGTGTAACACATTATTAATAACGGAAGTGAAGAATATAAATGCCTGATGTAAAACATTCAATATTTTCTCTTATAATTTCCATTCACCTCTCTCCTTCTTCTACAAGTAGCTTGAATTCAATAGACTAGCTAAAATATTTAAAAGTTTGCAAGTCCAAGGATAATTATAGTTGAGAATTTTACAGTTTCATTTTGTATTTATGGCTTAATGTCATTCAAATTCACTGACTTGAGGCTGAAGCGCCAATAGGTGAAAGTGCATTTGTATTATCTCGAAAAAGAACAAACATTAGAAGGAAAAACTATGTACGTGTGTAAGTATAATGAGAGATAACACACGCACAAAGTTGAAAGCACGAACAGTATCTTTATCACACACAATTGTATAACTAGCCCGGGACAAATGAGCACGTACGCACAAATACAGACATGCACAAGTGAAGACTTTTACCAAGTTCGCATTAAATTAAAAAATCATTTAATGGTACTTTATAAAACTATGCAAAGAAAAGCTTTCACACCAAACAAAACTTTCACATATTAATGAACTGGAATATTGTCCTTAAGTGCATTCCAAGTGTAGCACATGAAACAGAAGCAATAAATGGAGAAACAGCAAGGGATTGTTTTTGAAACTCAGGTGCAAAAATAAATCGAAATCGTTTTTTTTTTTTTTTTTATTGAATTAAATAAGGACGCATTGAGTGAAACATTTAAATTAATTATCCGAGTATTCCAAGGCTGAATATTAAATTGATATTCCATTGACTGTTACGTGAAATAAAATTTTAGTTGCGTATCATAGGCATTATTGCTCCTTGACAAAATGATCGAGGAAATAAAGGAGTTGGAAACGAGTGTTCGCATTAAAAAAGGAGAATAGCGCGAGCAAAGTAAAGCAATCAGTAAGCGTTCGCGTGCTCGCGTCACTCTGAGACCAAGCGAAAACGTGATGTGTTTTGCAAGATAAATTAAATTATTAGATCAGGTAGTAGTCAAGCTTTTGCTCTCCTTCGAAGATGAGCATCACTCGTCCTCCGCAGATCGAAAGGCGAGTGCACTCGGGAAAAATAAATCACTTGCCTCTCTGGTGTACAAAGAGGGCGGGAGAGGTTACGCTTTATTAGAATATTGCAAAGTAGAAACCCTCAGTAGCACTTTTTTACCAAGGTTTTTTATGTTCTTGATGCATTTTTCTCACACCGTCTCCATCATCCCTTATACGTTCACTCTTTTTTCATTTTCGTTTAGAAATAAATCTCGATCAAAACTAAAAACAATCAGGGCACGCGATTATTTTTACCCCTATCATTTTTCACTTTTATTATCGTGTTACCATATCCATCTCTGATGCTCCTTACAATTAAAATATTTACTTCTCAAGACTATTGATATATAAGGTAAATAAAGTAAGAGTGAGAGTATTATTCGAAACATGATTTACAACTACAAGTTGTTTTAAATGAAACAACTGATGCAATTATTTCTTCGGCTCGTTTTTTTAATGAACAAATTACACTAAATTTCCGTTGAATTTGATTTTATTTTATATCTATCGAAATAACGTGTAAATTAATCATACAACTTTTCAATTATCAAACAAAAATTATTTTTCAAAGAATAAAATGCAATTGATGTTTTCGTGGAATACAATTCTTATAATCGAAAATCTCAGATTGTTTCGAATACACTATTTATCATTAATTTCATTTTATGAAACTTCCATTAATTTCAACGAATTTTTACGAAAATTAAATATCAACAAATTTGATTCAATTTATGTTTTATATTTGAAAATCATAAAAGCCTTTATCTAATATTCATATTAAAATGCTTTTATCTATTGATTTTTTACAACTCAACTATAAGTAAGAATAATTTATCTTTAAAATAGCCAGTTTATATAATTTTATATATTGAAATATGAAGATTATCTAATATTGAATTGATATGTTCGCATCATTGGTTAGTCAATAATTAATTAATATGATAAAACTTTGGAAATGCTATCTTTCAAATTAACAAAAATGTATCGATCGATAGTGTAAGAAAGGGTAAATGTGTGTACTTTGAACATCGAATATCAATGTTCCCAATATTTGATAAATCCGTTTTATTTATTAATAATGAACAGATAAAATACTGTGGAGTAAAAAGGTTTAATTGAATTCAAAATAAAATAAAACAATTTTTCTTAATAGTAGTGTATATTATTCTCGTATTCAATTATAATGAAACATTGAATTTAAAAAAAAAAAAAAAAATAATGCATAATCGAAAAAATATGTTTGTACTAGAGAAAACTTGAATGTATTATAAATGCTTGACTATTAAGGGCATTTTTGAGAAATTATACGGCCTATCTTTATATTTGGCAAAGATCCTTTTTATTTTTACTTTCATACTCAGCATTTCGCTCGATTTTCCATTGCGTTCTCATTTCTTTGTATTATAAATATATAAAATCCCCATTTATTCGCTCATGATCTTTCATTTGCATGAAAACCCTTGACACTTTGTGTAACCGAAATAGAATCTTGCACAAACCTTTTTAAAATTCATCACGTAACCCTTTATTTAATTTGTGGGATAATATCTTAACAATTATTTAAAAATTTTAAACAACCCTAATTCTTTGATGAATGAATAAAAAATTAATTTTATCGATTAATCTTATCTTGTTTGATTAAAAACGGTTGATAAATCCTGTATGATTTATATCGATTGGATGCTCAGAAAGTAGGTTTAATTGTTTAATAATTTTGAACATTTGTCATTGGTACATTTATTTTACATTACATGTTCAAATAGATTTATTATCTGAAGTTCAAATTAAATAAAATATTTATCAACAGAATATTTTTAAGTTGATCGAATTTTTTATCTTGGTTACATACTAAAATTGAATTAACATTAATAATAAACATAGGAAAATTGACTTCCATTTAATCAGCTTATCGAAACTCCCGTCAAGTTCTACCCTCACTTACCAAGCCTCAATAATTAAAATAAATCAATCAATTAATGTGGATTCATACAAATATATTAAGCTACAATTACCATCTAGTTGAAATGTGCTTGATTTAATTATTTATAATGATATATTAATTGCATAATAATAATCGTCAAATTTTTTAATAAATTTATAGATTAAATCAAACGTTAATTGATATTGAATGCTTTGTAAATAATAAAATTATTTATTATTAATGATTTGAAATTTAATATTTTATAATTACAAATTTCTTTATTGTACAAGATTGATAAGTTGCAGGGTATTAATGGGGAAAGAAATTTATTTTGTCATATCGAACGAAAAGCTTTGACGCAAAGGTAAAAAATAATGAGAGGTAGAATGGAGGTAGAAAATAGCGAATAATAAAAGAAACGAGGAAAATAAATTAACAAACGAATATAGCATGATCGATGGAGAAGCAGATACGAAATAATGAGGATGGGAAAGGGGGAAAGGGAGGGGGAAGAGGTACGGAAGAGTCAACTGTTCGCAGAGTCAATCTTTTAAAAATCATACGTAGAAATTGGGGGCGGGGGGGGGCTTACATAAATGGAAACAAAGAGGTTTACAATAAAAGAAAGTAGCTCTCATCATAAATAAAAATGTAACACGGCACTGCCGTTACTCTTCTCTCCATTCTTCGGATCTCTCCCTTGCATCCTCGCCGCTTCTTCCCCCTTTTCAATTTATTTCGGTCGTGGTCCTCTTGCCGCGGTGCAACAGTGGCTCTTTGCCCGAATGACCACCGCCCGTGACTTATTCAGGGTTATTGTCCTATAGCGGGTGCTTTTACCCCCCCCCCGCCTATCGACGGTCAAGCATCGCAAGGCTCGTGTTTGCATCCAAGATTTTAAGATTTTAAGATTTTAAGGAGTCAAGGACCTAAGAAACGGATTTACTTTGTTGCGTTAGTTTGTTAGTTTCTAGGTGCACTTATAGAACTGCATTCCCTAATTGTTGAAAAGTAGAATTGCGCGATAAACACTAGTGTTGGCTAATAATAATAATAATGATGATAATAATAATAATAATAATAATAATAATAATAATAATAATAATAATAATAATAATAATAATGATGATGATGATGATGATAATAATAATAGTTGGCTGTAAACTGATGCTAAGTGAGGCTCGGGGGTGGGAACCGGAAAATGAAAATTAGTAAATCATATTAACTTGGCTTTTCTCGTAGATTGTGAAAAGTCAAGGCATTGCAAAAAGAATTTTCGAGTAGTAGCGTGAAATTGTTTTCTATAGTACCATAGTTCGCTCGGTAAAACATAAACAATTTTAGCGACTAGAGGGATTTGTGATTTTTTTACGAGTAAAGCATTCTTCTTTACGCTTTGACACTTCTAATGTATATTTCCATATCATTTATAAGATATCTACATTGTTAAAAATTCATTAACCGTAAATTCATGTGTGCGTATTTTATTGGAATTTTTATTCGCTCATAAAAACATGTTGCAATTGTTTTGACAACTTCCGTCCTTTTTACCGAGCGCGATTAAATGTTTTGTATTGAAAAATTATTTTTCGTAACTATTGAATACGCATTTAATTATAGTTAGATTACTGTTAGAGATTGTATTTAAATAATAATTAATTTATGTATATCCTAATGATTAGGCTAAGCTGATTTACAGTCAATTTAATAGTAATAAACTGCAATTTTATAAATGCTATAATTTCACCAAGTTTTTAAATATTTAGTTTAGATAATTATTCATATAATACTTGATTTACAGATATAACTTATGTTTTTAATACAAGTATATGAGAACATTTTTATTTTTTTAAAATCGATTATAGGTTAAATTTAAATAAATGGGTACTATTTGTCTTAGATTTCTATAATTTTGAGAGAAAGAGAACTGAGAATAACAAAATTGCATTAGAATTTTACAATAAGTTAATCAATAAGGTTTATTATAAAATTTAGTAGGAAATATATAATTAATTATTAGAAGTATTCAACTATCGAGGAATATGGAACGTTAAATATAAAATTAATTAAAAAATGTTAACGTTGTATCAATTAATATTAAGTTATAAAATAGAAATTATAAATTAAAAACAATTAAAAATAGCCAGCCAACATTTTATTAGTTTTCCATTCGTTTTTATTGACTTTTATAATTATATATTAAGCTCTTTAAAGATCCCCTTGTATGAACTATAAATCCTGAGTGCCTGCTATTCCATTGATCGAGTGTTGATATTGGATTATTACTTCGGATACACAAAATTATTTAGAACTGAGAGAAAAAATAATTTATTTTTCCCATGATTTTAACAATATATTTAATAAAATAGAGGATTTTCTTTCTCCTTGGAATATCAATATATACGGAGTTTTGAATTTCTTTAAATTTTTTATGGATTTGTACATAGTTCTCGATGGTAGGAAGATAACGTTTTTATAGTTGAGACTGATGCTTACAGCTTATTACACAAAATACGACTGCATTCGTATAAAGATTTGGAGAATTTTATCGAAAAATTATGCGAATGAAATACAAAGTGACGAGTGTCGAAAGTATTAGTATGCAGGAATCCAACGGAATTTTCAAATCAATGCATCGATTTTAATTAAATTGAGATGAAGGGGGTGGGGGTGGAGGAGCCGAACAACCGACCGCGCTCGATTATTAATAAAATCACAGAAAGCTGAAAAGGACATTTAAAGAAAATTGCACGGCTGCGCCGATTGCCGGAGCACATCGACCGCATCGGAAGAAAATTCAGCACAACAAGAATGCGAACTCGCTAAAATAATATTTGCCATTTTCTTTATTTCCGCGAAGGGAAGGAGGAACAATGCGCGAATATTGAAAGTGGAGGGGCGATAGGAATAATAATGCGGAGAGAAATGCGGAGAGAAACGCGGATCGTGGATTTGAGGGGACACGAGGAATGGAGGAAATGAAACAAAGTATGCGTGCACGTATGCGAGGGCGCCATATTAATTCGCCATTTAATTGCCCACATGCAGATTGCGCATATCGGAAAGCAGGGAGCAGTTTGCCTTGTTCAACATCCTGCGACCGGTTCTCCGTGCTCGCGCACACTTTTATTTTTTATCCTCATTCTTATTATTATTCTTTATTTTTATCTCTTTCTTTTACTTTTGCAACGATTATTTTATCCTGCGTTCCGTCTATTAGCGCGATTCCAATCCACGCACTCGCCTCTCGATCCTCTAACGGCGCCAACGAGGAGGCCTCTTGCAACTTTTGCAACACCCTCCGCCTCTTTAGCAGACTGTCGGAACACTCGAGCCTTAAGTGACTCCTAAGCCCCGATAATTTTATTTTATCGCGTTGATTTGTTATCTTGCCGGTCAAAATTATCAACTCCCAATGCCACAGTCGAATAAAACCTTTTGCCAATGTTATTCAAACACCCTAACAAACCCTACCCTTTTTAATATTCGATGATTTATAAACAAACCTTATCGGTATCCTTTCTCTTTTTACGGAAAATAGAAAATTTTCCCTTGCCGTGCCTCGCTTTTTACGCTATACCCAGCTGTTTTTAGCGCTTTAATCATCAATATATGAACAAAGTCATTAAATTCTGCTGACTATAAACTTTATGTACACTAGGTAGACGCTTGCGTCAACTGAATATACCTGGTAATACAAAGTAGAATTAAATTCAATTCGCTTTCGTATTGATATCCTTCGTACTATTCACTAATACGCTCGAGTCTATAAAGTAACCGCTTTCATATAATATAATTCATTTATTAATCTACTTTTAAATGCAGGGTAAATAATTATTTACAGTAATGTCTAAAATATACACTTACTCACGTATTAAGTATCCTCGGTTATAATTGTTATAACATTAATTTAACTATTTATCATTTGATTGAGACGCGCGAGTAAACTATAAAACAGCATTGCTCTAGCACTTGGAGCTAAAAATAATTGTAATTGGTAATAGTCATAAACTAAAGGACGAGTTGTGTCATTCTTCTTGATAATAAAAAAAAAATTATGATGTGTTCAATAAATAATTGTTTTCTCAAATAATTCCAAATAAATTCGGATATAAAAGTGTCTCATCACGAGCAAATTCCTTCATAGACAAAGTAAAAAAGTAAAGTTATCGGTCGTAGGAGAGGAGTAAAGGAGTGAAATCGGTAAAGTCGATCCCCGAGAAACACAAACTTGTCTCCGTCTCTATCCTGCGAACGACATTTGCAAAAAGTGTTCCAACAAACTACAATGTATTCGGTTCCAGACTTCTTCCAGAGATCTTTTGTCTTTCCGACTCTCCAAGTATTTTCAAAGCCATCATCACCAGCTGTTGAAGGAGGATCATCGCGAGACCAGAAAATACAAAATCAACGAATATCGCAGGACGGGCACGCGCTTCTACAACTAGAAGCCCTTAAGCCCTCTCTCTTCCTCTCTCGCACTATTCGTCCATCTCTCTCCAGCTCCCTATCCTCATTATCTTCCTTCTCCATTTACTTGCTCGATAGCTGCCTTGGCCCACTTTTTTCCCTTATTTTCTCTTTTGCATACCTTGCTTCCATCACTTTACCGTTGCTTCTATCCTTATAGTCTGCATTTCTATTTTTGAATAGACCAAAAATCCAACAGCAGCTTCACCTGTTATAACTTTATTCATTCATTCCTTTTTAATAGACGTGCATAACAGCACGATATTATAAAGATATTCAAATATACTAAAATAGAATACTGGAGAAAGTTTCCTTGATACTTGACAAGAATTATTAACTAGTTTACTTTATGATTATAAGACATTTAATTATTTTAACATTTCTATACTGTTTATTTATTCAGACTATAGCATGTGTAATCGCAATTATTTATCAATTCGTATTTACTCAATATTAAGTAATATTTAAATCTCAATGGAATTTTTAATTTCAACTTTGTATCAAAACCGTCGATTGATGATGTATTTATATTATTAATAAATTTTATTGATGAAAACATTTTCGTGTCCAACTATGAAAATATTTTTAATTGCTTATATATATTCGAAACACTATTTTCTTCCTAAGAAAAATGAATGTTTAATCGTGAATCGATTTTCTTTTTTTCATGAATGAGACAATAATCTTTAATTTTTCAAATAAATTATTTTTATTGCTGCAATTTGATAAAATAATGCCTTTTGTGACATTTAGAAGGATCAGTATATAAGACTGAAAATTGAATTATTTGTTATAGCACAAAAATTTTTGCTTATATATTCATTTAGTTATTCTCAAGCGTAATGTTGTTTGTATTTAGATAATGTTGATCATAAATTGTATGTTAACTTATATATACATTCATATCTTTTACATTGATGGTATCAGTAATATTTATCTAAATGTAAAAATATATTAGATGTACAAATTAATTTATAAAAATCTTAAAAACATAGTTTTTAAATAATTATTTTTTCAATTTTTATTCAATTATGAAAAAAGTAATTGCGAATAATGGAATATCTAAAATGTATAAAATATAAAAGATGCAGCACAAGTAAGCTATCCAATTATCTTGGAGACATCAAATGATGTTTTCACAACTTTGTTGAAAACTCGTACTAATTACTATAAACATCAGATACTTGTGAGATATCCCCTTATATATGTTTATTGCTTTGCATGAGTGAGTCCAACAAATTTTTATTACTAATTCTTGTCTCCCTTCTAACATTTTTTCCCGCAAACTAGGAAAATTGATATAAATTTCTATTAATAACAATTTGTTGTTGATATTTAATGTAAATTATAAAAAACAATTAGTTTCATTTATAGTAAGCTAAAAATAAATGATATATTAATAAATTAAAGAATCTTAACATTGTCCGCTATTTTCTCTGTATTTACTTTTTGCATTAGATATTATCATACTTTTCTCTGTCGTACGCTCTTTTTCTTCTTTTATAAGTTAAAGTAATCTCGCATGCTCGTTAATTAACTCGCCTGGTGATTAGAGCCCACTCTTATCGACATCTCGCTCTCTTTCTCTCTCTCTCTCTCTCTCTCTCTCTCTCGCACGCAGGTAGGCGAGGCATACACATGCGTAAATATGCAGTATCCTTGAATCGTAGCTAACTAGCAAATAACATTACCAAGGACAAAATTACTAACTTTTCTCCTCTCCCTTCTTTAGTTTATCGTTAACTTCCGCGATCACAGATGTTGCATACTTTTTTCCATACTTCTATACCATACCAAAACAAATTGATACACGTAGCAGCACATTCTTTATATTGAATTCAAGTAATAAAAATTGGTTTTAAAAAGTAAAATATTTAATTTATTTAAATTTGATTTGTAAAATATGCATATAATAAATTAATAAAATTGTAAATAATTCACTGGTTCATTCTAAAAAATCTTTATCCTAACATATTATTACAATTTATGATTCTTTAATTTATTTAACGAATGATGTTTTTGTACATTACTTTGAACATTTTGTCTTTTCCAAATAATTTACATTGTTTATGAAATTTATTATATGCTCCCTTAAAAATATTAATTTTTTTTAAAAATTAGAATATTATCGTTCGATTTGAAAAATAATATAATTCTATCAAAATCATAAATTAAAAATTATTCATTTCTCATCAAGCATATCCAACATAAGATAAACTCTTAAAGTAAAATTAAAATTTGAACCTTGAAAATCTTAGATTTATATGTATTTATAAATCATGATGACTATAAGATGATCAGAATTTATTTTCAGAATGCATTGTTACTTGATATAAACGACTTTTAATTCTCAATTGACTATGCCTAATTTAAAAATTAGACTTTAATTTTGAATATTCTCTTATAAATAGCTTTTGGAGTGACAAGATATTAATTTAATTTAAAAGATCATTTCAAGAGATACTCAGTATTCATGGTTTGAAAAGGGACAAGTGTCAATATACTTACTCAACTCATTTGTAAAAGGTTTTTTTGAATTATTTAATTTAAGAAAATTGCGATAGCACTCGACTAATTGTAAGATCCAATCGTAAAGACAAAGTTTTTTACGATTTCATAACAAGTTTAGCTTTGAAACTGTACAAGTTAGATTTTCTTATCCATTTTATTCAAGGGCTGCTTAAAACGATAAGTGGCATTTATTCGAATTACGTGAAAATAAAAAAATGTTCTTGCCGATGTAATCGGACGGCAATAAAAGTAAGAATGAGTTAAAGTTTAAAATTGAAAATGGTAATGCCACAAAATTTTACGTAGTCACTATTAGTTAATTGCATATCGGGTAATTCCTTCAAATATTGAAGCCAAGTTGATAGTCGTAAAAGAAATCGAGCGCAGATCAAAAGCAAAAGTATCCTTGGAGGTTTCAAATGCAAGAATTAAACTAGAAAGAGCTCTTTTTGAATTATTCTTATTTTCTGGATAGATCACCACAAGTGTCAGGTTCAAGATCCAGTCCTTTTTTTCCTCAACACAAGGACTAAACACACCTACGACCTTTTCCCTAGATCTTGCAAGTACAGGTAAGCTCGATAAACGAGTTGAGGTCGAGGATTAATATTCCGAGTTTTACATTTGCACGAGAATTTTATCATTTTATCACAACTCTCAAGGACAGATGCTTGATTAAGGTGTCAGTCAATGCAGGAGCTGATGAAATGCGATAACGAGTATGCGACGATACGCTTTACTCCATAAATGTCCAAGCGCACAAGAAAATTAATGCATGGCTTCCTTTTGGTTCTTCACCAGTTTGATATCGCATTTTAATGTTCGTATTGCATTCTTTAGGTCTCGGGAATTTAGCGAATGCTCTTAGACGCAAAAATAAACAAGTGCTTGTGAGTTGCGTTGCAAGAGCACTTATTATTCATTAAAAATTATTTTTAATGTCGTTGTATTCAAAATTTTATGCTCCCATTTGGTTCCTTTTCATGAAATCATTTGTCAATATTTCGAAATTACAATATTTAGTCCAATACACTACGATCCCAGCCCCGTTCCATTAAGATACATCAATACTATTCCAGCAATTTATTTTAAGAGAAATAAAAAAATATTAATGTAAAATGTTATTTTTCCTTTTTGATATTTTTATAAAATATCCTTGTGACGGTTTAATGAAGAATGCAAAGTCCTTGGTTTTACGTATTTAGCTATTATATATCGTGACAACTGCACTCTTCTTTAAGTCACTGTCAATTTTTTTTTTTTTTTTTTTTTAATACTGGATACCTTGTTTACTTTCTAATTTTATATCAAAAATATTAATAAAAAAAAAAAATTAAATCCATAAATATTTATATTTAGAGCAAATATAATAAAATACTCCATATTGAGTAACACGCTCAACATATCAAATAAATAAATTCGAAGTATGTAATTAATGTTTTTCTAATACCATTTGCAATTATTGGTATCATTTCTTCTTCTTATCAACAATTGAGAATTTGTTTTTCATGACAGAAATCAGTAGCTAAATTAAGCTCTCATCTAAAAATAAGGGTCACGAAGTTGCGTTTTTTTTTATGTTTGCCATCGACACCCAACTAACGCCTAATACAAATTCAATCAGAGATGCCGAGTCATTAAAAAAAAAAAAAAAAAAAAAAAAAAAAAAAAAAGAAAAGAAAAAAAAAGAAAAATTAATTCACGCACCATCATTCTTTCATTCGAGACAAAAGCTTCCACACCAAATATTAGAGGGGAAAGGGGAGGTGCGCAGTTCGCAGGTGTCGGTGAATTTGTTGCAGCTCGACGAATTCGCTGATAGAACCATTTATAAATCAAGCATCCACGTCCGAGTATATTCATAAACGTCCAGGTCGTTTTATTTTTACGCTCCTCCTCGGTTCGCGACCAGCGACCAACCCTCCGCACCTCCACATGCGCGTCTCGGGCGTAAATCAAAGCCGCGTGTTGTCACGCATCGGTATTGACGAATTTACATAAATTAATGTGGACTCGCCCTCGGGGGGCTCGGGCCCCGAGTCGATACAGACGTCACTTTTTCCCAGTGCAAAAAGGCAAAGGACGCGGCGATAAATTTAATCAAGATAATCTGCGCGCGAAAACCACCCCCTCCCTTACTTGCAATGCAAATGGAAAAATTATTTTATTTCGACGGGCCGACGACGGGGTGTCATCGCAAAATTAAATTGATTTCGTGGCAAAGTGTAATTGCGCCGAGGCTTAATCAACTTCCACCAATGCTGTGGAAAAATCTCAAACGATGAGGAATAATGCAGTTGATGTGGCGTTTTGGCACACTCGTCTCTTGCGAAATTAGAAAAACCTACGAGAAAACTTTGGCTCCTGCATTTTACAACTAGCACTGTTGCCTTTCCGTCGTATTTCCTTTGTTCTTATTACGTACAACAATTGCAATGCGTATTCGAATAAGACCTGTAGCTCAATTAAAAAGTTAAGGTTGGTAAGCGGGTGGTCAGATTGACGAAACCTTAAAGCAATCCAAATTCATGGATTCCCATATACATCTAAATATATCTATTTTTGCCAATATCGAGTCTTTACTCCCCAAAAGGCAAGAGCGCAAATTCCAGGAAACGTATAAAAGGCTATTATTATTGGTCAGACGTTTCTCGTGTTACGGAAAGACAAAGTCCGACTACATTTCGTTACCTTGTACATTTAACTACCACCTATTCAAAAACATTGAATAGAACAGCCCGAAATGTCGTCTATTGCCCTCTCTAATGCACAACGAGATGGTGCGCAATCTCGGATTTCCACGGCATATTCCTCGTATTTTCGTCGGATTTCCCGGACCCTCCGTCCATCTATTCACATGGACACCAATGTTAAAATTACGACTTGGAGTTTGCGGTGCTCCGGACTGTTGGACCGCCCGAGGAACGCCAACAAACGCCTGCGTGTGAGAAATTTTCGTCAACCTCTCGCTAGCAAAACGCATCCGACAAATGGTTAACGTTTAATTACAACCATAAATCAAATTCCATTTAGGCTTGTGAGTTTAGATTTTAAATTATTAACTTGTCCAATTCTCAACACAATAACAATAATTATAACAGAGATGCGCTTAAATAAATTCGATATTTAATATTAATGATAAGACTATAGATTGTGTTTTTACGATTTCATAATTGCAATGACACCATATTAACTATGCAATAAAAAACACAATTTAAAATTGAGTAAATAAATGATTATTTATTAAAGACTAAATATTGATTCGTTCTTAGTTAAATTCAACAAAAAAGTATTATAACAATTAATTGAGTTTATATAGCAGACATTTGACTATTTAAAGCATTAGTCGTTCAAAATTGTAAAATGCAAATTATTCAGAAAATGCGCAGAGTTTTGATTGGCATAGAGTAATTTAACATCCTACAATCATAAAAAAAAAAGGGAAAAAGAGTTATGTAAATGGAAATAGACAAATTTTAAGGAGATAAATGGATCTACTCTTTTGGGAAATCATCACTACGATCCGTCTGAATTCTTGAAGAAAATTAGAGTACGTGAAATAGACTCCTACATTAATACCTACTCTACATGTATATCATTACATTAAAACAACGCGCCATTATCATATAAATTCCGTGGAAACATTTTCACACGTGGAAAGGAAACCTTTTTACTGTACCTTTTTACTCAATGAATAGACCACTGTAAGTAAATAATTTTCGAAATTGCATAATTTAGCTTGCACTATTTTTTGTTACAACCGACGAGTATATATATTTTCAAATACTGCACTTCGTTATTATTTAAATCATTCATTCTCGACAATGAATGAAAATCACTCTAGATTAGAATCAGATTTTTAGCGCAAACACTTAGAAAAACCAATTGACGTGGATTTGATATCCCTGCATATGTAAATATATGAAAATAAACCCAAGTATCGAAAAAATATCCACATTCAAATTATTATAATAAACTTTAAACGGGCACTAAATTGCAAGATTTTGTTGAAATGCCGGTATAAAAATGTCGAATGCACGATTTAGGAACAATGGACTGGCTAACTCCTATTATTCAAGCAGAAAAGAGCGTAGAATGGAAAGAAGCTGTTTCTCCCGAGCCATAAATGTAAAATATTTAAAAGAAGTAATTTGTAAAACTTTGGAATAAAAGTGCATGATAAAGAGGTAGGAGAGGTAATCCGTAAAAGCACTGCTACAGTATTAAAAGACAACGGAAGGTATAAACGTCGTGGAGCTGATTATGTAAACAACAGACTTAGTGATTGAGTGACGTTCTTAGCAAGTAGTAATTTTTCCGACGGAACACCGGGAAAACGGGCTTTTCATTAAATAAAAAAACGAGCTCAAAGTTCACAAAATTGATGGTCTAGCGAAAGGAGCCTGACGCTTCTCGATTACCGATGGCGGAAAACCCGGTGAAAAACCGCCTAAACAATCATTAGGCCAAAGCAAGCGGTGATTTGTGTTCTCGAAGAAAACTACCGCTCAGCGTCTCTATCCCGTTGGACTTTTCTAGGCTGCTCCGTGGCGATAAATCAAAGTGGGGGCCTAATTTTTCCATTTTCCAGAGTAATTGACCCCCGCACGTGCGTCTCATAGAGTGCCAAACCAAGCGCAACACGTCGCTTGCGAGGAAGCTCGTAAACCAAAAAATTATGCTACATCGCCCCGGAAAATTACCTGAATATATCTATGTCTGTATGTGTGTGTGCGTGTGTGAAACAGAGAGAGAGAGAGAGAGAGAGGAAATAATGAGGAAATGGATGAGTATCATCACTTTGATAATGTTGAAACTTGTAGAGATTAAGTTAAAGTTTCGCAAACTGATACTTTTTGAACATCTCGTAACTCAAATAATACACATTAATTTAGAATATCGATCGAATGCGCTATCACTTCAACATATATTTTCAAAGTACTAATACTTTGCTTTTGAATAAAACAATTCCCATTTATCCATTAATTCTCTTTGAATAATTAAAGATATAGTGTACGTGTGGAATTTTAGTGTATACCTACGAACTATAAAAAAAAAGAATAGATTTTCACTTTCTAGAAATTTACTGTTTTTGTAACATTCGTTTATTCATAATAAATTTTTATTTTATTGCATAATAATAAACCAAAATGAAACTTTCAAATGCTATAGCTATTCTCCAAAATTTTATTTGAATAAAATTTGAAGTAAATCCAAACTCTTACCCTTTTTTATCTGTTCATCAGTCAAGAACTATTAATCTTTATTTGAATTTTTAATTGGGAATAAAATAAAAATTGTAAATAATTTCGATTATTTATACATTATGCGTTATTCAATTTTTAAAATAATAATATAAATTAAGGTTTCGATCGAAAAGTAACAAAAAATTCTTGGTAATGAATGTTTTGCTTAAATTCAAAAAGTCATAAATGTATTTAAAATACTTACAGCGTAAAAAACTTTAATAATGACTCAATACTGTAATCTGAAATTTCCGATCTTACATGCAATTTATTTTTAGAAAAAATACAGTCTTTCGGTACGATATAAACGTTAAAATCGCTCGTTATTTCATAATGAAAATTTAAAGAAGAATAAAAATGCGATATCTTAATATCTTGAATGTGTACCTATTTTATAATGTCATAATAATTGTAGTAAAACCACAAGTAAAAAATACTTACTCTTTGTCCTGTCCAAAGAAGCCGCTCAGACACGGCAAAAGAGTTTTTTTGTCGGTATAATCAGATTTCGTTTTCTACCTGAACCTACAATTCGCTCATTACAATTTAATATTAATAATTCCGCGGATGTTGCTTCATTCGGCATGTGACACCAGAGTAAGAAATAACGTGACCTTGTCTCGTTGTAACTTTGACGGTTGCGATCGATGTTGTAAATTACCTGCAATTACAAATTACGCGACTCTATAAAGTAATAATTTTGCCGAAAATTGTTATCCTTGAATCACAAGGTCATGGTATTTTATTTTCTAAATTACATAGTATTTTATCTAACAGTTTCATGTTTTATTTGTGATAAGTTCTGACAAATTAATGTTATTGAGATTTAAAGTAAATTTCATTATTTTCACATAAACTTTATTATTATATATTAAGAAAACATTGAATTTTTTCACGTTCTTCTCATTCGTTGTTCAAAATTTTTAATTATCTTTAATTTATACAACAGCACGATAATAATTATTCAAAAAAAGTATTACTTTATAAGTTTAGTGGGATGTTAATAAAATTCAATATTTACTTAAATAATATTCCATGATTCGAGAAAATAAAAAGTTGTGCTCCTAATATAATTCTCGTGCCTTCCTAAACGTATACATCATATATGTGAAACATTTTTAATTTGTAATTAAATGATTTTTTATATCAACTGATTATCAAAAAAAGATTTAAACATACTATATAAAAGCTGCATAAACTTTCAGAATTAAAGTAAATTACTTCTACATAAAAGTGTAACACTTTTATTAATAGACAAATTTTTTTTTTTTGTTTTTAAACACAGTTCTCAATATATATATATTAACAAGTTTTCTAATTAATTATATATTTACAATCATTTAGTACTTCGTATTAGTAATTTGTAATCATTTGTCAGTACCTTCATAAAAAAAAAATTAAAAATATATTTGGTAGTCTACGTACAGTAAAAGTTATTCAAGATATTTTCGTTGAAGGATATGTAGTACCAAGAAATATAACACGTAGTAGTTTTATATATTTCTAGATTTAGATCAAAAACCAAATTGAAGTAATCATAAAATAAATGTCGTGCTGCAAAAATGTAGCACTTTTAATGATATTTTAAGGCGCGTATCCTAGATTATTATTTCAAATTTATAGATAATTTTTACTATTTATCGTACAAAAAAATATACCTGTGTATAGTTTTATAAATACCGATAATATTGAAGTAATTAATAATAAAAATAATAATACAATTATTATTAGTGTTTTTGTTAATATTATTTTTATTAATTAATATTATTCTTTTTGTATTTTAAAATTATACGATGTGGATTAAACTTACAACCATGCATAAATATAATTAAACATTCATGCAAAAGTTCACTGGTACTTACGATGATTTCATTGGAAAAATTTTTTACTTATTCTCCATACAAATTCATTTGAATACGTACTATTTTAAATATATATTAAAATGAAAAATATTTTAAATTCAGACTAAAATAAATGAAATTTGTTTTAATTGAAAATATTTATAATTATAACTTAATAATAAAAAAAAGATATTATTATGTATAATTAAAATAGTTGATATTTTAGCTTGTTGAATTTTTACTTTTATTCTATTTATAAAAAACTTATCAACTCTGAAATTCTGTTGATGATTATATAAAAAATAGTTCACTGTTCAGAAAAAAAATTAATTATTCTTAAATGGTTAAATTGTATGATTATACATATAAGCCAAAAAAACTATTTAAATTTCAAATACAATTTTTTATAAAAAGAATTTTTTCCAGAAGTTCCAGCTTGAGTATTAGTTCATAAAAGGTGAAAATTGAATTAAAAAAAAAGGTTTTTAAAACCTGATTTATGATTATCATAAATTTTGTCGCCTAATGTAAAGTTCTCTGTTCTGAAATGTTACACCCTCATAAAATAACCTGATGAAAAATCAAGCTATTGTATTACAAAATCATCGATATGATTCGCATATTATCATAGAAACGAACACAATTGAGGATTTTACCCTTTTTTCATTTACAATTGAAAAATACGAGACTTAATGCTGTAAAACAGCAAATGACGTAAATCATAAAACTGTAAACGGGATTTCAAAAAAAAAGGAATATAAAAGAAGGATATCATATATTGATTTTAAGTTAACCTTTGAAGGTTTAAAAAAACTCAAAAGGGTTGTAAAATTCCAAAAGGGAATTTTAAAATTCAATTTAAGCAAAGCCATTGCACTTCCATTACAAGTACATATAGATTCATTTTTTTACATTTTGTTTATTTTCATTTCTTATTTTATATTTAAATAGATATCAATTGTTGTTAAAAAATATTACTGAAATATACATTATGTATGCACAGAAATTATTATTATAATTTACACTAGCTAAAAATTAAAATCCTTCAATTTTTTAAAAATGTTTTAGTATTAAAACTCAGTATTGGTTAAGTTAATAAAAGTTTTTAAAATATAAGATGAAATATTAAAATCTTGGTAGTAATATTTTAGTACCGAAAATCTATATCCCTACAAAAAATATTATTAAAAAATATATTTTCCTATATATATAAAAAATGATGGAACCAAAATTGGTATTTTGGTGGTCTGAATTAAATTGTTTCATAAAATAAGCGACTAAATTTTAGTGCTCGTTAAAATGCAATAAAAATATACGTATTAGTATTACAATTTTAATACTTTTTTAACAATAACATTACTAGTTAATGTCGGTCCAGGAAATATTTTTTGATAAATTCTTTATCGGTTTCGTAAAGAAAAGTGCATGTCCACTAACCAAAAACTTGAAATTTCAACAGCAAATCAAGAATCACGCGATGCATAAAAATAAAATCGAGCGAATGTAACAAAGTAAGATTGAGAAGTTGAGAAGGAGGTAGAGAAAATAAGTGCCTTAAGGTTTGTTTACGCCAATACCTTAGCTGTCTCATCCGAAATTGCCTAAAGCACTTTTAGAGGGAAGTCGTAAATGGAATTGAAAAGAATTCTTCCTCTGATTACTATGGAGTCTTTGCAATTGGCTATGAAATTTCACAGAAAGACAAAATAATTTCCTCGAGATGTTTGATTAATAGTTAGTGCAGATTGCTCCTACATTACAAGCTTTAATTTTTCTTTCTATACCGTTTTTAACAAACTTAATAGATGTTTTAGTGAAAAATTTTTATACAATTAACGATACCAAATTACTTAATTACCTATTCATTTTTAATTGAGAAAATTCTTGAATAGATAAAAACGCGAGTATCAATTACGATTATTACTTTTTTCAATCACATTATTTTAAATTTTAAAAGCTGTATTAACATAATTCTTTTCTAATTTATTTAAGCTATAATCGTTAAAACTACAAAAACATCGTAAACTACATAGGATCACGTAACATTTTATTATAAAATTATATTCGTTTTACTAATCCTTTGAGTGCTCTCTTACAATTCTAACAAAAGAATTATTGAAGATGATAACCCCAAAAAAATGTCGGATATCCGAGGAAATGGCGGAGCACTATTTTTCGGGTAAAATATACGTTCGAAATAGGAACTTAAAAGAAAATGAAGAAAACTCAAACTAAGGGAATGGGCTCACGTGGATTTTCGCGGCACGCGCGCACCCATAAATTATCTCCCGGATTCGCTGTGTCACGGGGAAAACCCGAGGGAAAAACTGTCGCCAACTTGAGAAAAGCCGTTCGTTCAGCCTTCAGATCAAATTCCCAAGACGCAGCTACAAATAATGCCATGGGTTTTTACTCCACAAGAATAATGAATTCACAAAATTATACATTTTTTTTAATGACTTACATTATTGCAATAAATCGTAGTTTTACTTGAAATACTAAATCCAGATGTTATTCTAGTCAATTAATCAATCTCTTTTAATACTTTAATTCATTTTATTATTTATATATTTATGTTCTACTTATATCATACGGTATTCTACTTATTATAATTATTATAATATACATAGAAAAGTAAAAAGATATACAAATAAAAACAAGTTCTTCATTGATTTAAAGTTGTTTAATTTTACTTATTATTATTAGTATTTAAATAACCCTCTGTCCGAAAATAAGACTTAATTTTTTTTGCATTTTCAATTTGTTTCTACAATAAAATATAACGTGCATTATCATAAATGTGTCCAGCATAAACCAGTTAGCATATTATAAAAAATATTTTAAAATAATAAATATATAACAGTTACAATTTAAAAAAAAAAAAATTCTACAAAATCAATTGAATAAATCATAATTAAATAAAAAGAACTTTTAATTTTGTATAAATAAATTTTAAATTTTTATAAATATTTAAACAAAAAAAGTAAAAGATAAAAAAAAGGAAAATATTCGTGTGATTTAAGTATCATTCTTTACATGCATTTATAAACAGTTTCAACCTTATAATTATGATCTATAAATAATAGCAATTAAAAATTTACAAGACATTACTAAAGAGTTTTAAATTATAAATATTGTATTAAGTTATAAATAATTTGTGAAATGTATGGGTATCATTAAAAAAATAGAGAAGCGGATCTGAAATAATCTTCAATTGAAAAGTTTCACTCATGCATATATTTTCAAGCGGAAGGAAGTTTTGGGCTTGTTTTCTTTTTATTGGTGAAACAATTCATTCCCGCCATGAATTTCATATGGAAACATACGTATAAAAATTGCTAATTTAAATTCAAAGGAATAATTGTTCATATTTTAAAGGTTGAATTTGTATTTTTTTCAATAAATGCTAATTTATGCTTTTTTCACGTTGGTATAAAGAAAGCCCTAGAGATGAATGACCTCACTTTAAATCGCTGTATTTTTACGTAGTTACCAAACAGAATTCTAATTTATGTACATTTTATTTGAATTTCAAAAAAAGCATTAAAATTGAGACGAATAATCGATGAAGAGTATACACATAGAGTTCACTTATTGAAAACGACCTGGATTAATAGCATTGAAGCGTCCTTTATTAATTTTTTATATCGATCACTAAAATGATTTGTATTTATTAATCTTTAGATCTCAATATTGAATACGCTATTTATATTTAAATAACTAATACCAACAATCGCATGAAACATTACACATAGATAAAGAAGTAAAAAAATACAGATAATAAATTTATCAAAAGCTTTCATTACTCATAGAGATTTGAAAATGGATTTTTTAATAAATAAATTATGATTTATTATAAATTAATAAATTATAAATTATAAATAATTATTTTTTCTCAAAATTGTCAATAAAGCTAAATGTTTTATAGCTTAAAAAATGTATTGTCAACTAAAATATTACAATTATTTTATATTATACTATAACAAGAATTGTAATGACAATAATTTTTTTCAAATTATTTAACAATCTTAATTTATGCATATTTATTTCATTAGTGTATATAAATAATTGTCATTCACACATTTTTTACATGTATAAAGATTTATTGTAAACCATTTTTGGCATTTTAGTTGAAACTGAACTGGCTTTATAAAATAAAACATGTCTAATTTACAATGATATTAGTTAAAACTCAATTATTAATATTATATAAATTTTATATAAAATCACTTTATTATTATTTTTTACTATAAATGTCAATATTTTAGAACTCAATATGTTTTTACAAATCAAAATTAATAATCTATTTGACTTTTGAATATTTTTTTAATCAAAAATGAAGGTAAAAATAACAATTTAAAAGCCTGCAATATTGATATTAATTTTAAATTTACAAAAATTTATTTTCTTCATTGGACTCACGAATAAAAATATAATATTTACTAGTGTATAGATTAAATTATTACTGAAAGTTGAATGAAATTAAAATAGAGATAGCAGAGTGGTTTAATGTAGTCAAAATAAACAATTGTTTGGCGTTCATCAAGTTTAGAAAGATAACATATTTAATATTGTATACCAAGGCAGTTTCATAATTAATAATTTGTACTCTTCCTTTATGAATTTGATATTCTTGGAAATTACCAATATTATTCGAGTAGCTTTACATTCACTATTCAAAAGGTGTGCTTTTAAAACAATTGAAAAAGTAAAAAATAGTGTAGGCGAATACTTGTTAATTATTCATTTATTACGAGCTTAAATCCAAATGAAAAGTTATCATTTTGAATATTATATAAAAATAGTGAAACATTGAGCAGGTCTTCTGTCATGGCCGCATTTGTATGTTTTTTTAGATTTTGCACCGTTGGATTTTGCATCTTGAAAGAAAAAAAAAAATGTTGAAAGATCAGAAGGAGACATTTAAAGACTTGGGGTGGGGTAATAGGGAGCAACAACAGAGCAGATTTTAATTATAATCGTGTTTTAGAGGTCGAGGCCCATAAGAATCGAGGGCTCTCAAGTGCATCGACGACCCTTGTTGCATCCCAGTTGCACGCGCCATACGTGTGCGTGCGTGTGTATTTGTGTCGTCGTGCTTTTTCGTTTTGTCGTTGCGCATGTGATGCACATTCTTGTCGGTCTCCGCACAGAAAATAAGACATCGACGTGCGCAAAGTTGTAACTTTGTTTTGGTCGCAAACGTCAAAACGCACGCTGATCCTTGTGTTAACGTGCGTGGCATTGTTTTTTGTTGGCAAAAGAAGAGAAGAAGTCATTGCCCGAGGCTGAGAAATTTTCGCTTCCTATACTCCGCTATGGTGGCCATGAATAATAAGGTACATTATGTGCTAGGCGTTGGTTACACACCCCAGAAAGGGGGGGGGGCGTATTATCCAGCCAACCTCATCGAAATGAGGTTTTCATCAACTCCTTTTTAAGAAATAGTCTAGGTAAAAGAGCCAAAATCCAAATACACCAAATGCAGATTGCTTGCGAATTATTTAAATGTTCACCTACACATGTTTTCCTTTAATAGGTACTTTTCAAAAACGTCAATAGCGATATTAAAATTCAAATAAAATAAAATGGTTCACTTAAGCCTACAGAATTGAAAAGATTGTAAAAGCAATTAACTGTGAATAAAGAGTCATAATAACAGGAAGGCAAACAGTTAAAGTCAAAAAAAGACACTCGACAAATTTAATTGCTATCTTGAAGTCTTTAAACATAATCTCACTCGGGATACACCACTAAATTTGAGCATCGAAAGGTTATTATTTGGAACTAAAACACTGAGTCGGTGTTCGGGTTCTTGCAATTCTGTCATTCGATCTTTGAATGACGAGTACAACACGTCCGAGGGGTGGAACGAAGGGGTGACCGGTGCCTGGAACTCTCAACCCCGTCTATCGATTTGGGGTGCGTTTGCAACCGGCACCAACGCCAGGCGAGAAAGTGAATGTCAAACAAAAGGGAAGAGCGCAAAAGAAAAAGAGAAAGAAATAGAGAGAGAGAGAGAGAGAGAGAGAGAGAGAGAACGATAGAAAGAAATAACGTGTAATGGGCAATTTTAATTATTCACTGTATGCTAAGCCAAGTGGGTTAAACAAATAGACGAGTAAATGTTCAACTTTGTCGGATGGATAATCGGAAAATCATCCGCACACATAACGCGAAGATATCCTTTGCGGAATTAATCATGACTGATGAAATTAATTATAGAGGATTTTTAAATTACCCCCATAGTACTGTAATAAAAATGGCAATTTGATAAACGAAAGGTATATTGTTATACCTTCCTCTCACTTTTTCTATGGCACTAATATTAAAAATAATAAACAACTTAATAGGCGTCGATTTTAAATTGTATAATCACATTAATGTTATACTCTTTTTTAAATTAAACGTTAAATTTTTTATAACACTTAAGAAGAATTGCATAAATTATGTGTGGAAAATTTTTGTTTGCTTAGAGTTAAACTAATACCTTCAATCATCATAATTCATAATTCATTCAGTTTTATAAAGGGATAGGCATCGATAGTACATACTTCATAATGACGATAAATAGTTGTTAAATTAGAAATTGTGGACATTGCATTGAGCATTAATATTATAAAAACTGCTAATAAAAGTTTATAAAAGTATTTATACGACCAGCTTAACATTATCTTATTTTTTAGAATCTACCCAATGGTTTATTAAATTCCAACCATTCTTCTACCAATTTTGGTATGAATAAACAGCATAAAATAATAAAAGAATTTTTATTCTTAAAACATGTATGCGTTTAGGGGTAAGTTCGGTGCGAAAAAAGAAAGGGGGAAGGGTGCAGGAACCGAGGCTTACCACGCGAGCGCAAATAATAAATCCGAGGCGTGTGCGAGAGGTGGCATTGTTCATCCCTCCGTTGTGGGGTCTGTGGGGTTGAAGAGGTGGATAAATAGAGAAGCAAATAATGTTCGCACTACTGCGTCGAGGGTTGACGAAGTCGAGCGGGAAAGTTGGAAGTTCAAATCCGCTACAAGAACGCGAATAACTTCCAAGCTTCCCTAATTATACACCCGAACTCCATCTTCTGTCTCCATCTTTCTTCTTTTTCCGAGGTATTCGCTGGATGTGGTTTCCCACTAAAAAACGAGGACGGCGAGTACGGGAGAATAAATGTTTAGGTGTCGGTGAAGCGATGGACACGTCGAATATTAATATCAAAGACCCTCCGAATAATGCAGCAGCTGGATGGAATTTTAGCTTCGGTTATTAAACTCTGAAACTTAAATTTACTTTTAATCTATTTAATTATGTATAAAAGTGCATTCGGAATAAACCCCTGAATAAAAAGTTGCAATGAATACATTAAAGATAGGGAATTTATCGTAACTATTCCTTACTTATAAAAATGTACAATATATTTTTCAAAATAGTTTTGTAAAAATCTTTCGTTGATGAATATATAATTTTTTTTCATATCATCTTGAATACATTATTATCAGCATTTTTTGTTAAAAAGTATATTTTCATATTTTACCTAATTACTACAGTAAACATTAATACCATAACACTTTGTATCGCATAATTTACGTATTGAGTGACACATTGCAAATGCGCAAGTAGCAGTCTAATAATTTAATAATACCTATACAAGTTCAATAGTTTTGTGTAACATTTTAATTTTTTTTTTTTAATTATAATCTAGAGTAATTCCTTTAACTCACTTATCTTCAATCTGCATTATTTCAGATAATTATTGCCATTTTTTATGTCAACCTGCTTTATTGGCGTACACATAACCATATAAAACAGAAAATAAGCTTAATGAATGGCACGTCTATATCCTACGCTAGTTTAAAAAATGATAATTAATGTGTACCTATATCAAAAAATAAATTAGCGAGACATAGTTATATAAAAAATTGAAATGTTCATTAATTGTGAAATCAATCAAAACAAAATTTTGCAGTCACGTCGACCTAAATATCCATTAATTAAATTATAAATATTACAAGTATTTATATTATAAACGTTGGTTACCTCTTCCTTATCAGTCCTTAACTTTGCAATTATTTTCAAACACACTTGGTGCGTCTCTAATAATTTTTGAGCGACACTTGAGATCGTAATTTTACTTCTTCCCTTCACATCGTCGAAATCCTACCTACAACTCGATAATTAAGTACTTGCAAGAATTGCGATATTTTTAGTTCGGTTGCACATATCTAGACCAACCTAAGGCTCACTTCCATACACCGCATAATACTTTACTTTTAAATATAATTTTTAAAAAACGCCATTTACAAATCGTTACCATTTTTTAATTAACTTGTTTATAAAAATAAATATTCAAATTACAAATACAACTTATTTACAAATTATATTTATTTAATTAGATTTATTTAATTAGATGTAATTAATAATTATTTTTATGAGTTTTATATATTATATGTAATGTGTATAGAATTTTGAAGAAACTCATTATAGTACGAAATTACAATCTGCTGGCCGTCTAATTCCTTCCCAATTTAGTGATTTTTTCATTTTATAATATAATTAGGGTTATCCACACACTATTATTATTTCTTTTATAATTATAATTTAATTTAAAGAAACCTTATCAAATTATATATAAAAAAACGAAGTTATTGTTAGCAGAAACAAATTTCATAACTCATTTATGCATTTTTCAGGAATATTAACACGTACACACATGCACACAAAATTAATTTTATGAATCTCTGTACATTTGGATAATAATAAGAATTCTTTATTCATTTTTCTACCTAAATCGCCACTTTAACATTATAATGATATTTTAATTGATGATAAAACAACTGAAACATAATAAAATATGTTATAAAATTAATTACACGAATTCTTCTTTACATCATTCATGAATAATTTTATAATTATTTTCAACATTTCACAGAAGGGTTTTAGGTAAGATACTTTATTAAAATATGTATTGGTCGTTATAGATCAAACGTCGTGAGTTCACTGCTTTTATAACACAATATTCAAAATTTTTTATTTAATAGTAGAAAACGATAAGGTTAATCAACAATATAAATGTCTCGACCACATAAAAACATCAATTCATTATCACTCATGTCTCTCTTGTGCTTGCACATTTCATGCAAAAGTTTGAATTTATCATTTTATTTAACAAATTACAGTTATCTGCTTCCTACGCGAAAAAATGTAGAGGTATATCAATCCCACGTAAGTGTTGTATAGATTTAATGTATAACGTTTTTCCTGTAAAATTTGCATTTAATCTAATCTAAGAATATTAGAACTAGCTTTTCTGTGGAAACTTTAGGATCTAGTAATACGATGGATAGATCCAACTATAATTATTGATTCTTTGACCGAGCGCGAATTAATATTCATATATCAAATACTTAATGATCGATATAATTTACTGAAATATATATTGCATTACACGATTTCATAAGTCTTATTCGCTCTGTATTAATCGAGATTGATGAGTGTTTAATGCGTACATTAGCAATTTGTTACTATCCGATTCGAGCGAACGATGCGTTATTAATGATTTAATAGAATTCTTATTATCGTCTCTTTAATTTTCTTATGAAAATTAAGATCAATTCTTGATACTTAAATGATAAAGTGGCAGCTGCAACCGTTATTATTTTTGTCGGCGTAAATGTAAATTTTCAGTAATCAATAATTTAACCGCTGATTATTAGGTTCGATGCTACTTCTGGGCCTCCACCGCATGCAATAAAAATAAAAGTAAGAGATTTTCAATTTAAAACAAGTCTAAAAGCACGTGGCAATTTAGCATTTTACTCTAGAATTAACGCGAAAATTTCTCTAATAGTTTTACATGGGCTTGATGAAAATATATTTTATGCACAAGAATGTGGAGTTTTCTCAAGTGTCAAATCTTGCGCCTTGCCATTATTTTATCATAAGATAACCGCGCACTAATTTGGTTGGGTCGGGTCGGAGCGATAAAAATCGCGATAAAAATCGCGAGATTCATCGCGATAAAAATCGCGAGATTCATCGCGGATTTTACTCGAGTCCACTCGCGAAACGCAATTGGAATGCGCTCGAATTCGTTATAGTTCAGCACTGTTTATTTTTATTTTATTTTTTTTTTTTTTTAGTTTTGTTTGCACTGATAACGACAAAGAATCCTCGAAATTCGTCTTTTGCGCATTCGGTGTGGCTCCTCGAACTTGGCTTGAGTTCGTGAACTTGACCGCCGAGGCTCCGGGAGTCGAAGAGAGAAGCAAACGTCGGACACCACCCCCTCCCCCGCAAATGCCAAAAATGTCGTGGACAGGTCGTGGCAGGGATGCGAAAGTGCCGCAACCACGTGAGCTTCCTGCGTGCGTGCGTGCGTGCGTGCGTGCGTGCGTGTGTGCGTGCGTGCGTGCGTGCTTGTTCGCGTGTGTTGCGCACCCATACATTCGCTTCCTGGGATCGCATTGTTCCTCCGTACTACGTGTGCGTGCGTACCGCTATTGAGAGAAGAAACTTTTGGCCAAAGCTAAAGGCTTTATTTATATGCACGGAAAGGGAATTCGAAAGGAATTGATGAAAAAAGAAATTTGGGCTCGCATGCCAAACTATTTTCGTGGTTAAACTATTTTAGTTCTTACGTTGTCATTATTTTCTTTTATACGCCATTAGCAACCCTCGGTTATTGCTACGTCTGTGAGGGAAAACCTACGAAAATACATCAATTTATTTTAAATGCTTAGACAATTTACAGAGTACTGGCTTTACTGTGTAAGAGAATAAAACCAAAACTTTTCTATAATGAAAAATGCATTGTAATTTAATTTTAATTAATTTTTTACTAACGACGTACAAAAAATAACAGTATTCACTAACTTTTATATTTCCATACTGAAAGATTTTCGGAAAAAGCAAAATTCCTCAGTCTCCCCTGTAATAATACATAAATAAATAAATTTTATTCTACTACACTAGAAAAAATATGTGTGTCTATACACCTGTATAATGAAAGTCTACAACTTTTAATGATATTTTGAATTATCATCTGCAAACTGGAGTTATAAAACATATTTTTTTTAAAAAACTTCATTATAATTGGATGAACATTGTAATTCAACGCTATGCATGTTTATACGTAAAAACTTTTTTATAATTTTTTTATTAGTTTTGTTTACATAATATAATATAACTAAAAAACTGTACGTCTCACCTATACAATATTCGACACTCATTAAAAGTATTATTTTCGCATAGAACCATTTCCTCGCCACATGATAATATAACATGCATTAATACATTCTTACAATGTATAATTATCGAATATTTTATACAAATATGATATCATTTAATTATTATTTTCATAAATTACTATTGCAAAATGTACGTTTTAATAAAATTTATTTTTAAACTTTTTTCATAAGAAATTTTTTTCTGTTTGCTGTGCGCACTACAGCACATGATAAAATAATAAAAGCTTGGTTACGTAAAAATCATACATAAGCTAAATGTAAAACTACAGTAGTATATAACGAGACTGCAAGAAGAAGAAATATATAATCAAAAAACATTTAAGAAATATACATAAATACTAAGATAATTTTTATGATATTATAAAAAATATCTTGCGAATTTATTTTACTGCACTAACAAGAAAGCAAATAATAGCAATGGAATTCTATATAATCAAATCAATTACATCAGATTATACATAGAATTTCCAAGCCATTAATTTAAAAATATATTGTTTTAATTTTATTTTAAATGAATAGAAAATATAAAATGAAGTAAAATTGTCTCTAAATCACAAAAAGTAACAAAACGATTTAGAGTACATTAAATCAGTATCTGGGCACACGCGTAGCACAATAAGAATGATTAGTACGTGTTTTTAGGCACATTAGATTAATAAATATAATCCAAGAAAAATTTTATTAATTAAGGTAACAATACTCTCCAAAAATGTTTTAAGCTTTTTCAGAAAACAACAAAAGATAAAAAACAAAGAAACAAACAACTCTTGGCATCTTGGTATCTGTACTATCATAAATGATATTTTCAACTATGAAATTGGTTATATTTTATGAACCGCAAAATTGCAAACGTGTTTTATCGAAAATTTGTCTAGATAATTCAAAGAAAAGAATGATCATAAAAGAAACTGAAAAACAAGTCAAGGGAGTATGGACATATTTAGAATCAAGGATAATCATTTTCCAATACTATCGTTTATTTTCCAGGATAAAATAAAATAACGTCGATAAAAATCGAATCCAAAAAGATGTTGCGCGCGATATTATCTGAAAGAAAGGATAATCCTCGTAGTAACATGAAAAATAAATTGTCGGTGAAAAAGATAAATTCGACGCGAGTTACACGACAATGATCAGACGTTCACAATATATGAAATGCATCGAAAATAAATAAAAAAAGCTTAAATAATAGGCAGTAAAAAAAATTTATCATGATTAATTAATTAGAGGACTTATGCAATTATGTATACATGAAAATTAAAAGTCGTTTCCTTCACAAAAAATAACTTTGTATTTTTCTATTAAATAGAAACTTCATATTGATTTAAGAGTATATAATAATTCGAGTAATAATCCTTATTGTGTCTTAGAACTAATAATACGAGCAAGTCATTCCTTTTCTTCTATTCATTTAGGAACTGCATTTTACTTAATAATTCGAGGCTCATGATCTTGCACGTTTGAATGTTGACTCTCAAAAGATCATGTAAATAATAAATAATTTGCGCTCGGCTGTATCAATTTTTTGAACATCTGTAATATATTTTAAAGCTCGATTGAGAAAAGGTTAAACACTAATAACAATTAATCACGATCCACCAGCTATGGGATATCCTCTTTTACGAATCACTGCAAAAGTTAATAAATATGAGTTGGCAAAATATCTGCGATTCATTCATTTTTCCGTTTATCAAAAATGAGACTACAAATTGACGCGATCAATGGAAACCATCCGCGTCCCGTTTTCGCGCTCTTATTTGAATCGTCGCGCAATAAATCGCGATAAATAATCGCGGCGACTCGAAGAACCGATACATTCAGCTTCTGAATGATGCGTATAAACTATCTCTCTCGCACACAAACACACACACGTGCCTCGATTCTCCGCGGGAGATAAGGGATGCGTCTATTAAAACGCCTGCGCTTATGTACTCGGATAATACGTCGTGAGGTACACGTAAAAGAGAAAGAGCGAGAGAGCGAGAGAGAGAGAGAGAGAGAGAGAGAGAGAGAGAAAAGAAGATTAAGTTGGAGAAACAGAGAACAAATTTAATGATGAGATTTGTGTCTACGCTGGAAATGCGATTTACAAAGGCCGAGTACAAGTGTGTGTGTATGTGAGGGGAGGGGGGAAAGAATGTGAATTCAGTTCTCGATTTCATACTCTGTTACGGAAATGTTGCTATTATATAAAACTAAAATAAACAAAGTGGTTATTATGAATTACAACAATATTTTCGTTAACGTACATAACAAAAAATATTGTACCGTATTTTAGAAATATCATAATTAAATATTTTTCACTGCTAAAAATTGTTTTTGTACTTCTACTGATATACAAAAGTACCTGTAACATAATTGTGCATTGAAAATGCGAATCATCATATTTTTTATCAATTAAAAAAAATTCAGTAATTTAATTTTTTTTTTTTTTTTTTTTTATATATATTTAAACTTTAAATCATTAGTATTTTCGTGTTGACAAGTATCTATTTTTCATATACTCCAATATAGTCTTTAAATTTGCACTAGTATTAGTCTCATATTGAATTCTTGTCATTAATCTATGCGTTAGACATTGTTCAATATTAATTTATTACTCAATATATAATCTACATTCAATATTATTGTAAATAATTTACTAAAAAATTCAAAATACCTTACATGATATTAATAATTAATTCTTAAAAAGCAAGATATTATAACCTGTAAACAAAAAATAAAAATAAAAAATCCTTTGAATAATTTCTATACAATTACCTTTAATAATTATTTTGTTTATCAGTTCAGAAGAACGATTCAAAAAAAAATTTACTTTCTGAAGTATAGTTTTTACTACATTTCTAAAATTATCACCTAAAACCAATAATGATTTAAATTTCATAAATTTTTTTAAACAATTCTCAATTAAATTTTATATGATATATTTAAATAGATTATAAATACTTATTACAATTATAAATTATTAAAACTAAAATGCATTGATATTACCTTTCTTAAAGCCGATTTATCAAAAGAGTTTATTATTTGTAGTGTTATGTAATAATGTTGTAACAAATATTTAAAATTCATTCACAGAAGAAGTACTACTTAATAAGTAACGAAGTGAACCACTGTTTTTATCAAATAGGTCATTTTACTTTTTCAAGTTTGTTACCAAACCAAAATTGTGAAAATACAAAATCATTTACACGATCTATAACATTAACAAAAAAGTAATCTTGCTTTGTACAATTTGCAATGCAATTGATACAATAATAATAACTTGTGCAAAAATAAATATCATTGATAAAACAAATTTCTTATAGCCAACAGACTCAATTTATTCAAAATAAAATAAAATTTAGTAATTTTTAACAGTAAAACAGTATGTGATATATTTCTAATATAATTTATTTATTATCAATTAAATAAAATATTTAACCTTTATTTGTTCTTAACTATATAAATTTTAAATGAAAAGTCCATTAAATAAAGTTTTATAAATTTATAGTGATATGTAAAAAAATAATTTTCATTTATTTATAAATTTTTTTTTTTTAGAATAATTGAGACAAGCTATTATTAGAATAATATTTATTTGAATTATTTATAAGAATTTAATTCTTTACTTAATTTAATTATAAACTTGAATTGTTTTTTGCTATTGTCAACAACATAAATCTAAGAAGAATATTTTATTTATTTTTGCATGTAACAAATCGATGATAAGTCTTTCAAAATATAAAAAAAAAATCTTCCTTTTTTTAAATTGAGTAAAATTTTCTACACTCAAGGCCATAAAATAAAACATTCTTTTTAATGATTTATAATTTTTCGTTATCAAGTATTATAATAATGTGTTAATAATAACACGATACAGATCAAAATAAAAAGACATCGTGTTGATAAATTGCTAATATTTGTCATTATATTTATTTATTAAATATAACCAAATAAAAAGATATAATTGTAATTAAACAGATTGTATCATTGATAAATATTTTATTGCTTTTTTCGTTAGTTTGTAAATAATTTTTTTAACTTTTTATAAAAAAAAATGTTATTTGTTATGAAATTAAAAACAATCAATCTTAAATAATTACTTTTAATTATTCGAGGATTGGCGACTGTTCAAATAGGACGAATAAAACATGTAAAAACTTTCCGAAGTACAATTCTTGACGATAAGCTATCGTGTCATTAGGGAAAAAAAGCAATATTTATTTTAATTTTCAGAATACTGAAGTATAGGTTTTTGAATGCATTATCTTAACAGCATCGTAAACATATTTTATATATGGATGCGCTCTTTAAATGCGACAAATTTAAAATTATAATTACCTAATTAATATTTATATTAAAAAAATCTTGAATTGCTTATCATTGTACACTTTATCTTATAAACTAGTTTCTTGATATTAATTTAAAGAACAACTCCATGGTATTTAAAAAGCCATATTTGTATAATCCTTTTTAGGTTTGTAAATAAAATAAAATGAGGCCGAGAAAAAATATATATACGTTTAGAGAGATGTGTATAATAATTTTAAAAATACGTTTTTTATGTTGAAATTACTTGTAAACAAATTAAATTTTAAGCAAAAAAAAGAAATCATTTACATATTTAGATTCAGGAAAAATAAGAAAAACACTTAAAATGCGAGACTACCATTTTATAATTTAAATGGATTTAAGTTTTGCTTGATTTAAAAATTCGATATAAATGGCTGCAGATAGCGAAAAAGTAAGGGATTTTTATATTTTGTAGATGAGAGCACCATTAAAATATTTTGCAACTGATTGTTAAAACTAATAGTCACAATTCTGGCAGTCGTTAGAATTAAAATTCTTGTCTATCGATCAGTCTTACCTCACTTAGTTCGCAATTTTTGCATGACAATGTCATTATCTATGATCGCAAAGAAATTTGAAAAATAGCAAATCTGTAGAAAATAAACAAGGATAATCTCCTCCTGCAAAACTTCTTCGATTTGACGCACATCAAAAGGTAAAAAAAGAAAGAAAAAGTAAAAGAGTAGAAAAGTGCCGAATCCTTGCGTATTCGTGAAGAGATGTGGATGTTGGCAAGACGTGGATGACCTCCAACAAGGACATAGAGAACTAATGAGCGGGTAGCGGTTCGCGCGCGGCAACGCACGCCTTTCTCGCCCTTATGTAATCGGCGTTGGTGCAAATTAAATATGTGAGAAATGGCGTGAGGGCAGCCACGCCATGACCTACCATGTTTTTGTTTATTTTCCTGGATGCACTTCAACCCTTCACTTCACTTCACTTCGCGTCGCCCCGTGGATGTTCGCGCCTTATTTTTCTTTACAAAACTTTAAACCATTTAAAAAATGCCTTGAAAAAAAAGCATTTGCGTACAAAGCGTTTACATGGTTTATTGCCAAAAAATGCGAAATTGGTGCGAAGTCGGACTTTTAAGCATTTGGAAGAGATTGGAGACGCAATTTATTTGCTATTTATTCAAGTGTTTGTTCTGTTCCTCTTCTGTTCCTCTTCTGTTCCTCTTCTGTTCCTCGTACACCGCTTCTCTCTTAATAGAAAAACCATAAAATTCGCTCATCCTTTTTTTCATTTCCTGCGCTAATGCATTCCTACATTATTAATGAAGTGTCGCTTTACATCTGTATTAAATCGATGTTATTACCCTGATAAATATGAATGAATCTCCGCACACACGCTAATTTACCAAATGATTTTTAATATGGAAATTAGTTTATCGAGTGGCATCTTCCAGTAGGGCTCTCGCCAATATCAAAACAATAAACATCAATCAATTCAAGTATTGCATAATATTCAATTAAACAACAACTTGGAGCAGCACGTCTTCGTACTTTGCCTGGATGACTTAATGAAGCATGATAAGACATTTCGTATAATTCATATTCATTATTGTTAATTAACTTTGTTAAAAAAAAAAAACAAAAAAACAAAAACCGTAATTTCATTTTCACCAAATAAATGAAAATTACAAATATTTATAATAAAAATATCGTACAATGGACAATGCAAACGTTGTACTTGTTATTAAAATGACTTTGAGAAATGGATGGTTACATTTCAAAGGTAATCAATCAAAGCATCTTATTATTTGAAAGTGACAAATATTTATTCGAACATTCAATTTTTAACTGATCATTATTTTAAAATTATTTTTCATGACCTTACGAAATTTGATTATAAAACTGATAATAAGCGCCTTTGAATTTCAATTTTTTTTTTTTTTTTTTTTTTTTCTTATACTTTTGGAAAAATCTTAAAACTCACGGATTAAAGGATTGGAAGAACTTGATATTTTGTAAGATGATTAATCACAAATTTCTTCTTTTTAAAATAATTATGTAAACGGCTATGTTAAATTAATTTTATCCTAATTAATAAGGAATACTTTTAATTCGAAGAATTCCAGTTGCGTTTAGGCGAAGTTCACGTTTCTACAATTACATTTCTAATATCAACAGCTACGCTGTTTTATAACTTCATAACTTTATAATATCCGTGCAACTCTATTACATAATCGAATCAACGTGCAAAATTAAAAAATTTTTTTTTTAAATATTACGCTTCGTGTGGTTTTTTATGTTTTTAAAATCGTTAATGTCTTAACTACTTGAACGCATAAGATATATAAAAATTATGTAGTTTATTTCACGATTTTTTAAAATAATCCGTTATTGCTTCCATGCAAACTTAATATTTTCGTCCAGAATTTGATAAAAAATCATTTTTATAACTTTAGATATAAAAGATGTTTTTTTGTAAGAGCCGACTTCCTGTTTCGAGAAATGTTATTATCTACAGATTTCAATTTCGAAGAATTCAAGGGTTCCACCAAAAATTATGCGTAAATTAAAAAAAGCGAATAAGTGTTTAAAATTAAAAAATAATAAATGTAAATAATGCCGAAATGTAGATATACCTTAGTTTGTAATTTTTGTAATTTTCAATAAAAACAATGTAAAAGGACGGTTGCACAAAATTGAAAAAACTACACTGGAAAAATATAAAAACACAAAGCAATATTCATTTACTTTCGGTTTCCATTTCAAAGACATCGACCGGTCAATTCTTGCAAAAACGATTACCACGCGTACTTCGAAATTCGAAAGATAATTCAAAAAATAATTCGAAAGAATAAACGTTAAAAATTTGAAGACTTGAGTCTAAGGGTAAACTTACATTTAAGGGAACATTTTGAAAATGGCTGCCATTCTAGCTCAAAGACAGATTCGTCGATTAATTTGAAATTTGGTACATTGTATAGCGTTTAATTTTAATTTCGTACAGCGTGAAGCTCTGCTTTTTTAATATTTTAAAAATTGCGAATTTGCCATACGAAAAAAGGGGGATTTAAAAAAAAAAAAAAAAAAAAAAATATTTTTGTTTAAAATGCTGTTCTTTTTTCAATCTTTGGAATTTAAAAAATTTCAATTATATTTACATTTGAATAGAATCAGTTGATTAATTTTTTTTTTTTTTTTTTACAAAAGCTCTAAAAAATGACCATGATTTTAGAGCTGGAAACTAGGTAAGCTCCTGAAGCAAATAGGCCGTGCGATCGCCTACGACGATAACGATCACGACGGAGATGACGAGTAAAGTTCAAGTTCAACTCCACGGCGACGTCCGAACCGCGACTCCCGGTGGTCGATAAGTTCCTGGAAAATATTGCAACGCCACTCATACGCAGAGGACAGTGGTCGGTCGGTTTACTAAATAATACGGGGGCGGGAGGGGATTTTCGTGGAAGTTTTGGAGTCGAACGCTAACTTTTCGCGTGTCTTTCTGTCCGTCAATCTTGGACTTACTCTTTCGCATTTTTCTCCTCGCTCCGTACATTATCCCATAATTTCTGGAAACTTATTTTTAGCGAGTTTTGTACAAAGAAACCCTTTTTATCCTTAATTTCAGTTTTCGGACTTTGTCGTTTTGAAGCTAAATCGTGTAGAATTTCAAGTTTTGCGCTACCAAGTACTTTACCGTAATAAATGTTATCATAACGAACGTGAAATATTAAAATCATGTTACTTTATATATTCATAAATTATGTATTAATACTATACAGAGAATATTTTATAAAAACATTGGTTTCGGTTACATGGGTGCATATTTCAAAAGTATAGTTACTAACTAATAACTTTATAACTTTTGTCATAAACTTAATAATAATTAATAGTAACATTTCAAAGTTACTTAATACTTTTAACAGAACTCGAATGTATCATTTTTTTTCTAGATTAAAATATTTTATAAACTCATGTTTATATGTACGGTATCATCGAACATAAGTGTGCGCCATTTTTACACATGTAAATGTGATTTAAATGGACTTTAAAATGAAAAGAGTAATATTTTTATATAAAATATTCCCAAAAGCATAAATTCGCCAATCGCTACTATTTTTGTAATAGAAATGTGTTGAAAAAAACAACGACAAAATAATACAAATGAGCAATCGTACGTAATTATTTAATTAATATGCCAATTATTGGATTAAATTACTTTTTTGATCGGTCAATAAGGAGAACTCTAATCTAAGTACACGTTAATGATCGAATAAAAAAACAAATAACTCTTGATTTCATTAGGTGCGCACAAGTGTTATTTTGCGTTTCTTCAAATAAAGGGCGGAAAATTCAAAAGAGCTCTTACCTTCAAAGTCGCCACAAACACCCTGATCCCGTCGCACCTCCACGAGCTCCTCCGCGGAAGCACCCGACCACCGGCGGTCCAGCAGACGACTCCGAGAAAACTCCAAAACAACTTCGCGACAACTCCGTCCTCACTCCCGCGCACAACTTCTCCGCGTTTTATATCCAAGGGAAAACTGGTAACACCCTCTCTCCTCGCGGCCCACACACCACAAAACTCACCCTCATCCCCGGGGGTAGGCGCACACACGAGCTTCCAACATCTGGCGAGTAAGCAGAAAGCAGGGGTTGCGGAAAAACGAGGAACGAAAAGGAAATCCGAGGGCCGCCACTCGCGTCCTCGCGCTCCGGACTCGCGCTCGCGACTGACCGCGAGTTCTCAACCCGGAGACCCCGAGCCGAGCCCAGCGCCTCTCGCGGAAGCCGACCCAACCTTGTGCCCAACCGTTCGCCGGGAAACCCGCGGAGATCCGACAACTGGCAACCGATTCGATTTTCCGATTTATGTTTTCCTGTCCCGTGGAAAGCTGAAAATTTACACGTTTTTTTTTTTGTTTCTAGCGCTGATGAAGAGTTGAAAGCTTCTATTGATTGACATTTAAAGATGTGTGTTCATCCACGGCATTAACAATTTCATACGGCTCCATTGTAAGAAAAGTAACTTTGAATTATTTAGATAAAAAAGGATTATTGTGATCCGTAAAAGTGTAATGAAAAGCACTGATGTGTAACTGTAAAAATTTCTTATCCCAATCGAAGATATTTACTAAAAAAAAAGTAAAAATTTGTAAAATCTTTATTAAACATTTCTGTAATTGAAGGTTGAATTATAATGTATTTAAATTAAACGAGGCAGAAAGCAATTCGAGCTCCATTCTCCTTTAAAATGTATTTATTGAATAAACAACTCAATCAAACACTCATTCTTTAAGATAATAAGATGATGATAATTTTTCGGGGATAAGTTCAAAGAGAGTTAAGTTTGACACGTAATCTGAAATCCAAGAGACTAAAGGACAGCCCAATTTAAATAAAACGACGAATCAGACATTTTTATAAATTTGCATTAGTATTGGAAATTGTCGTTCGCAGCGGCAGGCACGAAGGTACGACAAAAATCATGGATCCTTTGATGAATGGGAGATATGGGAGATATGCGCTGTTCGCTCAAAATTGATTGGCGCACGAGTACGAGTTCAATGTTTGTGCACGTGGCTGGTGCATTACAATTACGAAATAATTTGTTTTGTTTGATAATAGAAGAGGGGGGAGGGGCGGGGTGAGGTGGAGGAAGGTGAGGTGGGCGTCGTCACCGTTCGGTCGAACGCGTGGGCGTCGATCGTCGATCGTCGATCGTTTAACAACCACCGTTAACGCTGATGCAATTCAAATAATTGAATTAATAATTTTATTCCACGGCGGCGGTAATGCACGGAAAATTAGGTTTCTGCTTTACTTGTTTTGCTAATTTTGCAAATTACTCTTTAAGGTTAAAAATATTATTTAAAATGTTTTTTCGCATATTAATTGCAAGGTAAGTACTCATAAATGTATTTTGGTCCACGTAAACTTGAAATACTACATAAATTATTTTGGAGGCAATAATACGCGAGACTCGAAAATTATTTAAAGCTTTCCAACTGTGCACAATTACTCAAATACAATTTATATTAAATGCCACTGTCTCCTTCATTATTTTTCCTTCCTCTTGGCTTGAACATTCGGTCATTTTCTTTCAAAATTGTGCTTTTCATTTTAGATGGAAAACTATAAATGCAAATTGAATAGAGTACTAAAGTATCTTCTTAATAAAACAATTGTTTTAATTCGATTATTGCAGCTGTAATAATTTAAATAAGTTATAATTTTTTAAATAAACATTCAATATTACATAATTATGATCACAGATTCTACTTAAATCTCTCAATTTATTCCAACTTATTTTTCAATATCTATAGACAATGTTCAGTAAATTTTTTACTTGATATGTATTCAATATTGAAAGTTTCAAACTTATTTGCAAATTTCTCCGGCTTTACTTACTTATATGCAAATTTCTCTTGTTTTACCTACTTACTACTACATTATTTTAATGTATATAAGATTTTTGTCTGTTTAAATCCATCTACATGGCCAAATTTGCGTAAATCTACACAGTTTTTTTTTACTTGAAACCTGAACATTTTTCGAATTTCCGGAAATACGAAAGGCTTGAGCTCAATTCCACCAGACCTGGATCGTATGTCACTCAAACAGATCCGGATTTTTCTTAAAAAAAACATATTTTTTTACGTTTATAATGTACTTTTTATTCTACTTTCAATTAGTTAATACATCGAAATACGATAATATAACACTTAAATTACTTATTCAACGTCACGTGTTTATGCATCAGAAATAATTTATAATTAAATACAATTTTTTGTCTGTGACTGTAGAACAATATTTGCTTTCATCATTTTATTTATTAAATTATATATAATGAAATATTATTGAGTTAATTTTTATTATTTTTTATAATCTTTCTAATCAAATTTTTGATTAAAAATACAATACACATAAATATTCTTTTTTCTGTTAGTTTTTCTTTTATTTTATAAGTAATAATTATAATTACTTAAATAACGAAGACAATGAATCAAAACTTAGTTTCTACCACTAAATTATCAATTATTATTTTTAATTAAATACACTAATTATAAATACTTTCTTCACAATATATACAATTGATAAAAAAACAAACCGAGAATTATTATTTACAATAAATTAGAAATTTCTCTTTTTTTATTTATCTCTTATTTTTTCCATTACATTAAAATTAACATACAAATATGAATTTCACATGTTCTTTAGTTTTAAGAAACTAGCTATTGTTTAATATTTTTTCTTTTGATTTTTTATTTGATTTCTTTTTTCGCCAATTGCTAAATCGAAACTACGAAAATATACTTTCTTTTCTTTTTTTTTCGTTCTTTTTATGGATTTTAAAATCCTAACAATTAAACTAAAAGCATTTAAAATCACAAGTCAATTTAAATAAGCTAGACAAGTTTACTGAATCGTATAACAAAACATTTATCTATATCTAATTTGTTACAGAATAATTAACGAAAATTAATACAAAATAATTTTTTGATTAAAATTATTAAAAACGGCCATCAAAATCAAATTTATAAATTCAAAATTTTTTACCTTCTAAAGTTGTTCTTATAAATAAGCCCCTTACTTTGTTCCGCTTGGCGTCTGTTGAATTTATTTATATTTACATTTAATTTTATTTACATTCGCGAGGATCTATCCAATACGTACTTTACATTTAACTTCATTAAGATATTTAACACCTGTAATTTTTCGTAATAGCTACCATTTCTTATTCGAATTATATTATTTATTTTATTCATTTTCATCACAATCATTTCTGATCAGCATGATCATTTATTTATCGACACGTTATCTCTTTTACAAATACCTGCACGGATTCCAAATATAGTGAGTTCGAAAAATACCAACCTCCACTGTTCTAAGTTTTCCCAATATTCGTAAGTTATGTAGTTATAAAAATAAAAAATAGATGAAGCCCGCGACGTAGCAAATTTGAACGTGAGATGGATTCGGATGCATGGGTAGAGAAGTAAGAAAGAGAGAGAAAGGATAGAAAGAGTAAGAGTACGCAGTAATAGATTAGCTGCACGAGCTGAGCTACACGTGCATATGCGATCACCTTTCTAATAAAAACCATAAGGAATTATTTTTCCTCAATCGCTCTTATTAAAAAGAAAAAAGAAAAAGAAACAATCACGTATTCATAGGATAATGTGTATTGCATATATTATGTAATTACAACAATCTTTTAAAATTTACGTCTTCTCATCTTTTTTCCGTTTTTTTTTCTATTTTACTTTTTCTTGTTGGAAATTTGAAGCTTGCGAGTTTAAAATCTTCTTTTAGTTAACTTTTTTTTTGTTTCATATTTTTCGGTTTCTTAGTCAAAATTATAGTCAATAAACAATACTTAATATACTATGAACTTTAAACTTTATGGGTATCTATTAGAAATATCCTTCGTCACCTCATAAAAAAATATAAATCAGGCTTTTGATTAGAACATATACGTTAATAATAATCTTCATATTAATAGCTTTATATTTAAAAATATTGATCTTGTGTCTAAAACGTTGCAATCATTCTTTTAATGTGACATTAAATTCACTATAGAAAATGATTATTCGTATTATTTAATAAATCTGAAATTTCAATATTAATTAATTAATTAAGATCTTTTGATCCTGTGAAAATTGGAATCCTAAACAATGTGATCTGATTTTTACATATAACTATAATGTAAATGTAACATTTTTTTTAATATTATATTTATGATGTATGAAAATGAAAAGAAATTTTATTTGATTATAATATTATTTGCTAATAATTTTTACATTTATAATAATTCGTTACAAATATTTAGTACAATAAAATTTAAAAATAATTAAAATAATTAATTAAAAGAAAAATTTTATGTGGAAACAATTGTTCGTATAAATGCAATTTTTGAATAAACATTAATTAATACTAAACCTTCTTTTCCTAAATTAGATTGTATCTTTTAAATATAAAATAAATAAAGAAAATTCTTATAGTAAAAAGTAAAGCAAGGTTAATGAAGTTACCAATTGCTTTAAAAAAATGACATAATTATAAAACTTGACTAACGTTATTTTCATTACCTTTATTACATTTACCTAGAACTACAATATGCAATAAAAAATGATCGTTTATGACTTTCTTTGTAAATATAAAACTACATAATGTTTCCTTTCTAAATTTTATACTTTTCCATGTAATCGAACGAATAATTTTTTCAATAATACCGGTGTTTGAATTTTATTAAAACTTATCATAAGTATGATTTTCTCCTGCTCCTCCGTACTTCCTGCAGGATGCTCGAGGATAGTCAGAAAATACCAGAGATCCAGTTTCATTTACTATATCCCGGTTTACTCTCTCTCTCTCTCTCTCTCTCTCTCTCTCTCTCTCTCTCTCTCTCTCCCTCCCTCTCTGTCTATCATAATGAAGTTCTCTTTGTACCTCGTCCATCTCGTTCTCTCTTTCTATCTTTCATCCCTTTAGAATCCTGACTTCGTTATAAAGTATTGTATTTCTCTCTTCTTGATGTTATATATAGAAAAACCAACGGAAACGGAAATGACGAGATGTTACGTTTATTTCTCTGGATTTTCTCAAAAAATAAAGCATTTAATGTACAAATATTCAATTTTATGATTAAATTTAATATGTCTCTTGAGTTTAATCATGCAAATGTATTTTTTGCAATTGACTCATCCTTGAATATATTACAACAACTTAAAGAATAACAATGTCAAGGTTTTTTAAGTAGTTTCGCTTGTGCAGTAAGTAAATAGTAATAAAAAAAACTTTACTATTCAAGATAACGAATTTAATTAAAAGATAATTTAAAATTGATATAATGTAGCTTGGTTTTTATTGATATTCATTGCATTTTCGAATTTGTATTTTTGCGGAAAAATATTATAAAATTATAAAAATTTTTCTGAATCATCAGTTGTACTAAAACCACTCTTGTAATAACGTGATACATAATTTTTGAAATATCATTTTTAATATTGAATTAAAGAATAAGCAGTTTCGCCTTCAATTAAAGGATATTCTTTATTTGCATACTAAAATCAGGATTGTAGTATGATGGATGATAATAAAATTAAAAAATTAGGCATCAAAAACTGTACCTCACTTTTTTCTCTCTCCAGAATAAAAATGATTCCAACTTTCCCTGAAATTAAATGAACAATTAATATCGGAGAATCGAATTCAGTATAAACGTAGGTGGTGCTTTCAGAACAAAAAATGGTAATCCGAACTGAGTGAGATTTATTCAAAGTGTAATTTGTAATTATAACTGATTCAATGACTAATAATGATAATTACCGATAACTAATTCTTCTGCATTTTTTTAGTGCTCGGAACTTCATATAGGAATACATTATCTTATCAATCTAAGATGTGTACAGCACTTGGCATTGTACTTAATCATGTTATTCCATGATTCGATACTTTATCAATTTACTAAAACTGCATGCTTTATATTACAAGTTCAACACATGTAGCATTTATATTCATGATGGGCATTGGCTAAAGCAAACTAGATTTTCAATTCACCATTCTGTAAATTAAAAACATTTATGTATTTGAATTTACCGACCTTGGTAAACGATTGTTAAATAATAAATTAGTCAGAATTTCCGACTTTGCATATTTTAAATAATTAGTTACCTATATTTAATTCAGTAAGCAATATAAATATTTACCTTCACCTATAAATCGAGATTATATCATTGATAGCACTGATCACGTATTTGTATTCTTTAAATTTAAAAATTAAAAATTTATGTATGTATTTAAAAATTTAAATATAAATTAATATTCACAGTTTCGATTTATTTAACAGAAAATTTACATTAAAATAATTAATTTCATTTATTGGATATTTTCGAAAAAATGCCCAATATACATTAATAAAATAGATAATACAAAAACCTTAAATATTAGCAGATTGTATAGTATTTAAAAGAAAATCGTATCACAATTATTTTAATTTTTCAATATTATTGTGACAAATTTATTAACTTAGTCTTATCTTTTTAAAATAATAAAAAAAAAAAACTAAATAACGAGTGAATGATTACTTATTTATATTTATTTTCAATTCGTGTGCAAATGATTACAGCATTATACATGCAGTAATACAATAAAGTATTTACAACCGATTGTATGTAAATTAAAATAAGCATAAAATAAAAATTTAAAGATTTTCGTGTAAACAAGAATATAAATTATATTATATATTGAATTAAATTATATTTTTTTTTCATTAATATTTTTTAATATTTCATTTGTTTAAAAGTTTACTGAATCTTATTAAATAAAATAAATTAAATATTTTGTTTCTACAGTGAATTATTAATTACAGTATTAGTTATATTCGATCAGATAAATTTTGTGAACAAATTCAAATGAAAATTCAAATTTAAATCTGATTAATTAGTTTAAATGATTGATTCATAACTTAAAAATTCACATAGCTCTTTTATTTTTATAAATGATTTAAATTATTGAATAAAAACAAATTACTTAAGTAATAATTATAAAACAAATCTCAATTAATAAGAATGGACAGGATAAACATGGAAAAACTTTTAGAATGTAAACAGTCGAATTTTTATAGCACATTACACAGTATAATATTACACAGTAGCTAAACAATTTAATTAATACGTTTTACAATGGTTAAACAATAAACGTCAATATTGGGAAAAACTCGAACAGTAATATACTTAATTGCGATAGCTGATTCTTTCTATATATATTAAATATTAAAAAAGGCAATACGAAAATCGCTTATTTGTTCTCTTGTGAACATTACTTTTTAATAAAACAATTAATCGCTAACTAATTACATGAATGTGAATACGTATACATTGTTATTATGTTATAAAAACATTCTCTTATTTCAATGATTGTACGTTATTATAATCTAATCGGTCAATGAAAAATTGGAAAAAAATACTTGTGCTTGATCCTTATGAGATACAGTAATTTTGAACTAAAAATAAAAGTCACTAAAGATTAAGAAAAGAACTTTGTGACTTTCCAGTTTTCTAAATTTAGAGATTCATTCCCAAAATAGTTTTTTATTTTAATTAAAATATGTTATTTGTAAATTTTTTCAAAATAAAAAATTCTTTTCTGAAATCATAGTAGTATTTCTTCTGTGTTAGTTATTGTATAACTATATGGCCTTTTTGAAATATTTTTTTCTCAAAAATTAAAAATTTTTGTTAACGATTTACGATTTGTTTGATAAATTTTCCCCTTTTACATATATTTATATATTTATTTATTTTTAGTTTCATTTAACATATCATTAAAAAAGTATAAAGCAGGATCTTATTATGTTTTTGATATGAATTTATGTACAATAAGCACAACACTTGACTTTAAATGTAATATCTCCAGGAACTCGATGAAAATTATCTTAAGGTAAATATTTTTCCTCTCATCATCTCGCTTTATAATAAGAAATGTATTATTAGCATTAAAAAATAAGAATTACATCCTTTTATACTTATATTTAACTATGTGCCAATATTTTACTATAAAATGACCTAATTTCACAAATGAAAAAATCATACGGTATATAAATGATTGTAAAGTTTTTTGACAGTTTCAACTATGTGCACTTACTTTACTTAACACGTCTCAAATACTTTTTATGTGTAATAAAATAAGCCTTAGAACATTGATGCGCTCATTATCTACGCAGAATAAAATAATTTTTTTCATTTTTTCCCTTTTAATAAAAATAGGTTATATTTTAAATTTGAAAGTAGTAAAAATCCATGAAAATATAAAAACTTTTAACCATATATTTAATTTCTTTTTTTTTTTTTACTAGAGACACTCATTTTCGTTATACCCTCAGTTTAGTTTATTATATTTTATTCTTTTTTTATTCAATTATCAATTTACGATATCGAATTTTCTCACAAATATTATGTAAGTTATAATAGTTTTCGAAAAACTCCTTTTTACAGCTTTATTTTCCATGATATTATTTTTTTTCCTTCGTCTATAAAAATATCATTTTTATTGTTTTTTAAAATAGTCAATATTTTTTCATGATTTTTTCAAGAGTTTAATTTAAAAATATATTCAAGTATTTGTTGTGTTATTCTACAGCGATGACGAAAACATTAAATGCACTAAAAAATATAAAATATCTTGCGTTCCATCAGTACATCGATATAACCACTAATTATAACAAAACTTTTAAAAGTAAAATACATTATATAGATTATTCTTAGTTACATATTCTCATTGTGAATTTAGTTATGTAAAAGGAATAAAGAAAATTAATGGTATGAAACGTCCAAAATATGCAAACTATTGTTAAAAACTGGAAAGCCCTTGATATTAAGAAGAATTTAAAACTTTATGCTCACTGTGCCATGTATTGTTGTTACCAGATTCGACTTTTTTAATTCCCTTTTTAAATGTGTACAGAGTCCTGGTGACAAAATAAACGTCGATATGATTTCTTCAAAAAGTCTAAATGTATTTGTACAGATAAAACTTTTTTAATAAGATAAGACTTCAACTATTTTCAATGGTAATGAAATACTTTGAACAATAAAAATGTTTATCACAACTCTTATAGCTCTCACAAAAAAAAGTGAAGTTTCATTTGCACATTTCTGTAAGAATTGATTGAAACAAAGCAATTATTCTTTAATTTTATCTAAACTAACATTCCGGTTATTTATATCATAACGTATATATTCAATAAGTTTATTATTTTTCTTTTCATCTTTTGCAAAAATACGAAAACCTTTATACCTCCTTTATATAAGACGTTCACTACTATTTTTATTATGCTTACTATTCTTATATTTATTGTTTTTCAAGATTTTTATATATCGGTTCTTCGTCGCATTGCACCACTTTTTCTCATGGACACTATGTTTGCTCATCCGTCTGTTCATTAATTCATTATTTTATTTTTTTTTTAATTATTTCTCATAATCATGTATGTCATATTTTATATACGTCCGTGCATTTCTTATTATTTTATAGATTTGTTCTTCAAACATACATTAGAATATTATTTTTCACTTAGACATATTATATATATTCATGAATACTCGCTACAAATTTCATATGTACAATAGACAGTACAAGTTTATGACTTCCTAACTAACTTAATAATGGCTTTTAAAATAATTTTTAAATTAATCAATAGCCTAAGATCCCATAATACATAAGGTCTGATTAAGTATGCGAAGACTAATTGAAAATAAAATTCTTTATCAACGCACCCATTTCCTTATATTATATAAAATAATCATTCATTTATGTTTTCTTTCTAAATTATGTTTTTCTAACTTTGCATCTAATATTTTATTTGCTTGCTTATTTGAACAATTAAATTTGTTGGTCGAGCCGCGTTGTGATATACATTACAACTCTTCGTTTTTTAGGACATATTTCTGAAAAATCCTTGTCACTATTTAACATTATTATTTACACTTATTATTTATACTTATTAACTACTTCTGTTATTGTTTTTTTTTTTAATGATGATAATAGAAAACTGTTGGAGTCAGTTGATTAATATAAAATGTGGCCGTGATAATTACTTATTTGAAATAATGCTAACCATTTAAAAGTTATATATATTGAACTAGAGTTATCATTGGATCCATATTAAGAGCACATTAATGAAAAAAAATTATTTACAAAATCAATGAACATGAATTTAGGTAATATTTTAGTATTCAATTTTTAATAATTTTCTTAAACTCTTATATTTTTTTCTTAGTATTATCAAAAATATGTATAATCCATATATAAATTATATCTATACATATTTTGACTGAGTTTGAATTTTCATATTGTTTTTAATAAGAATCAATCAATTACTCAAACACATGTATTTTAAAAAGTAATAATGCTCAAATGTACCTTCATATTTTCATGTCACATCAATAAACTTGATAAATTACATTATTGGACTTTAAAAAAAAAAAAAAAAAAAAAATCCATTATTCATCCAATTATGATACTCAGAAATTCTATTAAATTTTATGAAAAAATGACAACTACCAAAATTGAATATACATTACAAATTATTAATGTAATTTGTATTATTCAAATGTATGTCATCAATCATTTGAATATTCCTGTCTATGGATAAAAAAAATCAATTTATTTTATCTGTAGATTTTCGTTTTTATTATTAAAGATTATACAAGGTTCTAGAGGTGGGAACAGCATGGGCTCGACCGTAAAAGACGACAATATTCAATCGATTACGTTGCATATAATATATAAATATAAACTTATACTGTCGCATATGTGTACGAGAAAAACGAAAAAACAGACAATATACATTACGTGTTTTTCAGGCGCACAAAATAATGTAACTAAGGTATAACTAGAGCTTTCAATGACAAATTCTAGAATTAAACACGATTTCACTTTTATCTCTTCAGTCTCCGCCTTTAAAAATTAAACTTAATAATTTTGCTCGCACTGCAAGGCAATATTTCGGATGGATCAATCGACTGGTCTTAAATTTTTCATCATTTTTATTCACTAACATTACATAATTCATTATCATTAATATTATTACACGAGATCAAGCGTTGTTGCAAAACAAAAAGTTCGTCTCGTAGGCAATCGATATTTTTCTCTTTCTGGATTTTATTGCTGCGCCAAAAATTGGTCCCTTCAAATTTTTGATAGTTTTAAAAACTAAATAGTAATTGGAGAATTTGTATATTATAATAAAAAAAAAAAAAAAAAAAAAAAAAAAAAAAAAAAAAAAAAAAGATTAAAAACTTAGAGAAGACGAACGTTCGTTTTGCATTTGCGCCACTTAAATACAACGAAAGAAAAACTTGGATGACTTGTACAAGATCTAACTTTTTCCTTCTTCATAATTGCTCATTGCAAAATCATTGTACGCATTAAAAATTATCACTTTAATTCACAAAATAGAATCATTAGATACGATTTTTCATTCATAATACAATGAAAGGTATCAGTTTAATTTTTATTTTTAAAACATTGCAACAAAGTGAATTATCACATGTGCCATGTCAAATTATAAGATTGATATTTTTGGCACCAGTCCTTGGTATTTTCCTAAAAAAAAATTTTTTTACCGAATGTTATAATTTCTAAATCACGGAAAGTACTTTTAACTAACCGATCAAATTATCGACCACTCGATTCATCCAACCAATAAATTTTTTGTTTACTAATAAATCTTTAGAATAGTTGAGACTTAAAATGAAAATAAAAAAAAAAAAATTTACTTTAAATTTGAGAAAAACTAGCAGTTATTTGGAATAAAAAATTAAGTATTCCATAATCATCTGAAAATTATAAATGTTCTAATACAAATATTCAGATAGTCAAATTCACTCCAAAAAAAAGAAAAAACTTTTTAATTTGGTAAAAACAGCAGCAGTACATAGAGGCAATGTCGCAGTTTTACACATTCATTCTTATTATTACTCAATTTTATTTTTCTTCGTCTAATCATTTTACGCTAATTTTTTCTCAGTCGCTTATAACATATACAAACAGAAAAAAAAATTGTCTTCACATTACGATGGAAATGTTATTTCTAACTTTGCTGCTTGTAGACAAAAATATTTACAATTACTTATATAAATACAGGAAATTATGTACCATGAAAATTGAAACTAAATCTTTCTTACTGCAACAAGATTTCTACTTTATAATGATCTGTTAAAGTTTTGGAAAAATCTACTTGCAGTAAAAGATGCAGACAAATTAAAGATCATTTTCTTTTCATAGACCCTTATTAAAGTTAAAATATAAAAGATTCTCGCTCTCATATATATCTAAATAGAGTAAGAGAAAGAATGTTATAGTCGGTATTGGATATTTTCAATAAAAGACTTTTTAATACGTTTCAACATAAGATATCTAAATGATAATTTGTCATTCAACATACAAATTAAACAGATATATGAATTTATGATTTAAAGTAATCAGCAATCGATTCTAAAGCAAAAAATAATGTTACAACAAACTATGTAAAATTATATATTTTTTAAAAGTTTCACATTACTTTTTTCTGCATTGCGTAAGTATATAAAGTGAAAAAGAATTTTAACAAATGCAACAGAAAATGCTCAAAAATTTTAATAATAATAATTATATTATGAGAAATAATAATAATATTATGATTTATGAGACTAAAGCTAATGATTTTTAATTATATATTCTTCTATATAAAGTACTTGAGCATATGATTGATCAGTGTATATGTAAACCAGTAAAAAAGAAATAAATAATAATTATGATTATATAATTAGAAATAATTGAATATATAAGTTGTTGATGAATAAAGGCAATACTAGATAAAATAATAGATTTAAATTTAAAACGTTAAAAACAAGAAATAAAGTGTGGAATTTAAAATTATCTATAAAAATTTACTTAAATAATAATGAATACTTGAAATTAAAAAAGTTAGAGATATAATATGACAGTAATTAAGAAGACACAAGATTTATAACAGAATTAATATCATTAAAATTCAATATAACCTAAAAATGAAAAAGTGCTAGTTAAATATAAATAATGATTTTTCTCTATAAATAATGATTTGGCTCATTTAATAAACAAAAAAAATCTCTAAAAATTAAACAAAAATATCCAATACCATTTTATGTAACATAATTTTGTTTTTTAAGAAATGTATCTGCAAATCGCCATATTTTTTATAAATAAAAACATAAGATTTATACATACATAGCAGCTCATAAATACACATCATAATCTTACATTTTATCTTAATCAACAGAGCATTGAAAATAAAAAAATTCAAAATTTGAAAAAAATTAAATTTGTTATTTTTCTTTGTATTTAAATCAAGTATCATTAATAATGTATAAATGTTAAAATATTCCAAACAATTAATTTTATATTGGATAAAAGAATTTATACATATAAAAATTAAATATATTTAATTTTAGTTTTTTATAATGATTATTGTAAATTTTTTCTTAAATACTAATTCTTATGTCAATGAATTTAATTAAAATTTGATAGTATTATAATACTTTTATTTTCATAATATATTGATTATTTCTTGATAAAAGTTAAGTTGAATTATCCAATCTATACAATATATTTACTTTTGCAAATAAGTTGGAAATTAGCGATATTAATTAATTGAATCACATAAAAAATATATTATCAGCAAATGTATAAATCATTACAGTTTATACAAATTGAGTAAATTTGTTTATCTTATCAATGAATTACATAAGACTATTAAACAATTGAATTACATAAGTAATCTTACTGATAAATTCATTGATAAATTAAGTGGAAATTATGATTATTAAAAATCAAGTAATTAAGTATTTTATTAAACTCAATTTTAATCAGAAAAATATAATGATCAAAATTTTCATGCAATACACTTAAAATTGGTTGTTTATTGACACAATGTTAGTTAACCTAGATAATTATTTATAAATTAACCAACATCGTGTATTATTTTGTTATAAATTTTTCCATAGGCATACTCTAATATATTATAATTTTACAATACGTGGTAAACAAATTAAAAATTTAGTGAGATTGATTAAAAAATTTTTTAAACATTTTTTCAAGTAAAAGTATACATGTGCAAATAAAATTTAAACAAAGAATATTTTTTAAAAACCTTATTCATAAATAGTTCATGTAAGCTTTAAGTTTGTTTGTTTGTTTACTTTTACAACATTGAAAATCATTCGAATTCAGTTTTACATACACAGTACAACGTTATAACCATTTGTAAATAAAGAATATACCACTTTTGCTTATTTTTCTTGGAATTATTCCATTCTTTCTCAAATTGTTTGATTCTTTTCAACTCATTCTCCATTATTATTCAAAACAAGCAATAGCAATGTATAATACTTGTCCTTATGAGCTACTATGCAAATTGAAAAATTGAATTTAATTTATTTAGTGCTTCTTCCATTGAGCAACAAGACAAGAGTAAATTAATGTTTAAAAAAAAACGCAAATGTCTGTATTTATATTTTTTATCTCGTTTAATTCGCCTACACTATGTACAAAAAGATAGCCCTTATATCCACAATTTATAGGGCACTAAAGAGATCCTAAGGATTATACAATGATTGTTGGGTAATTGAAATTCTTCGCAGATTATTGAAGAACAATTAGCGTTTCGGTATTAATAGTTTGTATGTTTTGTTTTAGCGAATAGTATGCAGCAGTAGTAAATCCTACACTTAATAATCATTAATAGCTAAAAAAATCACCCCTAAAAGAACTTTCTTTCATACTTTTGCTTATATATTTTTCTTATACAACTATTACATGTATTGGCAGTGTTTCCTCAGCTGGTGTGTATGTCTTTTCGAGTTTTGTATACTTTTTTTTTATTTATACTTTAACTCGCATTTTATAAACCACTTACTTTTTTTCTCATTTTCTGTTTTTACTTTATCGTATCTATATGTATATACAACTGGCAGTACCATTTTATACTAATCACGAACGCTTTCTTTCCAATTTTAATCTTCACTTCTTCATTCGTTTGTTTTTATAAATATTCTACGCTTTTATAAGTGTATACTTTTGTTGTATTATTTCCGCATCTCGTAAGAATTTAATGATGATAATAGTTTTTAAAATTTTTGTCTTGTGCTTTTAGTTATTTATAAATTTTATGATTGTATCAACATTTAATCGAAATTCTACCAAAAATTTATAAATCAAAGAACAGATCTTTACAATAATTTAGTGCTATCTTTTATACAAATAATTGAAATGTAAAAACCTATTCTAATATTTTTGCATACAAGTAAAGCAAATATTGCATACATAAATTCAAAAAATTTTATCATCATTATTTTTTGCAGTGCAGTATTATGCATTTTATGATTTTTGGTGCTTTCTGCAGTTCTTTACCTATTTTACACATACAAGACAATATTATATTCTTACAATTTCTCTTCTTTTACCTAATTTTACTTCTTCTGATTATAAATACTTTAGCATAGAAAATACAACATAGCCTTAGCACTTTCATCCCATATTTGATTAATAAATCATTGATTAAAAAGACTCATAATAAATATGATACTTTTATTAAACTGACAAACATTATTGAAATTAATATTGTTACTTACTGTCTTGAAAAAAAACAGTATAATGCATTCATAATTAATAAAATTAATTCATCATTAATTTAAATAATCGAGAATTCAATATTAAATTCATTGTCAAACAATGAAAATTAGCTAATACTCAACCTTTTTAGTATCTAATTCGCCAAAATGTTAGTGCGTTTTCATCTTATCAATAATTTTTATTAAATATGAAATAATACAGTCCGTCATAGTAATGGCAAAAATTATTTATTGTTGGTCCTTGTGTCTATATTGATGCACATTAAGCCATCTATTATTTTTATACATATATTTTTGTTACGCAATCTTTTAAAGTTATTCACTTCTGAATTTATTCTTAGTTGAAGATTTTTTTTTGTACAATATGTTCATACCCTGTTCGTTCTATACAATCAAATATATTCAAATTTATTGCATTGTCCACCAATGTTACTTATTTACAGAAGAAAAATATTTGAAATAATTCTTTATTCTTTAAAAAACTTTAAAAGAAAAATTTTTGAAGTAACTTATAGTATTTATTTAAAAAAATGATTCTACTATTTATATAAATACTTACATATTGCATTTATCCTTTATAGTTTATGTAAAAATGAAAATTTTCTGAAGTAAATTAGAAATTAGTATGTCCAGAAAAAACGCATTTACATTTATGACGCAGATAGAAACTAATCAGAAAAGGAGAATAAAGAAGAATACGTACTCGCAAATGAACACACCTCTAGTGCGATTAATGAGAGGAATAATGCGCAATTTATGTACTAAATATATTTAATCATTTAAATTCAAATTTTGTAATGTTTACATTCATTATCATTTCTATGTGAAAGAGAATCCGAAAAGGCAACACGATATTATTTATGAACAATGAATCATTCTACTACATCGATTATTACCAAGACGATAAAAATTTTCTAAACCATTAAAAAAATATATTTTTTTTCTTCCACTGACATGTGTTCCATACAAGCACTTATTATGTTCTTTATTCATTCATTTATTGAGCACAATCTTTACTAAGAAAATTTTTCTTGATTCAATTCAGTTTAACCTTGTAATTAGCGAAAAAAAATATGAAATTAAATATATCTAATGAAACTTCAATTTAAACCAATAAAAAAACTTATAATATATATACACCACAATATATATACATTAAAAAACAGAAATTATTAAAATAAAAAAGTATGTTTTTTACTTTTTGTTTTAAAATAGTATTTATTTAGTAAATTTAATATTATGTCTGCTTGATAAAAAAAAAATTATAAATAATCTTATCAAAAAAATAAGTTTATGATAAAATAGAAGTTTCATGTATTTTTTTCTACAAATTTATAATTTATATAATATCAATTACAACTCTTAAGAAATTTTGATATATCATATATAATATAGTATAACAGTAATTAAATTTTTAAGAAAATTTATTAAATAAAAATTTATATACCTTTCATATTTTATGCGATATAAAAAATATAACTAAAAAATTGAGATTTGAAAATTAATATAGAATAATCTAAAAATAAAACTAAAATATTTCTAAAACATTAAAAATCCATTAATTTAATATAAAAAGAATCAATCAAAAATGGGATGTTTTAAATTTAAAATAAAGTTCTCGTTTTATTAATCGTTTTTATTATCGTGGTATTATATGTTTGAAAAATTGATTGTCATTAGATATGTATTTTCGTTCTCTATTGCGGACGAATAACAAATATTAATTGCAATACAAGTATAAACAGAATTTTCAAAACAAAAAATTTCTTAGATTGAAGTATTTGGACTCCAAATAAGGAAAACGAATGCAAGGCTTAGCGAGTTATATTTTCTAGCTCAGAATTTTTCTTATTCTCAATGTGTTTACGAAATAATTTGCAATTTCATAATTTACTAAATTCAAATAAATATTGGAATTTCATTTTCAAATGTATCGATCTAATAACATTCCGTTATACATACAAAGTTCACGCTTCAAACTTTTTATAAATGTGTATCACTATCGAATTGAGTTGTTAGATGTAGGATTATAATTATTTAGAGGTTGAAGGTCGAAGCTTATACATTTTTTTTTCTTCACACAGCTATAAAGATAATTTTTTTTCTTCATTTCACGTGCCTGCTCTATTGATTAATTTTAGATCAGACGAGAGTCCAAAATAGTGTAATTTAGGGACCGATTTCAGATATCGATTGAATCCTTAAGGCCACCAGAGTGATTATTTTAATTGTATTTTTCTTACAACTGTTTTTTTCGGCTTGTGAACACTTCTTCCCTTTCTTCCTCGTTTCATAAAAAGTCTTCTCCTCCTAGTCTCTTTAATTTTTGTTTTTTTTTTGTTTTTTTTGTTTTTTTCTTAAAGATTCGCTAAAACGCTGATGAGGCACTTTCGAGGCTCTCCCAGGATCATCGAACTCTTGAAACGCTGAAAATCCCTCACTTTTACTTTTTACGCTGAACTTTTAAGAGTGTGCTCTTGACATTTGTGTATAGTTCCATCGGCTACCGTATAAAAACTTGATTGATCTTCGTCGGTGATTCCAAGTTTCGTAAAACCGCATTTTCCTTGCTTTTTTAAATATACACTTTTTATCGTTATGTGAAGAAGTTCTTTATTGAGTCAGGATCTTGTTCGCGACGCAAATTTTAACATTCAGTCGGTCGGTTTGTTCATAGGTTTGTTCAATCGTCGTGGACTAGAGAACAACGGCGGTACCTTTCCTGTTTCTGAACCCTGTTTAAAATAAATTAAAATTAGTAAAGTTAAAATCTAATTTTACTTCAATTTTTTAGCAATGTAATAAAAAATATAAATTACAGCGACTGGCAATTTATGTAATCAGAGAATTGAAAGTTATTGTAATATAATAACATAATCTGCTCGAATAGAAACTAAAATATAGCAGTCAATTCCTTCTCAAATATTTTTAATGAATTTATCGACTATTGAATTAGATTTTAATATATAAAATAGTGTAATGTAAATAAAATAATTCAAGCAAACGCAGTATCTTCACTCTCTAACACAGTCGGTTTAAAAAAGCTACGTAACTTATTATCAAAATTCATAGAATATATAATATTACATAAAATTTAAAAAACATATCTAACCATGTACAATCGGGAGAGGCTATTTCGCAATCATCACGTATTTTTCGCGGGTTTTCGACGATGCTTGACTCGGTGTAGTTGAGGTGTGATGCCATTAACGGCAGGGTAGAGAGCCAGATTTACTTCCTCGGGTTTTTTGGCCGCAACCGAACGGATGGTTACATGCTTGGTTTTACTCGCTTCAGACTCCAGAACCCATTCGTCCGCTTCACTGTGAAAATAAATTAAAACATCATTGCTCATATTTTGTGCGCTTGCTCTGGTGTACATTTAAAAAAAAAAAAAAAATTCATTTGAATCTTATATTAAAACAGTCCTGTACACGTGCACATTTTTTTTTTATACATTCATTTTTTTTTTTTTTTGACTGATATTAAGAAATAGCTCTCTGGTTTATTACGTAATGCTCTCGAATGAATTAAAAAATAAGTTTTTTTTTTAATTATAAATTTTTTTAAATTGTAGCATATGAAAAGATTAATAGTCAGTTTTTATCAGAAGTTATAAAATTTGCATTAATAAAAAACTTACATGTCTTCTGGATACCATCGTAACAGAACTCTGGTTTTGCCATCCAACTCTACTCTTTTCGCTAATACCTGTAAACGTTTGAATTTTGGTTTAAATAAAGTGTTGGTAATATATTAATTTTACTTAATATAATTAACATATATTTCATTTGTGCATACATTAATTTATTATTTTTAAATTAACTCTATTGATAAAATAAATATATTTCAATTGAATTTACATTGCTACAGGTTTCTATGTCTTTCATTTGAATAATAAAGCATTAACATATTGATAAGAAACATATTTTAAACTTAAAATAATGAAATAATTGAAATTGTGAAATTATAAATTTTATTATTTATGATTGAAAAATAAAATTTATACACACTTGACTAGTTAGGACCATTGAATCTCCTGGGGTTTCAGCCAGATGACCCTGTGTTCTCGTCTTTGCTAACTCTAATAACCTATACTGTAGACCCTCCATCACACCAGGATCGAAGTAGTCAAATATTCTAGCTGTAATCGAATGAGTTAAATATTTACTTCATGCTGATTTATCTTAATAACAATACAATTGCTCAAATTTTAGAAGTAAATTGAATTTACTCAAAATAATATTTTTATAACTTTTAATTTATTGCTTGTAATATATTAAATAGTTTAATTTTTCTTTTTAAAGTGTAACTTGTAATTTTAATTGTAATTGAATGATGAATGGCGCAATATAGTAATTAATGATAGCTCCTTAATTAAAAGAATATTGATAAAAATTTTATACTGAAAAACTTACCAGACCAAGGCTGTCTTCGATATCTTAATTTCTTTCCGTTTCTTCTGACAAGTTTTCCGCTATCGGTACTCTTTCTTGAAGTAGTACTGCTGGTTTCTGACTGATTAAAGTGACCATTTACGTGCCTTTCCAGTGCAGTCTGTAATGGTACAAATTAAATTAGTTTTAAAAAACATTACTCTCCAATTTAATCATCAAATTATTCTCGTAAAAGAAAAATTAAAACTTTATGACAATTTATTTAAAATTTTTAATTCAAAATTTGTTATCAATATTAAAACATTTTATAACGAAATCATTGAAATATGCTACAAAACCAGGGAAAAAATTGATTTTTGTTCTAGATTAAGAATGATATATTTACCCCTAATATTTTTAAAAATGAGAATTACAATATTTTGTAAGATTATTCAATTTGCATAATAACGTCATATTTTTAAAAAAAAAGTTAATAAATCGGGGAAAAACAGCCGTTGTTCCTTATACATGAATACAAATTTTCGGAAAAATTTTTTTTTGATATTGTAACTTGTTATAAATATATCGAGTAAATTTGATGATCCAAGAGTATTAATACAAATCATTACATAATTTTTAATAAATAAAGAAACATTTTTTAAAAAATAAAAAACTGTTAAAATGAATGCAAAACAGAGTGTAGGTCAACTTCAAGTATGCTTTAATAGTTTTTGTACTCAAAGTAGATGATACAACGTGTTGTAACATTTTTAACTTTTTATTAAATATAACTCGAGGTACAAAAGATCAGCATAAGTTAAGAAAAAAATCAAAACTTTTTCATGCTGAAAATACTGATATCTATAAATTTATCTTAATCACTCGGAGATATAAAAAAAATATTGTAAAAAATTCTTTGAAACTTTCTGGTGTGGAAAACTACAAAAGTATTTTTTTTTTTTGTCTTTTGTAGTATATTTATGAAAAAAAAACAACTTATACAATAGAAAAATGATTAGCTTTTGATTTTCAGCTAATATTCTTAGCATTAACTAAAGTAGAAATCCAAATTTTCTTCCAAAAATGCCTACAAATCCAAATTTTTTAATAACTCAATAGTGTTTTTATTTATCAAAACAATCAGCCATGAAAAGTACATTAACTTTTCCTTTAATTAATACTGATCGTTTGAAATTAATTTAACAAAAATGAAACAAATGTCTGCTGTTGAACCATGACCATGACCATTCCCATGACCATGATTCTTAGTACTATTAATAATACGTTACCCCAGGTTCATGAAAGCAGACATACAGATGTATTAAGACAATATATATGCGAAATCCACGCACATACAAAATAGTTGATTGCTCGTTCACATTTTGGAGAAAAAGTTATTAGTATTTACATTAACATTTTGACAGATATAAAATTCACAAAGCTGATAGATATACATAGTCCAATTATATTAGAGAAAAAATTTTTAGCAATTAAACATTATTTATTTAACATGGACGTATTTTATAATCAATTTAGAAAATACTAAAAAGTATTGTAGTTAAAAAAATACTAAATATTATTATAGGAAAATAATATTGTTTTTTTCTTTTCAATATAATTCATAATTTAAGATTTCAAGAAAAAGCGATAATATTGATTTAAATAATTATTATTTTTAAAATTTAAAAAACTGTTTATTAATGAATTATTTTAAGTTAATTAAGATTTAATAAAAAAAATAGTCTTTAAATGTGATTTTAATGGCATTTGATCGAAGTAACTTTTTCATTTAAATTTTTTTTTATTATATTTGAAATTGAATAGAAAAAGAAAAATATCGTTGAATATTCAATATGAAAATTATTAAGACATGTATTTATGAAATATTACAGTAGAGCATAACAACATTATATTAAATACGTAGAAATTTTCAATAATCCATTCGAAATAATTTGAATAAATAAAAGAATACTGCAAGTTTAACGAGGGGAATAAAAATTGATATAAAAATTTCGACGTGGCTTTCTTTTCACGTCCCGTACAACACTTTGTTTCACATGATAGAAAAAGAGAAAAAAAAAAGTCGAAGCCTAACGTAATAGACACTAAAGCGAACCAGATTTTGTTTTTAAGGTAATTTCATTATTTTGAAATCTAGTTCCCTCCATCACAATCTATATCGAAGTGCAAGAGCCAGGTTTCCTCGGAAATGAGAAAAAGGTCGGGAAATTGGGAAACGCGCTATTACCTGTGAACTGAATCTGTTCCCACAACCGTCGACGATGCATTGAAAGGGTTTATTTCCTCCATGCGACAGCACGTGTCTTTCGAGCCATCTCCTCGAGCAGGAGGTCCTGCCCTGCACCTTGCACCCCTGCCATTGGCACACGAAATTGTCACCACCTGTTTGCGTATTGATGTGCGCCGCCTATTAGGAAGACGCAAAAGTGCATTTTACTGTTCACTGAATTTAATTTAATAAGCGATTAAGATCGATGAAAGCATGGAAACGTACCTGCAAGTGTTCGAGTAAGGCGCTGCTGGTTTCATAGTTGACTCCGCACTTGTCCCAGCGGCAGCATCCGGAGTCGGCGGTCTGTGTCCGGGTGTTGCCGGGCGTCTTCGCCGGGAACCTGATCGTCGTCGGTGCGGAGAGGATGGGCGAGAGAGACGCAAGGGAGGACTGCTTGGACTCGGCGCTATCCCTCGAGGACTCGTCCTCGTCCTTGACCGAGTCCCGCGTGGTCGCCTCCAGGATAAGCCTCGAAATTTCCACGCCCTTCCCGCAGTTGGTGCTCGCCGTCAAATTGTTGTTCTCGTTCACCTGGATCGGTTTCAATGGATTTTCCTGCAAATCCACGAATCCCCAGTCTTTAATCGCTCTTGGACTTTCAACTAACTTTATCACTCTCAGTACTTGGTTCATTTTGAATAATCTAACCGTTTTTTACGTTCGAGAATGACACTTCGAATGTATATTCAAATCCAACGATTTTTGAAAGAAGAAGGACAATGGGTCGAATATCATTCGAGACATTGTTGTCAGTATTGCCAAACGGCTAACTCGCTCCACTGATTTATTTTCAGAAAAGGAAAGGGAATGATTTTCAAGTGTTTACCATCAATGCCGTATTTTTGTTTTAAAAGAAAATAAAAAATAAAAAAAAATAACATTTCAATTTTTATTCCAACTTGTTGTCTTGTAGAGAATACAACATTGTAAAATATTTAAATGCCGTTCGATGATGTCTCGATCTATAAAACTTATTGGTGTATTTTCCTACATCGACTTTGATGTTATCCGTCCGTCTATGCGATTATTGACAATCACAATGCTGTCGTGTTGTTTGCTACATACATGTTTCCATTTTTGTGCGCGTGTATGTATTTATAGTATTCTGAATTGAGCAATGAAGTAGTTTTTTTCATAGTTATATTCAATTAATTTATAATAACAATAGTTAAAGCAATGTAATTACTAATAAAACAATAAATACCTATAATTTACAATCAATAAATATAACAATAGTAATAATAATATACGTATTATTATTATTATATGATACATTCAATACGTCAAATTGTTTTATTTTTCGAGTATATTTATAGAACATGTTTTATGGGCTTTTTTTTATAAATATCAATCACTTCTCACTTGAAACCAAATATAATACTTTAATATCGTACTCCATAAAGTATTCCACTTGAAAATTAAAAACTTGCAAAAATTAAGTACAGGTAAGATATTACACATTATCAGATAAAACATTTTAAAATTGGAAGAAATTGAAAATGTGTACCCATTTTTCTTGTTTTGCGTCAAAGCCGATATTCTACAAAACACAATTTCTTAATATTTATGATATCGGGAAAAAATTGCACGTTCAATACTACGAAAATATGTCAAAGTTTTTGTTTTGTTTGAAGGTGAAGCGTCGCCATTTTATTTGTAAGCGAATCTGATAATTGGTTTACTACCCCCTTTGACAAATCAAGTAATGGATTAAGGAGCACAGTCGAATGCGAGGACCAAAATGAACCGACATCCGGAGGTCAGAGGTAGTGAGAGAGAGAGAGAGAGAGAGAGAGAAAGGAGGAAGGGATCGACCCAAATAAATCGGATTATCATTACGACTGATTGGCGTACCTCGCACTGATTATTCTGCTCGTTAACCAGGGCCGTGGGGGTGGCTAGGGTCGGCGGTGGGGACTCGCTGGGGCGCGCCTCGGAGGTGAGCCTGAGGTTGGAGATCTTGCACGAGGGCAGGGTCGAGAGGACGTCCCTCGGGATGGGCAGGCTGTGCAGTCCGGGAGTCTTGCTCGCGTTCACGGTTGCCGCCGAGGTCGTGGAGGCACTCGAGGCCGCGCTGCACGCGACCGTCGTCGAGGCCGTCGACTTCTTCTCGTGGATGTGGTGCTTGGCACCGAGTCGCGACTGTACCCCGTTGATGCCCTGGGCCAGGGCACGAACCTCCCAGTCCGTGGGGCTGCCGTTGCTCGCGCCGACCTGACACTTGGCCAGACTGTTTTTCCCATTGCGTTGTTGAACTGTGGCGGGTCGCCTGAATTCCGGCGAATTCTTTGCTACGAGAATCGACATATCGCTCCCTTGGTTTTTCTTTATCTGTAAAACACGCATGAAAAACATTAATAAAGTTATTACTTTTAGTTCTGGTATAAATACTCCTCTCTTGCATTAAGCCGTTCAAATTCCCACTTTTATCATTATTTTCTTCTCGAATTATCTCTAATCAATCAATGTAAAGTGTTTTTAAAATAACCTTTACTTCATAACAAATAAATTTTGAAAAATGTTCTTTGATTTTTCAATAACAATTGTTATTGTTATATAATAAATACAATGTAATTTCATATAAAAAAATATAAATTTTATTGAAAAATTCAGACCCAAGATTTTAATGGAACTTTATCAAATCTCTTTATGCGATTTAACAAAAGTTTTCAAATAAATTTTTATACTTCAATGACATGTCTCTTTTAATCGATAACGATCCTACTCTTCATCAATTTATGTAAGACGTACATAAACATTGAATGTATATTAGAAAATTGCTTTTGTTCACTCAAGGCTCTCTCTTACTGTGCACAAGAAGTAATAATGATTGATTTTTTTTTCAAAACCAATTTAGTATCGATCAATATGATTTTTATAGTTGCTATTGGAAAGACCAAGTTTGGCGAAAAATAAAAAATTACTGGTTGTAATTTAATTATAGATTGTAGGTCAGGCATTGGGTATGATCTCGTAATAGAAAATTATTACATCACCGATATATCTCGTAACAAACGAGAAACATTGTTTCCTTGGTGGATTTAATATGCACATGGACAAATAAAATACTTAAAAGTTAATTTAAATCCATTTTAAAACGATTGAAATAAATTATATGTGCTAAATGCAATTGAAATAGAAGTTAGTAACTAATATTTAATGTTTGAACTTTAAGGCTTCTTTCGCAAGTAATTATATGTATTTTCGTGTTTCAAATATTATCTCAAGTTTTATATTTTGTACATTTAGATGTAGTCGACAAAGTATACAAACAAAAAAAGAAATTCATAACCAACCAAGTGATATTTATAGCCTATAGAAATATTTTTGAATGAGATTAAAATCAAGTTTAATGTTAAAAATATTTTGTGGACTTTTGGTGCTAAAATGAATTTGAATTTGATTAAGAAAGACGTAGTCAAGGAAGAAAATAAAATGATAAATTTTTTAAAGACTACTACTAATCGAAAATCCCCTAATTTCATAATTGCAAAGTTTGAAATGATAATTAAAATTCCCGAGTGTTATCGACAATTCAAGAATGGATCGGGCAAAGAACTTACCTTAGTCTGCTGAGGCTTGATGTGTGTCTTGAAGTACTCGGTGATCTTGCCCTGGGAATCTTGGTGATGGTTCGGCTGCTGCTTGCCTGGACCACCGGACTTGCCGTGCCTGGGGCCGGGGTCCGCCTGCCTGGGGACACAGCCGTGCTCGGGCTCAGCCTTGAACCTCTTGTAGCCGTTGGAGCAGGCGGTCGCGGCCAGCGGGGGTGTCCAGGGCCACTGGGGCCTCGGCGCCGAGGGCTGCTGCTGCGTGGGCGCCAGCTTGCGGGTGGCGGGCTCTTGCTGCTGCTGCTGCTGCTGCTGCTGCTGCTGCTGCTGCTGCTGCTGCTTCTGTTGCTGCTGATCCTCGGGGCGGCTGGCTGCGCCTCCTCGCACCCCACCGACGCCCTCGTCGCTGCTGGTCGTGCTGCAGGGCGATCCGGGCTCGGCGATGTCGCTCCCGCTGGTGCTGCTGCCGCTGCTGCTCAGGCCGCTACTGCCCCCGCTGATAGTGCTGCCACAGTCCCCGCAGGAGACAGCGACGCCACTGGAAAATCGAGAGGAAAAATCAGTGAGGAGTCGCTCGCTTTTCCTTTTTTTCACGGCCGCATTCAACATTCTTAGCCATTATTTCATTTGCTGAACAAGAATTGACTTTTTGTTCAAAAAGAATAATCGTAAGTAACATACCAAGGGAACAACCCTTTTCAACCTTCTTTATTTCTCCTTCGGTTGAAAAAAACTACCCAAGGAACAGTGTTATCTCGCCTGAAAGATCGAATCTTCGAACCCGCAAATTTCTCTTAGATTTTAAACCAATGAACAATGCCGTGGTAGTAATTTTTAACCTGTAGATATTCTTTTTTGTCAACAATAACCATTTGGAATTTAAAATATATTTTTATTTTTTCTTTTTTGGCATCTTACTTAAGACTAATTCTTTGAAATGTAATTGTCTGTACAATTATTTTTCAGCTTGATAAACGGTAAAAATAAATAAAAATAAAATTAATTACATTTTCTTATCCAATAATTAGACAATTTAACGCAGAAAATGAATGGATTTAAAAAAAAAGTAATTTTCGCGAAAATAAATAATGCACTTTTTAAATATAGTTTTTTAACTTTAATCATCACGTCAAAATTCAATATTTAAAATATCAACAAAAAAAAGATGATAGAGTACTCAATTTATAAATATCAAAAGCATAAATCGTATATTTTATTAAAAAAACAGAACATGGAAAAAAAATCTAAAAAAGTATGAGAAGCAATTATAAATATTATATTGGGCGTAAAAATAAATTTTTGAAACGAATAGTAATATTAGAATAAATTACGAAAAACAATTCTAATATTTAAGTGTGAATTTTAGCGAGTGATTTTCGCGTAAAACCAATTACTTTGCTCACAAAGCATGTCGCAAAAAGTGAGTATATATATAAATATATGTAGGCAAATAGACGGAAAGCAAAGTGCGAAAATCTTGTCGAAAAGCAAAATGACGAAGACGCCCGCAATTGGCAATATCTGGCCCTGTAATTAGGTTTGGGGCCGGCGGCGATGTCATTACTAGCTAAGCATGCAATTTCCCCTCTCCACCTGGATCCGATGCAATGCCAGGAAAGTACTTTCGCAGATCCGAGGAGTTTCGTCCTTTTTCCGAAGGAGCACTGTGCACAGCCGTGGCAGAGAGAGGAAATAGAAAAGGGGCGGAGGAGGGGAAGATGAGTTTACGTGCGCTGGTGTGCGTGCTGGCGTTATCGGTGAACTGTTAAACCGTTAAATATTTGAGAATGAAAAACATTTAGTGCACACGATGAACGCGGGCGATGTTTGATTTGTCGAACGAAAAATGGAGATTTACTACTTTTTATCACTGCGGGTGAAACCTGGTCGCTTCGGTTTTGAGCCGGCATTATCATTTTGGCCGTGAGCACCTAATAACTCATGGTAGACTCTGGATCACCCAATAACCTCAGGATTGGCTTATCATTCGAAAAGTACGAAGAGGGGCCACGAAAAAGGGTCTATTTATAAGTCTGGAGTTGGATAGAAATGCTCTCCCAATATTAAGTACGCGATCCGGAACTTTTCCCATTCGGAAGTCCCTGGGGCTTGGTTAATAATTCAAACGAGCCGATCGAGCGGCTGTGGATCGGCTGTAGATCGGCTCGGGATAGATCCTCCGAGATCCGAGATTCGAGACGGTCGGTGGCTCCCCCGGGCGTCCGTGCACCCAACCTCGACCGGTACACCGAAGCCTAGACCTCGGTTTTGCTCGTATCTCCCGCGGGTCCTCGGGTGTGGGGAGAGGACGGGAGCACCTTCGCCAGGAGTACATTTCACCTTATCTCCGTATCTATGTTGGCTATTCGCGGTTGCACCTCCGATGCCCTCGCATTCTTTCTACATGTGTAATCCCATGAATATTTTATCTCCTAATGCTTTTCTTTTCATTGCCTTTCTCGCTTGCTATTCACTAGCAAGAACTCTCTCTCTCTCTCTCCGTATGACTCTATCTTTTCTTCTCTTTCACTCATCTCAGCGTACCAACACTTTTGTATTCTGCAGTCTTATAGGTTTTTTGTTTTTTGTTTTATTTATATTCAAATACAAAATAATATTAATGCTATTGTTTAAATATTTATCTAAAATAACTAACCAATTTGTAATTTGAGAAGAATCTTGAAGTAATAACGTTAATTTTGTATAAAATGGATAATATAATTTAACCACACGTTTTGACTGTCCAATTACATCATATAATAAAATTTAATAAATAGGAAAAAAAATTAATCCTTGTTTACAAATGCATGATTTATTTATGGTTTTCAAAAAAATAAACTCCTTATAATATATTGAAAAAATAAATTTTATTTTTAATTAAAATGTTATTACTTACTAATTTTAAATCAAAGCTTTTATTTACTATCAGTTTTCAGTAAATATTAACGATTTAAAAATATATTTGTCATAACTCAAAAGAGTTTGATGTGTTCTCGAAAATAATATTAGAGTCCAAGAGTCTACGACAATAAAATCCTGTGGCAAATTCTGTTAATAAAGTATATTTTGAAGTAAAAATGGTTAAAAAATGTTTATTTATTGTAGTAGTTGTGCACTTTTCTTTTAGTGCTTAAAAATTGTATGAAATATGCACTTTTAATCATGTATGTATGCCAGTTTTGATCGAGACCGAAAGCATCTTTAACAGCTTCTAACGCGCTATTGAAATCGGAAAAGGCTTTACAAATGTAAAATTATTTGTTAATTGGCATTCCAACGTCTGAACTCGAGGTACCAACACACGTGGTATGTGGATAATAATTTTTAAATTACCCGAGGAAACTGTTCGTTAGTTTGAGACGCGTAGCCCCGGGCGTAATGGCCGTGCCAAGTCAGGACTTTGTTTACAAGAGCAGGCTGTATCCATCCGCGAAAGTTATATGGTCATTCGCAGTCTAATTCCCACTACACCCGGAGATAAATTTTTCCTCGTAGACCCTCGTCTCGTCGACTCCCGTTCCTCTGTTTGCGGTCAGTCTGCGCCAGGGCGGCAGCCACGCCGTCGACGGAAATGCACTCGCGGCTAACCTGAGCGCCGAGCCACTACTCAACTCCATGTACTCACGCACCCACGGGACCCGCAAGCCTTTTTTGCGCCCAACTTAACCCTTCAAAGGGCCTCGAGCCCGGTCATTACGTGAAACTCGCCAGAATAATTAAATAGCGAGGTTGCATTTAAATTACGTGTTTTGCTGCGAATTTCGTTCTACCGTCATTACAGTGTGCAGCGTCGTCACGGGCTAAACTCCTGTCTCGCTTTAATTCAAGTTGAACTTGGCCTCTGCTACTCTGCTAATATCCAAAAGATAATTGCGACACCTACGTGTATTTCAACAAATTAAACAAACTCGCGTCCCTCCCAATGATCAAAAGGCGAATAAATTTGCAAGACTAATTTTTCATAAGCACTCGGTTGCGATTCTCGCGAGCATCGACTTTAAATTTGTATTATTTATGGCAGGTAGGTAGGTAGGTAGAGAGAGAGAGAGAGAGATGGGGGGGGGGTTGCAGACTAGACAATGAGTAATTGATGAAGCTTTTTCCGACCCATAGTGCTCTTTAATTCGAGTTTCAGAGTGTGTGCATTGCTAATCTCGGTGGAGATATAAACTACAAATCGACTTGAGTTAGGTTTCGAATGGACCAAACGGAAACAGGCGCGATTTGTAGCTAATTGCGACTAATATTCCACGAATTCACCGTTACCCAGCTCAAAGAAATAGATTGGACTTGAATTTGAATTTAAAAGGGAGCTTACGTGCACGCATTTAAAAAGTAATTTCGTTTGGCGCCGGTGAGCACCAGCACTAATTATGATTATGCTCTCTGTTATTTACGTGGCTAGATCGATTTAATATTGCAAGGAAATAATGAATTATGCATGCAAATATTTTTCTACATCATAGAAACTTGTTGAGTCTTTTGATGATAGTGAATTTTAATATAAATTACCACATCGAAATTTGCGGACCACAACTACTAAAAGTCAATATCCATCATTTAATGTTTGTTTTAATAATCACTTTATCCTAAACACCATTATGCTCCATTTTATTCAAATATTTATAAATTATAATTTTGAAAAAATGATATATTTTATTCAATTATTCTTTTCAAGTAGTTATTTACTAATATAATGCGAATTATCTTGTTTTTTATAAAAAAAAAAATAAATATAATTTTTTATAAATATTCATACTATGAATAAGATAGTTTAGTATTTATTAATATTTGTTTTACAAAATATTTATAACTCTTTTTTAATTTCTTTTAATTAAATTTATTTCAAAAGTAATACTAAGATTGTAAGAAATTACTGTACTTATTATAACACTAAAAATAATTCATCATGAATTCATAATAATACATTTTTAATGTTTAAATTTAATGTAATAAAACCTAATTATTTAACAGAAGTACTTGTAGATTAAATTAAAATTAAAGTAATATGATAATAAACTGAATTTAATGTACCTGAAGACAATACTTATTAATGAGTTAATACACGAGTAAGTGATGAAATTAATTAGTACTGTTTGAAAAAAAAATGAGAGAGGACAAAAAAAAGATAAAAGATATTTTTAAAAAATGCAAGAGGTACGGAAATACGGAAAGAAATTTCCATTGTAAATAGAAAAAAGTAATATTTCCCTTACCAACTTGATGTAAAAAGCTCTAGATAATAAATTATAATGCATATAATGAATGAGCTACTTAAAGTACATTACAGTACAATGAACAAATTACATATTTAAAATAATATGTTTTGGAAAATTTATTTATAATAGGAATTAATTTATTATTGTAAATGTAATATTAATGGTTATTAAAATCTACAGTGCCAGAAATATTTGCAATAAAAGCTATTTTTAAATTGCTGAAAATAGTTTCATGTAGTATAGTATTTGACGCGTGACATAAAATTAAAATAAAGATAATTATTGCACAAATACACAAAATAAAATAGTATAAATGAATTTTTGCACTGAATACTGCAAAACAGTCATTTCAACTTCTAAGAATTTAAATTAAAAATAAAAAATAAATGGATTAGTTATTTCACTTTCAATGATAAAGCAGACATATTTTAAGTTTGTAATGATCATTTAACTTTTGAAAAATATTTTAATATTTAATAAATTCACATTATTAATACATATATACTATATTATAAATATTAATACCGAAGAAAACCGTTTAAATATTTTTTAAATGTACAATAACAATATATTTTGTTTTTAAAAGAAAATAATTGTCAAAATTGATGTGAAACGATGCAATAAAAAATATAGAAATAATTACATTTCAACAAGTACAAAATATATATTTTTAGGAGTATTCAATTCAGGGTTCCGCCTGTCATTTTATAACAATAAATTTGATACAAAATACATTAATAGAAAAAAAAAAATTTACTTGATTCAATTCAATATCATTTAAATGTACATTAATGCTACTGTAGAATTAATTCTCCTAATTTTAATGATTCGCTTCTTGCATAAAAGAGAAACAATTTTTTTATGATTGCATATAAATATAAAATATTTATGGAGTGAAATTCCGGATAAAGTTTTTCGATCAAAGCTGCTTATGCAGTATCTCCACTTCATTTTTTCTTTAAATCTTCTTTTACTCCCATAGCACACTGGTAAATTCCCATCAAATGCGTCTAATGTCTTTTATCGATCCAAGTCCAACACGTAAGATAATATTATCGAAAACTACCTTATATTGAAAAATCGCCCCTTTTTCCTTTGAAATTTTAGTCTCACCTTATTGAAAGAACAAATATTCGAGATGTGGTTTAAAAAAAAATTTCTCAAGATTCGAAAAAATTATTTTAAAGAAAAGTTTAGTATTACTACTAATCCGATATAAATTTTTACGTCTAAAAAATAGCCTATCAAGTAATCGTGACTACCAATTTTATTTACAATTTTATAATTTTTAAGTACACATTGTAATTTGTTTATGTATACATATAACTTATTAAGTAAATTTATTTTATAATGTTTTCAGTTAAAAAAGCTGTTTATGTTTAAAAATAAGATAATTAATAATTATTTAAAAGTAATTAAATATTTAAGAAAAAAAAATTCGACATAATTAATTATGCGATACGTAATTTAAAAAATACACGACAACGAACAATCGAATTTTGGTTAAGTTTTTCAATTCTCAAGTCCATCGGAAGGGAGAGTTGAAAAGTTAAGGAAACAAAGCTTGTTAATTGTGCCTTTTTTAGCTTTTCACACCACTATAAAAGCAGTCGAACACATAATACATTTACGGCAGTACACAATTTACACACAACATCCGGAAGAAAAGAGTCTTTTTTTTTCTTTATTTTCTGTATATCGGGTCGGTTTCTTCTTTCCTCGCAAGGAAGAATGAGAGAAAGACAGAAAGAGAGAGAGAAAGAGAGAGAGAGAAAGTACAAAAAAAAGCCAGAAACTTAATGAAAGTCGAAACAGATGTTGCGCATCGTAAAGGATGTCGCTTCAACGTTTGGTAAACAGTTATGAACTTCCTCCGACAAACTTAAGAGTACCAGAACTATGAACTATGACACAACGTATTGCGGATTACCTGAAATGTAATCGAATTTCGATACCTCGGCAATCTATACGTGTACATTTGAATAACTACTTTTCTAACTTATTTATCAGTTACAGTAACAGTATTAATTGTGTTGATCCCTCTATTAAGTGTTTGCCTACATATAGGAACTTGAGAACAATGTCAGGAAATTAATTTTTGTGCTTATTTCACTGCAAATACATTATTAGAAATTTGAAAAGAGAGAAAAAAGAGAGAAAAAAAACATGTTTTAACATAACGTGTTGCATTTAATTCTGCAAATATTTTACACCAAAAATGTAATTTATGCTTTATCATTTTATATAATTTGTATAATTGTAGCAACGTCAACAAACTAACCGAGCCAAGTATAAATTTCCCCAACTGAAACACGTTGATAAAAATGTACGTTCATATAAATTATACGATATAAATTACATTCATGAAACAATCGTTGTTTTTAAAGATGAGTATTTATTCAACGATTTAACATGGTACAATTTGTTGCAATAAAAATATTATATATTATAACTGTAATGCATTTCATTATATATTATTTACAAGTCGAGTGAAACAATTTAATTTTTTTTTTTATTTATTCAACTCTGTTGTAAATAATTCTAAATTTATTTAATAAATATTTTTTAAACCAAATGATTAAATGAATAAGATATCACATTTTATCAATTATTTAACCATTGTAATTATCATAATAGCCTTCTTTCATTTTAATCAATAAGAAACATGAAGCTCGCAAAGAGAAATCGGGGAACAGTCGAGAATTAGAAAGATTCATGCCAAAGGATTGAATTGAAAAATGTATTAATAGCTTTAATGATATAAATAGATTTATGACGCACAACTATAGAGGACGTTAATTTGATTGCAATGACGATTAGGATTTGCATTATCCGAAATACGGACAGAATATCCATATCCGTTCGCCATAAACGCGCGAGCATCAGCCGCTAACGATTAAATGTCTGTCGGCTGAAATAAATAACAAACCAAGTGCGCCAGTTTCACCAGAAAATTCCTCTGCATTCTGTCGCCGAGGAGGCGCAAATACTCGCGATTATTCTCAAGTTATTTAAAGGGACTCGTCGAGTCTCTTGAGATCGAACTCGCTCCGCAACTCCCTCCTCCTCATTAAAAATCCGGGAGAGGGATGGAATGGAGAGAAGGAGCGAAAAAGAGACAGAATGAACGTTGGGGAATGTTGTCGTTGGCTGGCGAGGCGTGCGACACATGTTCGGACGCTGCCGCGTGCAAGCATAATTCACCCTTCCTCCCCTGTCCTTCCTCCTGCCCCCCCCCGCCGCTGCCGGCCGCCGCCGTCCCACCCCATCCCACCCCCGTCGTCCCTTACCCCCGCGCCGCTGCGGCCTGTTAAACTGACCTACACCCACGCTCGGGTGACCTCCTCGCGCACGCGCACGCGAGGTCAAAGGGCCCGCCCTCAGCCCGTCCGCGGCGGCAGTTTCGATGGAATCACTCGGTTTCCGTGCGAGCGCTACACGCTAGAGAAATTGATGACGACTGCCGCCGTTACTTTGATATTTTGTATGACAGGAGTAAGCGAGGGTCCGCCGCAGAACTTGGGGTCACCGTGTCATCGTCCCTTCCCTTCCCTTCCCGTCCCTTCTCTTCCCTTCCCTTCCCTTTTCGCCCCTTCCCTTAACCAAGTTTGTATTGTCCGAATGCTTAATCGAGTGTCAATGCCTGCGAGTTATTGCGGTCGACGAGATCATCTATTCTCGGGATCTTCTAATTCTCTGTTTGCATTACACAGTTTTAAAGGGTTAATAAACGAGTATATCCAGTTGTCAAAACGAGCTCATCCAAGTTCGCCAAAGTCGCCCCGTGATGCGAAAACGAAACAGTGCAAGGAAGTCTAATGTAAAAAATAAAATGTCCATTTACGTTCATTCCCTTGACCATGAAAATGGCCTTTCTTTACACCTATTTAAACATACAAATATTCCTGCTGCTGTTATATCCATCTTTCACTCCCACCCATTATTTATCTAATGCTTACTTTTTTATCGACACCTTTGAATTATCTTACCATTGAAGGGTGCATACGAATGAAATGTATAATATGTTTAAAGCAACAACTGCGAGACTCAACATTAAATTACAAATTGTAAACTATTCTTACAACTTACAAAATAAAATTGCTTCGTGTAATAATTCGTGTAAAAAAAAAATCTTTATATAAAATAAGCTTATCCTTGCAGATGAATAAATAAATTTTTTCAAATTAATATGTGCGCAGGCAAATATGTTCAAAAATTCATAATTGATAAAAAATAGCCTATTGTAGTATCTACTTTTCTCTTAATATTGTTCATTTTTAAATATACAAATAATACTTTTTTATAATTACCCATGATGCTTAAATATAAAATACGTTTAAATAAACAAATGAAATTAGTTATTGGTTAGAGGTAGATTTATGTAATAAACTAATGATAAAAAAAAGAAAATAAAATTATAACAATATTTATCCGTTTTTTAAAAGTCACACTTGCGCATATTTTATACAGAATTCGTATATACGAATTCGGTCATTAATTGTTTCGCCATTATTAATGGTTGGATGGACAGGCAGACAGGCAGAAAGGCGGACAATCAGAAAGAGAAAAAGCTTTGAAAATTGGACAGAAATTGACGAAGGCACGATAGAAGTAGAAAGGCACAGAAGATACAGGGTGACCAGATTTTTCTCAGCGTCGTCACTTGATGGGTATATTGCAAAAGAAAATAGACAAAGAAGGTCCAAAAAAAACAAAGAGCGTTTCGATGTCTATCGAGATATCCACGGGAAAACTCCAATATAGAGTGTAGAGCCGGAAGAAGGAAGCCTCCAGAGATTCTGCAAGATCATCCATCTCTTTTATCTTTACTCAAACTCCTTCGTTTTTCGATGCACAGGGTCGATAGTAAAAACTAGCTCATTTCAAACTACCTCTTTATTTTAAGGTCGGAACATGCATCATGAAAATTAAGTTCTTTATCAATTCTTAACCCTTGGATTTTAGACGCAGCAGACATGAGATAATCAAGGATAAGAATAAAAAAAAGTGGCGTCAAATCGAAGAATAAATCAAAAGGTCTAATTTATAATAACGACTTAAATGATCGAGCACTACTTCTACTCCTGATTTTGTGTTTGTTATTTCAGTATCAAGCTGTCACTCGATTTTGTTTGAAGAGGAGAATAATCAAAGACGCAGTGTGATCATCAACCCCTAGAACTTGTCAAAATTCATAAGCCCGATAAAATAAAATGAAGTGCCGGATGTGCGCCTCTTCCTTCTGAAATTCGTTTTTGTATTTCTCTTAAAACTCGAGTCATTCGTCTCGGCCTGAAAATTACAAGGGAAAAAAATATTTTCGCTATACTCTGATGTCTAATTAGAGCGATCCTGGATCAGCTCTGACAGAAGCTGGGAAGCTGGATCCGGATGCTCATTCTGCGATCGCCGCGGAAACTTCAATTGGAGGGACGGACGCAAATAGGATTTGCGGTTTCGAATTCAAACGGTGCTACTTCTTAAGCACCGGCATTACCGAGTTATCAGGAATTAAATGTTGGTAAAGTTATCGAGTTGCTCAATATTAATAAGGACTCTGACCGAATCTTTGAAACTTTTCAAAACTCGCTCCAACTCTTCCTTCCCCCTTTATTTTCAGTTTTGTATCGATATTTTTCTCCTAGCTGCACCATCAATACATTCACAATCTACTTCTCAATAAATTAAAAACTATGTCTGTTTTATATATACCAAGATCTCTTATCACAATTTGATCTAACATCATTCTCAGCCATATAATAATGAGAACACTCACAATGATACATTAATTTTCTACTCGTACTGTACTCAAATTGCAAATCTCGGAATTTATTTTATCTCCCATGACTTATGTTAACGAGTTTAGGATGTGTAGTGTAATGTCTTATTAATCTCTTTAACTTTCACCTTTTAAACTCTACATTTACTAATTTTATCAACTTGTTTTAATCTTACATTACTTCTAATGAACTTTAAGAGTTTATCCAACATTTAAAAAAATATTTTATTTTTTGCTTTTACTATAAACTTATTACGGTAAAATATTTAGGTTGATTATTAACAAAGTTTAGAATTAATTATTAAAATTTGTCATATAATCTGTAACATATAATTTATTTTATTTATATTTAAATATATTATCTTTAGAAATGTAATTTATATTTTAAACACCAATAGTCGCAAAAAGCGATCCTTTAGATTTAGATCTATGAAAAGTATATATATATATGTATATATATTGACATCTCTTATCATTTAATCCGTCAAATAAATTTATATTAATGAGCATGTTAAAATTATATTATAGGACAACTTATTATAATAAGTTAACGTTGCGACATCCATATGCTTGCGTAATTTCAACACGACTTTTAACATCTAAAACGTAAAAGAATATCTCATGCTACTTTCGAATAAATTTTCCGGTAAATACCTCACATAGATCAGCTCCTATAAATCAGCAAACGCGGAGGGTACATAACACCCTGTATTACTTAATATTATGCAGACAGCGACTGTTGGAAAATAAAAATTAAGTTTGACAGTGAATAAAGTGGATATTTAAGTATAATATGGAAAATAAAACTTTGTTTTTTAAAAGAAAAGAAAAAAAATACTATTTGGAGCATTCGTTTTATGCCGATAATTTTTAAATGAAAATATTTGGAGTTTCATGAACAATGAATCCAAATATAACTTTACCGGGAAGCTATTTTTATTTTTATGTCTTAGCTACGTGAAAGGCATGCGACATTCAAATTGCAAGCCACTTTGCGAAAGAGTGTGTGTTAAAATTTTAAACCTAGTAAGAAGATCGAAGGATAATAAAAAAAAAACGGCGAGGAAGGAAAGGATCCTTTAGGAAAGGAGTAGGACAGGGTTCACGTTTCTTCTGTGCTACAGTCAGTTGACGACGTCTGAAAAATCGCAAGGAATTCCTCGAGCCCGAGGACAAATACGCAAGTACGCGAAACTCATAAACTCGGGAACGTCGCTCGGGATCCGCCGCGCGACTCGCGCGTGCCATTCGAAAATGAATTTTCCGTCTGCGGAGGAGCTCCTCTACCGGGAAAAGAGGGAAAAACATAAAAGGGGACGGGATATAAAACGAGCCCTCGGAAGGGTCGGCCGGGTGCCAATCAGTCATGCGGCCAAGGGCGCGTGTCTTCCGCACCGGAGATCGGCCCCTCGGGGCGAGGGTCACCCGCGCGCATTAGATTAGGCTCGCCGTTGGCATTGTTGTCCTCCTCCTCCTCCTCCTCCTCCTCCTCCTCCTCCTCCGCGGGGAAAGGAGACGGAAAGTGGAAAAGCGCTTCTTTTCCCGTTACTTTCCTGTCGGCACTCGCAGTTTTAACGACTGGAGGGGACCGTCTCTGCGTTAATCAAACTGCGTGGGTGTGCGAGCCGAGTCCGAGTGCGGATTATCGATGACTACCCGGTCAGCACTCGCCCCGGAGAAGCCATTTAAAAGTTGAGCCTCCGCTATCGGGATGCGCCGATGACAGGATAAGGGCGCGAGGTGGAAGCAAAAGTTATCTCCTGGCAACGGGACCAGCTTTTCCGCCTTTTCATCCCGCGTATCGACGCGGAGTCTGCCCGCCTCGCTCACGTACTCGACATACTTATCTTCCCCTCGGCGAATATCCCCCCACACCACTGGCTTCATCCCTTCGCGGCACTAACGCGAGGGGCAAATCCCCTGCGACCGTTTCATTGAGTCGCGCGACACGCGGGGGCGGGGGTCGGCGTCGAAACCCCGGCAAATAACAGTTCGCTTCTGGCCTTCCCAGGAGCGAGCGAACCGCCGGCATTCGGAAAAGGTTATTTCGTCGGAAGTGGACGGACGGGGCGTGACCTATAAATATCGCGACATCGAGTGACAAACGACTCGTCTGTCCGTCTGCTCGTTATCCGAGGCTCGGTTTTCCGGGTTCTGAGTTATGTCCTGGCTCGCGTAAAGGTAATTGTCGACTTCTCGATATAGATATGCCAACGAAAACACCCGGGCCGGTCGTGGAGGGGTTGGGCGGCGAGGGGCGAGGGGCGAGGGGGGGACCGGAGAGGATTTCGGTCCGGAGCAGCTGTTTTACAAGATATCTTGAAAATTGCGCTCGCGCTAAACGTTTACCTAATGACACCCGAATTTCCAAGGAAAATATTGTGTTTGGTTGGCGTGGCTTCGAGGGACCAGCCGGCGTTTATTTTTTTTAAAAGTCCAATCGTTTTTCCAAAATGATGCGTTTGCTAAAGCGATGTGCTTTGTAACTTTTATTTCGATTGTACATCGGATAGACGCGGTTTTAACGAATTTTTCATCCCAATTACGTAATTATTTAATTACGAAAATCGAATCTTAATTAAATATCCAATTGATAAATACCTGGCCAGTGTCTTTTGTAAAGAGTTTCACAAACACTGTGTACGTAATTAATAACCAATTGGTAATCAGCAGACGGGGGGAAATTGCACAAAGCCTCAACTAATTGTACTCGTATAATACATTTGCCCCGAAAACCAATTATAAAATAATCATGCAAAGTAAATTGTCGCTCTTCTCTCACAAAGACTAGTTTTGATGCATTAAAAAGTTTAAATTTTTTGGAAATTTAAACTTTATAGCTGCTTTATACTTACAACGAGGAAACTTTCTTTGATGGTAGACTGTGATATTGTCCAGCCCGCAAATGCTTCTATAGGCAAAAAAATAAAACCTGTGATTCGACGTGGAATCTATTGGATCTTCGTACACGAGATTATCATTATTCGTATATCACTGTTAAATAAATTACCCTACACGTACCTTTTGAATTTTACTTTGAAAATTATTACAAAATGACTACAAATAACTCCATTTTATTTCAGAATACTTTGTAATTTTAAATTAAATAGTTTTAATTTATTATCTATATAATATTCAAAAAATACCGATTTTGAGTCTTCTCATCTACATTCCATGGCTTATTTCTTTTTCTAAATATTTATTCTTATAATTTAATTCTAGAGTAATTTATTATCGTCATGTACAAATCAATATTTATTTCTGAGTCATTTAACCATCTTCTTATGTCCGAAGGTCCAATAATTCAAACAGCAAAAAAACCGATTTCATCTGTTGGTCCATAGAAACATGCGCAGCCTGGATTAAATCAGTGATTTAAGTGATCAGCAGCTGACACACTATCCTTGCAACTCATAATTAACAGAATATTAATAATTTCATTCATAATCATTACGCATTTGCTTACATATAACAAAATTAAGTAGATATACACCAAGTGGATAAACCACAAAAATATTAACTGCTTTATAAATGTTATTTTTATATTTTTACTGAACGTGTAAATATAATTATGTATATTTACTTGATATACATAGATGTGAAATGGTAAAAAAAAAACTAAATCTACTTAATTTTGTGAATTAGTATTTAGTAAAAATATGATTACAAATTAATAATATTCGATTTCTTACGATTATTAAGTTTTAAAAATATACTTTTTGAATTGCTATAACGTAAATTATTGTAACTTACATGTCTAAAATACGTATGTAAAAAAAAAAAAAAATCTTATACCGTATACTAAAACAATTTAACCTGTTTCATACATCATTAAACAAAAATAAAACATATTTTTGTGGAATCTGTGTTGATTGAAATTGTCATATTGAAGAATGCAAGTTTTACCTGTAACAAAAAGAAAAATAAATTGTTAACTTTGTGTTATATTTCATAATATTACTTAAATTGCTAATATTACCAAACGCATATTAAAATAAAAATGTTAAAGCATTATATGCTCTTATAAACTAAATATTAAAAAAAAATATATTTAAAGCTTAAATTATAGTATAAACTGCTTATAAAACATAAAATATATTATCAATACTATATTTATGTATGTATTTTGGTAACAATAAATGAAAATAATCTGAATTTATGTTTTATACATAAATTCAGATCATTTAAAAAATTGTTCTTATTTTTTGTGAAAATCATTTTAATTTCAAATTTTTTAATTATAGATATTCGTGTCTAGCTTTCGTTTACTATACGTAAATACATTGTTTTTATAAAATAACGTTAATAAAGAGTCAATTTCAAGTCAATTTTTTCCAGGCTGAAGAGCCATACAAATCAATTTTCTTTTACATTCCAATAAATTTATTGTTTCCGTGCTACATTAAAATAATAATAATGTTGTATGATGTTTTGTATCTCATAACAAAATAATGCAATTGGATAGATACGTAATAAAGTACGATAATGACTAATACGATAAAAGTGTATTGAAATTAAAATTAAAGATAAATATGTCAAAAATAAACTATATAATGCATGCATAGAGAAACCAATCAATCAAATATGATTTTATTTTTGCCAATTCGGTAAATAGTTTAGATATTTCAGACATCAACTAGTTGCTGTTCCGCTTAAGTGTATTTAAAAGTGCAACAAAACAGCAACGTACGTACGTACGTACACATGTAGTGTATGATTGATTGGAAGATTGTTCTGAATTGTCCAGTAATATAACAATAACTTTGTTAAATTAATAAAAACATGGAAATATTCAGATAACCATTAGGCAATCATACCTTATATTCTCCTCTTCTCGATTAAAAAGCGCATGTACGTATCGAGAAATAATCTGGCTCGTGCTAAAATTTACGCGGCCCAATTACGAAATCGGGCATTAAGCGCAAATGAAGACTAAAGGCTGAAGGATCATTGATATTCAGGTGTCAACTGGCACGTATCGCGAAGCCGATCGTTAAATAACATTGTCCCAAAGTAATTTATTTGAGACGCGGCAAAGATTTATCGGCCAAAACGAAAAGGAACGAAAAAAGTAGCAGCGAAGGGAGCAAAATTGAGCGAGCGAGGCCCGAGGGGAGGAGGACTGCGAGCAAGGCCGCTAGAGGGCGCATCGCTGAGGAAGTGCCGAGTCTCCGGAATCGCGCAAGCGAATAATAAAAGTAATTGGTGCGGCGCGGGACGAAGCTCAATCAACGCCTCGGGACGATGAAAACTCAACTCGATCCGCGAGGACGGGGCGAGGACGGGACGACGACGGGACGACGACGGGACGACGACGGGACGACGACGGGATCCACGTTCAAGGAGTCACGTTCGACTCTAGGGGACGGGACGGGGGACCAGTCAGACCAGGAGCGTCAACTTTTCTGTTACAAACCTAACCGCGCGCGAAAATTAATTTGACACACAACTGCTTCCGAATTTCTCGGGAAAGACTCGGGTTCCTTTGTCTCAGCCATCGATTGTACTTCGATTCGTAGGGGCCGCCCTTATTATTATGTGACTCCTGACAATTATTAGTTTCGGTACCTCCTTGGCTAAGCGGATCAGTCGTCATGTCTCCATCATTTTCTCTTTCAGTTTGTGCAAGAAATTGAATAGAAATTGTACTGGCGCGAGTTAAGCCCCGTGGAATTTATCTCCAACGCGACTGACTGACTTTGAATGAAATAATGGTTGGATTCAGTTTCCAAGGAAAGGTGACTTTTCGGAAATTAATGCTTCGGTAATAATAATTTAGGCAATGACACTCTTAAATTATAAAATGGTATTCGTGCCACGTGCAATGCAATTATTTCCGTACTAATTCGTAAATTACCGAATGCACTGGCTAAATGATTAAATGGAGTGTTGCCAATTTAATATTCAAGGCTCATATTTTTTTATCGTTTGTTTATCTTTGTTGTGCCTTAAATTGAGCCTTAATTTAAGTTAAACCTTGAAAACTATTCTGTACATGTTGTTTCCTTTTTCTTCTAATCGTTTATTCGCCCTGCAATATTCATATTAATAATTGAATGGTTACTTAGAAATAACACTTAGAAATCATTTACAAATAAAGTCAAATTCCAATAAAATACGATCAAGCTCCCAACCAATTATTTATAAGCATGTGCAACCCACATAAACTCTATATATAAATATCAAAATGTTTTCTTATTTTATGCCTCACCTTAATAAATTCTTCAAAAATATATAATTTATTATAGAAAAATGTTTGTAAATTATAGTAGTATCTAAAATATCAATATAATTGTAAAGTTTGAATTTAAAATTATCACTGAATTCAACATTGGCTTTAATAGGAAAAAAAAATTAAATTATTTTAAAATTAGCTTATTTCTTAATTAAAAATGTCTGGTGCAACGACAGATAATTAATTGCAATCTAAAACATTGCGCAGTTGCGAATCGAAAAAATCCTCAAAATGAAATGTCGAGTTCAAATATTCAAAGAGACATTTTCACTACCATTTTTAGAAAATGCTCATCGGATCCCAATGCAAGTTTATTGAAGAAAATCCTAATATATCCCCGGCACATTACATTTTGATAGTGAGATGAGAATTTTTTAATTTCCCGAGTCATGGCAAATCGATTGACGTTCACGTACGCGTTTCGCTGACGGGATGCGTCACATATACTCTCACGTCATTTTGATTGACGGCACTTTTGCTCCTCGACTTCCCGCCGGCAAGTGTACTTTGCTACTACGACATATACCTGCAGCAGTTTTGTGCAGGGGTTATTGAGCCAAAATGAAAACAAGAACTCAATGCAATGACAGCTCGATGTTGAAAATTTATACAATTCCAATGCCTTTCATTCTTCAAAGAAAAGTAAATCTACGATTTAAGATGCTTTCAAAAGCATTATAAAATGTAGAAACCCTATTAAATGAAGCTTTACATTCTCATCCTCGCTTTATTATCATTGCTATTATTACTACTACTATTATTATCATCATCATCATCATCATCATCATCATCATCATCACCATCACCATCACCATCATCACCATCACCATCATCATCATCATCACCATCACCATCACCATCACCATCACCATCATCATCATCATCATCATCATCGTCATCTTTTGCCGTTTATTCAATTTTAGATGCCCCGAAAGAATTTGGCAAATATCAATTTTGAATTTAAAAGTCGCAAGCTATATTTCCAATCCCAAATACTTGTTTTCAATTCTCGCAATTCTAGCGATCGTGCTGCTCGACTTTTACAGTTGGTGGTGTATTTTTCGATATAAATCCTTAAGGAATAGTAAAGTGTTGGGCAGATACCGAAGCCGGGAGGAGGAAATTTTTGAATTAAATATCTTAAACTTCGGAGGGTCTGCATTTACATTTATATGGGAAATTGAGTGAAATATGTATAAAAGTGCTTCCACGAGTCGAAACATCTTGAAGAAACTATTTACGACTATCTCGCCTCGATTTTCTCGAATTGATCGGAGGAAAGCTTTACGGAGGACCCACCACAATTACGAGTCGTGGCGTTGGTGTTGGTTCGGTTTAGGTGTTGGTGTCGGTGTCGGTGTGTGCGGTGCAAAGGGTCCCGCCGCCCGGCCGAGAAGAGCGAGAGTGGAGTTCGGCCTGCCTCCCTTCTGAAAGCCTAACCTTGTCGAAAATTCCGTTGAAAACGAGTTTGGCAGGGCGACACGTGCACACAACCCTCCACACTTTTTCTCATGTCGGAAGGTGCAAAGTTGAATTCGGGGCCATCGCGAACTCGCGAACTTCGACCTCCATTCCACTTTCTTCGCTTTATTCCGCAAAAATTACCGATCTGCCGATCGAACAATGAAGCGGCACATGTTCGACCGTTTTTCACTCGATCAATACTCTGCTTTTTATCTTTTGTGTGTTTCACTCGTGGGAACAAGGAGAACAAGGGAACAAGTTCATCATTTGCCAAATTTGTTTGCATTCGACTATCACGGAGTGAGTGACAAGGTTTTCACGAAACCATAAACTGTCATTCCACTTGATTAATTTTTTTTAATTTGGATTCTTAATTTTACTGTGTTCACGATTGGTATTCGTTACCCTTTGCGGTGGAGATACCAGTTGTTTGTCTATAGAAAGTTCAAGGAGCAGCTGATATCCATGTATTGGTTGAATATTTTCGATAAAATTTATATCAAGAAATCGCCACACATAAGGTCGTAATGCTTTTGTAGGTTCTAAAATACCAAATCCCTTTGAGCATTGAATGTCCATTAAAAAGACTTAATAAAAGTACATTTAAAATCCGTTATGGAAGCGGCTTTTCAAATATTTTTCGTTAGAATTGCGGGGCACGGCATTCGTCTCGATAATCCCCTCTTGCATCTACTCCCGAAACGTCTTCTCGACAATTGGGTCCACTTCTTTGTGCAATCAAACATTGTTGGAACAAATTTCGATTCGAGCGCCGCTCAACATCCTTGATCCGACATTATTTCACACTAAATAACGTCGGTACTTTCGGCGTTATCGCCAATAAAAAACGCCCGTATTTATCCGGATGCCGCGTGTACAAAGTGCCAATGGAATTTATTGATTAAACGGGAACCGCGGAGTCTGATCCTCCGTCGGAGAGGCGTCCTGTTACCTGTTACCTGTTACCTGTTACCCGTTACTTGTTACTTGTTACCTGGCGCCCCACCTACTCTTCTACCCACTATTTGCGATTTACCGAGTACGGTCGCCCCCCCCCCATCCCACGGGCCCGGGTAATGGGCCCGATCGCCACTCGTGATTACTTTCGGCTCATCGGCTCTTCCTCGACGCACCAGGAGACATAATTCCGGGCAATGATCGCACATAAAAAAGAGATCGTCGGATTTGGTTTCACTGCCAAAAGCTGACCTCACAACTTTTGCTCTTCCTCGAATTATTCTTCTTCGCAGTCCCAACAACCTTACGCACCTTTCAGAGATGCCAACGACACGCTCGGGTTTCCTTCTCATTAAAGTTCTCGAAGCGAGTAGCTCAAACTCCAACATACGGCACTTGAGGAATCAGTCGATACTCGAATTATTTTTTCGTATTTTTTTCATTTGCATATGAATTGAGTAGTAAAAAGAATTTAGATAATAATACCTAATACATTTTTTTTTACACCTGCCTCTACATTTTTTGCAGTGGAATTTTTAATACCTCAAAATATTTTTGTAATGGATCAAGTAAGTATATTCTTCGAAGATATCAAATAAACTAAATTATCTAGTTTTCATTATTTCTTGTTACAATTGTTTCATTTACTTTTACTACTTTTAACTTAAAACTTTTACTGATATTATATAACTTTCATATAGAAATCGAAATCATATTATAAATGACCTTATTTATATTTATAAAAGAATTAAAATATATGAAACATTTATTATTTAAAAACAAAATAACCTGATTAGATATAACATTAAACCATTTTCAAATAAAGTGGTTAATGTAATTTGCACAAATAAAAATGGCCATGTTAATTTATGAACTTATTATTCTCTACATTAATATGTACAGCAATCAGATTTTTAAATAAAACTTTAATGTTTAAATAAACCTCCGAATATGTATCTAATTTAGTAGAATAATTATATAATAAATTAATTTTTGGCGAGAATTCATTGAAAATCCAAGGACAATAGATAATTTTAATTTAACAAATTAATAAAAAAAATGTTTTTCATAACAAATTAAAAATCAATAATGATCAATTTAACCATTTTTGTGATTGTAATTTGTTAAAAAATGTGCACATTTTAATCAGTTAGGTAGTCACATGAATTAATCTTATGTGTAATTCTAATTATATAAAAAATACTAATTATAAAAATATATGTGCAGGCTTAAATAAAAAAAAATATTTCTTTTTCGTCCTTTCTTTTCATTTCTGTTTTTTTTTTTTTTTTTTTTCATTTCATATAATATCTATCTGATTATCCATGTATTAAGGTGGTTTCCTCATTAAATTCAATTTATAATTGAAATCGATGCTTAAAGAATTAATTAAGCTCTTTTGTAAGTTTATGTGATAATACAAAATTATAATGGTATTACATAACTCTCGTAATCTTGAAATCTTACTGTGCCAAATTGATTGATACGCCGATAACCTTTCCATGTAAACGTTTACCCTTTTTGCTCGGTCGAGTATTTTGGTCATAAATAATTGCTTAAACAGTAAACAAAGCGCGCGCAGCTGCGTTGAAATGACTAAATTTAAAGGTTTTTTACGCCGGTAATGTACTTGGGTAAAATCATTGTACCCGTGGACTCGAAGACGAGGGTGAATGCACTGGGCGCATCCTGGTACCGACCTGGGCTAAGGGGTGACCACCCATGCGTGAAGGTAAACTCACGCTCCGGCTCCGAGTCTGCTGACTTTTGCATCAGTTCCGCTTTCACTCTTGAATACGAATCCGACTCAGCCGACCAGCTTTTCTCCGGGAAAATTTATTTGGAAACTAAGGGCGGTGCGTGTGCCGTTAAAAGTGGGAAAACGACATGTCATTGAAATGGTCAGTGCGTGCGACCGGGTGCTCTTTACCTCCATTTTTTCCATTTCCATCGGGTGTTAACTTCGCAATATTTTATGGAAAATAAAATACCTCGCAGGGTTCAATTTTTATATTTGGCGAATACGTCTCGTCTCCGAGAATAAAAAAAAATTAAGTGAATTGGAGGACAAACCAAAGCCATGGCTTATGTCGATATGCTCCAAAATAATTCTTATTCAGAAAATAAGACCTTTGTCACGAAAAGTTTCGGCAATTTTTACCCTTTCACGAACTTCCACAATTTATTAAGCGAAGCTTATTAAAATTAACTGTAATTAAAATTACAGTCCCGAATTGTTTTACCTGTCAATTTCATCCTATGAGTAAGAAACCAACTAAGAAACCAATGTAATTTAAATGCTTTTCCAGGAAAGGACAGTTTTAAGTGAAATAAATGCATAAACATCTTCGTGTTAAAATATGTTTTCCGGTTCATTATAGAGAATAAGTAAGCCCATGTAACTTTAATTCGAATCTCCATTTTCAGAAATCGCCGAGGTTTTATTCGTTCATATGCTAACACGATGTACAAGAACAAAAAGTCGGTACGCTTTTGAATACAAATGAGAGCAATAATGGTGTTTCTAAAGTTTTTAAACTCGCCGCTATGAACTTCTAAATCGTTTTTCTCTATTCTTTTTAACTCCGTTACAAAAGAGGCTCTTCCCGGTCTCTTATCTCATCTCTTTTTATTACCATCAACTTACTTTCCTTGCATCTTTTAAACTGACTCTTCTTTGCTAATAATGTAAAATTTATTTGAATGATCGCTTGAATTTTTAATTAATCAATAGTTCTCAATTTGATTCTTAAGATTTGTAAAATTTTTAGAAAATTCTATTTAGAAAAATAGTTTTCAAGTTCCTTAACTCCTTAGTTAGTTCCTTAGGTAGTTAATATCCATAACAGCTGTTTGCTAACATTATACGGAGCAAATAAATTTAATATAAATTACCGACGAGATTTACAACCCCACCATAATACACATACACAATAAATACACAACATTTTTAAAAAATGCATATACACAGGTGGCTTTTTTTTGACGAATTTTTTGAGAGCTTGTTGAGACGAAATTCAAGTTCTCCCTCGATAGTAAAAGCTTCCCCCCGCACGTACACCATACGTTTTCAAGTTTCCAAACAAAGAAATTAGTTTCACGCTTTGCGAAGCGAAACAGTTTCTCCAGTCGACTCTAATACATCAGTGTGTGTGTGTGTGCGCGTGCGTGTGCGCGTGCGTGTGCGCGTGCGTGTGCGCGTGTGTGTGTGTGTCGAAATCAGCACCACCCAGAAGTTAAATTGGGAGAGTCGACATCGAGAACTTATAAACGATTTGAATATTCCCGCGCGACCGCAAGAAGAGCTTGCGTACAGTTAAAGTTTAATTGTGCACCAACCCCGACCCTTATCTCAAGCACCGAGATGCCTTTCATCCCTTTATGTAAGAAAGAAAGAAGATCGCAAAATATCCTTGGGCTTGGGTCAATAAGGCTTTTGATGAGATGAAGCAGTCCAAGTGCAGATCCCTTTGAACGAGCTTGCAATGTGCTCTGGCGAAATGTGTTTATCAAGAATTCGATCTCTTTCGAGGGAAAATATGCCGGAGGAGGGTTTTTGTTTAACAACTGGCTTTTGCGCTCAATCGTTAAAGCTAGAGTTTCTATTGTAAAAAGATACTGGCCGTGTTTTTGTAATTATGGTTCAACATCAATCCCAAAATATTATTTATACCATCTGGTCTGGTGGTCGCAAGTTGATCTCTCCCTTTATTTGCTTTGACGTAAAATATTATTTATCGAATATATTGCCTTTTATTGGGTTACAAATTTATTGAATTATAAGACCTTGATTGATTCTTCAGTAAAAAGAACAATCTGCGATGTATGTGATGAATATATACTAGCTTCTGTAGCAATAAATTTATTATTATGTAATATATTAACGTAAGCGTCATTTGTTCAAAAGTCGACACATATTCACCAGTTTTATTAAATTTGAACCAATACTAGTATTTCTAATATCATTGTTACAACGCTAAGAGCAATACATAATTGCTAATAAACGTTGCTAATTATTATTATAATAGCATTAGAATTTCGTTACGAATGTGCATCGCTTTATTTGTTTTTGATTATACATATAGACATACCTATACACGATTGTTAAATTGTACAAATAGATAGGAATCGGTAATCCTCATTTCTCAATATTTTAAAAAGTCCACGGAGTACAAATTCTCAAAGCAGCATCAGAACGAGGATAGACTTTTACCGTAATCCGTAATAGTAGCGTTTCCACTTTCGCGAGCAAAGAAAAGGTGCGCCAAGATCGGAAAATTTCGTCATCACCTGGGTTGCGAAACCCACGGCGAAGAAAACGACACGAGTGCGCAAATGATATGCAAGGATATCTACTTCGTCTCGACAAATTCCAATCGTCTTCGAGCCAATGACGTTTTCACCGACTCCCACCCGTTCTTATCCTTAATTATGGAAATGGAAGAACGAATAGCGAATTCAAAGAAAGAGCCCGTGGGATCTTGGACTGCTTTATCTTCTTAGCCGTGAAAAGAAGAGAGAGAGAGAGAGAGAGAGAGAGAGAGCGAGCGCTAGAGCAAGAGCAAGGCTGAGAGGGGCTGACAAACTCCAAGACAAACTTGTACCTTCCACTCAACATTTCACGTTTTTTAGAGGATCGTCCGGTTAAGCCTCCACCTATCCCTAGCTTCAGGAAGGAAGATTATTAGATTATTTACTTATTTATACTATTTTGAAAGTTTTTGCACGCACATAAAGTCTAAGCCAATAGGTTTTATTTTTTACTTCCCTCTTCAATGAAATGCAGATTCTCTTTGTGGCCTCAAATTTTAATCTCCTGAAATGGACATTTATGTAAATACGTGTGCTGCTGCTTATGTTCTTTCTCAGTCTCGAGTTTATTTATATTGTGAAGACACCATTAAAGACGGAAAATGAACGGATGAAATAATGATTAACAATGAAATATGGTCGTTTTGATCGTACGAATGGATACGGACCTTGGCATAAAGAGCGAAAATTTTTTTTGTAATGCTTACGGAGATACAGACTCGGAAAAAGTACAAAATATGACGAATTGCAATTTCACTGGTGCACGATTTGATTGAAACGCGAAAACGAAATGGTTGACGTCCGATCACGAGGTCTGGATGAATTCGATTCGAAGGGAAGTGGCACTTTCCACGTTCGACGGGAGCCGAGAAGACAAAAACGACGAAAAAAGAAATCGCTCGCCTAAAGGCCAATGACTCGGGTTCTCCCCCTCTCGCTCCTTCTCTCTCCTTCCAACACTCTCTCCCGTGTGTATCTCTACCTCCATCTCTTTCGTAATAATAGACACGCTCGCGCAACAGTTGCACCGTCGCCGTCGCCGGCGCGCCTCGTTAGCATTAATTAACAAATCCGCACGGCTTCAACGCCACAGACATAATTGCCCGTGGAAGCGCGGAACACCCGGAGGACCGGATCCTGACGCCATTTTAAGTGCACGTGGACCCGGAATCCGCAATCGGCCTGCCTCCGCCTCCTCACCTCTCCTCCTCACCTCCTCATGGAATTCTTCGGAGGAGCAGCGCCGGAACGCAATTCCGGGAGCCGACAAAAGGTAAACCAGTACGGTAGCTCAAAGAACTACCGTACCTCCCGTTTCTCCCGTTTCTCCCGTTTCTCCCGTTTCTCCCGGCTCTTCGCTTTAAATAACGCGACGACGCCCTTTCCTGGACCCTTAAATAACCTTCCCCCCCCCCACAGTGACACCCGAGAATCAAACCTCGGACTCTGCGCACCCATTTCATATTAAAAAATGCAATTTAGCTTTGCTAATCAGTTTGGCTGTTGGCTTATTCATCATCTTGCTCGCGCCCTTTCGATATTCCGAACAACTTACCCAGCGGAATTTATAATTAATTCAAAAAAAAGTCAGGTACAGGCTGCCGCCGTTACGACCGAAAATGACGTGGCTTCCCTGGAATATGAACTTGTAATGCTTTTTATTGAAAAATGAGGGCTCGATCGAGGGAAATAAATTTGAGTTTAAGTGTATGTAATTAAGGGTGGGGGCAGATAATGCGAGTATTCATTGCCCTCCGTCTATATCATTTTTTCCATTTTTCTCTTTCACTTGTAAGTATTCGTTCGTGTATAACAACAAAGCCGACACGTGAATCCCCGAACACTTGATTATACATACTACTGATTGTCCCCTTAATTAAAAACAAATTTAAATCCCGCCAATGGACATTATTTTTTCGTCATTACACTCTTTTAAAGAAATCTTTATGTTGACTATATTAAAAGGACACGTTTTTGTTTACATAAACTTTAAAATTGTTTTGAATAATTGTTTTAAATAACGACTGTAAATGGATACTCTATTTTTTTTAATATAATTGTTCACTATTCAATTATGGTGGATCTTTGTGTAAATATACTTTCTATTAAATTAAATAAAATTGTAATTTCATCCATCATTGGTTTCATTTCATTGATACCCTTATTATTCTTTTATTATTTTTATAGTGATACATGTGGCATATGTAAATGTCGATTTTTTTTTTTACAAAATTGAATTCTATATTCAGTGGTAAAGTGCAAAAATGGTAAAGTGCAAAAGTGCTAAATTCATTGTGATTTTAAAAAAAAAAGAAGAAGAAAAATTACATTATCAAACCACTTGCAGATTAAGTTATTATAACCGCCACCGCTGAAAACTTACAATGAATAAAACAAAATCAAACAAAAAAAATTAATGTCCATAAAATAAAACTTTCTTTCAAAATAATGTAAAAGTAAACAATACATTCTCAAATATGAGAAATCATACAATTTAAATGTACGGAAAAAGTTGGATGGCTCATTGCTGCCTTCCGATACAACAATACCGGCACATCCTTTTTCCATTCTATTTTTATGAAAATAAAATAACGGACTTGTTTTCTCATTGTCATTTCATCTCGCAATGTTAACATTTCCTCCTTCATCCTTGTAACATTTCGTATTCGTAAAAGTAGTGCAAGCATATGAAACTCACTCGTTTCACCTGCCAAAGATTTTCTTTTTTATGATAACTCAAAAAATAAAAATTGAACCCTACAATATATTCAACATATTTGAAGAACCAATTATTTTAATAATACAATTAATCTTATTTATTTTTTTAATTTTTCACTAATTTTCATAATTTATAATGACCAACGTAGTTTATCATCCGAAGCCATTATATCGATGCTCTTGTTTTAATAAAAATACTTTTGATATAAAAATACTTTGATTTTAAAGGGCGATATTATACTTAAATGGATTCTTCACATATAGTAGGAATGGGATCGTTGCATAATTATTGCATAACATATTCACCTTTTCTTAATATAACAACGATTATTACTTAATATTATCGTTAAGATAAATGAATTACTTTATGTAACTTTAATTAACATAAATTATGCATTCAAAGCGTCTAGAGGATTTTTAATGTTTCAGTATTTTAGCATTATAATTACAACGGTTTCATTGTTTAAAATCGCACCCGTCAATCTCCGAAAGGAAGAAAATAAAAGAAATAAAGCAAATGCGTTATCAATTTAACAGGAGCCATAACAATTTCCTGCATTGTTCGGTAACTTTTCAACCGGGCATTGCGTGTCCCGACATTCGTCAATTGACAAGCAATGACATTAGTTCCCGAAATCACCCTCGCTGACTAAGATGAGGACGAGGCATCGGAGTGATAATAAAGGAATCACCACCATTTAATGTTCTATCGGAAAGAGTCAGTCCAGGTCTTTGAAACGTGACCTAATCGAAAGAAGTAGTTTCCAACTCCAACTCGATTTATCTTATACTTTATCGGTCGGCTTGGCTTCCTCCTCTTTTTCCCCTTTAAACACGTATATAGGCGAACATTACACTTATTACCAGCTGATATCTATTTTTAGATCTTTCTTCACGCTCTACATTTGGAGGAAAACTTTATTTTCCCTGCGATCCATTCTGTGTATTTAAAAGAAAACCACAGAGAGTTTTTGGAAGTGTTTTACGCGTTATAAAACTTGGTTTCATCACTGCAATCGATTTTTTTGTTTTTTTTTTGTTTTTTTTTTGTTTTTATTAATCGTCTTTTTAATAACTTTTAAATAATTTAAACTTTTTATTTTAATTTTTAAACGTTTTTGATGTCTGGATTAATATCGATGAATTTAATAAATAAATAATAAATAATGTTTAATGCATTGACACAGCAAAATATTATAATTCAAATTGTCAAAAATACATCGATATTTAAAAATACCAAATTAATTTAATTTAAAATATTTCAGTACTGCATACAAATATGGTAAGGTCCACGTGAAAAAATCAATTCTATTCACATTAAAAATACACCGACATATCATATACAATAGTTAAAGATGTGAAAATGACTATTGACTTTGTTTATTGGATTAACTATAGAATAAAGTTGAAAAATTAACAGGCATATAAACTAAACCGTTACAAAAAGTGAAAAAACTATCTCGGGTGCACATAACTTGAATTTTTCGTAGGCAAAACTAATTTTGATGTCTCCATGATGCAAAAAATGTGGAGAAAAATCTGGAAGGGTGTTCGAAGGGATTTGCAGAGAAAAAAGTACCAAATAAATGAAAAGAGACAACGAGGAGATAAGCAATGGGGGAACGAAGTAATAGCACGCACGAACAGAAAGTAAATAACATTAGTCCGTTTTCAAGTATGAAAAAAAACATTCTTTTTTTAAACAAAGATATCTGCGACACATCGTAAATGTTGTTTCAAAATTGTGTATAGAGTTATAAAATTAATCTAGAAGCTCAAACTATTGTCCATGTGTACAAACACATACATGTACATATATATATATATATTTAGTATAAATCTTGTAGAATCATATTTTGTACACGAGCATATTTTCTTATTATTTAGTTCAAGAATATACTGCGTATAAAATGGTTAAACTCTATTTCATTCCATAGACTAACAGTTTACAAAGAAACATTACATTTTCGAGATTTTAAAGAAAATCTTCGTTATGAAATGCGATCGTTCCAACATTGCTCACTAGTTTAGAAATAGAAAATTCACAATTTTTATCAGTTGACTATAAAACCCAATTATAATTTAAATCTTAAAAAATATAACGATTTCAATAAAAAATACGAGAATACACTTTTTTATTATTTTATAAAATTTAAAAATATTTTACGCAATAATTGAGGTTCTGCATTTGATGCAGTAATGAACTATGTTCAAATAATAAACTTTTTAATATTTCGTTTATAATGCAAAACATATTTCATCTAACTTAATTAAAGATAGAAATAATAATCATTGATTTAATTTGATTGGATTTATATTAGTGAATTGGTTAAAAAAAATATTTATAAACGCATATTTAATTTATGCGATTTAGTAATAAAATATTATTAAATATCAATTAATTAAAAATAAAGTTATTAAATTACTAAGAAACTTCTGAAATAATGTATTCTGAATGTAATGTATGAAACTGAACTATTTGATTATACGATATAATTTAATTAAATGTATAGTACATAAGAATTGACAATTATTTATTGCACTCCGAGATCACGATTTTTTATGAAACTGAAAAGAACGGTATCATCTCTGGTGTAAGAGTAAATTTTGTTTATAAAAGTAAAGTTTTTACTCCCAAAAAAGAGGAAACGAAAGAAGATGTAAAAAGTGACACGAAAGCTTGAACTCGAAGGAAAAAGTAGGAGCGGGTGGTGGTCGAAGAGAGAGAGAGAGAGAGAGAGAGAGAGAGAGAGAGAGAGAGAGAGAGAGAGAAGGGGAAGAGGAAAAAGACGAATTGCCATTGAAGAACAGCTGCTGCTGCTCGCCTTTTCCTTGTCTCGCACACACACGCAGACACACACTCTCTTTCCCTCTCTGTATTTATCTATCTCTCTCACTCCAAGCACACGAATCGAAAAGGAGAGTCTGTCTCGACGAATCCTCACAATCATGTGTATATACAGAAGGGAAGCAGCTTAAGAAAAATTTTTGAACTTTTAAATAAAAAGGAAATATTTACTCTAACTTTTATTTATCAATTTTTTTCTTCTTCTTTTTTTTTAATCTAAATAGCAAAATATTCGTTTAATTGCAGGAGATAAGATTGCGTTACTGAGGTAAATTGCACTGTTGTTACAGTTACATAAGCTTTACAACGTTCTTTAAAATGGTTAGGTATTTTGTAGCGTAAAGGTAAATTTGGTTGTTACGAGTAACATGTGTATTGTAAAAATACAGTAAAACAGAAAAGAGGAAGCCAAAGTAATTACTATAAAGTGATCGTAAAAAATGTCTGCCAGATATCTTTTTCAGCCGCAAACGAAACCGATGGAGGAGACTTGTTTTCAAATGCAATATCACACGACAGTCTATTAATTACGCGCAACATGTAGCACAAGTTTTAATTAAACTACAAATAGAAGCGTCAAAGATAAGGCGAGTTGAGGCGACTAAAGAAAAGAGGGGAGCGAAGGAGAGTTTTTATTGGTCTGGAGTCACCCTCGAAGCAGTTTCCCTATGCGCCGGCCGGATCCGGACCGACTTTTGATCGCCTCGACGACGGGGTGAAGTGTACAGGGTGAAATGACGCGTGATACGCCATCGCCGTTGCAAACTGAAATCACGTTGACTCTCATCGGGGCTTTTATTGTCTTGTTACTCCCGGTCCTCTCCTCCACCTCCTCCTCCTCCTCCTCCTCCACCCAACTCGAGTCTAGATCCTTTCAGCGATTCGAGCCCAAGTGCACTTTGATGGGCGAGCAATGAAGATCGAATCGAGCGAGTTAATGGCCGCCCTCTGCTCTCTCGTACCCACGGGCTCAACTTTTGCGCTAAAATATTTAGGGAACGACAGCGATTGGCGTGTTAAACAACCTGGCGATTCTAGCTAACGCCGGAGTACAACCCCGATTATGTTTTTTACAAGCCTAGCGCCGTAAAAAGGAAGGATCTTCGAGTGCCTTACTTTGGTTGGATAAGGGCGAATTTGTAGTTTCGCTTGTTCTACGAAATCGCGACATCAAAAACAAATAATAGCGTTATCCATTAGCATGATTAAGCCTCGAGCGCGCTCAATCAAATTCGTGCACAGCCAAATTACTCCTAATGAGGGAAGGCAAAATTCCTTTAATTACGGGCGTGTACAGTTAATGGCACCTAGCCGGTTATTGGAATGTAAAGTTAATTATCGATCGGAGTAGACGATCGCAAGCTGCTTACGACGTCGTTAAATATTTTCCCAAGCGATCCACCCCCACCCCATGCAACATTAATCGATGATACGCTCTGTGGCAATGCCCCAGAGAACCTCAATTCAACAACGTTCCTACGCCAATCGAACTGCAGGCGCACTCCGGAAAAATTAATTTCCCTGCCTACCCGCCTTTTTTTCCCAAGCCACAAGAAACTTTCGTTTATAGGCGGTCTCTCTTTCTTCTTTACACTGGCATTATTATTGCCGGCGATGAAATTTTATTAATTTTTGCTCGCAGCTCGCGATATAAATAAATAAATAAAATTCTCTTTCCCATGGCGTGTAGCGCACGTAGCTCGCGCGATGAATTAGCGCTGTGCAATAATCGGGGAATTGAATTTTATTCCCTCGGCCGGAGAATTCGCGCTAAGCCTAAGACTTGGAGGTGAAACGGAGTAGCATCAGCAAGCGGAGGGAGTCCAAACACACTTTTACGGGGGACAGACCACACGCAGACTTTGTTGCTGCGTCTCAATCCGGTAATCCCGATGGGTTTGGAGGCGCGAAGACAGCCGGAAGGAGCCGCGCTGCCATTGGGGCAAACGAATCGCGGCTCGACCGAGAGTCAACGCCAGCCCCGGAGATCGAAAGGCGATATAGGCAATGCTGGACGGAGTCTCCCGCGAGGATGATCTCCCCCGCTGGGATGTGCCGCTCCCCGCAAATGTCAAGCGTCGACTCGGAGATGGCGGGGAGGGTCGAGGTGCGCCTTCCTGGCCGAGGAGCGCCGTCCGGGTCGGGGATATTTGCGCCGACTATATTTACTCTGCACCCGAGGGCGCTCTGACCGGGGGAGCCGAGGGCTGGGATCCCCCGGCGAGTGCGATGCGTGCCGCCTGGCACGGTACAGCTCGCGACAAAAGTCACAATGCACACGCACGACCACACGGACACGCACAGGCGCACGCGCAGCCTCCTGGTGCCGTCGCTCCCAAGCCTAATTGCGCGTGATTACGACCCTCGACACTCGCATTTGCCCCCTCCCCCGGGCTTCCTTATTACCTAACCATCCCACCCTGCAAAAATGCACTTTTCTCTCTCTCTCTCTCTCTCTCTCTCTCTCTCTCGATCCTTGATACTCGGCCCTGCCCGAAATCTCTCCACCGATACTTTTACCGTTGCCTACCGGGTTCGATCTTCCTTAGAACTGCATTTTCCATTGATCCCACATTTCAAAATTATTTGCTGACAAATCAACAGCTGGAAATTTTCGTTTGAGCTTGAGCTCTTTTCTCAACTTTCCTTCGCACATCCCAAGGAACACCTTTCGTGTTTTAGGTTACTCATTCTACCTTTTTGAGGTTATACTCGTAATTCTTATACCAATCACTTACATTACAATAACAACATAAAAACAAAATAAAAATCAACTCTGTTCATTTTTAAGACAATGTTTCTTAAAACATCGAATTCTATAATTATTCGGACAATTGGACTCAAAAACTATATTTTACTTTTTTATGTGTTCTCTTAAAAATTTTAATTACTATTATATGCAACAAAACCAAAAACAGTATTTTATTATATAAATTTTTCAATAAACTTTATAATTACAATTTAAAAGTTATCACGAGAAACAGAAACTATTAAAGCGAAAACAACATACCAACCAAATAAAAACAAAGCTTATTTTCTTTTCAATATTTGAAAAGAATTAAAATACTTTGTCATATTTCAATTCTCTGTTATATTCTTAAATGATTGATAAAATTACGTAATTGTAAAAGTACTAAAGATACTTTTTACAATGGAAATGTTATATTACTTGTCCGCATGGTAAAGTGTTTTATTTTATTACCGTCCTATAAAAAAATAATCCACGGTTTTTCGTTCTTTAATTTTAACTCGATAAATTTCTGCATGCTCGGTATAAAATATATCATCCAACTTTATGTTTGTATTGTTTTCGGTATTGTTTTTGTCGATTTTATTACAAATGTTTTTATACGACTTAACAATAATTCACTAGTAGCCAAACTTCTCGGCTAAACACATCAAAAATTTCGCAAATTCTTTTTATCCTTGGAAAATAGATTTGTAATCGATGAAAATGATGTTTATCATTTAACAAAAGTTGAATACTTGGATGTAATTAACGGTTACTGGAGCATGTTAATTATGGTTTTAAAAAAGATCAGTACACGATTGCGTACATCATACCGCGTTACAATATCGTACAAATCTTTAAAGATACAAGAAACACAGGAACCTTTCGATATTTTAACAATGTATGATTCATTGTAACAATCTTGATAACTGTAGCAAGAATAATTATTGGGGATTTTCTAGTTAACAACCGGTAAATTAGGCGGTTGATTAATCTATGAATGAATTCGCTCGAGCATAAATGGACACCAAGTGCTGTAGATCTTCTCAACAAACGGTCCACGAACCTTTTTTGAATGTAGGAATACTTAAAAATCGTGTTTATAGAGAAAAAAAAAGCTCATTTGTTTAAAGGATGGGAATGATGAACGCAGGTATGTTCTCCTTACGATCAAGGAGACGTGCCAGAAGATAAAGAGAAGAAGGTCTCAAAAGCAGAACAATCGAGGAGTGAAATGGCGAAAAAATGACACAAAATAAAGGAGAGGAGGGGGTGATAATAGCAGTGGTCCGGTCGGATGAAATAGGGAATCGGCAACTCGTTCGAAGATCATCCTTAACCTGTTTGCGTCGTCCCCGAGTGGTGGTACACTCCCCGCCAAAACCGGCACGCGTATCGCCCGCGCAGCTGTTCTCTCTCACCTCTCCCCCCCTCTCTCTCTCTCTTTCTCTTTCTCTCGCTAATTCTCTCTCCGTCTCTCTCCCATCCATCCATCCATCCATCCTTCCTTCCTTCCTTCCTTCCTTCCTCCTTCTTTCCTTCCTTCCTTTCATCGGCGAGAAAATGCCATTCGCAAGCCATCGGATTATCGCTGATCGCACTGATTCCCATCTCTCTTCTTTTCTTTTCCTCCCTTCCTCGCCACCTCACACTCTGTTGCTTTCATTTTGCCTCCCTCGCCCCTCGCAGTTTTTCCAATCGAATCGGTTTCTCGACTGAATAATTCGAACTTTGTTATTGTTGTTGCTCAACACCTTCGCACTTTTAACTCGCAACAACAACAACAACAACAACAACAACAACAATGACAACACAACAACTACTACCACTGCTACTACTTTTGAAATTTCTTGGAGAACGGTGCTCGCCCTATTGCTACTCGACCAACACCCACATTTCAGGACTTGCGATCTTACCTGAGCGATTCGAGATCCTCCCGAAGAGGAATTGAGGAATTCTCGCAGAGTATCGACGCACTCACTCACCAGACACTCGCGCACAGTCACCGCACGGGGCTTCGTCGTGCCAGGGTTCGGCGAACTCCTCCACGCGGACCTTCCACTTTCCCACGAACCCGGGAGCAGAGCCGCGCGAACACCGATGCACTGGGCTCCGGCCGAGCCGAGACTGAAACGTGGGGCCCAGCCCGGTCCGGCCTCCTCGTCCTGGAGCGCGTTTAGGGCCGCACGGGAGGAGGGGGGGGGCCACGTCGGCCAGGATGGATGGATGGTGGAAGGTAGGTAGGTAGGTAGGTAGGTAGGTAGGTAGGTAGGTAGGTAGGTAGATAGGTAGGTAGGTAGGAAGGCGGAGGGGTGGGGTGCCGATGACTGCGCCGAGGGTCGTCGCCGCCGCTTTGCTCTGCTCTTCTCGCTCTTCCCTCCTAGGTGTGCGTGCGCGCTCACTCGCACGTGTGTGCGTGCGTGCGTGCGCGTCCTTAGGCGCAGTTTACAATGCCGCCCATTGTCGGATTATTTTGTGAGACGGACATTATGCGCCCGCTGCGCTTCCTTATTTCGTTTTTTCTTTCGGCGGCGCGGGTGCCGATGATCGAGTTCGAGGTGGAATTTTGGGTTTGGCCACGAGAAAGCTGCTGCTCCTTTTCTCCGGACGTCCCTCGGAGGACCCGGAGGAGGGCGGATGTCGTTGGCTCGTGTATTCGACGCACGGGCTAATGACTCACGTGCGACGAGCTCCTCGTTAAAATTAAAAATGCCCTACGCTCCGGTAATTCGATGGCGTTTATGAGTATTTTGTACACTGATACCGACGCGTCATTGATGCTTTTAAGCTCTTTTTTTCTTTTTTTTTTAAATAAATTCACGTTTCTTCATGGCGGTAGATGATAAATTGTGGTTTAAAGTTTATTTGTTTTTTGGGGCATCGCTAGCCGAACTTATCGATTAAGAATAATAATGAGATGTGGGTGGGACTAATGTCGCAAAGCGATCCGTAAGTGGATTTGCGATAGCGATCGAAGGATAACAATCGACCGGTCAATGCATAAAAGGCTGTGTTCCGTGAAAATTTGTCAACTTTTGCCAACCGAAGCTCAAAGCCGTTCAATCACTGTAAATAAATGTTGGAGCCGCCCTTCCTCCCTCTGACGTCCCAACCAGTCGGGCACACGAGTGACGAAGCAACTTTATTCATTCATTCCCTCTCTCTCTCTCTCTCTCTCTCTCTCCCCCTGCACCCAAAATTCTAAGCCCGAACATGCACTGCAGATTCGGAGTGGATTTTATAGAAACCGGGCGGGTCAAGTCCTGCGATGAAAATTTCTCGTTTGTGTAAGGGACATTCTGTGGATGTTCGCCCAATGCCACGCTCCGGCGAACTTTCAAATTACGACAAGCCCGAGGGTGCTGGGCTGGTGCTGGGCTAGTCCTGGACCGGACCCATCCATCTCGAACGCGACAATTACCGTCCCCGGATGTTCCTGGCCGAAGTCAGCGCAGAATCGGAGGCGCCTCGCCCCCTGCAATTCGCGTGGAATAGGAAAGCGATAAATCCCCTCTTCGGTCAAATTTACAGCTGTGGAAAAGGAAAAGTCTCAACCGGTTGAATACAAAAACACGGGCGACGTAACGTCAAAGTGCCTACCATGAAATCTCGTTTGGCGTAACTCCGTAAATCCGCACCAACGCCGATCCCCAGCTCGACAGTATTTTGATCTCTGACGAATCTCTCTCTCGCTCTCAGGTAGAAAAATAAATCCAACGAGGGTCGCCGGTCGCTTGTCGCCAGACTCCTGGGCTCAACCGAGAAAACCGTAGAGAAAAGGCAGGGGAGGCCGATTCTGAATTGAAAAAATCCGTCGTAGGTGCATTTTTTTAAGCCATGATTAATCATGCGAATGGCCTTTTATTTCCTTTTAAATTGCTCAGATTCACCGGGACGAAAATACTTGCATTCTCTTTTACTATTCTACACCCTCGGTATTATGTGTATTCTATTCGTTTTCAATAATTTATTCTACAATACGTATTAATTTTTAGCGACACCATCTCTTACGTTCTTACAAAATATGTTTCTTCTATGTAAAACCAAATCGTATAATCTCTCATCTAACTGTTTAAAAATATATTTGGAATTTAATTTAAAAATGTCTTTATGCGCACACGTTCACATGAAATAAATTCTAATTTTAAACACTCATTTACAGGAAACTTTCTCTATCGACATTACTTCAACCATTTGGAGTTTCATCTACCGAAAAATCCCTTAAAACTGATGTGTAGAAGGGCTACGGAATTTCCAAAAGATTTATTATTAACCACTACACAATGTCCTTTCTAAACAACCTAATCCTAGTTTTCGAGTAAACTGTCAACTTGCACCAAAGAAAGAGAGAAATACAAGTAAGGGACAAAGAATTATATTTGTACAGAGAAAAGTAAAAAGCTGTTCTAAAATCAGGAACGGAATAAGTCTGTACGTTTTCTTAATAACTTTTATTTATACCTTTCATTTTCTAAAAATTGTACAGTTGTCATAGAATATCGATAATAAATATTATTTTTAAATTTATCGCAAGCAATTTTATTTAAATTTTATGTAAAAATTTATGCTCAAGGTGTAGGTTTCTATTATACATAGACTATTAAAATATATTTAAAAACTATTCTCTTTAAATAGGATGTAAAAAAAATTTTTATTTTTATATTCAGATCCTGAAAATTTATCAGTGTACTATAATTAATAACGTTCTTATCATTTTGTAAATCTATCATTGTTACTTGTCGGTATCATTTTTAGCTAAAACATTTCAGGATAAAAAATCAACATCAACATATGCATATGGATTCGAAAATTATCAAATTCAAGATAAAACCCTATCAACTTTTTTGTTATATTAGAGAGACAGAGACAAAGAAGGTAAGTGTGTGAAAGAATCACATATTAAATGAATGAAAGAGAATATAATACTTTTCAAAAATGAATATTTTAATTATATGTCAATAAAAAAAAAAAATTTTAATTGCGATTTTTCATAACACGAGTATAAATTTCATCTGTATAATAGCATAAAAATAAAATTAAAATCGTGTTAGCAAAGATATATATATATATTAATACATATATATATATTAAAATCAAACATTAAAAACATAAATAAAGCTAAAAATGATTAAATTAACAAATACTAAATTATACATATGCTCATTCAAAGTAAAATTAAAATTATACTTGAATTTATAAATTAAATAATTCAAATATTAATTCTGATAAAATATACAATACTCTTATTATTTGTAAATTTAAATAAAATTAATTTGAAGAAAGAAATTGAATAATAACAGTAGTAATTACAATTATTTTAATACATTATTTAAAAGTACTACTCTTTATCAATTTTAAATTAAATTTTAGAAAATATTTTTTAAGAGTCACCAATAATCTCAAAGATGTTTAATTATACAATCAATTAATGAAGAATAACAAATAATTCAAGTTATTTAATATGTCTGTAATAGTTTCAATATAACAAACTAATCAAATCTGTATATTTTAAAACCAAATTTAAGCTAAATTTTCATGATACCAAAATGTTCGACGCATTGTGAATTTTCTTGATTAGACGACAAATTAGAATATTCTTATTTATTATATCATTCTTTACAACAAATTTTAGAATTCAATTCATCTCATTTTTATTCTTAACTTTAAATATTTATAAAAATAAATAATTCTATAGTCATATATTATATTTTAATATGTTAAAAAAGAAATTCATCCGTTGTACGTCACAATAGGCTATCCTATTACTAAAATTATTCAAATTAGTTTTTAACGATTTTTATAATTTGATTCATATTATTTAAATTGATGATAATTGTAAAAAGCATGGTTTTTTATTGTAGTTTTTTATTGCACAAAGAAAACACAGAAGAAATGAATCAACCAATAAATTAAAATTTTTTATTATTTGTGAGGGTGGATTTTGTTATGATATAAGTTGTAAAATTTTGAATAGCTTTATGATTTTCTTTATTTGTGTTAGTTGCAAAAATTTTATTACATTGTAGGTGTGTATTATATTTTACTATACTGAAGTTTAATAAAAAAATTTCTTAAAATTTTATTCTTAAAAAAAACTTTTAAAAATAAAACTTTTACAGTGAATGAAGAAATAATATTTGTATTAAAGATATTATACGAACAATTCAAATAAATATTCAATAAAAAATATTGTTTTTAAGGTAAAAACGGTAAAAGCAAATAAAAAATTAAACACAATATCGTCTTTAAGTTCATTCATTTATAATGTATGCATGACATTGGGGTATTTGAATATTTATAAATCTGTGAAATACGCGACATTTATAAAATTTCGAAACAAAAAGATGAATTGTAAAAAGAAGTGTATGTGAATAAATTTGAATGTGTTTGATATCTTTTTTTTCATGTGATACTTTTTACGAGTAAGGCGTTCGTGAGAGATACAAAAATCAAAAAAAGAAATTATCTGTTCGTTGATTAAAGCATAAACAACTTTAGCATGCATACACCTGAAGAAGAGAGAAATGATTTTACAATTCGTCATCGCGTGAACAAATGGAGACTGAAGGTGTATGGAGGGAACAGCATATATGTAAGTATATGCATAAGCATTTTCCAAGTGGAGTGGGGAACGAATGAGCCGAGTTGTCAGGGAGCGGAAGAACTCCAAGATAAGCCATTTTCCGTTTTTCCGAAGGACTCGTTCAAATCGCGGGAAGCAGTTGGTTCGGTTGCGCAACTATCGCGCCGCAGATGACGATACGACGATGCAGTAACATCAGCTTAAGCTCGCCCCCGGCGCATTTCCGGTTTAACGCAACTGATGCAAAATCCACTAGTCACTTCCGGTGAGTCGCGCGCTCCTTTTTCGCATTCCCTCGCAGAGTTGATCCTCGCTCTTCTTTGTGGACACTCAACCTAAGCTGACAATGATTTTTTACCTGTCTCGTATAAACTTTGCAAATTATGTGTGGTCTGGCTCCTTTATCTTATAAAAGTAGCCTTCATTAGTTCGACGTACGGATACTTTAATTGTTTTTATGAAAGATCGAGGCAAGCGTACTAATAGTTGTATAAAAATTTGCAGTTTGTATGAATTTAAATGTTTTTTTTTTTTTTTTGTTGCTTAAACTGGATTTATTTAAAATTCCTAATCGGTATTAAATACTTGATGAAGCTAGCGAAATTAGAAAAACTATTAACCGCTTTTTGTTTCATTCTAAAACTTACAACGCAATATTTTAAAGTTAAGAATATCCACTGTTAATACAACAATTTGCATAAATGTTTTAACTTATATATAGTATATAACTGCAACATCATAAGAACCAGCCCATTTTATAATTTCAACTAAAATTACATATGTGTATTAAACAATTATTATTAATAAATATGTGAATGGATTTTGATTTTTCTGTTTTGTAATATTATTATAAGCTATACAATTAAAAGCTACCAAATTTATTACATTCTAAAAACAAAAGTAGAATGGTTCTTTCTTCGAGTCTTTAATTTGAAGCAATTTTATATAGTCTATAAATTTTGTAAATTAACTATATAGTTCAAATTCAAATATAATGGATTTCTTAATTGGGATGATGTTAACTTTTGCTTTGAGAATTCGACATCGAGGCTTTTCTTGTGTAAAACCATTTTTCCAACTTAACAATTAAACATTCTTATTGAAACGATAGTAGAGCAAGTTAATCCGCTTGTTTGAAGCGCATTGATTTGACTTTTAGAAGGCATTACGAACATGAAATTGGGAAAAACAAGGAACGCCAAAAGGTGATTTGTGGATGAATTTAATAATCACATATTTTAACTAGTAAATCCATACAATTAAGAAGTTTAGGGTCAAGTCTAAAAAGGGGGTAAAAGAAGTGGAGGCTTTATTAAAAGTGAGGGGGCCATATTTCAAATCTCTTTGTTATTTGCATGGATTTTTGAGGAGACTCCTCGAAGAGCTTCCCCGAAAAACAATAAAAAATATTTCATGTCCTCTGAGATGGCGGAGTATTAATAGTAAAACTCGTTGTCGGTCAATTTTGCGATCTAATCTCGCGTGAAACGAGTCTGGGCGCCTGAACTCACCAGCGAACTCGGGAGGCGTTACACGGATTCCACTAAATCACAACATCCTTTCTTTCACTTTACGAGCCACTCACTCGTGCATCTACTTCTGGTCCGACCCCCACCCACCTCCTCCAAAAGCTCCAAGGTGCTCGCGCGTGCGTGTGCGCGTGCGCGTGCGCGATTGCGATGCGATTGCGTGCATGCGAAATAGCGAATTGCATTGCCGGTGAGCGAGTGTTGGTTCGTGGGTGAAATACGCGAAAGATGGAATCTCATGCGCGAACTAATCCATTCTCACTCGTTTTGATTCAACAATTTTCATTATTTACCGTTGCTCCGTCCGTCTCAGTGTCAGAATTTCAATTTCACTTATCCTCGAGGACTCTTTTTATAATGTCCTATACTCGATTGCCTGCTTTCACACTCGAATAAAACGTGAAAAATGGTTCTAGGAAAACAACACCTGACCAGGTACACGCTGATGGAGGAATTTTTACAAACGTCAGCGAACGGATAAACGGTCTTATTGTTTTATCTATGGTACTTCCAACGAAAAGCTCAAACGGTAGGAGCTGAGTTTAACCATCTATTCCAAAAAGTAATTTAGGCTTTGTAATTTTTTTCCCTTCGTTCATGTGCGTCTAGCGCGTGCAACGATTTTGCAACACAACAAACTGTCGTCGATCGATCTCTTGGTCGATCAACTCGTACTTACTGCTGAACTCGCGAATTACGTATTCATGCATGAAAAATGCTTTTGTCTGCGTGGTTATTGCAATCACTAGCTCGGTGTAAATAATCTATGAGCATTGTGTCTGTTTGCGTGTAGACATACGCGAGCATAATATCATGCTGCATTTATAATTGAAGAATACTGTGCGATAAGAGGATGTAACTTTACTACATTTTATAGATATTCATCGCTCCTCAAGTAGCTTTGTGTGTGCAATAATGAAATATGTTAAACAGCCACTACAAAACGAAATGCATAAAATTATAATAAAAAAAAGAATCGATAATTTAAGTAGTTTGCATTTGTATATTAATGAGTACTTACACAAGTAACGATTGCTGAACATTTGTAAAGACTTTTTTTATTCGCGATCGAGTAAAAGATTTCTTGTGTCCATGATTGTGCAAAATAAGTAAAGGTTATTTATTTATTATCAAATCTAAATTAACCTTTCTTATTTATAGTTTTTGTATATTACATTTTGTACCTCTCACAATATTTTTCTGCTAAAGACGAGTTGACGCATTTACAGTAAATTTAGCTTAGTTTATAAATTTATGCTGGCAAAAATGAGAAACAACACTTATTATAAAATAATAATTTAATAAACATTATTAAGAGCTAATAATTTAATTCTTCTTGAACCTCAATCTTTATAAAACTGAAATTTTTTAGTATATATTGAGTAAAAGGGAAAGGGGAATTTATTTTTATAAAATGATTGAGAAAATTGTTCAGATTTTTTTATTCAATTATGTATTATAATTTCATGAATTAATGTACCAAATGAACTTTCTTAACAGTCTATAGAAAACATAAATATTTCCGTGACACGAATAAAGGATAAACAAAGAAAATAAACACGAGATCTATTTTTTAAAAGATACTTTAATAATAATTATTCATAAACATACTTTTCTTCTTTTTTTTTTAATTTTCTATTCATTATTACTTATTGCTGATTTATACTTGGCGAAAATAACATTTGAAATATATTATAATCGTTTTAATTTCTGAAATTATATATTAAATTTGTAATGAACAGATTTTTATGTTCAAACATTCAACACAAAAGATTTACATCATTCTACAATTTATTTTCTGACTTTTTCAATTTTGCATATTTACATTAAAATTTTAAATCATAAATTGAAAAGAAAAACACTATATATTATCTTGTGCAAATTGTTTTATTTGGTCACAATGAAAAACATAAAAGTAAATAAAACCGAATCTCTATTATAAATTCATTCAAATTTTAAAATTTATATTTATGTTTATAAGATCTGGTGAATAATAAAAACTTAACAAAATATTGTTAAAATGTATTTAGTAAAATTACATTAATGTTTCTAAATTTTGCATGGAACTATTTCTCTCGAAAAATAATTTTATTTCACCTTTGATATATCTCTAACTGTATCGAATTTAAATTTTTATAATACAGTGTTAGTTTTAAGCATTCCGTTTTAAAAAATTAAAAAACATATCAATAATTTAGTATGAGTGTATGGATGTACACGGAATATTCTATTTGCATTTATACCTTGTCTTTTTGAAATGACTATTAAATATATACAATTTACTATGATATAAAATAAATTATTTATGTGTATCATCTATGCATAGCACAATACATGCACAATATCATAAAAACTCTTAATCACACCCAAGTAATGACATTTACGAATAATTGCAAAATTGTAAAGTATAAAGGTAGCAATTATTTATGATTATTATAGAGAATCTATATAGATGTTCGTGTCATTTCAAATAAAAGAAAAAATTTTATAAAATTACAAGTACTTCAAACTTGCTATTGTCAACAAAGCCAAAGGCAGAAGTGAATAAATAGCAATGTGATAAATTAGAGGGTGGAGGGGAACTTGATTATGTGTATGCCAGTTGATTTAAACAAACACTTGTTTCGCGAATGAACTCAGAAACATGTGAATTTATCAGCCAATTGATACAAAGGGCATAAAAAACTCCTTTTCGATTAATCAGAAGAGAAAATACATCAAACCGAACTTTATATCATACGGACTCACCCTTTTGCTCTCCCTTTTGCGTGTAACAAGCCGATAAAGATGTACTCGTGGAACCTCAAACAAATCGATCTGACCTCAGACTGGATTGCAAATTTTTAACCGCCGCCGCTGCCGCCGCCGCCCCTCCCCCCCCCAACCTTTTTTGGCGAAACAAACTCAACGCACGCACACAACTGGTATAAACTGCGAACCCCGAGATCGTCTCCTCCTGTGAAATCGAGGCGCAGCTTCCGAACCTCTTTGCTAATCTCCAAAAGTACAATTTTCCAACGCAATATATCAGGAGAACCCATCGAAGGCCTAGAGATTACTCGAACGGATGATCATTCACAGGGGACGCTGGCAAACAACGTTCACGCGTATTAAATAAATATTAATACACGCAAATAATCGGTCCAGCTTACTAAATCGGGATTTAGCCTCGAACATGCGCATTGTAAATATTTGGTAAACACAGCACGTAACAATGTCAACTATCCGAATTTCAGTTTCCGAATGGGCCACGACGAGAGACAGACAGATTACCGAGCCCTGCTTTTAATATTTAAAATTTTTCAACGGTGAACTTGAAGAAAGCAGCTTTTTCCAGTGCTCAATTAAATACGCTCTACATTGTAAGATCATTTACAAATGTATCAATCTGTATGATTAATTAATGGGCGATTGTATGTCTATTGACGGGGAAATAATAATCGTGTTGAGTGCATCGAGAATTGTCTATCGACAAATACATTATCTAATTGTAAATTAGAGGATCGTAGCATACTCTTCGTCGAGAACACGTTATCTTTATTTTTAATTAAATTATAGTTGAATTGTAGTTTGTTTTTTTTAGAACTCTATATCTTTGATCTAAATTATTGAAGGAAAAATCAATAGAGGGAGACTATTGAGAGTAGTAATTTTAATACGGTTCATTTTTCGAGTGAAATATAATCGTTTAACGATTAAAGCAATTTATTTCCACACGAATATTAATACATGAAATTAGAGTAACCATATGTGGGATTTTGTTTTTCAAAATTAATACAAATTCAAACGTGCCTTGAAATTCTAGACATTACGTGTGTATTAATAAATTTAATAAATTATTATTTACTTTTAAATATTAATGTCATGAAATGACAATTTATGTAAGCATCCATTTATAAAATCACGTTTTTACAATGAAGATAACTTATCGAGTATTTTATAAGTGTGTGTGAAATAAAAGACCCATCAAAACAAATAAAAATTTTAATAAAAATAAAAAAAAAATACGTACTTCAGAAAAATTCCCAATTCATACGGATTGAAAGAAGAAGGAATAATGATAAAAATAAGAAGTTGATTGTGTCTTTCAGCTGCCAATGTATGCGTTTAGTTTGCAGACATTCATAGTCGGTGCTGAGATTTTTCAGATAGTTAGTACCTATGCGTGTAAGGTATTTGCCTTGAGGATATTGCCTTTTGTGCGACAGAGTGAAAGAGCGTGAGATCGAGATGAGACGCACAAATCCGTGCAGACGGATTAGTAAAAACGGAGGATCGAGAGAGCGATTACACGAGTTTGTAACGAGATCACGTAGATTTATTTTTAATGAGTACAGGGAAGAGTATGAATAATAAATCGAACCTACTGCAGATAAAAGTTTAAATTCAAAGTATTTCAAAAAATTCAAAGTGCTCTTTAACAATATCAACTAACTTAAAGAAGTATGAATAACATTTTCCACAATATTATATTTCATTCATTGCAGTTAGAATATAATTTTTCGTTTCGAGGGAATGGTTTTAAAGTTGACTGGTTATTTGGAAAACAAAAAATTGCACAAATTTGAATATTTCTTATGAATTCAAAATATCTATTACCATGTACGAAAGAGAAACTTTGTTCATTTTTTAATTAGTCGAAAGTTGTAAAAGCTATCACTGCAAGATTTTGAAATTGAATAGAGATATATGTGAGATTAGTTACCGATAGTCACTAAAGTAAGTAAATTTTTCTACTTTTTTTTGAAAATATTACCTTTCCGACTGTGTTTTCCTGATACTCAAAGCTACCCGACTTCCACAACTTGTAGTTTAAAAACTGCAATCTCGTTTAAATTTGTAGACATTCGATCACGTAAGAGTTTCACTTTTGTTTTAGTCACACGCAAATAACTTCTCGTACTGCAATTCCACTAAAGTTATTCTGTATAGCTGTTGAAAGCTTGAGTAAACATCTCTCATTATTTTGGTTAGCAAGAGGAAAACCTATAATCTCCTACTACCGAATTAGTTATACGATTGTCAAACGTGTTAAAAGATATTGTTTCCAATTGTTTCATTTGGCTTTAGGCAATTAGAATATCAGATGAAAAATTGTAGTCATATCCTAGTTTTACTGAATAAAATAAAAATAATTATTAAAAATATATATCGTATGTGAATCTACGGTAAAATATTTATCACATCTCTTATGAAACATTGTTGAAATAATTTTGAAAATTTAGTAAAACTAAAAAATGCACTATTTATTTGATTAAAAATAAGCATGATATTATTATAGTTAAATGTCATAATTTGGGAATGATGTTTTTAGAAAAGTATTATCCTAATATGTAGCCGTATAAACTCCTAATTTCTTAACCCTAGCTAATTTAAATGTTGGACTTTCAATTGCATAACTATTTCTGATTTCTAAACTGATATACTCGGTTGAGTTTGTTTTTATCAAGTCGTTAAGAATAGAATATGTTTTTAAATTTAATTCCACTTTTAACTCGTTAAAGTTATCATACAGTATTTTTTAGATATAAAAGTCGATTTGAATTTGGACGTATAAAATTTAACAAGAGCATCAAAAGCGAAATAATTTTGGCATCAGTAATAATTTAATAAGGGAAAAATAGACAATCGAAGTGAGAAGACAAAGAACAGATTTGATAGAATTTGAAATTTAATTCAGATTAAAATTTACATTTGCCGCCGGATTTTAAGGGGGGAAGCGTTTCGACGGAATAAGTCGTCGACACCCAACAAAAGTAAGCTAATCCACATTGAGGTTTGAAATTCTGAGAGCTCCAAATGTAATTCAGCAGTCGTAAGTGTAACGATGGAAAAAATTGTTGACTGAAACGTAAATTCCACGAGTAGCACTCACTAAATGTCTTGGGCCAATTTTCCAAGGGTTTCCCACGTGTCCCTACCGTTTTACATGCATTTCCTTCCTGGGGTTTCCTTGATTTAATTTGACTGCTGTTTGCATTACTTCCTTGGAAAAAGGAATGAACAGCGGTGTTTATCGAGGCGTTGGAACTTTGATGTGTGCGATCATTCGATTATCCAGAAGCCGATGCACCCGCGGCTCATCAAATATTCAAGCCGCACGCGTGGGCAGCGGCGCCCTCGACGCCCTTTGCATAATGAGCTGGTGGGCGCGGCCCTCGGGGGTGGAGATTGGATTAGCGGGCCCGGTTCCTCGTGCCTCAGGGGGTAGCTCGCGTGTGCGCCCCTGGGCTCAAGAGCTTTAAACGGATTACTCCGGTAATGGCATTTGCCAAGACGCCAGCCTCCGACACCTTCCCCCCCCCTCCCGCGCCCACCCCCGCGGAGTGACTTGCTTGTTTTTAAATCGCATTTACTTAAATTGCCAAAGGTTCCCCGAGTTTCCACTTAATAAATGCTTTCCTCCTGTTAACCAATTCATTCTCCCCCCCTCCTCCCCCCCGCGAGTGAGTTTCCTTACGAGTCGCTCAAGTTTTGATACACAGGATTTACGGGGAATTACGCTACTTAATCTCCTTCCAGACGAAATTACCCATTCTGAATTTTCAGCACATTTTTTAACAATTATTATTGCATAATTAGTACAATGGCTCTGGACACCTTTTTATTTGTAAAATAGATAAGGATTTTAGGTTCCCTTTAAGTGCGTGAAAAAAATTGATACAATTATACCTTTTTTATAATTCTTATTACATTTTTTATGTTTCGAAATTTTTACGGTAAAACGTTAATTTTTTTAACAATCCAACCATTATTTCACACCTGGCTTTCGAGCCTCATAGAAGCGCAAATGAATATTTATTGTGAATCCATTAAATAATACACACTCTTGCCTTTATAAAAGTCAAGGCGAGGTAAAACTAGCTACAAGTGACAGGATTATCGAAGGATTGCAAGTCCATTATCCCCGTTTTTTCGTCACAACTGTCACCTGCACTTTCGACAAGCTTCTATGATTTTTATGGGGGAAAATTGTAAGACAATTTCCGTGACTTGCGTTCTCGGGCAAAGGTCAAATCGGCGAGCGAGTCATCGCTCCTAAATTCGTTTCAGCAGTTCCCCGCGACTCGCTCCCTTAATTAATCCCCATTTAGCGAATCGGTTTGTTCAAGGGTTGCTAGGGGGTTGGCGATGGGAACAAGCACGGGCACGCTGACGCAAGGGTGACAAGCTTTCCCTACACGTTCACTTCAACCCCCAGATGAGTCCGCGTTTCTCCGGGCGATATACATTATGTGTTAATGTGTGCGTATGCTTTCCTAGCTTTCCCCGCGGGGCTGAGGATACTAGAGACGAGAGTTGAAGAGCTGGACTTGGAAGGGAATTCAATTTGTCCGAGTTGTTTCGCAATTTACATTTATATGTTGCTTTTGTTTTTCTTCACTCGAAACTGTAAATTGCTTTTCCCTGGATTCGCGCTTTATATTTATTATTATCGATTCTCGACAATTTTTCGCTAAGAAAATAAAATCCTACACTCCATCAATTTAAACGTACAAAGAAAGGATTTACAATGGAATTTGTTGAATCATAATCATGATTTATTGTATAAAATTATAATTATACATACCAAGAATACTTTTTAAATGATTATATTGCTTTATATAAAAATTTTATTAATTTCAATATTTAATAATTATCATTAACATTAATTTTTTTAACATAGGAATTATTAATTAATTAATATTTGAAGAAATTGTACTTCTAAAAATTTTTCATAATTATTAATAAATATGTTTGAACAGTAGAATCTTGTAAAAGAAAAGTTTAAATTATTATCCTATATTAAGCAAAAGAATTCATATTCTAACAAAACTATTTTTTATATAGATTATCATTTCTATTAATATAGTAATTATAAAGATTACAACTGAACAATTAATGTTGCATTAGCTGGTAATATTTTTTTTTTTTTTTTTTGGTTAATATACGAAGTTTACTTTTAAAGTAAAAAGTTTGAGCAGTTTATCAATTGGCAAAATTAGAAAATTTAAGTACCCGAAGAGCAAAGAAACTTCTTTTACCGTTTGTAAATCAAAAAGACGCGAGAGTAAATCGGGAAAAGTAAAGTGTTGCTGTTACGGGATCAAGGATCAAGGATCAACCGTACGATTAAAGTTTCCTGTGAAGTGTTTCGCAATACTTTCATTTCGCGCCGACCCCCCAAAGTCCATTTCTTTTTTCGCCTTCTGTTCTCCTCAGACCCGGATGCTGACTTATCTCTCGTCCTTTTCGTCCCTTATCGCGGGCAAGTGAAAATAGCCGTGTGGCTTGATTAAAATTTCAAGATGACATGCCATGACACCAAATTTCTCTTCCCCTTCTTCTCCGAAGAAAAAGAAGTTCCACTCTAAGTAATTAAGGGGTTGTTTTTGACAGATAAATGTTTCTTCTACGGCGTATTATGGTCAAAGGATTCACGATTATTCTTTGTATGCAATACAAAGAAACGTCTACCCGACGTTGGACAAAATGCTTACCTGAAACACAAAGAAAAATATAGATTGTTAGTGTGCCTCGGTTTATGGTTTCAAAAAAAATGGAGATTGGGAAGGTTGTTAAGTATATGGTTTTTTATTTATGAGGGATGAGAGTCTTTGTCTAAATTACTCAAGAAAATACAACATTACTCTTCCAGTGAGGAAGAACATTTGGTAGGAAATTCAACTATATCATGTTAAACAATTTTAAATGAAAGTCAACTTAAAGAACTAATACTTTTCATTAAAATGCATTTCATATAAATTTATTAGTAGAAAGTTGATTTTTTTATCTACTTAAAATCAAACGCTTATTTTGCTGAAAAAATTGTAACTCAATCATGCATACAACAATAAACATGATGTAAATAATATATACGTATATAAAAAATATGTATAAAAAATTAAAAAGTTTTGATTATATATTTTTTGCATTGAAAAGCTTTTTTAACATTGTATAAATATTTTAAAAGGTAGTGCAATGCAGTTATTATTAGAAATTGAGTACGGTATTTAGAAAATAAACACTATATGGATTAATAAAAAAATACAAAGTTCACCTCTACATTGTTTTTCTTATTAGTATAATAATATTAATACGTGTGTACTTTACGAATAAAAAACGTATGTACAAAATAAAAAAAAAATAACTTTAATTGGTTAAAGCGTTAAAATTGAGCAGTTATTTTATAAAATCCATCTTAATAAAGCTTTTCAATAAAACTGAAGTATTAATCGGGTTTGTAAACGGTGTGTAATTAAAAAAAAAATTGAAATGGGAGTCAGAAGCTGCTTACTCCGAAGAAATTTTATTTTCCCCTATTTTTCAAGATAATTAATCCCGGGCATTTGAAAGTCAATTATTCGCTTAGAAAGGCCCAGTGCATGCTTAAAGTCCGATCGGTTGACTAAAAGAAAAGCGAAGCGGCTGTGGAGGATGAATTAATTGAAAATCGAATGAAGCGAGAAGGAGGGGTGAGGGGAGGGGAGGGGAGGGGAGGAGAGAGGGCGAGAGGGCGAGAGGGAGAGAGAGTTAGCCAGCAAGTCAATGGATCGAGTAAGACGAGAAACGAGAGGAAGTTCGAAGCTCGGCAGCGCGGGAAAAAAGAGCAAACGGCCACAGTAGGAAGGAAAGAAGGAATAAATCGGGATGGATAAGGGGGTTAAACGGGAGACCAACTGAGGGAGGAGAGGGTAACGGCCTGGCGGAGGGACCACCCACGGGGTGCAAAACCATGATAACCCCTCTTGCCAGAGACAAAAAGCGTCCGGCGCCATTTATTTATTTTGCCCATCGCGCGCCCAGCAAACCAAATGAGTTCGTGCCACCCTCCCTCTCTCCCCATTTTTACCTCCCCCCAACCCCTCTCTCACCCACTTTCACCACCGCCACAACTCCCCTGAAGTTGGCTGCTTTTTGAAAAAAAAACTCCTTTTATCCACTTTCGCTGAATCTCTCGAGTCCTGCCTGCTCACCGATCGGTGCTCCCTACCTCCGAAACGTGATCCCAATTTCACTTTTATCTGAAAAACGAAAACTTTTCTTTTCCCTTCGTTTCAGCTTTTCCCTGACGCATTTTCATTAACACTGCTCTTGGAAAAGCAGCGCATTCAATAATAATTATCTTTTATCCGAATATGTTGACTGTCCCTCTACTTTAATATAATTCTCGATAATACATTTTGGTCGAGTCATTTTTGCACTGGCATTCTACAATTTTTATATTCCTGCAGTAAAACTTTTATTTGGCAATCCACAAATCGAGTATCTATCATTTGATTAACTCTTATAATTTGTTGTGCAAGTTTGTTGATTATAATAGTCGAAACATTCTTATATGCAATTCAAATTCAAATTTTAGATTTTAATTGTTACTGCTGAGAAATGTAAGCCACGAGTTACTTTGTTGATCCAACTTCTCTTAAAAGTTTTGCCCAAAAACATCCATATTTCATTTATATCATGTGGCTTTTTTACTTCGACAACTATTAAAATATGAAATTAATATTGTTCTTTGGTGGCTAAGAGGTAATAGTTTTGATAAATATTTCTATGGATTATACAAAGATTATCTCTTTAGAATTACTACAAGAATTCCCTCGCTTGCTTATATTAAGTTGCACATTCTGCTGGCGTCTTTTAAGCATCACATCTTTAACGGAATTACGTACTATACCATTATGTAATAAGTATACGTCTTGCATTTTTTAGTTATTCACATTTAATTAAACGTGCGTGAGAACATTTATGAATGAAACTCTGAACCATAACGAACGATAGATCCTTTATAATTAAAAAAAAATTACGAGAAATTGTCGACCACCTCGAGATAAACTATAAAGCTTTAAATATTTTAATTATCTTATCAGCATTTTTTTTTTTTTTCAGAAAATATTCATTCAACTATAAATGCCCAATAATTAATAAGTATTATAGTGAATGGCTTATTACTAATGCACAAATCATTGTTTTAATTCACTTCCATTCATTATTTATTGAAATCAAATTTCTAATATATGTTTATGATTAGTATGTAAATACGTTCATTTGAATTGCAATAAATTCATTAAAATTGTAAAATGAAGTAGATTCTCGTGATTCATCATTAAAGAATATTATTTTTAAAAAATTTAAATGATTTGTTAAGTTGCACTGAATGTTTTTACTGCAAACTATAAACTCAATATACACTGAAAATAATTAACATATTAATACTTCGGCACAACAATTGAAACCTCTTTTCCCCTTTTCAAGTGTTTCAGTCATTAAAAATTTTTTGTAATTTTTTGCCATTTCATCTTCATTTTTTTTATTTTTTCCTTTTCTCAACTTTTTATTACGATTTAAAGAGACTATTTAGTTTTAACAAGATTGTCCAATTTATTTTATTTTACAATCTGCAATTTTCAACCTACTTTTTTTATCTATTTTACAAATAAACTATGTACTATATAATTCTTTTTTATACACTTTCATTTTCATTATTGTATTACGGCTGTATTAAAATTTTCTAGAATATTTTCCAATGATTAACGGTGCTATATCAAACAAATTCTTTTTAATTAAATAAAAATTTCAAAAAAAAAAAAAAAAAATGAAATAACGTTATTATAGAAAAACGTAGGATATATTACAGTGAAAATATTAAAAAAAATTTTTTGAGCTTACATGAAATTATCTTGAATAAGCAAAAAATAATGATAACTATTGTTTAAATGATTGAGCTAATGTGTTATTAAAGATCCTGTTTGTATGAATAAAATTACAGAAAATTAGTTGCTATTCTAAAGCCTTGTACATATCATCTACGCGTATTATTATTATATAATTTATTATTATATAACCTATTATAAGTAATACCATAAAAAAAAGAATATAACATTTTTGTCAAAGAGAAAATTGATAAAACATAAATTTAATATAAAACATAAAAACTAGGAGGAGGAAAAGTAGAGTTTGCCAATTCAAGGGTTTAGTCAATATTCCCTCAAGAGACTGTAAAACCTTTCATCTGTGTACATATGTGGATATGCATGTCTACCTGTATATATTTCCGAATTTAAAAGGCAGATCTTTCGGTATCATGCTGTTGAGAAATAAAAATTGTCTCCAAAAATTTGTTACTGCTTTAAATGAATTCGTGATTACATGTGCAAAGCATAATAAAACGATGAATATAATTAATTCCTTTTTGTATTAACTTTATAGTTGATAGATCGAACTTGTCTTTATCTTTATCACTAATTGTTGAAATGAAAAAACAAATTTTATTTTATTTTCAAAAAATATTAATTTTTGATATTAGAAAATATTAATTTGAAATATATTATGAATTTTTAAGTATTTTTATTTTTGACAATACGAGTGATAATTTAAATTTATAGTTTGTTATTTGAGAAATAGTATAATATTGAAAAAAAGTCGAGGTTTCAATATTTTATTTCAATATTTTATTGGATTAAAAAATGTTTTTCACTTTCACAACTTACTAATCATGATTGAATCACTTATTTTCCATATATATTTAGAAAATATTATTTTTATAGCCTAACATTGCATTTACCTCCCAAAATAAAAATAATACAAAGATATTATAATTTAAAAATCAATAAAAAGATAAAGAATGCTTTTGTAGTTAGTACATGTGTACTTACAAAAAAGTTTATTATAAATTTATAATTAATCCAAAAGAACTATAACATATTTAATGCATAATCAATATACAAATTAAATGTAAGTAAATAATTGATAACATGGAGTAATAAGAGACATATGATTAATAAATTAGTTATTTTTCGATTTATTTAATTTTAAAAATTTATTAAATACATACATTAAAGTAATAAAAATTTAAGACAAAAATAATCTATTTGAGGTAATTTTATAACCTCTGTAGAAAAAATTTCAGGCTACTACATTTTAAGTAAAATAAACATGACTACCTGTGAGGAACTGATACATACATGACTCATTCAAAGATAATTTTCTTTTTTTCAAATACTTGCCTCACCTATACAATTATAAAAATGGTTTATGTAATAAGATAATTGGAATGTCTTGCTACAAGTGGATGTGCATGACTTCTCGCCAATTAGCAGACTTCATTTATTAATTAATTAGTTGAATTATCAAAAGAAAACGATTACATCAATAATATAATTAACGATTCCAATACCTCCTATATGCATAATTTTTTATTTTTATAATTTAAAAGTACTTTGACCATATTCACTTTATTAATCTCTTCTCGTAATCTTTAATATTCTTTTTGGCTACATTAATTGCATTGTACGATTCAGAACTTTGAAACAAAACTTGCTCTTACATTTTTTATAAAATATGAAAGGTTCTATGCAAATAAATAAATTATAATTTTTTAAATTTATGTAATCAGTCTCAAATTATTTTGATAATAAATATTAATAAAAGTATAATAGTTTTGTGTAAAATTTATAAATTATCTGATGTTTTAAAAACATTTGTCTTTTTTAAAAGATTTAAAATATGTTATTATATTATTGTATCGATTCATATTTTACAACAAGTTAATTGTAAAATGGCTCAGCTTGGCAAATTTAGACTTTTAAAGAACCACCGTCGATTTTATCGAATACTTATCGATTTTTTATAATAAAAAAGAAGCACCTCGCGCCCGTTATTCTTTCTAGCAATTCTTTGCCCTCTATCTTGTTTTTTCTCTTATTTTTATATTCCTCTTTCTTTCAGTATCTTTTTTAAAGGATTAACAGAATGATTATTTAACGATAAACTTCTTGCTTAATATTTCACGTGGCGTGAAATAGTTTTTCGTGGTATACAAAAAAAGCGCAGTTCAGGTGTTTAAAAGAGCTGGACCCAAACGAAGCCATGACAAACGAGTAATATAAGCAACGAGAAATCTTGGTTGGCTGGGTCGATGTGTGAGCTGGACCTTTAGGATGCATCTGAGCTTTTGCTCGATAATTAAATTATTAAATTTTGGTTTTTTACAGTGGGGGTGATTTTAACAAAATTAATTAGATTTCTACTGGCTTTCTCCTTCGTTAGAAGAAAGAAGATTTTTTTCTGACAAGGACTGAACTTCCTGCGAAAACCCGAAGTAGGAAGAAAAATGTAGTGCACGCGCGAAATAAGCGAAATATAGAAGTCGTTAAATTAATCAGTAGAGGAAAAAAGTGAAGTCGCGGGGGATAATTAGGCGAAAAATCAAAATCGGGGGTCGAACGGCGTCACTATAAATTTGTACGTCTGAGAGCAAACACGCTCAAAGATATCATACATTTAAGAAATAAAACTGTCTGCAAGTCTAAACATTTTAATTATTAATCATTTTCACCTCATCATCATTTCATTTCAATATATTTAAGCATAATCATTTTTTATTATTTTTATGGCGGGTAAGTATCTGTGTCAAATAATTATTAATACAGCATTGACAATTTAATAATATTTTAAATTTAAATATACGCTATTTGTATTTTATTGTTGTTAAGCTGAATTTTAAAAAATGTATATCGTGAATATTATATCCGGGTGCATGTTTAATTTTAACATAACATAAATACGATGCACCAATACAAATCAATTCAAAGTAAATTCACTTTGGATTAAAAAATATTTAATTCTGAATATTAATTCTACATATATATAATTTTAATTTTGAATTCAATTGAAATACAATATTTTAGTCGATTTAATGATATGATGTTACTTGTACAAAAAATATATTTAATATTTATTTGGTAATTATCAACAAACATGTAAGATGTAAACTTAATTCAAGAGTTTCCTTAAAAAATATACGCCATAAATAAAATTTGGAAGAAATTAAACGAGCTCTGCTTGAAAAATCTAATTATGAATATTTTATTCATAGTGTCATTTAAATCGCATTAGCACAATAAACTTTTTGGTGATACTAATTTATGAGATGCGGTGAATTTGAAATTTCTTTTATTTTTTGTTTTATTGTATTAAAAAACAGATTTATTTTATAAAATAAATTTTGGCAAGTATATTTTTGCGAGAAAAATATATCTGCAAGTATTGTTTTATTTCAATAATATGAAATTACCGACAGACGGGATTGTTATACCTAACATAATAACGAGGATAATGATATTCTTGGAAAAAAGAGTGAATCGTTTGAAGTGACGGCTACAAATAAAATAATTAGTTCGAATATCAAACCATACAAGTATACTTATTTTATTTTATGAGATATTGCAATGATAGCACTTGAAAACTTAGAAATCCTCCTCTATTGAAGAGGGAAAAAGTAGCGAAAAACTGTTCACCGCTAAATCGCCAAGAAGTCTGAGTGGCAAGAGAATCTAGAGTCGGTGCGAGTTGATCCAGGAGTTGGAGGAAAAAGCTGGGGTAGTTCAGGATAAGTGCAGCTTGACATTTCTTATAGACTAACCGCAAATGCGTTAAATTACATGCGAGTCTTAACAATCAAGTATAGGGGCTGATCGTCGAACATCATCCCCGTGGAGTTTCTTAGACGGGGTATTAATTCGGGATACACTTGACAGGCCTTTATCGATACATGCAAAGGCTTTTCCACCCTATTTTCCTCTGGGACTAATCATAAAAGTATACGGTTTCCCTGCATTAAAGGTCGACCAACTGATGAGATCCTTTGAATTTATCTAATGACTTAATGCCGAAGCTACTACACTTAGACCATAAGTACTTAAATTTTTTCCTGAGAAAATGGCTCGAGCAGCTACAACGGTTATAATTTAATTTTTGTCGATGGAAATATAAGTTGATAAAATGCAGAAAACTACAAATTTTAGTAATAAAATAATATAAATGTTTCGAGTAGATTTTAAAAAATACGTTATTTACAAGTTCTTAAGAAGTTTTATAAAAAGTTACTTTAATCTCTCTTTTGTAGAGTTACAGAAAGTATTTTACTTTTCCGATTGAAAGATTTTCTTGAAAAGTTTATGCTTTCAAATACCGTTATTCAATCAATAATAGAGTTGAGAAATTTAACAAAAAGTAAGTATAGTTTCCTCGGATTATTAAAAGATTTGCTTTTGAAAGAGATTCAAATTTTTTAAATTATGGACACTGGTCTCATTATTTTGACTTTTTTAAAAATAAGTCCAAAGAATATTAGTATTTGGAGAATAAGTAATCAAAAGAGCAAACTTATATTTTTTTCTCGTGCACTGCAATAATTGAACCATTATTAAAGATAAAATGAAATGAATAACGGCTAATTATTAACTCACTAGTCTTTTACCCCACGTAGCCATTACATGCTAATGCAAGTTCGAGAGCAAGTTCATTACAAAAGGTAAATAATTGAAGAGCCTTTGTGAACGGTTGATTATTGTTAAAAATAGCACACACTCAGGAGGGCAGCAGGGGGTGGCTAAGGTTGTCACCCTCCCCAAAGAATAATTAAGTGAAACCTCCTCCAATTTTCCTGGAGGAGAGGTGGTGCTTTAAAATTCTTCCTTTTTATCTCGTCGTTCACGCACCCCCGACGTTTCAGGAGCGAGCGAGCGAGCGAACGAGCGATTTTTACGTTTTTTATGCTTTACATTTTACATTTTACTTTTACATTTTACATCATCTCATGCACACCTCCGATTCTTCTCGCCCCATTGTCTCCTCTGCCCGACCTCGCACTCGTCCTCCCCGCTGCTCCTCTTTGTCGCTTTTTTGATCTTCTTATTTAAACGACAGCCTCCGGAGACAAAAGTGCGACTAGCTTCGGCAAAAGTGCTTGTACCATTATATGGTGTAACTTCATTTTTACGGTTAATAAGGGGTCTTTTCACTCGTGCTTGAGAATGAGATTTTCCATGTCGCTCGAGTTATGTGGGCATACGGGAGGCCATCGGCTTAAATTTCGATTTGTCGCAACAAAAAAAAAACTCGGAAGTGCGAATGCAATTTTTTTTACACACTTCTGGCCCTTGATCTCGAAACATATTTTGCAAAAATCGACTATCGTAATGTGCCAGATGGAAATGGAGGGGCAAAGAGAGATAGGAGAGCCGAGAAACTCGCGATAAATCGGCGGTCAGGTTGACATTCGCGAGTTGGAGCTGCGAATGCAATGCATTCCCTCGTCGGCCACGATCAAGTTTACCCGGTTTGAGAGCCGCTGATACCGCCATGCCGCTTTGTTGAGAGTATGTCGTGCTTAGGGAAGAGTCGGGGGGGGGAGGAGGGAGGAGGAAAAGAGAGAGAGAGAGACTCACACACAGCGTGGTGGAGAGTTTGTCGAGGACAGGGAGGGATGAGAGAGAAAGAGTGACGGGGCGGAGGAAACGGGAGGGAACGAGAGGAGGAAGCCAGAGTCGCTGTAGTTGAGACGCAAGTATCGATCTGAGGAATTCGTGTACAAGCAAGACTTTGTGAGAATTCCAAACTTTTCGTTGCTTTCGATTCGTTTAAACGGCGTGGAGAATATCAGAACTCTAAGAAAATTCTTGGTAATAGAAGAGTTATCAAGGCTTATCTACACAACTCAAATCCGTACTCAACTTATTTCAAATTGATTTATCTCTTTAAATCTGATAGCTCCAAGTCCTTTTTACTGGCAAAAGATCTTTCCACTGCTCACTAAGATACCAAAAAATATTGCTTTATTCCTTTTAGAATAAGTACCGCTTAATCCAAAAAATGGAATTGTTAAAATAGAATAATTCATATTCTGCTCCAGTAATTACTGGTCATTATTTGTTAAGAGCAGCTTGAACATTGACAATGCGACTATGCACTCCTTTCACAATTTTGTTATATTTTCAAATAATTATTTTAATTTCACGCTTAATATTTATTTGCTGCAAAAGCAAGTATATCTTTATAATAATAATTAACATTAAGTAATTAAAATTTTAACGAATTTTCAATTCCAAAAAAAGAATAAAACATACATGGCAAATAAAATATTATTGAATGTTATTTATTCATTAATCAATTTGCACAAAATTTTATACATTGAATATTTGAAAAATATATTTGAAACTATAAATTCTCATTTACAGCAATTTGAAATAAAATTATATTTTGGGATAAATATGATGTAAAACAAAATTTCACGCGTTCACATAAGAATCATAAAATATTTAGAATTTATTTAAATTTAAAAAAAAAATTTGCTATTGTCGTATAACCATTTATCATTCAACATTGCCGTTTCAATAAATAAATTTAAAAGAATTTTTTTATTTATCAATACATTTTTACATTAAAATTTGGCTCTCGATTACAATTTTTTGTCTTAAAGTATCCAAACAATTATATCAATATCGGATAAATATTAGGAATAGCTTGTAAATTTTTCATAATCTAGAAAAAGTGGACGAAAAAATAAAAAACAAACGTTTTAATTATACTTATATTATATGCATTTCATATGTATAAATTTGTAGAAAAAATCTTGAACAATCATCGATTGATTAAACAGTTAAAAATAAAAAAGTTTTTTAATAATAAAATAAAAAATTTAACATGTAAAAGGTAGGCATAATTATAGTTATTAGATTAAAATTAGCGAAGCTCATTAATAGAATATAGCGAATAAAGAAATGTAATTTTAAAAATGGGTATCAATTTTTTTTTTTGATAATAATAAAGTTGCAACAAGTGATTTATGGAAAGTTGAAGTATTAATGTTGAAAAATGTAAATCTACCTTCCAATTAATTATAATTAAAAACTGTAGAGTGCGTAGAATCATAAATAAGATCGAAAAACTAAATAATATTTAAATGTACGGAGACCAGTTGATCATTTAATAACAATACTTAAATCTGGTCTCTTTTTTATAGTTCCCCATATAACGCCGGAACGGCTTGACAGTTTTAATTTAATATTTTGAGCCAGAGCTCAAAGCGATGATCTCGGTCCGCTTATATACGCGCAACAGAAAAAGAACGCGAATGCAATTACAAATCGTTACAATGGCCGTTATATATTAGAATTACAGAATCACCCAGCATGAGTAATGTGGAAAAAGTGCGAAATTCGCATTTCACGAAAAAAGAAGGAAAAAAGAAAAAATGGAACGCTTGTGTGTGTGGGATTGAGTGAGAGGGGGGAGGGGGGAGGAAGAAGGAAGCATAATGAAGAGCAAAACAAACGTAAAAACTGAAGATTTATAGGGAAATTAAGGGGTGCGGGACATGGGGATAAAGGCGGGAAAAAACACACACAAGCGAAAGAAGAGATTAAAATTTAAATTCCACATCAAACCCCAACTCGCGCTTCGGACAATTGGCCACAAAGCTCTCTTTCTCGTTACCTCCGCGCATCGCCTCCTCTCTTTCTCTCTCTCTCTCTCTCTCTCTCTCTCTCTTTCACTTAAAAAAAAATCTTTGTCGACCCTCTCTTACACAAATGTTTTGCAGTTGTACTTCTTCTTCCGCTTTGCGAAGAAGAGAAAGTACACGCGATAGGGTTGGCTCGGAGGTCTATCCTCGTGCACAGGACAGCTTTATTATCACCACTGCATGACTTTCTCCTTTCTCTCTCCCTCTCTCGCTTTATCTCTGCGTTTTTCCTCTTTTCCTCTGTACACAGATTCTAGTGGCTGCGACACTGAACGATGTGAGCTGAACCCTCACACCAAAACATTCACGTCTCTATGTGCTGACAAAATGCACCCATTTCCTCTCAAATATAAAAGATGCTTTCCGGTTAACGACTCGTTTTGAAATTATTATATTATGAAATACCGGCGCGTTAAAATTGAATGATAAATGAAATTACGGCGGTGCATTATTTCAAATCGTAATATCGAATTCACGGCAACGAGGAAGCCATAAATATGTAAAAGGGAACTTTGTGTAGGATTTAAAAGTATTTTTCATATGCTTAAAATATATTATAAGCAAAATTAAAAAGCTACCACTTTTTTTGGAGTTCTTGATTCATTTGAAAAATCTGTTTATAAATATATATTTAATTTTTAAAAAAATTTCTATAGGTGTATTTGTATCGAATAAAACTGGATTAACCGATTGAATAGCATCAGAGTAAAAAGGTTTTGAATTATGTACCTCTTATTCTTTTCTACATTATTCTACGACTAAGCCCATGGTTTTCTAGTGCTAAATTAATAGTTCAATTTATATGAATCAGCAAAAATTTATCTTTTGTTAATTTTTACTTGTATTAGAAAATTCTAGAATAACTAATTCCAAAAAATTCAAGTTAATCTTTATTGATTTTTTCATCATAAAATGGTGTTAGTAATTTTTTTTATAACAAAATAATGTTTTACTCGACAAAATTTTTATTAAATCTGACCTTACTTATTATTTTTGATTTATAAAATATTTGAATATCATTTACATAATTATTTTTTATTTATTCTCATTTTTTCGATGTTCGATAATAAAGTTTAAAAAAATATCTATAATACAGAAAGTGCGTAAAAAAAGCAATTTTCGTTTCGTTGTTCACAAAGTCACCCTCCTTCATATCATACTGACCGATGGTCACGAACATTAATGGAAATAGATAAAATAATGGTTCAATGCCGTCATATAAAAACTGAAAAAAATTGAATGACCCGAGAGAAAGAACATTAACAATGATCAAAGCCGAAAGGTATTTGCTCCTCATTTTTTTCCTTTTTATAATCTCATAAGTTGGCACTTTCCGTCTCATCTCAAAGAAAAATGCCCTCCGAGTCCACTAAACCAATAATATCCATACCAGTAATCATCTTTGGAAAATCATTCCCCTCTAGGTACATACAACTTTTCCATTACATCTATTTGTAATAGCTTAAATAAGTATTCACACCGTCTTATTTATCTATCTCTACTATTCAAGATGTCGGGATATATCCGTAACAAAATATTGTAATAAAATATCATATTTTTCACTCACGCATTTTGCTTCGCAAGATGAAGTAAAACATAAGAACGTAAATTGGAAAAGGACAAGGTCTTTCGCATCACAATTTTGTTGGGATGCCAAGTCGTTTAGGAATTGATAATGGCCAAGATATAGAGTTGATAGTAGAAAAGCACTTTCCGACTTTTCGAACAATTTCAGTCCCTCCTTTATTTTTCTCTTTTTTTATTACAATGCGATGGAGATATCATGAGAGTCACCGCAATCATGTAAACACAACGTTTAGTAGTGCGTTAAAGGTTGTTCATCGATATTTCTATTACTGTAAAAACTATCAATGATCTACTAAAAACATTTTTTCTTTTTATTTGTAAAGTTTTGAATATATAGTGTCACTACTACTTTTATGTCGCTTAAGATAATCCAAAAAAACTTAAGCATTTATAAAAATTCGTATCTTTCAGTTGCACTTAAGTACTGTCTGAGATAAGTTTGCTCTATTTGAAGTGTTTATTTAGGACAGGCGTCCGAAAGTATCTTACATCACGGTCTCTTTAAATTGACTAAACTAAGAGTTTTATCATTTCCGACCTTTATTTATCTCTTAAGCTGAAAACCGAGTTGTTATCACAAGCATATTAATGTGTTCATAAAGAGAAAATCTTCATCTTCTAAAATTCGTCCTCTACATGTCTACATATTGTAGACATGTAATAAATATCTCAAAGAAAGGAACGTCTCTATTATCACAGGATCGATATCGAAAAATCCTCCGAAAAACTCAATCAAAAGACGGGATTGAAAAATAGAAATGTATCCGAGATATATCAATCAAATTGTGACATTCGAGTGCAAGCAGAGCTTTTCCAAACTTTCCAATTGTACAAAATGTAAATTTTTGAAAATTCGGCAATAAAAAATGATTTAAATCTCAAAGCATTAGCATTAAATAATTAAGCATTTTTAATGTAATGTTATTCCAAAACGTTATACTTTTAATGTAATGAAAAATTGAAAGAAATGAATTGCAATCAAATACATTATTATATAAATTTTCATAATTTAATAATTACATTATACAGACATTCTTAACACTTTTCAATTGTTGTTGTTGTTGTTGTTGTTGTTTTTTTAAATAAAACAATATATGTAATAAAATGCTGTAAAGCTTGTATTGATTAAAAAGTAAATCAGCGATGATTTTACATTTCACTGAAGCCTCGACATTGTGTTTATAATTAAAGTTCATGCCTATGTAATTCGTATTGATATTTTTCCTTTCGAAAATAATCTTGCGAGTATTCAAACTGACAAGCGATTGAAATTTGTGTGTTGGTCAATCCACGGGAAATAATTACGACACCCACCCTTGTTTTGGTGTTTCGAATTTAAGTGGATTAGTAGGTCTTGTTCCAATAACAAGATTACTTAATAATTTTGGAACATTATCGATGAAACGTGTAGTCTTGGAAAAAAGTTAAAAATCTTACAAAATTTAATCTTAGCACTCAATCGGCCAATTGGAAATTTGCCTAAAATGAAGAAAACCAAAAGCAACCGAAGCGTAACAGCTCGACACGCGTCAAGACAAACGATATGTAAAGAAGCGAATTAGGCTCGTCGTTCGATCGTAACACCAACAAATAATTATGGAGTATTACGAGAACTTAATTATCGAGGGTGTTGGTTGCTGGGAAAGCCACTTTTTGTAACAGTCGAATGAGAATGCGGGGAGACAGAATGAGACCACGAGGATCTATTCGCACCGTATAAAATGCATTTTCCAGCGTTACACACGCGTCATGAACGAGGATCTAGAGAAATGATTAGCCGAGTGCGCACGCGCGCGAGCGATGAGTAAGGAGAGATCGAACGAGCGCACAAGACGTCAGCCCTTCCAATTACGAGGAATTACCGGCAAAACTTCCTCGGATGACGACGGCCCTTGTCGGAAAAAAGGAGCGACGTCGCGGTCTTGCACATAGAAAACAGATAGAAGAGTCGTTTGCACCTGCACACAAGAAGTGTCGGCGGAAGTTACCTGGGCCAATTAGGAAAAGCACGTGCGACGGATGTGCGCGACCTCGGACATTCGGAGACCTTCAAAAAGTCTAAAATAGTCTCTCAGAGAGCGGAATTTCACCTTTTTAACATTTGCACGCCAATCAATGGAGACCGATTATCAATTTAGAAAAACTCTAGTGGAATGCAGTTATACCTTAGCGAAACTCCTAATTAAATTGTTCGTAATCATGATTGAATTCCCAAGTAATATTCACTTAAAAAGAAAACTTGACTAACTTAACAAGATTGGACTTGTATGAATTTATTATTATTAACTTCTTTTTATAATTTAGTGATCTGGATTCTCATGGAGATTCAAAATGTAATGGGTATATGTTTACCGAAGTGTAAACGAATATTGGCCGTTGCAAGATTTTTATTTCTCCGAGTATCAAGTATTGTATTAGGTAATGATACAGTTTTCGACTACTGTCATTAGATCCCTAAATCTTTCAAATTGATTTACGACTAATTAAATTTAAATTTATTAGGACTTGAATTTATTGAAACTTGACATAAATAAAGTGTAATCCTAAATTTAAAAAATGATGAAAAATTATTGATCAACAAGCTGGCTGATTAGTTTCACGAGAGTGAACAAAGACGGAAAAATATTTTTAATGTTATCAGCTTGTAAATTGATTAAAACGAAATCGTAATTTAAATTGGAAGCACCGAACCAAAAGTGTCGATAAAACCTTAAATTTTAAGCATAATATTAACGAGTGGAAGAATTTCTAAGAAAACAAGGAAAATTACGCTTCAAGAGTAGTTGTTTTTTTTAAAAAAGCAAGGGCTCAAAGTTTATTATTGTTGTCTTACGAAACTCGAAATCGAGCTCTTCCTTTTTTGCCGGATCGCGTAAGAATGTTCCAAGTACACATGCAACATCAATTCGAACGATCGCATTCCACTCTCTCTCTCTCTCTCTCTCTTCAGTGCGCTCGATAGTAGCGAAACGTAAATCACGCATGCGCGGGAACGAGGGGGAGGAGAGAAGAGAATCTCGCCTTTTTACACGCTTACAAGTGGTGTGTGCGCGCGTGTGTGTGCCGCGGCGCGTCTCGCGCGATAAACGCTAGCGCGATGGTTTGAAGAGCTGCCGCTTTCTTGTTCCTCTTCTTCTTGTTCTGTTCTTGTTCTTGTTCTCGAGTTCAAACCTGATCCTCGCGAACCCGAGTTTCCCCATTTGGATATTAGCTATGCAGAATGCGCGCGACGCTCTAATTTATCATCTTGAGCGATTATTCGATTAAATAACGGAAATTAGCCGATACCGTCCTGATGAGCCTCGTACCAACAACCAAAATCAGTTTTATCACTGAGCAAGAAATCAAACAAAACATAAAATTGACAATTTAATCACTCTCGCTTTGCTCGTAGTGGCTTTGGAGCGCGTAATTGAAGTTGGAGTTGCTTCAATGAAAAATGCGTCAACGGCAATTACAATCGAGATTTTCGGCCAATTAAAATATCTCATTTTCTTTATATAGCGCGTCGATACGACTATTATTGTTATTATTGGCAACTATTTGCAAAAAAGCAGCAGCCGACGCCTATTAATTGCGGATCTGCTAACGAACGAGTGTTCCATCCTCCATCCTCACAATGACATTGACGACCTTATGAATAATACACCTGTGATACAGATACTCTTCTATGCTGTTCCAACATTCCATAACAAGTCTGCGTACTTCAAAACTCGTTATCCGGGCATTAATAACACAAAATTACGCCATTGACGTACACGCGCTTCCTTCGGCACAAAGCTCACTTGCACATAATACATCAGCCTGGCGAATAGGCCGAGGAAGGGAGAAAAACGCGAGTAACAGATTATTCGCAAAAACTTACATCCTTTCAATCCTTCTCTTATTCTTCTTTTATTCGCATAAAAATGAAACGATACTTGATAACTACTCCTTAACAATACACCGAGCTTTTTACACGTTTCTTTCGACAAACTTGCAATTTAAAACGTGATAGCTGATTAAACAAATGAAAAGTGTCGATTGGTCAAGTGCGGGTGTGTCCGACTGGCACAATCACCAGGTTTCCATAGAAATAAATTTATAAATTAGCTTCTGCAATGGAACGGATTATGGTTCTGGGGCATAAGGACAGAGGAAAAAAGTATACCGACCTGCGTGCCCAACTTCAAAAGTATCTCTCCGTGCCAATAAAAAGGATTACCACCGCAAAAAGAACAAGTGCCGTACTTGTTTTTATATTTGTATTTACATTTACATTTACATTTACATTTACATTTACATTTACATTTACATTTAGATTTACATTTATATTTATATTTATATTTATATTTATATTTATATTAATCCCTTGCAGACTAGTTGTGATTTTAGCGAGGCTTGTAAACTTCTTACGTGACGAAAAGGAGGAGGTGCTTACATCTCGAATCTCACGTGGAGGATGGAATTAAACTTCCTTCTCAGAAATAATAAACCCCGTCTTTACGCGCCCTTCCATAAACTCACTCGCCTTTTACGAGCACCGTAACTCGCTCGCGCCCGCGCATGCGCACGATAACTTAATTGCGTAATAATTTAGTTGTGCACTCGCACCGTATCTATAAATACGTTCTCGATATTTTCCCCTTTTATTTTTTCACTTTGCTCAAACTGGTAAGAGTTTTCTCGGGGCGCTGCCATGTGCGTTTGCCGAGCTAATTTTCTCATCCTCGATCATTTTCATCGATTTTGGTTGACAAATCCACATGGCATTGTCAGACACCGCTCGCTCCATGCCTACCAACTTGCGAAACATCGCAATTAATCGTTACTCCGATTCCAAGGCACACATTCATTCGTGTTGTAAGAAGGAAAATTATGATGTGTCTAAGATTTCAGATTACCTCCTGTACGTAAATGTTATTCTCAATGGATTGTATAATATGGCTCCATTCCATTCCTCGCGATAAATGGTGCCTGCAAAATTCAAATACTCCGAACGTGCATAACATTTTGAGCATGTTATTAACGAGGAAAATTAAAGAGCACGGCTAATGCACTCACATCCTAACGGAAAATCGTATATTTTATTTACATTAGCGCATTTTTGCCCAGTGCATATAATAAATTCAATTACACTTCCAGCGAGATTACTTTTTTTTTTTTATATATATATATATATATTGGGATGAATTTAAAAGTATATAAAACCTTCACACTTGTACACGATGTTGTAGAAAGTTACCCAGTCTTATAAAGGTCATTAAATAAATCAAGGAGTATGAAAATGTATAAGCGTATCCAGTTTTCTAATGAAAAGGTATGTGGAAAAAAATAAATTCTAATTAAACAGATAACACCTTTTCGTATTTATGTCCATCCGCGAATAATTTTTGCGCAAACGCGTAATCCTACCACCAGCAAATGCAAATTAATAACGTGGCTATATTTGCATCTAAATTTATTATAAATGCTGTACATCTGAATAATAGTATGGAAACTCCACGTACCACTACTACATGCACATTAATGCATATTAGTATTGGCAGTGGATTAAAAATGTACAGCGATAGCTCTTATTGATTTCAGTGCTTATCTATTTTTGCAATATACTTTTTTTACCTTTGACTCTTACGCACACTTAATTAAGTCTATTTTAGTTAGAATGCATTTTCATTTTGTTTCTCAATGCAATTATTGTTGAAACTTGATAAAAATATCGCTTTTAAGCTTTAAAAACTAGTCGTAATAAGATTTGCAAAGTATTGATATTTTAATTAAACAGTAGTTTTTTGTAGAGCCTATTCATTTTTGTTTTTAAGTCTCATAAAGACTTGTTTATCCACTTTGTATGAAATTCAACTTCAAGTACACGATGATTCTGGTAAAAATTTCAAAGCTTTTTTCAAATATCCAAAAATATACTGTTGAACGTCTATGAAAAGCAAAATAAATTACATTATTCACAAGCACGTCTTGAGACAATTTTTTTTTTTTAATTTATTAAATACATGCATCAAAGCTTATGATTTTATGAACTTCTTTGAGTTCCTTAATTATGTCTTAAAAATTAATTTAAGCAAGTTAAAATTTAACAGATAGTATTATGTTGTAATAAGTACATTTTCACGCGTGTACTATATTATACGGGTACACATCCATATGTTACATATAAATTATACCACGTGACCTAATCTATATTTTTTACGATACACAGTTTTTGATATAGAAAAGCCAAGAGAGAAAAGTAATAAAGAAATAAGTAACAGTTTAAATAATAATTATCATACAAGTGCGGGTCATATTAATCGACGTAGATTAACTTTATTTAAATTTTATTACATTATTAAAGACATGTATCACTTATATTGAACATTTTCTACTTATATGTTAATATTGAATTTTGCTATAATTTATTATTTTATTCATATTAATATTTAAAATAGACGGTGAAGTCATACGCAAAAAAATGATTAGACCTTATTTTCCAGTATAAACTGCACATTAAATTAGGGAATTATTCAAATTATATTTCAATGATAATAACAACTATTGTTTTAATAATACTAATAATGATTTTTAGAAAGATTTTGCAATAAATTATTGACTGAACGTGAACATAAATTTTTTGGTACATATTGTTTAAAATGATAAATCAAAACTGTTTGATAGGGGTGGATATTGGATCTTTTTACGAGTTGTTACTGTATTTCTAATTCAATTCAGATATTCACATCAAATGCGTTGCCATGAGTCAGTCGAGAAATAAAAGTTGGTCACGTATAATTTTGCCTTAAAAAAAGTCGTTTATAAGTGAAAATTATTATGTATTAAAATTAATAGATATTAATTTAAAAAATATTTCTTTGAATTATTTATTCTATTGAAAAGCCTAATTAGTCCGCTGCATTCAAAACATACTAACTTTTTTGGAATTTTTAATAAAATAATTGACTAAGCAATACGTATAAATTTTTAAAATATAATTAAGCGCCTAATTTTACTTTTTACAAAATTTAAAATAAAAATATTTCAATGACAAAATAAATGCCGTATATATTGAAGGTAAGAAAAATAAATTATAAAATAAAATATATATGTTTTATACAAGTTCCTAGGTTATATATAAAAGAAAAATATTTTTTTATGTTAAATTAGATAATATTTAACACATCATTCCAAATCGGAGTTTCTTTAAAATATTAAAAAGTGATCAAATAACCACCCATTGAATAAAATTTTCGTTTAAAAAAACACACTGATTTTTTGTAAGTAAAAGTTGTAATTTATTAAATATAAAAAAAACAGCTTTCTAGCGTTGTACAACGTTATGCAAAAAAATATTTTCTCAATATTTGAAATCAATCGAATAATCATTCTTCAATACAGAATGGTAGGCATTTTTGAAAATATTGTTTCGAGATAAACGCATCTAAAGTTTTGACCCATTATCTTCAAGTTATAAAATTAAATTTTTGTCATGTCAACTATGTCATAAATATTTATAATCCAATTCTGATGTTTGATAACATTGTAGTTCAAATAGTGCAATATCGAAATATAAATATAAAAATGGATTTATTAAATGTGGAAAAACGAGAAAAACAAGCCAGATGATCGATTCATTGTCTATGTTTTTCCAAATGACGTACTTTCCCTCATCACTCGGCATAAAAAAATTTTTAATCTTCGGAAGATGATCAATTAACTGACCCACTGTAAAAAATCCAAAAAAGCGTTGGCGAGTGTGTGAGTTGGTCCTCCGAATCTCGATACAACAAACCCAGCGACTCCAGTTCGCTCAGGTAAGAGTCTCTTGTGCGTTTTTATCGATTCCACACTCCCACGCATCGAGTCGCAGCAGGAGGGGGAGAAAGAGCTAGAGTCTATCGCAAAGAAATATTATTAAGCCAACCGCGATGGCATCCCCATCCCGATCCCCATCCCCATCCCCATCCCCATCCCCATCCCCATCCCCATCCCCATCCCCGTGCCCACATCGGGAACTAGCGGGAGGTTCTTAACCTCTCTCACTCTCACTCTCACCTTCGCCAAGCCAGGCCACGCCACGCCACGCCACGCCACGCCACGCCACGCCACCGAAGCCATGAATATCGAAACGGTGACTCCTCGAGAGACTGTTTTACATCCGACTGATGCAGAATAGTCACGGGCTCTGAAAATTTATGTGTCCTCCGAGAGGGAAAACGAACACTCGCGCCTGCTAAGAGTTGGGTTACAACCCGAGGACCCCGACTCTCGACTCTCGTTGCGTTGGTAGTCGTGACTCGAGTGGTCTCAAGCATCTTTTCGTGGATATTTGCTTTTTGAGTGCTGGCAAGCGAACTCGCGTCGTTCGGTGCCCCGGCAGATCTTTAATTACAATCGGTGCAATTGTTGTCTAGTCTCAAAGTGCCTCCCCCATTCTGATATCAATCCCCTTACCTGTCTTAATCTCGAGTCTTTTTATCTTGGATTTTTCGAAAATCCCTAATAGGTGCAACTCGAACATAAGCCTGCAGTGCTCACACGTTTTTACAACATGTAAAACAATAACAGCGAGCACTTGAGTGTTTTTTATCGACTCGGCCATCTTCGCTTCCTCTTTCCCTTTCCTCGTGCCGTCCAGAACGGCTGCGGCAGAAAAAAATTGCGCGAAAAAGTCGAAGGTTAATTTCAACTGCCGAGAGTTTTTACGTTTATTATAGCTTGCAGCGGGCATTAGTTCACACGTGTTCCGATCCGAGAATCCCGTCTCGCTCGTCAAATAATAGGCAATATTATTTTTATAAGTAAAAATGATTGCTACGGCTACAGTTGTTGGGAGTGCAATAATCGCCGGGGCCCGGAGCGATAAATGAATCTCGGTCCGAGAACAAATAAGAAACAGAATTGGAGGACAAAAGAAAGGGCGCAGCGGAAATAAAATAAGGGAAGTGGCACGCGATCGTTTCCTCGCGCACTAATCAATAATCGCTAAAGCGAGAGAGCGAGAGAGCGAGAGAGCGAGAGAGAGAGTGCGACTGCGAAACCGGTTGGAGGGTCGGTATCTGCGCGGAACAAGTGCGATGATGGCCGGGATACGAAGCCGACACCTCGACACCTCCTCCGAGTGACGGACGTCTCCCGATCTGTGCAGAGGATGTCCCGGGTGATTAATCGCGGAATCCGTGGCTCGGCTCCGATGACACCCAGTGACTTTGAGGCCAGGACACCACTTTCCCCGGTATCCCCGAGGAGGCGATAAGTCCCGTCCGCGACTTGGGAGGCAAATTAAACGATCGATTGAATCTTTCTTTAATAACGCATGTGCAATTGCCGAGCGAGTGAACTCTCGGCTCCCCAAGATCGTAATGCCCCGGCAATTACTCCAACAGTTTGTCAAATTTCTTTTGATGAATTCTTATTTTAAGGACGGATCTGTGCACTGCCAAGTGCAAACTAATGACCGTCCACGACAAAAACTTTGACATCGGAGTCTTTGTTTTGCATTGCTTTTTCTCTCTCGAAGCATAACGAGTTAACCTTTACGGGTGTCTTGGCATACAAATTATAATTAAACTCTTAATCATTTCCTAATCTTTTAAAGCTTAATTTAAACTTTGCTCATTGTATTTTTTTGGACGACTTTATAAAAATGATTTCTTTTTAACAATATTGGAGAGAATTATTGAAACATGTTACTTATTCGCTAATTTTCGCTAAATTCGGATCACAGAAGGCTGACTTTACATATTAAGTGTGACGCACGATCTACTAAAAACTTTTAATTCTTGGAAATTTTTTTGAGAATTATATGCAATAAATTACTTCCACTTCGCCGCTTATGTTAATTTGTTAAATTTGGCGACATCATGCCTAGATGAAATAATAACAAACCCATTCTACTTTTTTTATTTTTCAAAGAAATAAGTTTATGTGTACCAACAAAATATATCTTAAATAAATAATACAAAAAAATGCTGTTAAAAAATTATTGGTATTTATTATAACATCCAACCTGGCCCCTTACCCTTATACTTAATAAAAATGTTATTTACATTTTTTGATATTTGTCAAAATTCTATTGTGTTTTATTTATTTTTTTGTTTTTTTTTTTTTGTTTTTGCCTTTCATCTAATTTTTCCACATTTTCACGTTTTTTATGATTGGTTTTTTTTTCTAAGCATATGCACATAGGCTTTTCTTTAAGAATTCATTATCAATTTTGTATCTTCGTATCGTTGTCAGATCTTGTATCGTTCCCTCAAATCGCATTAGATTCGCTTGTAAAAAAACACTACGAAACCGGATTTTATCCTGAAATCCGCGATGACAAAATCAATAGTTACTTTATATGATGTTTACATATACTTTTTTCCTTATTTCCATAAAAGTCATGCATACGAGATAAAATTTAAATGAAACAAATAAAGAATATCGTATAATTACAATCAAAAGTTGATCGTAAAAATAAATGAGAAAACAAGTACAACATGACAAAGTGAAAAATTGAAATAGCGACTCGAGTTTTCGTTATTCGTATCTAATAATTTTCTTTCATTTTCCTTTTTTTCCACGAGTTGACTTTTTATCAATTTATATGTGATGATAATAGAAAATTGAACAAATTTTTTACTGAAAATAGGAACTCTGAATATTTTAAATAAACTTGTATTCTAATTGAATTCATGAAAATTTAAATAAATGCAAATACTATAATTACATTTTTATTCTTAATTTTCGCTTATTTATGATGTTTGCATTATCTTTTTTAAGCATGAGATGCATCGTAAACTCCGTAAACACAACCTTTCTTTCATCCGAGTAAAATATGTAGTCCAAACATAACAACGTCATCATTTATTAAAGCCCGTGCAAATTATGCAAGGATACCAGCTTCACTACTGTAAAAACTATAATTTATGAATTGATAATAATGATAATTGCGGGCTGCGGCAATTGTATTTTAAAAATTTTGAAAAATACGTTTGCAGTCCTTGGCGAAGTCTACCCCACGTTGAGGATCTTAAATTCGTATTCCCAACACTAATGTTCCTCGGTCGGAAAGTTGCCAGGTTTTATTTAAATATGAAGTCATAAATGGAGGTTGTTGATGCGATTGCCATTCTAGATGCTCCATACGCCGGGTCCCGTTAACAAGAAAGGTGCACGGCTTTAAAATTTATCTTCCTCCGGGAACACGCGCGATGACACAAGTAAAATCCAGATTACTTTCTTAGGGGGAGACGTTTGTTACACCATGCATACATATTTTACTATAAAGAGGGTGGTGGAAGCGGGAGGGGGGGGGACTCGGTGTATTCCCTTCGTTCCACCTTTGTCCCTTCGTTCTCCCGTTTTTTTTCGCTCGAGTGCCCGGGCATTGAGACCGGAGACGGCACGAGTCTTTAAGGATGGTATCCTCGAGGAGGAGAGGAGGAGAATCCTTTATGCCCAAGGCCGAACCTGGACAGCGAATCCCGAGATCATCGGGATGAATCGGTGCTCGCCGAGCTCAGCCATTACGGGGAATTTAGTGCACGAGAGGAGTTGTCGGCCCCGTCCATTGTAGTCTTTCCTACCTTTCGGGCCTACGTTTCGTTATGTCTAATGAGCTAATCATTTTTAATCACCTGCACTTAAGTGTCCGCGCGAGCCAGGAATCACGTTTTCCTCGCCACGAACTCTTACGAGTCTCCCATCGCTCTAAATATAATTCAGCCCGACTCAAAAGATTTTTCTCCTCTTACTTTGTACTTTAACCCAGAGGATCTTGCCTCTTTTTGCTTTGCCACAATCTCTTATCTCTCTATTCTCTCAATCCAGTCCGTCCTTTTCGCTCGGATAAAGCGTAATGCCATCATTAGATGCTTGCTTGCAACAAAACAAAGTCCATCAATCCCTCGCAATTGCAACAATTTTATTTTATCACAATCTTAACAGTCTAATTAATAAAACAAATTTTAAATCCGATCGATTTTGTTTAATCCCTATTATCATTTGGTAAATATTAAGAGCAAAATATAAAGAAAATGTTTAAAACAGAGCTAGTCGCAGTAAAATATTATATTCGAATTTTCACAAGTTCTAAATAAAATAAAAATCATTTTAAAAAAAAATAAATAAATATATTGAAAAAAATATTGAAAAATATATAACGCCAATAACACAAATAACGCAATAATTACAAACGCACGCGTACAGAGAGGAAAAAGACTATTTAAAAATGTAAAACAATTATTAAATTCAGTTGGAATCATAAAAAATCGATCTTTTAGTATTAATTGAAAATTAAAGTGGTTGACCGAAAAAGTTGATAATTATATATTAATAATTTTTATTTTAAAAAAAGAGTGAAATAATCGATAGTTTAATTTCATAGTTCATATTCCTTAGCACCTTAAAATGAAAAAACGAATGAAACTTTGTAGTCTGACCCTCAATTACGGCTACATATATTAAAGTAAAATAATTACAAAGGAAATGGAAACGATTTTTTGATAAGATTCGAGCTGAAATGTGAGGGGGTAATTGTATACGAGATGAAAATAGTCAACTAGATTCTTGATTAATTAATATTACAAATATATCAAAGTAAACAGATGGGGTTGGATTGGCTTTGGTTTCGAGGATGAATGTCCAAATCCTAAATCTCAGAACTGCTTAGACCTCGAAAGGAGCGTCGGCTCGGTCAAACGGAGGTTCCAAACACTGAGGACAAAAGGTCGACTCTGTGATTTCTCGGGAAGACAGTATCGGGAGACGAACGCGCAGCATCCCGCGGTCCATGCACGCACAGATGCGAGGAGAGAGAGAGCTCGCGGAGCCTAGAATGTGTCCTTGGGCCACGGTGCCGTTGACCTTCTAGGACTATATATGCCGCGCCGCCGCTCGAGTAGTCGCCCGGACTTTTCTCGTCCGCGCCTCGGGGTTTGCTCGTTTTTTAACCAAAAAAACGCGGCGCGCTTTGCGTAATTCCGAGTGAATTGTCAATGACTCGTACACGTGTTTGCTTTTACGGACGATTGCACCTGAGCACCGATACGAGATATCGACATCTCTCATCCATCTAATGAATCTTCCCTCTGTCCTCGCATAATTTTTATAATACAGGTGTAGTTGCTGTGGGAGGCAGCAGACTCTCGCGAAATTAACAATTCATTTTTGCGATATGTTAGTTTAGTTTTTGGCTACAAATATTTCGAATTCATTTGCCAGTAATTGAGGCAGCCAATAATCTCGATATTCGACAAGGTGTGAGACTATGATCGACACGACCAACCAAAACTGTTCCAAACATAAATTATATTTTACAGGATCAATCGTATATTTCAGGACGGAAATGTTGCCTAAATCTTAGGGCATAATTTTCGAGTAATGACTCGACCCCACCACCCTCTTTCCAGAGGCATAGAATTTCAGATAACAAATGCTCGGGTTTTAAAAGTTTATCTACAGGGAATTTGGTAAGAGTCAAATTATTATTGTCAGATGGAGAGTCGAATTATGGTTGTGACTCGAACGAACATGCATGTCGACGAGAGTGTGTGGGTACACGTCATATGCCCACTCCAATAAACAGCCTTCACCCAGAACTTGTACCGAGTGAGTTAGGAAGACATGAATACTACCAATAAATTGTAATGCTAATCCACGCGTATGTAATACTAATACACCCGTAAACTAATACTACCCCAAAAGCCGAACGAGTACTGCATTAGCCGAGGTAACACAGCCTTAAATACGACGCAGAAGATCATAATTATATTTCGGTATGCGAGCCTGCAAATGGATTTCGCCACACACACCTACTTATCCACGGATACGTGCACGTACAATACGTTGGCGAATTGGCTCCCACGGTGCATTTGTCATAGATGCACATGCAACGTTACGCACACAGCTCTGTTATCAGTATCTGTTACATCCAGCCATGGTAATCGCGGTGCAGTTGTCCGTTAGCAGCCGAGTAATGCCACTACACGAAGATAAAATTTCGTATTCATGAACCGAGAGAGCAGGAGCACATACATTCGATTCCGTGATATCCGCCCTGATATTCATCATCGGCGCAACTCTGTGTTTGGCCGAGGAGACCTAATATTTTTAAAAGTCGGGGGAGCTTCGCTGAGCTCTGAATAATCGGCGAAATATGCAATGGAAAGTAATTTTCCGTTATTATGTGCTTTCCAATCTCTGATTCATGGCCAAAGTCAATTTGTGCCAACATGAAGCTATTTTTACCCATTCCAGTAACAATTATCAAGCTATAAGCTATAAGAATAAATTTTTTTGTTTATAAAATAAAAAGCCTCCTCCCCAAGATTTTATGAAAATATAGCTAAAATAAATGCGCAAAGATATTTTATGTGCATACCGTATTTTTATAAATAGAAATCGTAGTTTTGATCAAATTAAGGATTTTTTTTATTTTTTATTTTTGTAGCTTCAAATGAACAATCTGTCAATGATAAAAAAGTAATGTCCATTAATTCCCAATTTAGAAATTGCAAAATTAAAAGATACGCTAAATTAATTTTTTTTATTTTGTTTTTTTAAAAAATGAAGACTTGTATTACTCGTGTTTAAATAAGCGAAATTACAATAAAAACATATTTAGTATTGGATTGTGAGTAAACAAAAAGTTGCGTTCCTCCAGTAACCCGTCAAAACTGTAAATGCATTGGTCAAACATTGCATCATTGATTATTTGTTTGTTTATATAAAGTGTGTGCAAAATATTTGTAAACCGGGAAAATGTAAATACCAGATAAAAACTAAAGTTAAATTAGTTTAAAACAGATAAACTATATCCTAATGATAACGCATTATTTAAACTTAGATTTAATATTCAAGTAAAAGAATACTTTATAAAAATGTGCATAAAGAATAAAAATTAAATTGATTTATAATTAGTCAATGTAGAATTTCAGTAGAATTTCCTAAAATTTAAATTAACATTTCCTTTTCATAGTTCAAAATGAAATGTCTCATAGTATTATGATGTAAATAAAAACATGATTCTAATATTAAATAGTTGTATCGATCATTTATAAGATAAAAAATTACTCATATTTACAAAGAGTTTTTGAAAATAATTATTAATAATTCGCATGCAAATTATATCTTCCCAATTTTGTGTTATTTTTATTCAAGGGAAAAAATAAAATTTACGTACAAATTGGTTAAAAAATTTTGTTTTATTTTTCCAGGACGCAAAGAAGCTACGATATCATCATTTCAACATGAAAACTTAATTCAAATTAAAAAATTTAATTCAACATTAGAATGCATTAGGTTTATTTTCTTTGTCTGCATTTTTTCAAATCAATACGTGCCTCATTAATGTGGAAAAGGTGTATATACGTGGAGCAAGCGTTCGAGTACAGTTACTGGACTCTGAAAGTTCCAGCCGGTTGGCTAGGATTTAAAGATAAAATCCCCGACTATTCAATTACCGGACACGAAATATTTGTTCCAGATTTCCAAAAAGCGAAGGATCGGCGAAATAATGATCTTATTTCGCCGATTTTCATTCTTATCTCGAAATGTTGAAGTGTTGATGAATATGCATGGGGTGTGGGTGTATACGCGTACACACCCACACCTCGAACGTCGAGGGGGGTCGGAGATCGATCATTCGGGGAAGGGAGACTTGAGCCTCGCAGCACATTTTTCGCTGGCGAATTTCGTGCAAATAACCCAACAAACAACCCAACAACCACCAACGGCTATATTTAGTTCCGTTTGCACATGCACTCGAGGGTTTTGCGCGTGCGCCGCAGCTCGTGAATCCAATTCGAAAAAATCCGAGAATTCAGCTCTCGGATTTTTTCATTATGATTTTCATACAGATTTTCATTCGTCGTTGTTTGTCCTTTCGTAGTGGACGCTATTTTTTATCGATGTTTTCCTCAATGAAAATACCCGTCAGTCGACATTAAACTTTGCCCCGGTGCCGAGAACTTCAATCGTTATGGGCGGATTCGTGTTTTACACCTGAGTTGTGCGATTCTTACTTAATATTTTGGATATTTTTCCTTTCACTGTTTTCCAATTTCCAATGAGTTCATTTTAAGAATTTAATTTTTCGGATATCCATCGAATATAAAATAATGAAACAAAAATATAAAATTATTCATCGTCTAACCGCATATATATATATAAATTCCTCATTATAGATATTAAAATATTCGCCATGTAATTAAAATTCTTAACGACATTTTAACTTTACTTAATTAAATGAATGAATTAATTAAATATTGTTGATACATTAGTTTAGTTATTAAATTCTTGTTATTAAAGGCAAAGATTTATTAAAGATTTTTTAAAATATGTTTCTAGTACTTCATTTATTAAAATATCAACGAATGTACAGATATTACAATATTACTTTTAGTTATTGTAATTTTTATGAACTTTTTATTATTAGTAAGGTTTTTTATTATTAATAGGTTATAATTTTAGGTTATTATAATTCTCTATACGATGCATATTTATAAATAACCTTGTAAATTCTACTTTAAAATCTTTTTTAATTTGGCTTTTTGAATTTTGTAAGAGATATTTAATTTTTTTATGCATAAATAAATATTAAACTTATTTTGAATATTTATTTCTTTTGTCCATTCATAGATTTGATTTTTTTTTATAATTTTTTACACATAAGACTAAAATTTTCAATAAAATTTGTCTTTAAAAATATTTTTCAAACTTTCAGATGATTGTATTTGTAATGACTCTAAGAAACGCGAATTATGCAATTGAATTTATTTCAAACATGCAGATCTTGCACATAACTTTCAAGGTCATATGAAATACAGTCGTAGTCATTGCTCAAATGTCATATCGACCAGTCGCTATTTTTCCATCGGTTTCTCTGTAAATTAAATTAAATTAAATTAAATTAAATTAAATTAAACTATTGCAATTACCGAATGAATAAAATAATTCTTCTGAAGACGTGACGACATCAAAAAATTACTCAAGAGAGTACATTAGAATTACTGGGAGCAAGATATACTCCAAGGAGACGTCATGGATTATTACGGATTATTACGGATAATTACTCGCGCGACTGATAAACATAATGTATTCATTGTCTTCGTACGAATCTGCACGTCAGGAACACCGACGTGGCATAAAAGTCACACATGTAGTCCAGAGTCGCCCTGGTTCTACTATTGCGCCAATAAATCTATCTTCCATCTTGCGAACAAACTGAAAATTTGCGTGGCCAATGTTTTCAGGGATTTGTGATATTCGCGAACTTCCGTGTAAAATCTGCCATTGCATTATCAAGCTTATCAATCACACAGCCATACTGGTGCCTTCGGATAAAAGCCGCTCCATCTTCTGTCTCACTTTCGCGAAATGATGAATCTAAATGCAACTGTGATGCTGATGGAAGTTGAGGATCTGCATGCGATCGGTTTATCAATTGCCGGCGCCTTAACGCAGATCGACGCCGCCAAAAGTTTTAGCCTCCTCGGACTTTCAAGTATTTGATAAGAGAATTTATTAATAAAACGAACCTTTATAATACATTTTTATAATTGGCGACTTCTTATGGCTTATCCTTTACTGCAGATTATCAGAAATATAAGTTTTTGTACAATTAAATCGATCATTCGTTTAATTAAAAATCAATTTCAACCATGAATCACGGAGTCAGCAAGCATATAATGTTCTTATTTATAATTTTATAATTTAATATATATGATTTAATTTAATTTCAATCAGTTATGTTTTTAACACGAAACATTGATAACCTTTTAAAATGTAAACATGTCTCGGGTAGTAGGTAGTTTGTATTTCTAAACGATAAATAACATAGAATAAATTAAAATAAAATCAGAATGAAATTATCATTCAGAGTAGTTTATATACCCTAACTTCGTAAACACGCTATAAATATATGCATAAATTATAATGTTTGTATTTTAATTAAATGTTTATTGTTGTTGCTTTATCAAAAATTTGTTCAATTTTTAACAATATCAAAATGCTTTATACTTTTGAAACATTTCTTCAACGCAGTAAAACTTAAAATAAAATACATAGTTAATTAGTGTATTAGGGCTGTTTTACATTACCAACTGTTGCCTATGCATAAAAAATAAGTCATAGCACACCTGAAAAAAAGAAAAATATTTGTTAGATAAAGTATATTAAAATAGAAATTGATAAAATAAAAAATTTAACATGTATGTGCAATTCAATAATAAAATTTTACAATATAATCTCTAAGTTATAAATAAATAAACTTTTTAAATTGACTCTGTCAAAACTGAGTTATCTTTAAAAAATGAGAAAGTTATTTCGATCTGATCGCTTTCCAGTTATTATTTAATGAAAACCAAATTAAAATACTCGAATATCTTAATAGTGCATGGAAAATTATTAATAAGTAAATATTGGTTTACATAAATAGCACATGAGATATGGATGGCGATTCTATTTCAAATTCGATTGTAAATACAAAATGTTTCGTAGGATTCTTGTTCCTTCGTTTCTTGCAATTCATGAAAATGGACGTAAAGTCCTGTCGATAAATCTTTTTGCAGAATTCATTTACACGCAAAGAACAAAAGAAAAGAAAAAAAATGTAACAGATTGCGACAACGTGTACTCTGTCCCCCCCCCCCCAACCAGTTTTTCGCAGTTTCGCAATTCCGTAAATTCGCTGCGTATCTTTCGTCTATCCTTTCGATTATAAGTGCAATGAAGCACTGAAATCAGCACAGTTTTCTTTCATTTTTTTCTTTTTAATAAATGATTTCAGCATTATAATTGCCTAGAAAGAAAGTTAAAAAACTATGTAGTCTTATTCCAAGTACGCTTCAATGAATTGTGAATAATGTAGGAGTTGTCGGGGATTGCGATGAGGCAGGAAAAGCACACACAAGTAGCTGAAATTGTGGTAATAAGAGAAGTTTAAACTGCTGGGTAGGTGATAAGTTTTAGGTACAACATCATAAATTCAACTTTCTTGTTCTTGAGCAGAGCAACCAACCGTCTTTTTTACTTCATCAACAGTCAAATGTGTTTAAATTTTACGGATAAAACATAAATAGAAGCTAATACTGATTTAATAATTTCTTGTACTTTCCACATACACATAACTTGTAAATTATCTCATTTCCTTATAGTTCTCGTAAGTACTAATTGAAGCTCTAAAACCGGAGATTTACGGTTATTCTTGAAACCTATTCCCCATACTTATGGATTTATCTTTAATAAAAATATTTGAATAATCTTTCAAATCTTCTTGGTATATTACAAATTTAGAAAAAGGAAAAAGTATTGAAGAATTATTAAAAAAGTATTTTTAATAGTATGAAAATGTACTTTTTTCATTTTTGGTAATTTTTTAAAAGTTTGCTGTTTGACTGTATTTATATAGGTTATAATGAGATGAATGAATGTGTCAGTCTAAAAAATTCTTTCTTGTATAGTTATTTATCACTTTATTTCACGAATGCAGTTACAGTTTGTAATATTCAATAATAAAAATCACAATGTAAACTAATAATTATATTTTATACTAAAAATATTTGAATAATAATTTCTAAGCAAATTTTCGTAAATGTTAAGGAAATGATTGTATTTGATTTGATATTTCATATTTATTAAGGTATCACACAGGTAATTATATTAATTAGTTTTATTTCAATCAATAAAATGAAAATTTATTATGTACGTTAACAAAACTGATGTTGTATTTTAAAAATTCTTTATCAATACAAATCGGAAAGATAACATGGAAAAAACGTTAAATGAAATTATTGGAAAAATTCAAAAATTACATTTGAGTATAAAAAATATTATTAATTTGTAATGGTATATATTTTCTGCTTAAACATCAAATTCAAATGTATAGATTGAACTAATTATAAATGCCACATTAATCATTTATATAATAATTAATATCGATTGTACTAAACTCAACGGATATGTTGTTACTGAGTGATGAAATTAAATTGCTTGTCCATAAGCGAATCTATTTTCAAATTAGAATCACCCTCTCCTATTCTAGTAGTAATTCTATAATAATTCTTATAATAATACTTCTTGGTTTATTGCATTTATAAATTTAACACCAGCCATCTTTTTTAAGAATTATTATTTATTAAACAATTATAACTCACTAAAAAAAGTATTAAAGAACAATTTTTGTTTTAGATTTGTTAATGTATTGAATATTCATATCATTATTAGTACTTAATTAAACGTATAAAAATCTTTTCAAAAAATTGAATCTTTCTCTTTCCATCTGCATAAATTTAAATGCAAAAAAATGGTTACACGTATAACTTGTGATTATGAGTCGTCTATCGACTAGTGGGAAAAATAAAAGATCTATGATTTCTTACTTCCCTTGTTAACACGAGTCTTGACTTTGACTGCTTTTTATGGATTGTTAGTTCAGCAATGGCTGATAGTTATCACGGTAGTATGGAACCATGCATTTTTATTTTAATATAATGAAACTGGAGGCGCAAGATTTTCATGAAGCGGAATGGCCTTGTCACCATTCATTCTTCTTACTCTGGAGCACAATTGTTTTATAATTCATGGATTTATTGAAAATTAGAGTTTTGCAATTCAATAGTAGAATAAAATTGCTTGACTAATATCCGAAGAAACAATGTTGATGTTTAACCAAATCAAATGTTAGATTGACACCGAAAAAATGCTGTTTGTTGAATTTAATTAAATACTTATCAAATACAATATGCATGTATTTTTAAAAGATGTAGCCTTAAAACGAAGGACATAGATTTTCCAGGTCTACAATTTATAAAACGACTGCAGCAGCTCGTTGCTAAAAAAAGCCGAGAACATCTTATTCCTCTCGACATATCGAACAGTGAAAAGTGAAATATTGCGAAACCGAAATATTCGGCGCGATATATCTTGTCACCAAACAGAATTTCATCTGGCTAATTCATTCCGAGATGCACAATCGCAGGATAAAACTAAATAGCCGTCTTAACCAGCAATTGGATCGAGTATAGAGCGAAACGCCGAACTATATATAATTGGATTTAAGTAGACTCGACTCTTGGGAAGCAATTAAATCACAATAGCATTCACTTCTCGTGCACCAACTAACTCTTCCTCGACGCCTACTTTCTGTGCGGAAACCATTTACTCTTTTTACGAGATGGGGTGACAGCCCACCACTCGAGGCGAGCTGCTATTTTACTTTCATTGGCAAACTTTTCATTCTATCCGATCCCCCCCCCCACCTAGCGCCCGTGCGTTCATACGCGTTCGTACGCACAAAAACTCAAAGTATTTTAAACTGCAACCCCGCGTGGGTGTGTGGATGTTACACATAAATCTGCCAACAATGTGTGTGACGTTGCTCAACTAGTCTAAATATAGGTCACCGATTTGATCAAATTGGTTGGTTCGCCCGAGACTCGAGATTAGCGTGTCTCCTGGGAAAATAATTGCCATTACAACTACATTATTTCATACCGCGATGAATAATTAATCGCTCGATTCAAATGTCGCAATGATATTTACCGTTGGCAAAATTTAACTTTTTAATCTCGCAGTGTCGAGGTGACTTTATGAGAATTGCAAGAAAAAAAAAGTTAATTGTTACGAATTTTGAGCAACACACCCTGTTAGGAATGCACACGTTTGTTAAATCGTTTCAATACGTTCTAACAGTCCAGGCTTAAAAGTAATACTTTTGTTTTCGGAAATCCATTTTTGAAAAAATACCAATATCGGTTAAACTGTCGTTCGTACGTCGTCGATCGAAAGCGCGATAAAGCCAACAATGGACCGTATTATACAAAAAATTGACGTCGTACAATACAGGTGTTAACTGCTGGATATCAAATGAATAACTTGTTACAGAACTCCCAATCAAACAATCAAAAACGTGGTGGCGAGTTGCATTGTTGCGCAATTTGCATGTGCGAGTTAGTTGCATGTATGAACCGTGATTAAGAACAATAAGTTCGCCTGGACTGCGAAATTAAACAATTGCGTTCACGATATTCCATGGATGTTCTCGTGAGTTTTTTTGCGGATTATCTTTCAACTTACTTTCACTGCCTCGGTTCTCGGCATCCTGTACTTCTTGGAACAAATTTAACAGCTTCATAATGCTTTTCGTGGCCTTTAAACGATGCTAGGAGGAATTTATTTTAGGAAGCAATGCCGCACATCTTATTTACGAAATAACGGCTTCAACAATTCTCGGCCTAGGAACTCCAGGACATTTTGATTCTCCGATCCAATGATGATCACTGAGCTTTAAACGTGTGGTGCATCGATCCTTCTCTCGGCCACAAAAATACAGCCACGACAAATTACCTGAGCGTCCGACATTCACTGCTCGTTATTCACGTCTTAATTGAGCCACAAACAGCGCCAATTTTTGAGATTTTCCCTGGAAGAGCAAGAAGGTCGAGTATCGGCGAGGCTTCCTGGGCGAAGCGAGAGGAGAGAGAAAGCATCATCGAGACTTGGCAACGCCTGGGGATCCCCACGGGAGATGAAGCTATTGGCAGGAATGGAGGTGCGGCTGGGCTTCCGAACCTTCACCCCAGGCCTCCCCCAAGGTCCTTCACCCTTTGCACCAGCCGCGTCCTCCCCGCACAGGTACACGCTAGGTAAACAAGTACCGGCTCGGATCTTTACGCAATGATTTATCCCTCCCAACTCTAATCTAGACCCAACTCAGCTTAATTTACAGGAGATGCTATTCGATCATCCTGTAGCAGCTGTCGGCCATCCAATCGATTGCCGTTTTTTAACAAAGCCCTCATTCTCTGTCGATATTTTATTTTGACGTTTGATTATTTGCTTGTCTTGTGGGAGAGGAATTTGGATCTGCAGAGCTAAGACAACGGTTAACACAATTATTTCTGTTCGATCGATTCAGACGACGTATAACACATTCGCTATTGTATTGAGAGTCACAATGATTTGCGTGCAGTTTCAATTTCAATTATCAGAGCTCGTTCGGGTGACACAAAACAAGACGAACTCGATTATTACGACGGATAAAAGCTGGACTAAAGCAGTATTGAGTCGTTGGAAGTCACAAAGGAAATAAATAACCTAATACACAGTATTCAAATGCATATAAAGTGGAATAAAATGTTATTGGTTGAGTGATTTCAAGTTTGTCGACATGCGTGGATATGCGTTTTCATTTTCATGTGACAGATTAGATATTCTTTTTGGAAATTTAGCCCATATGAATTTTTAATTAATCATTCGAATGATAAATTCACAAAAAATGTTAATTTCATAAAAATCAAAATAAAATGCGGTTTGAGTACTATAATCTGCATTTTTTTTAATGAATATTAAAACAATTGTGTTTACGATGAAAACGAACAAACTTAAAATACATGCATAGGTCGAATCGTTCTACTAGTAATAAAATTATTGCTTACTTGTACAATAATTATAGATAATAGAAAAAATGCAATTTACCTATAAATTCGTATAATTTTCTTCAACTTTAATTCATCTAATGTTTTAAAGTTTCAAGCACATCTAATAATTTATTACACAGATTTTTTCAGAGATAATTAAATGGTCATACATAAGCACATTCATTTAATGAAAATGAAAGATTAATATAATTAAAGAAAAATGAAATTGCTTTTTTATTTACCTGTCGTTATTATGAGGTAATTTTATTACAAGATAAAATGATGAAATAATATATTAATTTTCCTTGAGTTCCTGAAATAAAATATGTAGGATACATATTGAGTAATTGTGGAAAACTAACGACTGCATGATTGCACAAATAAATCATTATGACACTGTTGAATCGAGAGAATATTTGCGAAAACGATCTCTAAACAGGGAATATAAATATGAAAAGGACTTTGTGATAATAGGACAGATGCTTACAGTGGATGAAAATTAATTCTATTTAATTTGAGCTTTATATCACTTGTTTTATTAACTGTTAGGACAGGTATAAACGAATCGAATGACTCAATGCGCAAAAGTCCCCGGGAAAAAAGAAAAAGAAAAAGCAGTCCTACATTTGGGAAAAGTACCAAGACAAAAACACGCTTTGAGAAAAGAAAGGGAAAGGACATTGAGGTGGAACGCGATTCGGAGGAACGAATGTGTACAAGTTATAGAGTTGAGTTGGAATAGGTAGAGAAGGTATAGGTTCGGTTAGGTTACATTCTCATTCTCGTGTCTCTCTGTATGTAGAGAGGAGCCAAAAAAAGGCCGTCGTTAGTTCCCCTCCCCATCCCGCCAAACAGTCCGTCCTCCTGCCTCGGAGCCGCGCTCTTCGTTTAGGCTGCCAGGGTAATTGCACCGTGCCAAGGCCGACAGCTGATGCTGCTGTTGGTGCTCCTGCTAGCCAGCACACAGCTGTGGTCAAAGAGGGAAAGAAGGAGGAAGAGAGAGAGAGAGAGAGAGAGAGAGAGAGAGAGAGAGAGAGAGAGAGAGAGAGAGAGAGAGAGAGAGAGAGAGAGAGAGCAAACACCAGCTCCGTCTCTCATCTCGACCGCCTGCGTCCATTTCTGCACACATCCACACATCTTCAGTCAGAGGATCACCACCTTCAAGTGCACACTTTGCAGTTTTTCCGTTGAGAATAGCAACTGGGTACCTATAAGCGCTCAATGGCGATTGAAGGCGAAACGAAAAAGGGACTTCGCAAACCTACATTGCCAAATGTTGAAATCCTTAAAGATAGGCAATGTTGGTAACTCCAGACACAAGATTAATAAATACAACCTTTAACTTATCCAGGGAGGGCTTTCATTTTTTTCCGAACAAAGAGCATTCGAAAAATGCAACATCTGATTGCCGTTCAGTGCGGAAAAGCCTCAGAATTTTACTAACAGGTGGTGTCGGGTAAGCTCACCACAGGGATGCCACAATAAATGTAGGAACATATATCGGACAAACTTTTGCAGCCACATATCCATTACATGCTAGTCTGGAAAATGTGTGACATGACTTTTTTTATCATGGGAAATAAATTCGTTGTTTTCATTTCCAAGGTAATCTCCCGTCCATCACCGGCAAACATTGTTCGCCAGAGTCTCGCGATAACCCCAACTTTTCATAATCGTTCCTTCTACTCGGATAAATCCTCACAGCACGCAAGATGAAAAAGGGAACAACTCGCTTCGAAGAAATTCTTCAATGGAAAATCAATTTCAAAAATAAGAATGTGCGATTGAAAAAGTAAGAAGTCCGAGGATAAATGAAGCCGCATTTAAAAGAAGATCTCTTTGAATACGTCCAGAGTCCACATGGGCGAGAGGGTCCCCCGAGTCACGATTCATAAGGTCGAGCACATTATTTGGGACCATTGACATTCCCAAATCCACGTGCATTCTTCATACCTTATAAAATATATATCTACGAGCGAGTGCATGCGAGCTTCTCGCCCACATACATGCGCGCTCGCGCTCGCGCACGCGCACGCGCGCGTCTCCCATTGTCAAACCAGTTCTCCTCTTCCTTTCCCTCTTTTTTCTCTCTCCCTCCTCGCTGCGGGATTCTCTCACTCCTTTGCTGCTCACCCAACGCCTCGGATTCCTCTAACTTTCTGCTGCGGCTACGACTGTAAAGATGCTCGCTTTTTCCTTTTTTACACTTGTATGATTTTCCGATTGCGGATTATTGTGTGATTTCATTTTTTACACGCCTCCATTTCTTTCATAGGACGGAGAAACGATGGAAATATGGCTACAATGCAGAAATAGAAGATTTAAAACAACAACAACAAACGTATTTGAAAAAAAAAAAAAAAAAGAAAAGAAAAAAATGGAGGAATCCGAGACTGTTGGGTGATAAAAAAAAGTAGAGTGTATGACTTTGAATAATAAAACAGACCATTATGGTAAACAAGCGTGAGGTTTTAAATTTTTACAATGATTTATGTAAGATATAAAATTTTAAAAAAGAATTATCTGTCTTTTAAAAATACAAAATAGTGATAACAGTAGAAATAAATAAGTTGACAGAAATTTTTAGATACGAAACAAAGTTGTGTGCACTTAAAACTCTTGCGTAAAAATAACAAAAAAAAAACCAAGTTTTCACTATTTTAATGTCATTAATTTATTTAGTACAAAAACAAAAAATATGTTTTAACTACAAACAAAATATTTATTCATGTTTAGCAAATTAAATATTTATAATTAATTTAATGTTGAGTTTAACATCGCTTTACAATTAAGTCAAACTTAAAAAATATCAAATCTCAAATTTAAACAATAAATTTAACGAAGAAACGGATGTCACAAAAGCAAATTTTCATATAAAAAACATTTAGAAAATAATACAAGTCGTAAAAAACAAATGTCGTAATGATGATACTATATTTTGGCAACAGTTATGTATATTCATGTATTTATAATACTAAGAATCTAATCAACAACAGTGATTTTGAACAAATTAATTTAATTTACCAATAAATCTCGAAATAAATCTAATGTAAAAGAAATAATTTTAGAATCTCTTTAGAATATTATAATTAAAATTAATTTAATTATATATACATATTATATTAAAATTATTAAAGAAATTTGAATTCGTAAATTAATATTTTGTAAAGTATTAAAATAAATTTCAAGCATATGGTATAAACATTTTTGGTATAAAAATAATTGAATTTATTAAATTTTTGTAATTTGATATTACGTGCTCGTCCAATACTCCTCTAAATATAAAATCAGTTTCATAAATGTTTGCATAGCATTTGCGCATTCGCATAAATCAATGCGCGAAAACTTAGTATTACGTTTAGGACAGCGAGGGAAATAAAAGGAAAGCCCAGAGCGAATTTGAAATTAACCGTTGAAATACGAGTGCTAGTGCGAGTTTCGCAAGGTGCCATTGTTCCTTTTCCGCGAATTATACCAGGTATAAAAACGAACCTCCTCTCTTGTTATCGGCCTCCCACGCTCTTATCAACAACTTCTCACACCCGCGGGAATATCATTATTTGCACGTTTCTGTCGTTTCACCAATCGCTCAATCTTTCCTCAAAAGAATTTGCGGCTCTCGGCGTAGTCCGAACCAACACAAACGCAAACGCAACATCCGACTCATTGTATTTATTCGGTACTCACTCGCTCGCTTCCGTATCGGTAGGGCCCACCCACACACGCACACGTGCGCACGCGTGCCGTAATTTGCACAATATTAAAACCGAAAAATTTGCACATTTACGTATGCGGAATGAATACGGTGATGAACAATTATGAGCCTCCAAATTGTTCGGTGATAACTGATAAAAGCACTTTCGACCGAATCTATTCGAGTTTTTACTCCAATTTCACACTCAAAATTTATGGAATGCCCTATTTTACAGATAATATAATAAGATTAGAGAAACCAATACCTGATAACAAATACATAAAAATTTGTTTTCAACTTACGAATTATGTACTTTTTTCATTATTCGAGATTTAAATGAAAAAGCATTGCTTCTTTAAGATAAATGTTTAATTATTTTACTGTAACCATAATTTTTTGATGATATTTTGAAACTGATATTAATAAAATAAAATAAAAATTTTTTAAAAAAGTATGTAGATGTTATTATTGTTAGAGTCCTACTAATGTAAATTGTTAACTTGTCCTATCGTATATAATAGAACATCAGTGCATGGCTCACATTTTTTTAACTTACCAAATAAAAATTTTAATTATATTAATTTGACTTTGAAAAGTTATTTTTTACTGTATACCGATATATTTATGACGATATATATTATTCATGTATATATTTACAACGATATGTACTAAAATTACAATAAAATTTGAAATTATTGATACATTATGCTTGCATTAATTTGTAAAAAGAAAAAATTAAAATTATATATAGTTTCAATGATTTATGTTTTTAACATTTTCAGTAAAATACAATTTTTATATTGATTAAAAAAAAGGAATTAATTTTTATTTTTCATATATATAGATAGATATATGTATAAATATATTACGTAAATTATTTTCAAATTTGTATTTTTTTGTATTTGTTAACTAAAACTACCTGAAACAATTAAAATCGTGTTTTATATTTTTATTAAAAAATTATGAACATATGAGAATGTAATTAGTTAATATAAATTCTTAAAAGAAAAACTACGTTGTATTAAAATGAACATTGTTGGTCGAGAAGAACTTGGGCTTGTGCACATTTTGTGCGTGTGTGTGCGCGCCTGTAAACATGTGTGCGTGTGGGGATGGACGCGTAATCGCGGTACTCTGTAGAAATGATTGGTTGCCTTTGCCTGAGGCGCGGCTTCTTTATCTTTTCCCATCCTTTTTTCGTGCAACTCCGTTTCTATCAGACGAAACGTGTGTATCTAATTTACTTTGTAATTTGAGGAAAGTAATGGAAAGGCTAAAATTTTATTCATTTTATTTTTTCAATCTTGAATTATTAAATTTTTTTACAATTTGTATTAATTGCCTTTATACGACTCACCGAGTTGTTACAGTCGTCGTTGTACACTTGCGATAAGGGCGTAATTGAGAAATAAAGTATTCATTTTTGGAGGTAGGAAAGGTTTGAATTTGCAATGCTCTGTTGGTCTTTTGTTATCGTAATTTTATCATTTCACTCAATTATTCGAGCACTCATTTTTAATATAACGATCTAACTTACCAATAATGAAGAAGAAGCATCGACTTATCATCCAAAATGTTTATAATGATTGTCCGTATATTGGCAAGGAGAATTTTCTCATAACACCTTCGCAGACTCTTTATCATACTTTGCTACGCATCATTAAAAGTTGCTCTTCCTTGCGCAAACATAATTCATCCTCCTCTTCCACTTATTATGTTCTCTTCACGCATAAAACTTTTGAACGCAAGTGTAGATACACAAAATTCTTGCTTTTAAAGCTTAGAGAAACGGTGTATAAAAGGGAAGCATAAATTTATAAGGTTCAGTGGACGATCACTCGATGATCTTCCCTCATTCGAGGCCTTTGTGTCGAAAACATTTTTTACAACAATGCGATTCCTTTATACATGATATTTAAATTTCCTGCATTCATTATTCTAAATAATAATAAGAAAAATTTCAAGAAGAAATTGATATTTGAAGAAGAATCCATGTTCTCATTATTCGAATGTGAAATGATTACATTTTTATTCATTAGCAAATTTTAAAGAACGAATAAAATTAAAGTATATTTTATTTTATAAATATGATAGAGTGCATGTGGTACGATGTGTACTCCGGTATTCCAGAATTTTGAGGTTTTTTATATGAACTTGACTGGACTCGTTCCAAAAACACAATAATCTATTATTATTTCATAAAAATATTTATTTCTATGATAAGGAGTCGTTTGAATGCTTTCTGTTTCTTCGAGCAGCAACAACATTTCAGTTGAGCTTAAAACTCAGTCTTAAGCTATCAGTTTTAAGAATATCAATTACTCAAGGATATTTTGCAACCTTCGTCAATGACCAAATTGGCCAATATAATATCAAATTTGATTCAGTCTCGTCTCGTACCCCATTTCTATATTGTTAAGCGAAGAGGACTGATCCTGTAAACGGATCCTTTCTGTAATATGGTTTGTTATTGCCTGGACGATGATGCCCTCGAGGAAGAAATCCCTCTGCTTGACCAACGAGGGTGGTTTTCCCTTTTTTATATTGGAAATAAGCTTGTGACTTGTCACGCAGTCACTCGAAAAAAAAATCTCGATTGTTTTGAAAGACACGGCCGATGGATTATTATTCAGTTGATATCACGAATCGAACTGATTTTATGGGAAAAAGAAATACTTTGTGATAACGGGATTTAAGTACAGTTATCTATAATTATTGTTACTTCAGTTATTCAGAGCTACCACATGTGAGGTTATAGAAGTCGGTTAAATAATGTATGAAGAAAAAAATCAAAGTTAAAAATTACTCGATATAAAAAATGATTGGGATGACAAGAACATGCATCATTGCGTATTAAAATAATAGACTTGACTGAGATAAGTAGTCATTCTAAATTCATGGCATTTTCTATGGACACCATCATTTTTAGTAACATTCTTATCCGTAAAATATATTTACAAAATAACCGTTTTTTATTAAATTTTATAAGGAAGAAAAACCTAAAGGTTTACTCCTGTAATAAACATTACATTTATGATTGCACCACAAGATTTAGGACATTTGTAATCTAATTTTTTTAAATTGAGGTACGGATTTACTTGTTCTGACCTTATCAAGAAGTTTAAACGAATATAAATAAGATTAGGCGAGCAACAGAATTATCCAAGAGGCTCTCGACCACGAAAAAATTTCGGAAAATAATTGCGTTTTCAAACTAATCTTAGAAAATTTTACACGAAAAATGAAGTTTTCTTGCAAGATTTTTCGCCAGTCGGCAGATCATGCCAACGAATTCTCACGCAGCAACGGCGCACGCGCTCTGATTTTCCGGACGAGAACCCGCCGGCAGAAAAGCAAGTCAAGAACCTCCCCGCCCCCAAAGGGCTAATGCGAAGGAAAGAATGCTGAAACAAGAGAGACAAGAGAGACAAGAGAAAGAAAAAAAAAACCCTTTCACCTGTGGTGACTCGCGCGTAATCGAATCTAGGCCACGCAAGCATACTCACTCACACTTCCTTCCTTCGGACCCCAACGCGTTATTCGCACGTTCGTACGTGGCTTCAACCCTTTCTTACTCACCCCTTTCATCCCCTTTCTGCCGACCTGCTCCGGTTCTTTTTAAGTACAGTGGAGTGGGCTCGCACGAACTCTGGAAGAACTACCGGAGATGGGATTCGCTACTCACTTCCGACTACATCACGGAGATTACAAAGTCTTACTTGGTTCCTTTCCTGTTTCCTTCCCTCCCCTCCCCTTCCCTTCATCGCAATCATTGTCACTATTCAACGTCGCATCCTAACCTGCACTATTTTTTGTTACTTAAGAATCCATTAGAATACATGAAAAACTCACGAGTAATACCTCAATAGCTCATGGTAAATCATTTTTCAACGATGCATATTTATGAATTATAGCATTCGAGAAGTTTTTTATTGGTATCCATTATAATGGCGTGTAAAAAATAGAGGTAATTTGCTTCGATTTGTCACTTCATTTATACATTTTTATATCGTGTAAAGTAAAAATAGAAAAATAGGCTCTATTTTTAATAATGCATGCATCGTAGGAAATCTGTAATCAAATGTATTCAATTTTATAAAGAGAAAAATATTTGTCAAGATTCTTTGTAAAATCATAACAAGCCAAAACATTCACCTCCTATATTTTTTTCTTATTTATACAGTTGTTTCGTAAAGCATAAAATATATAAATTTGAAGAAAAATGCACTTAATTTTTGTAGAACATGAATCATTCTCATAACAGGTGATTGTAACGTTTTTCAGATATACTAAAAAAAGATTATGATATCTCATGCAGGTATTTACTCGAATGAGTAGAATGATTAGATTAAAGAAATGTTACTGAAACGTGAAGATCAAACAGGCTTGAAAAATGGGGGAAAAGTTAGAGAAAATAGATAATGATAAGCCATGTGTGTTCCGTGCAAAGGTTCAATGTACCAGGCGAAAATCAAAAATGATTGTGTAAAAATAATTGACTTGAAAAAAAATATGTTTATTGTAACATTAAAAATAACTAAATAAATAGATTATTCGTAATTTTTAAATTATACTTTTAATGTCGATAACTTTATTTTCGAGTATTCTTCAAATAGTATAAATAATTATTTATTATTGTTTTTAAAAAAAATTAATAATAGTATATGACACAAGGATCATGTGAATGTAATGCAACGTTGTGGGGAAAAAATGTGAAAAACAGTTGCCATATAAAATTGCTTTAAAATCAAAAATTAAATCAGATTAAAATTGAAAATAAAATCACAAAAAAGTGTGTATCAACGTAAAAAAAATAGCTTTTTGTCAACATTGAAAAAGCAACAGCAATAAAAAGACAAAGATATGAAAAATCAGTAGTTTCAAATTTTTCCTTTCGTATCCGTATTTCCGTATTGGTTGGTATCATTTTCATTTGAATAACAAAATTTCATTAAAACTGTAGTTATATTCAACGTAGATAAATAGTGACTTTTATTTACAGAAGTGCGATGTACGCAGATGATTTTATCGCGAGTTTCGGGTCAAAGAATTTTTATAGGTCATCGATTTTGAACTGTTTCTAGTGTAATTAATTTACTACATTTATTTTTGACGCTCATAAAGTTTTCATATTACGTTTACGCACATATTTTTGGTGAATGAGCCTTTTGATGTATTTTAGTCTGGTTAAAAGTTTTGTTTCACATTAAAGAGATCTAGGAAACACAAAATATATTGATGTAATCTTGTTGAATAATGAATGTTTTAATATTTTGTTAGCCGTGTTAGGTATAAAATCATTAAAGGTCAAATGACGACAGCAACCGAACTTGCTTGTTATTTTAAAGAAAATATAAAAAGGGATAATGTAATAAAAGAAAATATAGAAGAAAAACTTTTCCATGTCAAGAAAACGATACTAATAAGGGATGGACAGTTCGTCTCTAACCCTCATAGAATAAACTTACATCCCTAAACCATTGTGTATAATCGTTGGATATATTTGTATTCCTTAAATTCTTTATTTTAATGAAATTGTTCCTTACATTAAAATTGATGATCCAATTTAAAAATATAAAAGTATTCTTAAATTTCACATAATGTCCAATACTATTACTTAATAATTTGTATAGATTTAAAATATAATTTTTAAGTATATAATAAAGCTCACAAACAATTAAATACCGACGTTTCATAAAATTCAATCCATTTTTAAATCTAAAAAATTAGAACATTATAAAATGTAAAAGAGCACAGAATAATTAAAAATAAGTAAAAATATAAAGATATCAGTTTAATAAATAAAGCATATTATCGTAAAGTTGACACTTGTGGTTTAATTGAAGAGTTTACAATAATTAGAGTTAATAGTGGTTTCACTCGAATTGAAAGGTATACTTCAATGGTAAATAACGATATCGAGTACCAAATAAAATTTCGATAAAAATATTTGTAAATTACTTTTAAAAAGAATACCAATAGCTTTATCGAAATAATTACAGGGGCAAATAATCCAAATACATCGATATTAATGATTCGTGAATTTTATTATTATTATTTTTATTTATTTCCAGCTTATTCTCACTCTCAAAGACCCAGTGAAAATCGCACACACATGAGGTCATTAAGACGTGTGCACGTGAGGCCCTGAAGAACTGAGCTAAACGTGGGTGTAATGCATACCCACACCCACCGCACACACATAAACAAACACGCGCGAATGTGAGAGAGAACTATGTATGTTTAAATTATCTCGAAACATTAAGCACGAGTCCGGCATCCACGTGCCCAGATCATCGAGATCCGGAAGCGAGACACCCGAATTACGCCCGCAATGCCTATTTCGGCATCTCACATCCCCCCTCCCTCTCGCTCCAACTCTTTCATCTCTCTCTCTCTCTCTCTCTGCTTTCGATGCACTGGTCCGTGTAATTATTACGCGAGAGTTCACAACGCGTAAAGCCTTTATTATGATTATGTGCACTCGCACACGTATTACGAGTTTTTCGTCCTCTTTTTTATGGCTTGACCACAACCCAACTTTTCTCCACCAACAGTTATTGCACTTAACTTACGCAGGAATGGTTCTTCTGAAAAAGTAGCAGACGAATTTTTCGTGTGAAATGCGTAATCAAGGCAGATATTTTCATTTGCATTCTTATTTTAATAAATTAGCCACTATTGGTGCTTTCATCAAGAGGAAGGAAACGTAATAAAATGGGATCTTTAAAAAATCATAAAAATTTTTTATATTTAAGGAGGAATTATTAATGAAAATTTAAGGTTCAGTAAAATGAAATTTTTTTTTTTTTTTTAAATCATTCGTCATAAACTAATGAAAGAAATAATATTTTTTTATTACTATCTACGAAAAAATTTTATATTGTTATAACAAAATATGAATTGATATATAGGGATATAAATTTACACGAGTATGTCACTTCTCGTGCCAATAAAATCTCAGCTTGTATATATTTGCAGTGAATATTGCACATTTCTTGAGCAATACTCAGAGAAAATCTAATATTTCAGCAGAGAACATATTTTCATGACAGTTCTCATTAGAGTGAGAAGTCGAGGTGAAAAGGTGAGAAAACGATTACATAGCCAATGAAATTTTGATATACGGATATATAAAATTGGTAGATATAATACACAATAGAATTTTGCTTAAATTTCCTATAGTATAAATATAAATATATCATTATGATAATATAAATTGAAGGGCATTATTTTTTTTTATTTTATGATTGCATTTCAAACTAAAAAATGAATTTGCAATTATAAGTAATTCAACATATTTATGATTCAGGGTATCATTCTGTATTTTTAAGTTAATACATTTTTTAGCATAAAATTACAGTTAAAAATATAATACAAAAATTTAAACAGTAATGCAATAACATATAAATATAAATGTATAAATATAATTAAATATTGTACTATATTATCTTTCTAACAATCCTTAGAAAATCAGGAAAAATGCTTATGATATTATAAATGAGTAATTAAATAAGCAAATTTACGCGTTTGACATTTTGAAATAATTATTATAAAAATGTTTAAATACACAGAACCCACAATATCTGATAAAATTTAATTTTATAGAGTAGGGTTTATTTATAAGTACAAAGAAACGCAAATTCACATCAATATATATTCAAAAGTCTAAAGTAGGTACATTGGAACATTAAACGTGATAAACTCAAGTTTATCAATTACTCGTTATAAAACAATCCTTTGCTAAAAGAGTTATGTGCGAGACGCAGTTGAAAACGCGCATATGAATTTCAAATATTTTAGAGTTGACGGGGGTTTGGGTAAAGCCTACAATGTATCTTGAATGGAGACAGCGAATGTGCAAGGGTACAAAGATATAGGATTAATTTGGTTTAATTTTATTTTGGACCAAGGCGCACTTGTGTGCTTTCAATGATGTAATATTGTATTACGTTTCCGATAAAATGTTTTTGCAGTCCATACAAGTTTGGACAAATAAAGCAAGCGAATGTTCTTCTTTTAGAATTCCAAACTGTCGTCTACTCACTCGTTTGATCAGTCAAGATATTAAAATTGACGATTTTCAAGATCCATCCGAATAATCCCCGGAAAAGTATTTCCCATTAAAGGGTAAAAGTATAATGGATAAAATGTGTGTGACACCGTGAAAGCATGTGTGTGGAATTAGCGCTCAAATATTTGGTAGCAATTACATGGCACTCGGAAATCTGGAATGTGTCCGCGTGCGTATCATAGAGAATATAACATAACAGGGTATTGAGGTTGAAGTGCGTTTTCCATGTTCGCGCTAATTGTTACGGCCAATGGCTGATTTGAATTGATGATTGCGCGTATCGGTGTAAACGAGGAAAAGCAGTTTGCCAGAAAATGGAGTTTAATAATGGGGGGGGGGGAGCGAATGGGATTTTGCGAAACTCAGCAGAAGCATCACACCGGTTGCATTGGAGCGACCGAGGCACCGGATGAGGGAGACTGACGATAATCAAGAAGATTATAATTGCTATCCCGCGAGGTTGTAATTATGACAGTAATAGCTCGGCCGTGATGTATGATTACCCGAGAAAAAATGAAAAAATGAAAAAATGCCAAGCCGAACTCGAGACGCACGTCCTGCAAATGGCCGCCACCGTTTGAAATTTCATTGAGTCAGAATTTGATCGGGCATTTTCCAATTTAATCCTCAAATGCTGCGCACGTTTTTTAGATGGTGTGGAAAAATTGCATTAAAATTGCGAGCTTAATCGGGTTGGTTATGGGCGTAAAAAAGATTTCCCATTTTTATGAAAATTTAAAACCGTAATTAACCATCGGCTTTTTACTTACGTGCAATTGGTAATAGCGTTATCGGAAGTACGAGAATGGTCATTAAAAATATACTTGTATTGTTAAGCGAAAAAAATTAACAGACGCGCGCAATTAGGAGGGAAAGTTCAATATCCGTTTAATGCTCTCGACAAATAAGCGAGGTGCACGTGCTGAAATAAAGGCAGACCTTAATCCATAAGAAACAGCTGAAAGACGCTCGTGATTAATCAGGATTATTTAACATTTTCAGCAAAGTGTGTAAAACTGAAACTCGACACACACAACGGAACTGCACCCCCGAAAGGGTGCGAAGGGCAGCGTCACGTTCGAATCTTTGGGGCGAAGGGCCACAGCTGCGGGTTGAGCCCGAGGTGAGGCCCACTGCGATTACTAACATCCGAATGCCCTTCGACCCCATTCCGACCTTTGGAAATCCACCCGATGTGCTTGTGTGCGTGATCGACTACAGAGGCGTTACTCATCGCGAGGAACGTCCATCGATTTTTACAGCCAAAGTCTGGCTTGGCTTGTCTCTCCCTCTCTTTCTCTCTCCCTCTCTCCCCTTGACTCTTCCATTATCATCCACTCCTTATTTACTCTTTTTTAAATTCTTATTTAGCTTTTTACTCATTACGACAATTCCAAACTAGCCGTGTATGGAAATTATTTTTGAATGGATTATTGAGGATTGATTATTTTAATTAAATTGACTTCAAGAACAATTGATACAACTATTCCCAAAATAGTTAATTAATATTAATATATTTTAAGTACATTTATAGATGTGCAAAATTGGTTTAGCAAATAAATAAAATCTTTACAATCTCTTTTTCTTACGCCCATCTTATAGCTAATTAATATTTAAGTGATTTTAAATTAACTCGTGACTAACTAGTTTTAAATTACATCGTTTGGATAATAATCGGGAAATATAGTTTTTTTAAATGATGTATTGAATAAAGACGGAAGAGAACTTTCAGGGTGGAAAATAAAAATAATCATTTATACACCAACATTAATAAATTATAATTTTATATATTTAGCAATAATTTAGATGTGTCACGATATTCACTCGCTTATTTTGTGAACTTAATGTATGTACTTTGAGTCTTTATAAGAACTAAAAAGATCCTTCTCAAAATATCGGAACTACTATAAATTATCAATTTGAAAATTTGCAAGCTTATATATAATAAAATTGTTTTAAATGTATGTACATATGCGCACACGTACATATAGTTATAGGTAAATTTGCACGTAATAGACATGCAGACAAAAGTGTAATCCTGAATGAGTAAATCCTTTAAAACGAGTAACTCTTACTTGAGAGCTTATATTGATACACATATTTAATGATAAATTATACATATCACTGATTGTTGGAATTCAATTAATTACGTAACCAAAAGTATTTATAAACTCCGCACAATAAGGAATTAAAAAAATAACACAAGTCATTTATATTTACATCAAATGTATTCAGAATTACATCACGAAAAATTCAATGGTCGATTGATTGTAAACAACAGCTTCTTTATTTCATTTGTCGTTTGAAGTTTTGTTTCTTTTTTTATTTTATTTTTTTGTGTAGCTTTGTTAAATTTAAAAGGACCACTCGAATTCTGTTTATGGTTTTACGTAAAGTGTAAGCCGGAGAGTGGAATGAGAGGGACATCTTGAGTAATCGTAACATTATTTACAAATTGACACATTTGAATGCTTTTAACAAGATTATTGTTTATTTATTTTTAGACGCGTTGTTAAAAAGCTAGTAACTAGGATAAACCAAATTGAGTAGATAATATATTTTATATTTATTGTTTTGCAATCCATTATAGTTTTTAAAACATAAATAACATGTTTTAATAATAAAAATATAATATATATAAAAAAAAAAATGAAAAATGATTAAAAATATGTATAATTTTTAAAACAATAAAAAAATATATTAAAATAAAAATACATATCCATATATATTACGGAAAAATAAATTCATGCATTGTTAAATCTATATAATTAATTATTTTTAAATTTTATAATAAATAAGAATTATTTTTTGTATGATTACAAATGATTTTATTTCTTTAAATGTAACCAAAATTATTAACTAATTTACTTTAAATAATTTAATGTTGCTTAAATATTACCTTACATTCAATACTAAAACTTTTACGACTCAGCAAAACATATAAGAAACCGTACCTGCAACATTAAAAGTAATTTTTATAAATTTGTTTATAAAAACAATGGATTTAAAATTTTAAATATGAAAATGTATTTTCATTATAGCAAAAATTATATTTCAATTAAGCATCATGTAATTTTTGCTTATTAGTACAAATCATCTTAATTTGCTCTTGTTATTTTGTGACAAATTAAATTAACTTTAATATAAAGTGTTAAGGACAGATATTATCAGACAATAGCTTTTTATTTCTTAAATATAAATATGATCGGATGCATGTATCTGATTATTTTTTATTACTATTTATCTCCAGATAAATGTTTTCCGTGTAGTCAAATCTCGTATGTGCATGTATTTCTCTTACACATTTTTTTCCCCCTCTTTTTCAGTCTTTTAAATATGATTTTGTTTTATCTTGCGTCTAATACCAAATTACTAAATTAAAATGTGTTTCATCTGATATTAATTATAACTACATATAAAACGCAATTAATTTCTTGCATAAATCCTGCAGTTCTTAATTTCCTGTTCTCATTAAACACATTTAAAGCATATATTTATTTTAAAAATTTATTATGATAGGTACAACAAATTTCTTTTTTCAAAAATAAATATATAAATTATGTATGTATAAATGCTTTTGCACAACAAATAATCGTTATATTTATTTAAAGTATACTAGTTGGTAGAGCAAGGGACATAAACCTGATACTTATTTAACTATAAAATTTATTGAACTTGTGGAGATATCGATACAACTCTTTTGCAATTTCTTCCGTTAATACTGATTGCAACTGCAAACAATCGTGTCTATCTCTTATTTATATGTCAGACGAATATAAAGGATAATTAATTGACAATTTGACAATAACGATCCACTGACTGATAGGACCTGCCAAAACTACTTTCGCTACTCCTATTCTAACAGAAGCCATGAGTCTGCGACGAAAAAAAACGATAAATAACGAGAGTTCGTAATTGAATAAAAAGTGCGAGGGAGGGGTCAATTTTAGTCATCGGAGATCGAGGGTTCAGCCTCGCTCCTCCCGGTCCAAATCTCCGAATCCCGTCCTGCTCGGGACGGTCGAGATAGTCATAAAAGCACCGCCGAGATTATTAAGCCGTGTCGTTTTTAACGCGGCGAGCGCACTCGAAAACCTCGAGCACGACTTTCCAGACTCGATGCCGACTCCTGGGGTCGGCATCCCTCAGCTGTTTATCATCGCTTCACTCCACTTACGAGATATAAATGATTGGGCGAAAATTACTCGAGCCCCATGTGCCCGAGGGGTCGCCGGTGTCTTTGAGGCACTTGTCCTCGGGATCTCGGGAAAGCCTTGGGTGCGTCTTGACTGCGCGTCCGTGGGACACGAAATATTGAGAAATACGAAAAGAAAGGGAAGAAGAACTTTTACTTGCGAGCTGCTTTTCAATCCGGATATTTGATCCTTTTTTCGAGTCGCGGAGCACCGACTTATTTCCTAAAAGGGAAGACTTTTAGCGACGCCAGGGGGTTGAGGAGATAATTCGACTCGTAAAAAACGTTGCCAACAAAAACACGTCGAGCAAAGTTGAACAAAGAGATGGCTTTGCGCAAAATCATCGGCGAGTGCACGCACGCACACTTCAGAAAAATTAGCAAGGTGTGAGTCAGCTGAGAGTGCAAAGTCCGTGTACCAAACTGATTTATAGAACGAAGATGCGAGTTGTCGAAGAGAAAGTGAGAGAGAGAGAGAGAGAGAGAGAAGCGAGTCGCCGATCGTCGCAAACTAACTTTGTTTTTAGTGTGCAGCCCTACACCGCACCGAGTCGTCTATCAAAGTAGAGATTCCGCCGACATTTTAGACCAGCGATGCATTTGCAAAATTAACTTTTTCTCCTCCTTTCCCGCCCCCTCCCCCCTTCCCCCTTCCCGGACCACGGAGGGATCAAAGATACGCCGCGCTCGGGGCAGGGAAGAGCTTCCTCGCAATTCCTCGCAATTCCTCGCAATTCCTCGCAATTCCTCGCAATTCCTTGGAATTTCTAGGAGAAAGGCGAACGAGGGAAGGAAAGTTGCGCGCGGTTGACACTTGATGGAGCCGAGCCCGAGCTTTTCCGTCGCCCACTTTCCCGCCCTCTTCGCCCCCCCCTCCCGTCACACCCCCGTCACACCACCTCACACCCCCTTTGATTCGTACGAGATTCTCTTGTTTCTCCGACGAAATTAGGCTTTCTAGACGAGCTTCAAAGCCTCCTTCTTCTTACATCGTTAACATGCCCCCGTGTGTCTCGAGTCGCGGTGACACACTTGAGGTTCATGTTCATGACTCGGTGCAGTTTCCGATGGAAACTTGGCTCAAGTCGTATTTCAAATCCCGTTTGTTGGCTATTTCATACAAAATATTTGCCTCAATTGTTGTTGCTTTCGTTGCTCTTGTTGGATTGTTATTTATTTTTTAGCGTTCAGCGAGGTAGTGCAAAAAGCAACAGTTCAAATTATTGAAATTTTATTCAGCTATGGAATAAAATGAATTGATTGTAGCGATCGTTGAATTGGCATTTTAGAATTGAACTATCCATTTGTTTTTTCTGACATAATTATGAAAGTACGATTGGTTAAGGATAATAAAAACAATAAATTTTTAAATTGGAATAAGCATTTTTTACGAAAAATATTTATGGAAAAATGATACAATTTTTATGCAATAAATTTCAAAGTCTATCCTGCTGTAATATATTTTTTGCTAATTATTGCATAAAGACAATGTCGTCAATTGAGAAGCACTGGCAAAGATTACTTGATAATTCTATTTAACTTTAAAAGCAAAAATTTATCTTTAAAATACATAAAAACATATAAAACATTAATGTACAAGTATCTTCCTAGATAAAACAACAGTCGTCGTATATATTCAATTTATTTCCAAAGAAAATCTAACGAATATAATTTTCACTGCTAACTGTTTTTCGAGTTTACAAATTAAATTTTTTAATTATTTATAAGCTTGTTAAATATGCGCCTTCACGTCGTTTTTTTTTTTTTGTTTTTTTTTTTTATTTTTTAATTTATGTTAAAACGACTGTATAGTATCTATGTATATACAGTATAGTATGCACTAGTATCGCGATAGTAACTTTTCAACCGAGACAGTTCGGACAAGCAAAGGCAAGTTGGCCCTGACTGAACTCGCCGTTCCCCGCGGATTTTCCTTTCACTCGCTTGCTAATAGCGCGAATCACTGCATCTCCATCTTCGCGTGGAGCAAAACGAAAAGCGAAATGCGACTAACCGAGAACCGGGATTCCGCCGAAGAAACACATCTCCGTCGGCCCAAAGATTTAAGATGGGGGGCTAAACAATATTCCGCTGGTGTTGGTGAAGCTTTGAGCAAACCGGCTCATCGCACTCAAAGTGAGTACTCAAATTTATAGCTGTTAAAACTCTGCCCTGTGCAGAAAGAAAAATGACGAGTTTTCGATTATTTATTGCAAAACGAGCCTAAAACATAGCCTCTAAACCCAGTGAAAAACGAATAATTTATGTTCCCGTCTACCAACAGCACTATAAGCAAAAGGGAATTTACTTTTGAGTCTTTGCAATACACTCAAAGGATTCCCAGTAGATTCGAGTAATTGCGCAATCGACAACGACGACGACGACGACGACGACGACGACAACAACAATAATAACAATACACAACATCTGAAAAATATTCTTTTTCGTTGGACCAGGGTACTTTATTATTGCTACTGTTATTATGCCCATTCTGCACCATATTAAAGAAAATAAAAAGGTAAAATGTATTAAAATAAATATTATTATATTCAACTATAAAATGTAAGAACAAAGTTGAGAAAACCATACATGTTTTGATTGTTGTAAAAGTTTGTCAATGAATAAATTATAAATGAATTCTCTTTTTAAAAAATGACAATCTAGAGAAAATTTTATTTCTCGATAAGCCATGATAAAATTCGAAAATAAATTGATCCAAACGTTTAAACTTTTTTTACACAGTGAACCAAATCAGGATCAGATGTCCACTCTTACTCCTAGTTTGTACAATTTTCCTTTAGTCAGTCAGTTATTCTGTTTAATCTTTAATCTCGGAGAAGTGATGTGCGAGTGCCAATAATCCAAGTTGAGCACACTGACCAAGATTCTTTTTCACGTAAAAACTTTTGCGGCAAAAACAACCAAGTCTCTAATGAACCCAATGAATGGTTTCGAGGTACTTTTCTGACTTGTTCCACGTACTCGGAGACAAAGGTGAACGCCCGAAAAGCAGAAAAGCTTCCTTTGATTTTCCACCATCTGGTCTGAGTGGTAATGAGGCTCTGCGCGTCGGTAAGAAAACAGGGAATTGAACGAGGGAAAGCGGAAAAAGGTATCCACCAAGCGTAAAACATGCACAACCGGATAAAGTGCCGTATTTATCGCGCAAATTGAAAATTACCTCGTCCCTCGGTTGTTTTGTTCGAAAGCCGCCTTAGACTCGAGTTCCATAATCAAAGCTCGTATACGCGTTTTATCGTTTCATTCCGTCAACCTGTGTATGATAATGTAATGCACACCTAACACACATTATCCGCGATACCCATACGAGTGTCTGCGCGCGTGTGTTTGTGTATACGTGTTTTTGCGTTTAGGTCTAGTATTATGCCTTAAGCTTATTTTGTTTCCTTCGCGAAAAAGTTATATGCACGTTATTGCGTATGGCATCGTCGCTGCCACGTCTATAACATTTTATTCTTTATAAAACTGATTTATCTTATCTATATTTAAATGTTTTTATTCATTAATATTCTGCAATTTACGACACGAAGAATAATGTTTTGGTTGACCTCTTTTTATGGATAACAAAACTATTGTTCGAATAGCCTGAATAAAATTATTTAATAAGTACATTGGAAATTCATGATAATATATTACAAATGCAGAATCAATTCATTAAATAAACTTTAAGTGATTGTAATACGTTGTACAGTTAAACATTTTATTGTATTCCTTACGTTTTTATATATATATTAAATTTAAATAATTTCGAATTAATATTGGAAAATTTTATTTGATAATGATATATTTTAATGATGGTGCATATTACATATGAAGATTGTAATTTATTTATTTATTGTGAATCTACATATTTTTGTTTAATTTTAAATTTATTGTACAAATATTTGTAAATAATTCAAGGTAAAGTCATTTAATCCGTACTTATCAAATTTATACTTAATATAGAAGGAAAGACTAAGATTTTCTTCATCATGTACATAGTAAATGAAGATACTAAAACATGTAGTCAAGAATTGTTTTATCGATCGTTCAATTTCGCTCTGATGATTTTGACAACGAATCTCGATTTTATGCATGAAACTATAGACACTGCAATATAATTGATGTACTTGATGTAATTTGATTGCTGCAAACGTTAATTAACAGAAATGAATTTAATGACGAAATGTATTTTTGGATAATTAATTACATTTCTGATGAGAGTGCCCCTACCTCTGAGTACCTCATAGTAATTATTATTTATTAAGAGAATTATTATGCCTCCACACATACTTTACCAAAAGAACATACTTACTATTGTAAAATTTATTGTATTCCAATTATTTGTTTTTAAAAAAAATTAAAAAAAAAAACATTAAAATACATTAAATAAAACTGTATATCAAATATAATTAATAAAAGAAAAACACTTTTTTTTTTCTTTGATTTACTGAAAAGAATTAATTGTAGTTTCACATTATATGATAAATTAAAATATAATATTAAAAATTAATGTACAGCTAAAAATAAAATAATCTACAAGAAAAGTATTCTTATAAACTAGTATAATAATTAATACTTTTAAAGTACTTGTTGAAATATAGTTTTTAAAAGTTTTGAAATGATCATCATAAAATTTAAAATATACTAGGAATCCGACATGTTAGTATAAAATATTGACATGAGGTACAAGCATGAATATTTGTATACTCGTCGATATAATAATAAAAAAAACTTTTTACTAAAAATTATATAAATATCTTTTATTATTAAATAATTATTTTTTAGTTAATTATTATGCTATATAAATATAAATCGTTCTAGTGCTTTCATAAAAAATAATTTTATTACTATCATAAAAAATTCAAAGAAATTAATAAAACTTTGAATTGCTTTAAAACATAAAATTAATGCTATCAATTTATTCATCTACTCCGAGTATAATTAATGATTCTTTCAGGAGTTTTTGAAGTTGTATTGATTTTTTTCTAGTGTTCATAATTAAAATTGTTAAAAAAAATTTTAGGCCAAAATATATCCTATATAATTTACTATGGAGAAAGACATGCGTAATTTTACATGACTATTAAATGTTAATTTACTGTTTGGCCAGAGTATCAGAAAAAATAACTTGGTTAATTTGATTAATGAATGCGGAAAAACTGACGCGAGAAATTTTTTCTATTTTCCGGTCAGAAAACAAGAGCATCGCCTTCGTTTTTCATTTTGATCTTGTGTACCTATGCAACCATCCGCAAGTACAAAATAAAAATAGGCGAGTAGCAAATATTCCGGAGAATGCAATGTATTTACGTATTGATTTCCCAAGGATTGCAAAGTGATTTCATTAAGGCTTAACATAGTTCAAACAAGTGGGATCGATATTATTCAATTAAATAACGAAAATTCAATGATTAAAATGAAAAGGAAAGTATCTTAATAGATAAAATGATTTAGGAGTTCAAATACCAAATACTAGATACTCTAACAGGTTTTCAATATAATTGTTTATAATACAATATTTTTTTATTTGAACTCATTTTTTGTAACCAATAACACATATTTTAATAATTTAAATTAATTTAATATTCACAATATTGTCTTCCGTTACTGCATTTATTATTTTAAAATTGAATGATCATAAACTTGGGCTTAATAGATTTTAATTGCATATAAAATTTTATGTGCTAAAATTTAATTTTTTTTTTGCAATAGTAATGTAACGTTTATAATTTAACCAAAACATATACTTTACTGCTTAAAACTTTCAAAGTTACAAGCGAATACTGTAAGTACCAAATAAAAAATATTAGAAGCTATCAAATGTCTGGAAGTGAATAATCCTATCTACTTTCAAAACATCGCGACTATCGTTTATCCTATTGAGGTAAAAACGAAGTCTTAAGTTACTACATTGCTGCTTACATAAACTAACTGCACATAAAACATTTATGCAAATTTATTTCGAAGAAACTTGGGAAAGATATTTTTAGATAAATATTAAAATCTAAGTGAAAAATGTTAATATTTTAAAATACTTTACTGATTTTAGTGGCAAAGAAAAAAATGATAAACGAATAATTAAAAGAATTCTTAAATACGTATTAATAATAAATTATTTAATAAAACATTTTATAGTTGTGGGTCAATTATACAGAAAATGCCGTTTCAAATTTTCGCATCATCTACTTTTCAATTATAATTAAATGAGGTTGTAGTATCATTAATTATCTATATTATTTATCTTTCTCTTTTTATTCATTTTTTATGTAATTTAATAGAAAATTGAAGTAAAAATCGTAGTCACATATATATTAAAAATAGATTATTGATACATAAAATTATTTATTCATCAAATTGTATTTTAGATGAAATACTATTTTCAAAATATAAAAAAACGGTCATGTTTTCGATGAATCATTTCATGTAACACATAATAACACCAATATCTTGAAGTCCGATTAAAGACGCAAATTTAATAAGTCGATGGTCCACTTGGATTTAATTAAGCCAAGATAACGAACTTTACTGTGTTTCTAAAATGGCGGAATTTAACTATTCACACGTTCATCATTATAAATAATAAATTTTCATTATCAAAAAGTATAAAGCATAAAAGCATCAAGTCTTCTAAAACAGTTTTAAGAAAAATTGAATCCATAAGAAGAAAGACTAATTTCAATTAAAAATTTAATCTCTTAAAATATATTCGAATAGGCTTAATACAATAATTTTTTCCAGATGTAGAAAAAAAAAGTTTAAAAAATGATTTAAATTGTAGCATTACTTAAAAAATTTAAGCTGAATATATTGGTTGAATACTTTTATAATAAATATTTAAAATATTTAGTTCAGAAATTGCAAAGTAATGAACATGCATATTTTGGATTTTGAGTGTTAGCAAGAGTATTTAAAGCGAAAAATACTTTCTTAAAATGCAGATAACATATACCATAATTTCATTACCTGTGATTACGCGGCATGAATATATTCATTGCGTATCTATAATAATAATGTATCGAGTATGAATACATAACGATTCCCGCGTTAATATATCGAAGAAGCGAAGACAGTGCGGGGACACTTTAATAAATAGCGGAATAACCAGCTCGTAAAAATGTAAAGGGCAAACTTTTTCGATTTCGCGAGCGAGAAATCCCGGAGATGTCTTGATCGAATTAAAAAAAAAAAAAAAAAAAAAAAAAAAACAAAAAAAAATCTCACGCGGTCCAGCCAGTCGGGGATTCTGCGGTGACAAAAAAATAATTATCCTCGGGTGGCGCCGCGCAGCATCTTAATGGGTCAAGCCTTAGAGAGACAAGTGATTAGAAAGCCGTAGAACAAAACCTCCGTGTTATGAGGGTCCGGTTTGACCCCAGGAGAGCACTAAGAAAACCCGGGGGCATTGATAGGAATCCAGGTCAACTTTACTTTCGTTCCGGTGATATTGGCATTGCGTACGTACGTACGTACGTACGTACGTACCCCCCCCCCTTCCTCTTTTAGTTGATGTTCCGAGATGACTCAATCGGGGCAGTGCGCGATTGTATTTTTTATCGCACGCTGGATCCTGGATGATCGATGATCGATGATCGACAAGACTCGGATTTCAAAAACTTCTGTCACTCCAGCCGAGCGTAGATATTTCCTCATTAGCGTTAATTGGTTTCTGAGTACTTCTAATGTGGGCTCTAACCTCCGATGTCCAACTTTACATTCATCGCCGCTTACAGACTCGAATTAAAGAAACTTTTTACTTCTCATCGAATTCCATTCCGATTGAAATTACTTTTTCCCTGCGATAAAACATTTGCAAATTTCGACTAAGCTTTCAGTTGTAAACAAGAATTAATGCGAATGCAAATAACTAATATTTATCAAAGCATTAGCTTTGTTTTGTTCTCGGGGCAGATTATTTGTTGTGGCAATTAATAATTTGCATTAAAGTGACATTTTCAATAAAAGAGACTTCATTAAATGGAAGTTACAATAAAACTTTGACAATAGCAATTTATAATTGGCAGTGGCTGCATGCGTGAATGCATTCTTTTTCGATTATTCAGCGCCTAAGAAACGCAGCCTTGGAAAAATTAAGGTCAACAATTGCCTGGGGAATGGATGCCTTTATCATTATTAAGAGTAATTTGGCACTGATATAATAAAAAAGGTACTCCTCCATTATAAGAATTCATAAAAATTTAATTTATTAATTGAGGTAAATAGCATTTGCTGCATAATACCCATGTATAATACAAAATTGGATTGGCCACTCAGAGAATATATTATTTTCTTGAATAAAATATATTTGAAAACTACGGTGTAGTTGATGTAGTTGATCGTGCAATTATGGCAACTAAACCGCCGTTTAAATAATGTACATGAACATATGAACATCAAAAATTTTAACATGACAAAATCTGATTTCAGAGTCGAGACAAATTATATTATTTATATTATTCTCTTTATATTATTTTTCTTATTTTACAGTAAAAAAAATGATTTTTTATTCAGAAAATTTTTTTCTTTACAGTTTACGAACAGAAGAAGGAGTGTGGTGAATAAGACGAAAAAAATGAAATACATGATTTTTCAGGTATTTAAAATATGAATCATTATTTAATTAAAGTCAGGTGCAAAAAGATTGCTTTTGAGCGAAGAAAGGAAAAGACTTATTATAATTAAACAATTGCTTCCGAAGTGAATTCGAAGACAGTTTTGAGTACAACTATCACGCCTAAATGTAAGTAAAAATAATTTAAAAAATTTATTTTAAACACATATTTTAAAAACAGTAAAATGTTATTTATTTACTTTTTTAGAATATTAAGCAATTGTATTTGACACATAATTTTTTTTATCAAAAAATTTACATAATTAATGTAATTAAAATATGAAATATTCATAAATGCTTGGTGTATTAAATCGAATAATAATTAATTTTTAATTTTATGTATTAATTATTACAACATCAACAATCATTTAAATATCAACGATAATGTCATACATTTACAAGAAAAAAAATCTTTTATTCAATTTTTACACTTATTTGAGTAGCTTATTCTTAGATTATATATTAAATATTACAAAACATATAGATATTATTAATTAGTAAAATTAATTTTAACAAACAGTTATATATTATAATATTATTAGTAAATTTTAATAAATGAACACATTTTAAATTTTATTTCATATTTTTTAAATAATAATACCTTTTACGATATCAAGAAAATCAATATATTTTCATTAAATTTCAATTTTTATTTTATTTTGCAAAATAACAGAACATTTATCATTCATTTTTAACTTTTATAAATTACAAGTGAGAATTGGAAAAACAATTTTAACAATTACCGTAATAAAAATACAACGAATAATAGTCACAATAAAATAAAATAATAAGTGTCATAATAATTGTAAAAAAAATTATAAATCAATTTAAAAATAAATATATATATATATGTGTGTGTGTGTGTGTAGTGCACTATTGGATGCAGTACTAGAATCAACATTAGAATTTGAAAATGAAATATACCATCATCGAATATACAACTTACAGTTTAAATTCTAATTATAATAAATAAAGAAAAAACTTCAAGTTCCATGTTTTAAGAAGAACATATTATTCAAGATGCTATTGACCAACGCTTTAAGGATTTTTTTTTCTCTGCAACATGCCTTAATGTATACCTTGTTATAAAAGTCCTCCTTAACACATACATATTTTATGATAATACTTTATGATAATTCCAAATGAGCCTAATTCATCAAAGCTTTATTTTTAGGAAAGCTTGTGTGTGTGTGTGTGTACATATATTAGACCAACGCACGACTATATAAGCGCTTCACTGCGCTTTACTGTTATGACCTCCGAAGGCGCCAAACTCAGCTTCGTTCGACCATTCATAAATTGGGGGAAAACGAAAGAAGCAAGAGATAATGTCAAGAAGAAAGTAAATGATATGGAAACCAGTGACGAACAAGATAATGATCAACATTTTTTACAATCAAACAAACCTCTATAATGAAGAACGAATTCCAATTATATACGAAATATACTGTTGATCTCTTATACAAAATAACTCTAATAATTCGACGAAAATAATTATTAGTATATACATGTATAGTGAATAAAAATAATAAAAAATAGCCACTTTATAATCTACAAAACATTTAAATAAAATTTAAATTATTCTAAATTGACATAAAAACAAGTTAACATATTAATATAGAAAAAGTATGTAAAATATGTATGTCGTTTTGATCAATTAAAAATAATAATTGACATAAAACTTAATTCTGAGAATTATTTATCAAAAAAAAAAAATCGAATGATGCTTAAATATTTTTTTTTTTAATTTTCTATTCTGAATATAATCACTTTAATAAAACATAATTGCTTATCATGAAGTGTATATATGTATATATTTATTTAACTATTAAAGTATTAAAAAAATAATTTTATTTTCGATAGGTTTTTCAAAATCATAACATACTTTTTATAATAATTTTCAACTATCTAACATTAATAGTACTTAATGTATAAAAATAAACTATTATTATGTAAATAATATATAACCGAGAATATTGATTTTCGTAAAATTCGTATAATAACATATTAAGGATATTACAGACATTCAATAAAAATTTAATTATCTTTCCCTTTAAGCTGTACGTAAAGTATAAAAAACATTATTCCAATACGAAGATATATAAATATTTAACACAAATAAACAAATGCCAATATCCCATTGAATAATATGTTGAGACTTCCTCTAGGTTTTTTATTCTCTTATTCGTTATTGATATTTTAAGTTTCTTTGTATAAATTATATAAATTATTCTTCTCACAGCGGGTTACTTTCATTTTAACTTTTCTTTATTATATCTACACACACCTTCTTGTATTTTAATTGAATACTTAGAATTACCTTTCATTTCGCGTTACTTTTATGTTACTTTTATCCCTAACCATTCTTTACTTTTTTATGAATTTACCAGTTTCTCCTAATATTTGTGGTGTATAGCACTATGCATATTATTTTTATTTATAAAATTAGGTTAATAATTTTAGTTTCCATAATGTTTTTTTCGCCATTACTTTAATTCAGATTTACAAATCTTATTTGTATATAAAATAAAAACATTTGTACTTGTATGACTTTTAAAGGAATTAAATATATTTCACAATTTTTACATGCATGATAAACTAATTTGGAGACCGTAATTCTCAAACTTATTTTAAATTTAATAAAGACATGAAAAACAACTTTCACGTACCATCTTAAAATTAAAATTCAATGTTTTTTCTTCAGTAGAAACTAAAATATTGCAGTTTGCCCATTTTCATAATTTATGGATTTTTTAAACTTGAATGAAAAAAGACGAAGTGTTAAAGGTAAAATAAGCTCCAATAATTACTCTTTGTCAACTCATATTTTTCTAAATCTTTGTTCAAATATTATTATTGTTGTTCTTGTCGTCGTCGTCGTCGTCGTTGTTGTTGTTATTATTATTATTATTATTATTGTTATTGTTATTATATTGAAAAATTAAATAAAATAACAATTTTATAAATAATTTTCTTAACAATTCAAAATTTTTATCAATGTGAAGTACAATATTCCATCGTTGCAGTACAGTCTCAAAAAATTTATTTCATCACACTATCAGTTAAATTAAAAATTTTGTTAATATATTTTTTCAATATATGTATTGTAATAAAAAAATATTTTATTGAATATCTTGAAATAAGTAATAAGGATAAAAATATACAAAGTTTTTACAAATTTCTACAATTCGAAGTAGTAAGGAAGATTGAGAATTATTTCCTTTTTATTTTTTATACAAATATAGTACACTCAATGTAGTAAAAAAACAAGCAATTGATTTACTATTTCAATTAAAAAACGCAGAAAATTCTTAAAATGAAAATGAATTTTTTATGTTATGATAAATTTATTGCAGATGTATAGTCACTTATAGAATAAGCAAAAAACTTTTACTATCAGTATTTATAATGAAAAGTAATTAAAAGTACATTATTATTTACAAATATACTCAACGCAACTGAATTCCCCGTCTTGATTAAATTTAAGGATAATTATTTTATTTGGTAAATAAAGTTTTTAAATTGTCGATATGTGATACACGGGGATTGAGAAAGGAACTCAGCTTATTGTGATGAAAAATTATATATTCAGAATAACAGCAATTGTGTATACTAATCTTGAATAATACTCAAGAGCTGATTGAACAACAACTTAATTTATAGTTCACAAGAAGAAAATTTATCGTTGTATACATTATGGGAAATTTTTCTTTAAACTAATATGATTGAAATCCTTTCTAATTTTAAAGAAAATTGTGTGTAGTGGTTCGTACATGACACTAGTTTATATTGCACGAAGAAAAATGAAGTTAAACAGAATTTTTTTCAATTAACACTCTTTACTTTCTCGATTTAATATGAGAATGTAGGAATTGAAATTCAAATTGAAATACCCGATATATTCCACTGGTTTAACGTGAAATTTAATGTGATTATTATTAATACAATACTGATTAAATTTCTAGTTTATAAAATTGTCTCAAATTCATATCGAGTATTTAAATAATGTACTAATCAATAATTTATACCAATAAAGTTCCTATGAAATTTAATAAGTTTGGCATTTTAAAAAAGCATCACGTTGACCTAGACCACTGATTTTCTTTGAATAATTTCCAATCAATTATTATTAATCGATTATTGTTATTATTTGACGATAATAATTTAGTGGGTAGAATTTATGAAAATCGGGATAATAAGGCAAAATCTAAAGGAAAGAAATGCTAATGAGATACTTATGTAGGTTATTCTCGTAAAATACGTTTGAGAGGCCCCGGAAGTGCGTAGAGGTCCCAAGATGAGAGTCACGAGTTCCGTTAAACGCCATTTCCATGCAGGACCAACGTCGTTTCAAGCATTTCCGATCGGAAGACTCACGGGCAGTTTGTCACGTGCACAAGACATACGTTATCTCACCGTCAGCCAACCTTTATTTATATGCCAAGCCAAATCCCTAGTACAACAGCCAATCCAAAATATTAAATTTTTATTTGTAAATGGCAATTATCGTCGCTGCTCGAAATCGCTTCCATTTATCATCACTTGTTTTAACCTCTGCAGTTTTAATTTTAATTTTCGTGACTAAGACGTCGTGCTTTATCACTTTGAAATCATTTGGCAAATGAATGCCAAATCTTATTATTAACTTGCGAGTAACTTTGAGTTATTATTTCTGTTTTCCCATATAATCAGTCACTTTAGTTGCGAAAATTATGATTACGTTGTAAAAAATTGCAGTAGCTATTTATTCTCGGTAAAACGGTGGTTAAAGAGCCACGATTTACTTTTGAGTATTAAGCGATCAACTGAATCGATTCTCGATTTAAGAAAAATATAGTTTTATAATATCCAACTTATATTACAATGTTTACCGTTGGATGTTTAACAAAAAAAACCTTTTCATCTTTATCAATTTTTTCGTTAAGATTTTCTTGATGAATTTTAAGCCATTTGAGAAACGACTAAAATAAGCAGTTAAGAAGAGCTTAAGAGAGTACTTGATGATCTTATTTGATTAAAGAGCATCGTAACATAAAAAATCGCGTATTCTTATTCATAAAGACATTGAGGGACTCATTTATTTAATAACAATTACGAAAGATTGATGCTGGCCCATTTTATTACGCGAGACAGTCATTAGTGCCTGAAAAATTATGAGCGCAAGTTAATCAATAAAATTACACCGACTTGAAATACGTGCGAGTCCATTGCGAAGCCTCAATTTAAATTGAAAAATGTAGTCGCGGGCCGAGGCGCAGCGAGAAAGTGAAAGAAAGGATGCGGAGTTGAGTCGTGGGGAATGGAAACGAGAAACGAGGAACACCAAGTCAGTAGTTCGCCTCCTCGTGAATAATCGCCGTCGCCCGCCCGGGAAGACGGATGTTTGTGGTTGACCATTTGTCGAACGACGCTGACGACGCTGACGATGACGCCGTTGCCGCCACCGACGCCGACGACGACGACAACGACGACGATGACGACGACGACGACGACGACGACGACGACGACGACGTCGATGTTCAAGGTTCCCCGGACTCGTACCGTACATGCTTTGATATAAGGGAAATGTCACCCATTTGTCTCATTAATTTTCAAAAGAAAATTAAGAGCAATAAATGTCTATGGCAAATGTTTATTCCTATTAAAAATAGCTTGCATCGTGGCTTGTGAAAATACGAAGCACACATGTTATCTTTAATACCGAGTGATCAAATTTCGTGAACACGAAGTATCATGTCGTCAAAATTTTCGTGATAATTCAAATGCTCGTATGAATAATAGTCGGTTATTGGTAGGAGTTGCTATATTTGTATCCGCAATTTATAACGAGCATATTTTTTTAACAATTAAAATTACCACTTGAAATAATTGGCAACTTCATTTTTAGTATTATTCGAAGGATAATGTCCATAAGAGTAAACAGTTTTAAACAAAGTTAATTGATTATGTTTTAGGAAATCAAGACAACATTATTATCCATTGTTCCCTTGTAATAGAGCTATAAATTTTCTAAACCAAAAGACAAATACCGCTTTATAATTATTTATAATATAATTAAAAGTTATTATGCAGGTATAATCGTGTAACTTTAAACCTACATGAAATGTTAAAAAGATTCATTATCTTTAAAAACACTTCCCAAATTATTATTTATGATCAATTTATACAATTTATTAAACAAACTGCGAATTTTTATACACTAGTAAATAAATTTTCCTATTGCTCTTAAAGTATTGATAATCATTTTATATATTCAATAATAATTTAATTGATTATTTCAGAGAAAAAAGGATGTTGGAGTAAATTTTCAAGTACTATGGACCTTATTTTATCAGTCGAGGGTAATTATAAATATGTAATAATCTCTTGAATACACACCTTAACTACAGTTCAGAGGAATAAATAAGTTGAACGCCAATTTAAAGTTCGTTTTTCTAATCAAGAAAAATTTATTGACCAATAAAAAATAAACTTTGTAACTAATAACAAGCCGAAAGGTGCTAAACTGCTCTCAAACCCAAATACACTTTTGCACAATTCCTCTAAAATTAAAGTCGTCGAAGGGTCGGTCGGTGTCTTAAAATTTCTCTAATCGATATACATTTTCAATAAAGATTCGCTCTCCGGTGTCGTTGATGAATATTCGTCCATTGAAAATCGTCGAATGCAAATTAGTCTGCTCCGGTCAAAATAAAATGTTGGTCTCGCGTACTGCCGGGGACCAAAATTTTCCCCCAATTCCACCGTAGGCCCATAAACAAAACTTGAGCAATTAATGGTTGGAAGACCCTCGTCGAGCAATTCAAATGCAAATTTTCCCAAGTTTTACGGAAAGCCCGAAAATCCGGATATTGCGTAGGGAGCCGCAAGAGAAAGAAAGGTACGGCGGAGCGGAAAAATCAGAGGAGGGGAGGGAAGGGCGTAAGAAAGCCGAGGAAAGATCCGGAGGAGTTAATGTGAAATTCTTCCAGATTAATGACGTGAAAATCTCGGATTGACAGGGCCAATGTCTGATGTCGATGATTGGGTTCTGATATACCCCACGACTATCTTAAAGAACTACCGGTTGGTGGACTAAACTGACAAACAGCTAATCATTTTTCATCCCCAATAATAAAACGAGTTTGAAAAGGTGCATTCGAAAAGTCTTTAAAATGAAAGTTTAAAGGCTTTCAGAAAATGAAATTTAACTAACAACAACATTATTATTCCCAAATAAAACTGATATTAAATTCATTTTTAATTTAAACTATAATATTCTTTTTAGAACATTTTTCACTTCTTGCTTGCCACAACAATTTATCGTACATTAATAAAAATAGCATATACATATTTACTTTTCATTGTTTAATATTATAAAAAATATGAATAGAAATTTAAAGTTAACAAAATTTAAAAATAAATCTATATATATTTAAAAGGCTTTCACCTTTCGAGAATCTTCGAATGGTTTTTGTGCGAAGACGTCGATTGTTACTATTTCGGGTGAACAACCCATTGGAAACAAATGAACTTTAACTTAACAACAAAAACAAAATCAGATAATAGCTTTTTCTAAAGAGAATTTGATGGAAACTAAGAGATGAGGTTATAAAAGAAGAAGTTTTAAAATTTGTTGAATCGGTCGTACGAAAGTTTGTTTTACCGAGTTCTCTGAGAATAAAATTTTCCAACAAATCACTTGTGAAATATTAGATTTTATTATTCAATTAACAACAACAATTGTATACAAAATGCTATAAATTCATTTCATTCATTTATTTATTATTATGACTCTATTTCCTTATATACTGTTTTTAAAAAATTTTTTTTGAACATTTTTTTTTTTAAATCATTTGTTTGAAATTTGAAAAAGAACCTCACTATATTTTTAAAAAAAAATTCTAATTTTACTTTTTATTATATCTAATTCTTCAGGTATTATATTGTATTATATTACGTTATAATATATTTATTCTTTTTTATATCAACTTTTTTAATTTTCCATTTTTTAGTTATCGATACATTTTACTTTCAATTAACTTTTTGAGTCTACTATATTTTTCAATATTCTCTTTCATTATATTAAATTTATTTTTTTATTACTTATATGTTTTAAAAATAGTTATTTTATTACTTTCTTCTTTTTTATCTAACAATATTTCAACTGTTACTTTATAATTAATTATTCAATATTATTATTGTTTCATTATTCAATACGTTATTATTATTTGTTTTATTTATTTTTTTCTTTTTTTTAATTTTTATTTGTGTTATTTTATAGTAAATATTTCTTAAATATTTCCGATAAAAACTTCCTTGTTACAACGAAAATTTCAATAGATTCTCTTCGATAATTTCTCTTAGAAAAGTTTTCATTTATCTGATTACAAGCTTTTACTAAACCTAGAATTTTTTGATAAAATACTAGTATTAAATATCATAAAACGAATTTTATTTAATACTTCTTTAGCATTTTAATTTTCATTTTTATTTCAATGAATGATTTATTAATTCCTTTCACTTTACATTCCATTTACTCTTCTCATCAGTCTGTCTTTTTATATATTTATCTTTTAATTTATCTCTACTTTTTGTTTATATTTACAGAAGTGTAAAGTTTTCAATTAGGAAACTACGACCACTTTTGAGTATTTTTACAACTGAACAATGTATTGAATGAAATGTTAAATTCAAATAATCACCCAATAAAACAATTATAATAATTAATTATAGCAGATAATAAAAAGTATATATTGATTTTATAGTTTTAAATACATACTCAATTAGAACAGTTTATAAACTGTATTAAAATATTATTTATCTTGAGTCATTTTTTCCAATTTAATTTTTATTTGCGATTAATATATAGATTTATTTTTATTAATATTTTTTTTACTGCATAATTATAAAGTTTTTTCGATAAATTTTGCAATTGTGAAAGTATTGAAAATTCATTGAATTTACTCCATTGGAAACTTTATATTCACATTTTACCAATATTCGGTAATATTATTGAATCTTTTTTCACATTTCAGTTAAATTAATATAAATATTTTTTCAAATTTTTTTTTTTTTTTTTTTTTTTTACACTGATTATTTTTAATTTTATCGTGCAACATTAGAAACTTTAATTTTACTAAATATTCTTTTTATTCTGCTTACACCTTTTTACTCTATGTATACAGACATAAGCTTTTATTTCTTTCTTTAAATTACTTATGGTAAGTTTTTACAACTTTTCCTTATATAACTCTGACCCTGTTATTATCATATTTTATTACATTCCCTCCCCTATGCTTTTGGTATTTAGGCTAACTTCTTACTTTTATCAATTGCTTTTTATTTCTTTCAAAGACTTGTTTTGAATTTCCTTTTTAATTTTTCGTCTACTCGCAATAAGCTATAAACACCATTGATAGTTAATTCTTTATTTATATTTTTTTAGATTAATTCTTTTTTGCATATAATACTTTAATTTTATCTTTAGTGTTCTGTACTTATTATTTTTCTACACTTTAATTCATGAATTTAAAAATCTTTTAAATGTTATATTCCTTAAATTTTCATAAACATTCGATTTATATCCTTATACTTTTTCTTTCTAAAACTCTATACATTTCATACCATACGACATCATTTCTTTTTTAAAATTTTCAACATTTGCATTATAAAGGTAAAGTGTACATGAACTGGGTAAACAATTTTTACTCCTTCAAGCTTTTCTTCTTCTTTTTTTTTTATTTAAAAATTCTTGCTTACTAACTTCATTAATTTTTTATTTTTAATTTTATTATCAACATTTTCTTTATCAATACTCAAGAAATTAATTGTGTTTTTTTTTTGTTTTTTCAAATAAAAGAATTTTATTTCTATAGTACATGGATTTATAATAAAAACGTTAAATAAAAATCAAATATTTATAATAAATATGATTTATGTAATTGTTAAATCTATTTATTATATTTAATGATTCAAGTTACGAATTCACTGGGATTTACTGAATTTCTCTCGACGTTAACAGGACCAAAGATAGAAAAATGATCCTCAGCGGTAAGTACACCGGGAAAGGACGCGAACAAACGAAAGACGAAGAGAGAGCAAATGTATAATGAATAAGAAGAAAAAGAGAGGTGTACATGTATCCCTTGTACGAAAGGGAGAAGACTACGTGGTAAAGGGCGAGGAGAATTGCGCGCGTCGTAATCCTCTCACCGGAAATGCGCACCCCACGCAAGAGGGCGTGGCTCTCCCTCTCTTCCCTCTTTCTTTTGCGCTCTCTTGTTCCGTGTTTCTACTTATTCCGATTTTGACATTTTTCTCTCCTACTGCGAGTTGAATAACACGAATTCACGATTTTAATTATATATCACTGACGTTTATATAAAAATACTTTTAAAATACTTTCCTTTTTAAGAAATTTTCTTTTTGGATTTAAATTTGGTGAGCTAACACCAATTCAATATTCAGTGCACTTTTATTCCAATAAATCTAACTACACATATCATTCACGTTGATGAATAACGAAGCATGTTTACTATTGAATTTATTCGTCTAAGCTCAACGCGTAATATTTATTCAATTATACTAATATTTAATGTGTACTTTATACTTTTTCACTGTTTCACATCCAGTTAACAAAAATTTATTTAGAATTAATTGCCTTTTAATATATTAATTATTTCAAGTGTTTTATTTTGATCTTTAAAATTAGATAATGAATTGGATGATAAATTATTAATAGATAGTATTTAATTAAAGATAGAGACTGAAATAATTTACCTCTCCTCCTATTTTTAATGATTCTAATACACAATTTAAAAGATATGTTATACATAAATCATCAATGGAAAATAGAAAACAGTGATGACTCGGTTTTAAAAACTGCATTGAGCAAATCTAAATTGGATATGAAACTTATCACGTCCTAGTCAATATTTTCATAGCATATGATTTCATTCAATACATTAATTACTCTGTAAACGTTATCTGAATTTGTTTGCATGTAATTATATTTGAGCTGATGATGATATTTACAATCAATTAAAATCTTAGAATATTAAAATCTAAGAACTAGTCTTGCTAATGATAAACTATTTCTATTTCAAAAAATATCCAACAATAAATAATAAAAGTCACTTGAACAAGATTTGTCTACAAGGATGGAGGAGTATGATAAGTGGACCCTACCCTCATCAGTGTGCCAAAAGCAAGATTTGTCCACGCTATCTAAATTATCCATACACCAATGAAATTGACAATCCACTTGTAAATTGATTACAGGTTCTCGCGAAAATTCGCCTCAACAATTTCCTTTTGGACTCGCTACTCCTCCTTGGACCCTCTCGGTCCCTTCGACACTTAACATCCCTGCGAGTCGATCCTCTTGTTGGTGCACTTATCTACCCAAAGGTCAAAGTGCACGAGCGTCGCTCGGCTGCAGTGCTGAATGCGAATTCCACTTATGTCAGGTCGTGCGTGAGGAATCCTGGCTTCAATTGGATTGGACTGGACGTCCATTTTCAACTGATGCATCTTTTGAGAGGAGAGCTATTTTGTTGTCCTTTTGTGTTTTTTCTATTTCGAACGCTATCTTGAGCGAGTTCTCGAGTAATCTTTACCAATTGTCTATACAACATGCTCTTATAGGGAGTAAAATTATAGACTCGGATGATTTCGAATTGGATGATTATATCTCAAGCCTGAGGATCCTTTCAAATTGATTTTCATACAAGTGAACATCTGAAAAAGTCTTGGATTCAACTATATTGTATAAGTATTTTTTTTATTTTTTTTTTTTTTTTTTTTTTTTTTAACCCCGCATCTCATATTAATAATAAATTTTAGAATCTATCGAAATCTAAGAGGAACAATTACAAACAATGGGCTAATGTAAATATTGTTGCTTTGTAAAATATTCGTCGATTACAACGAAGTACATTGTGAAATAAAAAACCTGTCCTACTTTATATATCGTGTATTACGGACTTGATACACGTCACTCTAAAATCGATTTTATCTACGAAAACTACCTATTAGATTATTTTAGTAATTAAAAATACCTTTTTAAATTTTATATTAATTGTTGCACGTCCAACGTGCAATTTATAATAGGGAAAATAGTTTTTTTGATTGCAAGCGATATTGTATACTATAATATTCTTTTTACGCCAGTAATAATATTCTGATCCATAAACATGATTTATTTTTAATTCTTTGATAAGATCAATTTTTGAAACTAACAATATTTTTATTATGAACTCTGAAATGGAAATTTATTAAATTCTATAATTCATTCCCAAAATGATAAATAATTTAAACAGAAACAGTATTTAATTTCTATAATAAGAAAAGACCTATGTTTCAATATTAGCTTTGGTAGTTTTATTTGAATTTTATTTATTATCAATTAAATTAAAAATTTGGTTTTTTTCACAAGGATGAATTTGAAAATAAGCAACACTCATAAGTTTATTATTGTATAAATAATTTTTTAAGAATTATAATAATCGATTAATAAAAGTTAATTTTATTATTTAAATTTATAAGAGAAAAATATTTGAGTAAATTTTATATATTGTATTATATAAAATTATGTCCATAAATTATGCGCAGATATAGATTTTTTGAAATTATTCAATTGGAGGATTATTTAATAAAAAAAAAAGTGAATACGTCAAAATAAAACAAAATACGCGTATATGTACATATTTTATTATGTTATAAAAAAAAGTTTTTATAAAAATTAAATAATAATAAAAGGAGTATTTGCTCGAAAAAATTATTTGAGGGTGTTTGCAATTTCAGATAATCTTGAGAAATCCCAGTGCGCGCTTATCCCAAAGCGCAGCCTCTGATCTTTTTAGATGAAAATTTATTCTAGTCCACCTGCTTGTTTATGTACGACTTAATTCATCATTTTCACTCTCTATCATAAATAACGATTATTCACAATATAAATACTTTCGAAGATGTTCTTGTAACGTAAAGCATAATACAAGATTTATGTTTTTTATACGTAAATGTTAACAACCAATATCTGCCATTATGATAAAAAATATTAAGTTTTTCGTATTTCGTGTAAAATATGTGATGCATATTTATATAAATTTATTTTGATTTAGTAGCCGTTACTTTGTTATAAAATTCAGAGGTTGAAAAATGGATGCCATAAGAAAATTCATATAAATATGTCATTTGCCGCATTTCTTGTACTAATTGATTCTTTAAACTCGAAATTATACCCAATAAAAAAAAAAAAAAAAAAAATTCTTTTAATAAAAGAGTGAAAAATCAGAGTAATTGATTTAATGACACAAAAATATTTTCTATTCGTAAAAATCCGATTTTACGTAAGTACACGTTTCTCATTATTTTTAAATTGCAGTTACTTTTAATTATAAATTATGTTTATCGAGCATTCAATATAATTAAATGATAATTTATTTGGATAAATTAAAAGCTGGCGGTTGTTTAAAGCCTTTCCCATGATTCCCCTCCGAGGACTCATCCTTACCAGCCCAATAACGACAATTTCACATTAAATCATGAATAAAGGCCGAGAAAATCGTCGAAGGGGCAGTTGAAAAAACAATGGGAAAGAATGCACGAGGAGTTTACTTTTGGAATAGCGCGTGGACAAGTTTTTTGAATGCTCGAGCTCCTCATACTTTTAAATTCGCGTACCATCAGAAGTTATGCAACCACGGTAAGTTTTTAGAGCTCGTTAAGTTGGAATCCGAATCCGATCCGGATTCCAATTTCCCGGGGCCGTGTTAATCGATACTCGATGCTCTTGGAAGAAAAATGGGGGGAAAATGGAGCGATGCGCCTTGTAACTCGCGCTTTCGCATCGACTGCACTTTTCCAATTACTTTGCGTGGGCGGATCTAGGGGGAGGGGGTGAAGGGGGTAGGGTATCAAAGCTGTTTTTAAGCCGAGGTATAAGTATGAAGTGCATCACAAAGAATTAATTTCATTTTCAGCAAAGTGTGATGCAATTATTTGCAAGTTGAGCGAGTATTGCTGTGCTTCAACATTCACATCGGTGAAAAAGCAATTTGCGATTGATTAATCTAATTGGTAGATCAAGCCCCGGAAAATCGTCCGAGTTAGTAATTGCTGCATTTAAATTGGCAACACCGAGCAAGAGATTCGCACATGTGTCTTTTAAAATTGACTCTTAATTTAAAGGGAAAATTTTCTTTGATCGGTAAAGACTACACTGTATTACCTATGAATCTCGTAAGTATTTTTGAATAAACATTGAGTGTATGACTTCCGAGGCTTTCGGTAAAGGGCGAAAACCAAACCAACTCTGGCCATAAATCGCTAACCGAGTGATTAAGGGTAGAACTGAAGTGGTGGTAGTGCACAAGTTCTGTCTTCCGAACTTCGGAGTGGAAATCTTGTTGTGCTAAGATTCCAGTTTGGGAATTCTTGTTACTGTGCGACTCGAGAGCTTCCGTTCAATGTGACTGTGTGTATGCGTGTGTGCTTATGCGTGTGGCTTTACTCCGGTTGTTGATAGAATAAATGTGTTCGACTTGCATGCTGACGACACCCTACAACATTTATACAGTCAATTGTTGCTTACACTTTATTAATAATTTACGTACTTCATACGATGAAGGTTGTCGATGTATAACCACATTTCACTTTCTCTAAATATAATTTTATGATTATAGTTTGCTTATAAATTTTATTGATAATTTTGAAAATTAATAAATTTTCATTTGCTGCTACAATTTATTCAAAGTTTTTCAAACTGGCTTATTACATTATGCAGCCGAATATTTAAAAAAAGTGTTAGGATAAATTAATCAAATTAGTATTAAATTTTTTTAAATCTAAAATTATAAATAACGTGTTTATATTGAAAATTGAGCTAAAATAATATTTAATACAAGTTATTTCTTAATGCGAATATGTGAAAAAAGACATTGATTATTTTTAAAATATAACTTATTGAAGTTTACAAGAATTTAGTTTAATGTATTTTAATTAAAGTACATATGCTTTCATATTATTAGAAAATTTTAATTTATTGAGTTCGTAATAAGTTTTTATAATTTTTTTGATTAATGGAAGTTATCTGAGGGTAAAGTCAATCAAATCTGAAATATTTTTTCATTTACTCACTCATCAAAATATTATGCATATCCCCTCCCCCCAATCGTTTTTTTATTAAATTATGTCTCTAAAGTAACTCACATATATTCAATAGTTTACATTTATTTAATTTCGATTATCTTTTTCATATTTGTATTTTGGCCTTTCTTTCTCTAAAACTTTTTATTTTCTCCTATTTTCATATATTTCTACTTCACAACTTTATGAGCGAATGCTTATGTCTACGCATTTGTTTTTTACACTTTTGCGAATGTATTTTTCACGTTTTCACAAAATTGAGGTGTGAGTTCAATTTCAGACCACGGACGCACGTCGCTCCAGCAGATTCGAATTCCCATAAGACGTAAGATAAATAAAATATTGTGCTGGATAAATATATTTTATATCTTTTTTTTAAAAAAAATAAATACGCTGTCCATATTTATTATTAATATTCATAACATTAATTTTATAAAAGTATTTATTGTTTTACCAAAGACAAATTAATAATAGAAAGATGATTGGAATAAAGTGCAAAAAAAAATTAATATGACTTTATTAAAAAAAAATAAAAGAACAAAAAAAAACAATTATTTGCTTAAAGAAAAGCTTTTACGAAAGATAAAAAAATATTTGGGAACTTTTTTTTTCTCTTATTCTTTGGATTTCTGTTAAATTATACAGAGTACGTTACCTGCTCTGCTTCTTATTCATAAATTTGAGAGTGAGAATAGAACCAAACGTACCTGAAACATAAAAAGAATTCCTTAGTAAATACATGTACAGTTCGAATAGTTCGTAACAAACAATAAATTTGATTTAAAAAAAAATAGCGAAAATAATGTTAGTTTATATCTCTTATACCATATTTGAATTTGACATATCGACGAGACAAGTCGTGCTATAATTCTACATTCGAATATACTAAGAGGCCTGAAGAAGACAACGAAAGTTGATCGAAACGTTGCCTTAAAACACCATAAAAAAGTGTTTTCCATATTGCCTACACCCGTAAGGAACTTTAAAATTTCAAGATATTTATATCTCTTAGTTTTAACTATTTGTATTCACAAAGCCAATGTAAGTTAATGTAATAAAAAACTAAACTGGGGGATAGATAACAGTGAGCCTCGGTAAACATCAATGTGCGTGATTTTCATAAAAAGCTGAAAAAACTCGTTTAAGTTTGAAAACTGAAGAGTGAATATTAACCACGGCCCAAAATATCGATTAGAATATATAATTACAGCGTTTGGATAATTTTCAATAACCCGTGAAACGCGTCCGGAGTTGGCAAGAGTTATGTAGCGCGTGCACAGGTGGCGGGTTGCGTGCAACCTCAAAAATTTTCGCACTAAGAAGTTGGCCCCGTGGCTCCCATTCTAAGTCGGGGCTCAAATGAGAAAATAAAGGGTGGAAGGGTGGAAGGGCCGAGGCGAGGCGAGGCGAGGCCGAGCCCTTCTCACCTCGACGACCTTCACTCCTGGAATCGCGATGAAATAACAGCTTTTGCACGCGCGAACATCGCGCGCCACGTAATCGGATAACTTGTTGCTCGTTGCGACGTCTTGCGTCTTGTCGTTAGCCCCGTATCGTTGAGAAACCGATAGGGACCGGTTCGAGCTTGTGCGCAACAGCTGACGCCGGCCAACGGAATCGAGCCGAACCCTCGTGCCCCCGTCGGAAATCAATGCGCCTCCTCCTGTCCTCGAGTATTTTTAATCCAGATACTTGCACTCGCTCGTGCTCGCGGCCAACTGCTTTAATCAAAAGTCTGCGGGCATTTCCCACCGCAATTTATCAATACGTCCCAATGAATTTTTCCACCGGTGTTGTCCCCCCCGCCCCTCCCTCGCTCCAGGTGTAAAAGGAATTGCTCCTTTATTTCGAACATTTTAGGATGGATATTGTAAAATACAATGTTATGCGTGGTGGTCGCAAGTCCCTTGTGTAACTCTAAACAGAAAAGGTCCAGCAATAAAAGAGAAACTTCAAAAGGATCTTTTCTCCCTGGAAGAAGATACGAAAAGGAGATAAGCTATTCTTTTCTGACCCTCGTCGTGTAAGCTTGCATTTCTCGACTATTATCAATAATCGCTAGTTACTTTAATATTAAGTATATTATTTATTTAAATCAAATTTTCCCCTCCAAATGACAAATGACAAATCTTTTTCTCACCACGGACAATTGAATTGTTTTGTGTTTTCTAGGATTAAAGTATATAAAAAAACGCCTTTGCTCAACCACAATAGTATTGAAAAGAGGTGAAATTAACATTGTCTCGATATTTATTCATTTTGTCACGTGTTTCCATGGCGCCATTGTTTCTCCGACGAGCTTATGTTAGCAACAATACTCTCATTTTAACAGGTTGACCAAATGTGGGAGCACAAGAGCAGGACGAGCTCGAGCAAAAGATATTAACGAAGCTGAACTGACGCACGTACAAGGTTTCCTCGCTAATCCGACTGGGTTACAAAACATTGGCCCGCACTGGTTCACTGTCAAGGACTAACTTGTTTTGACTTTTACTGTTTTAACAATGAGCTCGGCCGAGTTGTTCGCATTATCCTGACGCACGTATCATTCACAGTTGCAAACTCAAATGTTGACGTGCATATTCCACTCGTGAGATATAGAGGAAAACTGTCCAGCGTTAAAATATTTTCCTCGTTTTCTTTTTTTTTTTTTTTTTTTTTTTTTTTTTTTTTTTTTGTTTTTTGTTTTTTGGCTATTTCGTGCATTTCATAAAAATATATGAAATGTCTATTCTATCTTTCTCGGTAAATAGCATCTACCTTTCACTATCTACTACGAACGAAGATCAAACACTTGATTTTTTTTCAAATTTGTAACGACAGAATTTACCAAGTGCAAAAGGTTTAATGATTTTTCCACTTTTTACCAATTCAACATACCAATATTTTTACAAAATTTAATACAAAAAAATAAAGATGAAAGATTTCCAATAATCTTGAAAGTTAAACTAAATGGTTAAACTAGATTTTATTGATACTGTGAAGTCATGTTATTACCGATTGCGGTAAAAACAAAAATATACAGCATTAATAAAATAACAAACCATTTAAAAACCAATTATCAAAAAAATATTTAAACATATAAACTAATTTTTTCATTAAAAAACAATATACTATCAATGATTTTTTTATTTGTGAATTCACATGGGAAAATTAAGATTCATCTGTTATCTAAAAGGATTCCATAGATCCTCTCTACAAATAAGGGACGAACGGTCTGAGCCTCTTAAGGGTCACAATGTAAATGAGAAAAAATATCAAAATTAAGAGAAGGATATTTACTTTTTGCATAGATTTTTGATAGCTAATTAGAATATACTTTAAAATTAGCCAAATATTTTTTATAAGATAAAAAAACATTATAGATTAGATTTTTTTAATGTTAAAAATAATAGAAACGAAGAAAATAAATGTAAATACTTTTATTTTACATGAAAAGGCATCGAATAAAATTTGCATTTAGAAAAATTATTTATTCTGTTTATTGGAAATTTTAAATGTTAAACAAAAGCTTATTGTTGTTTAAAATGGCACATAAATATAAAGAGAACCTATATTTACGCGTGACATTTTGTTGCATGGACATTATGATTTTTACAGATTTTACACGTAATGTTTACTAAAAAAATATCTGTCAATAGCTTGATATATTTGACTTAATAATTATTATTTATATTGAATAGTTGAAAGCTATTATTTTTGCAGCTTTATTATCAATATTTATTTAGGTATATCGTAAATTTTACAACTATACTCAACGAGATTTAATGTTTCTTCTGTTTATTATATTTTTAATGTAAATTTTATATTTTTCATTTTTCATTTCACCATTTGATTTACTTATATTTCGCATTCTTGTATACGCATGTGTATAGAAGCGAAAAATATTTATAAAGATTCTAGTTGGTTTTTTACAATTTTAATAGTAATTTATGCGATTACGAAAATAATAGATAATAGCGACACAAGAAATAATACATAAAGATAAAAATGAATTTAAATTTTTTATAAAATCATTCAAAATATAAATTTTCTGTTTACTGCAATGTGAAATGAGTTTAATAATCGAGTACTTTGTTTTAAAAGTAAATAATTTTAAGCTTTAAAATATTCAGTAAATGAATGTAAATATTTGGAATAATAAATTATGTAATGATATACTTTAAAGACGAGCAATAAATATATATTTTATTTTAAATATGATTGTACCTTTCGAGTATTTCATTAAATATTTAGAGAATAATTTTACCAAGATTTCTTCTTCTTTTTTATGCAAATTCAAATTGTGCAATTATCCTAAAATGTGACGATTGCGTTCAAAATAAAACAATTATAGTACATTGAATAATGGACCGAAAAAAGTAGTGAAAGAGGTACCGTGCTCTGAATATTTATAAATACTTCATGAGCAACAATTACCCTGCACTCGAGCTAATAAACTTTGAGTTATCTAACAAAAGAAGCAGCAAAAAAGGAATAAATCGAGAGAAAGAAGTAGAAAGTTTCCAAGAAAGAATCAGACAAGCTTCTTCAATTAACCCCGAGAGACTCGGAATCGGCATACAACGTACCCCAAAAAAGCAAAATACTAGTAGGAAGAGGAGTCGACAATGAATCGTGACTGTGCCTTCTTACGGAATAAGTGAATGCAAGAAGCTTGAGACAATGAGAGACCTAAGACCTTTCGAGTGCCCCCCCCCTCCCCAACCCCTTCATTCGTCCAGGCACAAGCTTGAAGAACGAATCCCGACGAATAGAAGCTGAGCATTCCAAAGGAAGCCCTGCTCTATGTAAAACTCTGTTTACACTTACACGCACGTCGAGCTCCTCCTCCTTAAGGGCCCAAAACGCCCTTTAGACCGGTATTAATATCGGGCTCTAACTCGTGTTCTTCCGCATTGCTGACTTTGAAATATCGCTCAATTGGAATAACGCGCGTAATATGAATTTCGGGCCCAGCAACTGACTCGGGCGTTCCTCCCCAGGAAGCAGGGATGGATCTCTTCTCGCCTCATGCGGAATACCTCCTCGAGGTCGGCCACTAAAGAAGGTGGGCACAATCAGGTACGAGTCACTTGTGCTCCGAAAAGTGTTCCCTCCCCCTCCTGCCCCGTCCTCTCCTCGAGAGCCGCCACCGCAACTTTTACCACTGCGCGGAGTTTGGATTGATTCGGCGAAGGTTAAAGCGCCAGATGGCGGAGACGCCAGATGGCAAACTCGCAACACCGACGACTTTTTAAATTCCTCCCGCTTTTCTCCTTCTTTTTTCCCGCTTTTTTTTTTCTATACTTGCGCATTGTAGGGCGAAAGAAGTCGGGATTCCTCTTCATTCGAGGAGCACACACTTTCTCGGCTAAAAGTTGCTTCTTTGTTTAGCTTTAGGTGTGTTTTATATGTGCGCGAGGAAGTGCACGAGGTTCGCGATGGAGAAAGACGTTGAATTCCGAACAAAATAATTCGGTGGATGGATGGCAGGATTTTGAGGAGAATCATTTACCTAAAGATGTTTTATGGAAAGGAATAATGCCTTGTACCGACAGCCTGAATCCTTTCAAGATGACTTTTTGCTTTTATTATTTCTCTAGATGAATCTACTTGGGGAATCTACGTTAAAACATCGAAATGTGAATGGAGGTTTTAATAAAGAGCTTTTACGAAAGCGAATATCATTATTCTGTCTCTTTGCATTTAAAGTTTGATATCTTATTCAAAATGCCGATGTGCATTATTCTCATTCTTTCAAAATTAAATTTATTCATTTTGACTGCGAGTGTAGAAATAAGCATCAAGTCGTAAAAAAATTACATTTGGTATTTAATAATTGCGAGTTCAGCAAACCTTCGTAAAAATGTATCATCTTTTGTGAATTTTTCACAATAACATTAACAACTTATACTCCAAATTTTATATTAATAATATCCATAAAAAATATTTCTGCATTTTTTATTTAAGACTGCATAAAAAGGAGAAATTCAATATTCTTATTGGTATTGTTGAAATGACATAAAGTTTTAATTTGTAATCTAAATACAATATCCAAAATGCCTTCTTAAAAATAAGTGCTCCCAAGATGTTACAGTATCTTGTCTTGTACTTTACTTTTAATTACAAATTCCAGTTACCCTTGATTCAATAAATTCCGAATAATTAGAAATTGAACCAACATTGTACTGTTAATTTTATGCAATTACAAATTGAGGAAGAGTTTTAATGATCTTTTAATGAAGGAGGGCTCATCTTCTTCCCAGTGTTATTATGAATAATTGAATTAAGCGGCTTATGAAAAAAGTAACTTTTAGCACCAATAAAATAAATCGACGCGCAAATTTTTATGCACGTTCAATATTAATAAATATACGCGGAGAGAATCCGAGTCGAGTGAGAAAAAAAGGGTGCAAGTTTAAAAAAAAAAGCAATGTATTTTTAAAAGACGCAATGAAGACCGAGAGATGAGGGTCAGCCGGCACTTGGAGGACGCGAAGGAATCGATCGAAGCCTCTAATTCCAAAAAGGGTTTAATTATTTGAGATTATCAGTGCTGCTCGAGAGGAGTTGCCGACGAAAACGACCAAGGGCTTCGGGCTCAACCTGGACAAAGAGTGGCGCTCGGAGGAACGAGTTAAATCCTCGGACGGGCGCATCCCCTGGGAATTTCGGCGGCACGGCAAAGACGCTCTACGTGAATCGGATAAAACGTCGGTTCAAACGTCGGTTTAAACGTCGGTTTAAACGTCGGTTTAAACGTCGGTTTAAACGTCGCGCGACCCGCGTCCGTACTACCGTAAACAGAAATGAAGATAAAGGGCCCGGGGCTCGGGGCTCGGGGCTCGGGGCTCGGGGCTCAGGGCCCGGCCTCATCTTCTTTATCTCCCGAGCCCAGCGCAGCTGTCCTGACTGGACATTTAAAGTGGCGACCTTCCGGGCCGTCGGCCCTTCCACCCCCGCACTGTCTCGGCGAGCCCAAGAGCCACTTCCCGCCGACTCGAATAATGGACTCCGATCGTGTTTTCGAGATTGGGGACCCACCCATTCCACTTCTTTTGTAACCTGCGTTGCATCGAGTCGATATGAGTTAACCAATAAGTACGTGTTCCATTTAATTTAATTTTACTTTCTTTAGGGACTTTCGTGAAGAGTAAAACCATTCGAGCGGAGGGACGAATAAAGTGGGTGAGACAATAAAGAATAAAGGGTAAGATCTAGAAGGATATTTTTCCCCGCTCAAAGAAAGAATTTATACGGGGGATAATTAGTTCGTTAATTATTTATTTCAATTAAATTATCCCGTTGCATTGAAAATTCCTTCTACATTTTTTATTACGAACTGTAGGAAAATTCTATGAGATAGAGAAAGTTCAGCGAATCAAGTTTTACCAAAAAATATTTTATGAGGACCTTTGATTTTTGAACGTCGTTTTTGTCATCTCCTCTTGGACTTTTATTTTCGGCGAGCGGTTTTTTCAACTTAAAAGTCCCTCGGGTCTCCTACTGGAATTATTACCGACATTTAGTGTCAGTAAAAAGCGTCGCAGCTCTTTTGATAAGTATTTTTGCTCGACGTTTTCTTTTGCACTACAAAAATATTACATTCGCCTTGCCTGTCGATAAATTATACACAATGCTGTATAAATATCATTTATACATAAAAACTAACGTGAATTGCCAATTTTTCACCGAAAATCCAAATCGGAAATAAAACGCTTTAACGCTTAAACGTATTAAATGGACAAAAAATAATATTTGTACGATGTCATTATTATAATGTTCAATGCTTGAAAGATTATTGGGTTGAGACTTGTCAAATAACGATACCAATGTTATCAAATCGAACGGTATTTAAAATAAGAAAATCAACAAAAAACTAGGGCACACCGTGTGTATTCAAATAAATCACAACAAACTTCAATCCAAAAAGCTAATAACCTTAAGTAACTGAACGAGTCAAGTGAGGCTAATCTGTTTGGTTTTTCTGATACATTCTAGTTGAACTAAAAGCTGATTTTCAACAAATGCAACACTCCTGTCAACAAGAGTTCTCCTCCAAGTGACAAAACAAAGAGTAAAGCAGATAAGAAAAAGAGAGTGACGGCATTTTTTGTACCGACTGGCATTTTGACACTGGCAGACAAGCCAACTCCCAAAAAATGCAGAGGAGTTTTCGCGAAAGAGGAAGGGGTAGATGCGAGGATGAGGTAGTCAACAATTCAACAGAGGGAGAGGAAAAGGAAGCGATGGAGAAGGATAGCAGTGAAAAAAGTCGTAAAGTCACAGGAGCAGGTCACGACCGAGCGAGGGGTGAGAGGGTATCGGGGGGTATAAAAGTTCGTGCGGACGCGTACGTAACAGGTGGTTTCGGTAATTGCACGGGGCGCAGATTCGCATACGCGGGAGGGAACCGCGTGGATTAAGTCGTTGGCGAGGTTAAAAAATGCGAGCAGGGGTCAACTCGAGGGGAGGGAGTCACTCGCTTTATCTGATGAACTCGCCGAGGATGAGCCGGGCTCTAATCCTTTTACCTCCCCTCTCTCTCTCTCTCCGCCTCCCCCCCCCCGCTCGGACGTACCCAGCGACTTACCACCCTCCGCCCTGTTCAGCCACGACTTTCCACAACCCCATCTGGACCGAGAGTCCGGATAAAGGAAATTAAAAAGGAAGGATGTATGAAAGTTCTGAGGGATTTCGATTCCCTTGTTCCCGCTTTCTTGCGTCGATATCCACTGTACGTATAATGCATGTTGAGCCATTGAAACCTCCTTCAAAGTCCTCTTGAAGATAACTCGGATTAACTTTGCCACTTCCCTTGAAATGGGGTATTAAAAAATATTGATCTTATCTCTTCACTTGTCCCTTTCTAATTCACCCGATCATTACGAAATTCGAGAGATTTAATACTTTGGGGTACCATAACGCTGTTATGAAATACTTCAACTTTTTGACAATAAAAATTACGTTTTTAAATATTGCTTATTTTTTAAAGAAATACGCTGAACACACACATACACACATATTTCAATATCGATTGAATTGATATTTTTGTGAACCTTAACAATGTGCTTAAGCAAAAACTTTAGAATGTAAGTACCAACATAAGTATATGATCTTTCCCGTAATATGACTATTGTCACACGGTATGTAATATACATTTCGAACAAACTATTCATTAAATTTGGTGAATTAAGTCTAAGCATTAATAATAATTCGGTTGAATCTTCGGTTGGTTCGCACAAAAAATCACACCTAATATTACAAGTTCATATATTGTCTTAGGAATAGCAATCGAGGTTATAAAATTCAATAAAGAAATTCCTTGATTAAAAAAGAGATCCTTCTCCAGCGTCGTAAAATTCGTCGGATAATCCTTAGAAGAGGAAAACCTTCACTCAGCATTCCAGTCTTTCGTGTTAGAAGCAATAGCCTTCGGCCATGTTCCCTCCTAAACTTTTTTATTCCTCCTTTAAGTCATTTTTGCGAAATGCCCTATCTTATACTGAATCCCTTCGAACAACCAAGAATATTGAGAATGAGGAATAAAGTCTCTGACTCCATTGTAATAAAAGAATTTTAATAGAATTCTGTACACGCATAGAGATATATAACAAACTATATTCCACATTGCTACCAATTCATTCATTTTTAATGTAAATAATACGGAAATTTTGATAAGAAAAACCTTAAGATTTACTTACAAATAATCCATTCCACTCTGGAAAAGAACATTTCCACCTAAATCCACAAGCTAGTATAAAAATTTAGAAATTTTGAAGTACAATTTATATCAATGCAAATTGTTTGGTACATTTACATTTTTTCGTTATATTAATTTATAATTATGCAGGATTGAGAAATTGTGATTTAATCGAGGCACTGAATAAAAAGTTATGAAAAGCATTTTCAATAAGTAATTTAATGTTACAGTAGATAAATCTTTTTAAAAAAAAAAAAAAAAAAAAGGAAATAAGGATTAACGAATCGGATAAATTTCATCAAGATTAAAAATTTGAAGGATTAATCTAAAAGTTCAATGCTTGTCACTTTAAAAACGTAAACAAGAGAAACAGGTTGGTTATCACAAGAAAGAGAAAGAATAAGAAGAGGGAAAAAGAAATGATAATAAGTGGAAATCAGTCTCTGCAGTTCCCACCCTACAAACATTTCATACAAAATACACATTACGGTTTTGTGAAATATTATTCTAAATACTTTAAAATAGATATGCGATAAGTTTAAAGTATAAAAAATGCTTAAAGTATATTACAATTTACTGCTAAAACATTTAGTTATATACAAAATGTACCACCCACATAATCATTTTCAAATTTTTATTCATTACTTATTTAAAAATAAAAATATAAATATAAAAATAAATTAAAAATTATAGATTATAATAAAGTAGCTTCTTATGTTTCAAGTATAAATATGATCGAATGCACGTGTGTGTGTCCAGATTATTATTTCCCAACCAATTTAATTTCGTACGCGCGCATACTTTTTTTACTCGCTATATCTTTTTCGTTCTTTCTCGCTTTTCCAATAAAATACATATAATATCAAAGTGCTTAAATAATAAGTTGATATTCATAATTTAATGAGATTATAATATAATATACGTAATAGTTCAATTCCAAAAATGGTAAATAAATAATGCATTGTTAAAATAATATTTATAATCAATGGCTTTTTTTCCTTTGGAGAACCAACGACAGGTTTTTTATGTCAAAAAATAAATTGTGAATTTCAAGCGCTTTTAAATATAAAAAAATGTAATATAACAACAAAAGAAAAATCGCGCGATGGCACTTTATAAGAGAATTCAGTGGAATGGTGGAAGGGAATCAGGGGTTAAATTCCTAAAAAAACGTTCAAAAAATTCCTTTTTAAATATTTAATATTTATTCGAGTTTGATGTTGGTCTGTCTCTAAAATTTTGCTCTGTTGAATTCTCAATGCATTGCACGATAAGATTTAACATTACATGGATCTTGAATACATAAAATTTTTAAAATTTATTTAAATTATTCGTTATTTCTTAAATGTTTTTCTCTTATTTTTTCAATTCTTAATTCTGTCAGCGTGTATGAGTAACTCTTTATTTTGAATGCAATAATTAAGTCTGATACCGATGATGATGACTTTACAATAATTAAATATAGTATTAAATAAATATTATTTATAAGAAAACACATGAATTTGTATTAGAAGCGTTATTTTTTAATTAGTTCCATGCATGAACTTGATAATTTTAAATATTTGCTTATGATTAATTGTGTACAATTAAAACAATACTTCTATAATTTAAAGAGTTTCAAATAACTGAATAAAAGTATTTATTGAAAGTTGAAATTGTAATATGAAAAAGGATCAAATTAATTCAATAGTATAAAATAAAAATATAAATAAATAAAGATACTTTTCAAGTCATTGACTTTATCGTGTAGTATTGGGTAGTTATTTATTTAATCACAATTGCATCAAAGGAATACGCGCACTCACACACGTGCGTGTAAATACAATCGCGTGATAAAGGGAACAAAGTTAGTGATTACGTGGTCCTTTACTGTGTACGTATATGTGAATGTGTGTTAGCGAACGTGAAATTAGTTTTTTTACTCCCTCACACGAGAAGAGGTTTTTTCATGGTCTTTAAGGTAATAAAAAATTTAATTCATTTAACATAAATATCAATGAGTATTTTATATTGATTTGAAAGTTAACTCACTTATTTCTTCTCTTGATCTTATTCTATATAAAATAACAATGGATAGTAACTATAAATAACTATTATACACGTAAGGTGCTGACCTATTTTCAAGAATAAAATACTTTCCATTTCTCCAAAAAATAAAAAAATTATTAAATAGTTTTATCTTAAAGTTTAAATACCAATGAATCAACTCAAATGAGTTTTAATCAATTGATAGCAAATAAGTGCTCTTTTAAAGTCATCTATTCTGATTATTCATTAAATTACTATACTTTTTTTAATATTTATTTATTGTATTTCATTAAGTATATTTCAATCTTTTAACAAGAAAATGACCTATTTTATCTAAAAATTAATTTGGTATTACATATTCTAAAATATTGTTTTGTAAAAATAGTTTTTACTAATAATTGTACAAATAATTTATTTTTATTTATTATTTAATTATTAAAGAATAAAATTTACTTATTTATCTAAAATATTTGCAATAATTTTAATAATTGTGTGATTGAATTATGAATATTGAATATCTCTTTGATAAATTTATTTTGTAATAAATTTGAATAATTATTTGACAATATAAATTAAACAAATATTTATTTGAAATATGTGATTATCATATTGGAGATTCGAGTCAATTACAATAGCAATTAAACAGACGTTGGTATTTATACATTTTTTAAATGAATAGTTGTTAAGTAAGTTATAATATGGATTATCGATTTAAAAGTTTATATAGAAATAAAATAAATGTAGGTTAAAGTAATTGAGTAGCACATTATGCGTAATATTTTACGAGTAGATCTAAAAAGTTTAACTGAAAAACATAATTAAAATAGTAATTAAAGTTCTATGAATTTATTATTTTAGGGTGTATATTATTATTTAATATTTAATGTTTGAATGAATAAAATTATTCATTAAAGGTATACAAGCATTGTATGTATTAAATAAAATTCTGAATTGAACACGAAAAATTTGACATTGAAATTATATTTAAAACAGAATGTTGATGTAAAAAATTGTAATTGCAAAATTCGTCTGGAAACCCCAGAAAACAATATACTAATATATCAACACCTGAAAAAAAATTAAATGAACTTGAAAGAAATTTAAGATAAAATTTATTATTTTTGTATAAAATTGTAGCATAAAATTGCAGGAGTCACAGAGCAGCGTGTTTAATTAATCAAGTTCGAGTAATAACTGACTTGAAATATAATTTTCCTTGTCATGTTTCTCGTTCAAAATTGTTTTTTGCTCTTCGAAAACAGATGATTGCCGCACTGTTTATACTATAAACAGAGTTGTCGGCACTCCATCAGCCGTTCTTTACTATATTTAAATGGCTTAATCTGGCATAAAAAATCTTCTTCGTGCGTTAAGAAAGAAAACGCTAATCAAAGAGCGATTCTAAAGAAATTTATCGTCGATTCGGAGCCGCATATTTAATTCCAAATTAATTAAAGCTCCCAATGACTGACTTTACATCTTAAACGCTGGGTTCTTTTGAAGAAACCCTTTTTTTTCTTTCATAAAGTCCATGTGTAACTGAAATTTTTTCATTACGTGATCCTTTTTATATTTTATTTCTTTCCATAATAATTTATGCAAATATCTAGCTGAATATCTATCTCGAAGAATTATACGTGAACAATGAAGAAAGTCAAAAAGATAAATTAAGAGTTGGAATTGTCGCGTACACATCGCCTATTTTAATTTAATTATTACAGAAATTATTTAAAATTTCATTATTGTATACATATATTTGATCAATCATCTCCTTTGGTTTCAAAAAAGTAAAATTTATTAATATAAAAGCAAGCTTAGCTCAAGTAACCAGTTCGAGCTCTTCCATTACTTATTATACTTTCAACTTCTAATTATAACATCTTTTTTCTTAATCTTTATTTTTTTAAATTTACCGTTTTATAAATTAATTCATGGTATTTCTAAAATATCTAATGTAAAATCTTCATTTGCAATTGTTACGTAGAATAAACATGAAAAGTGCATCAAGAATTTCAGATAGAAAAATAAATTCATTTAAATTTAGCTCCGGATTTATAAACTTTGAATAGATGTCAAGAAACAATTGTATCGTGCATAGCGGACGTAAGCATTTAAAGAATAACATCATTTCTCGAGTAAACAGTCAATGATCAATAAACAATGTACGACACAAGTGCAATATTAGTTCTGTTTCGCACAGAGCTAAATCCCGAATTCTGAAAAACATTCCTACCCTCAAAAGTACAAAAAGTAGAGTACTGATCTTGGTTGGAAAATCAGAAAAAGGTTTTCCCCGTAAGGAAGATATCGACAAGGAATACTCAAAAGGCCACGTCGTCGGTCCATAAATCCAACGCGGGCGGTCTCGATGTCGATCGATACACCCTTCCGCCCTTTCCCGCGAGAATTAATAACAATCATTATCCTGTAACCAGGACCCCGACGTGGTTACGGATCCGAGCCACAACCCAACGAAATGAAATGCCCGTCCGTCTTCCTCTTCCTCCTCCTCCTCCTCCTCCTCCTCCACCACAGCACGCGGAGGGAATGCGTATGCCTTATTGCAAAGTATCTTCTGCGAACTCGACGCTTCAAAAGAACAAGAGGAAAGAGAAAGAGAAAGAGAAGAAGAAGAGAAGAAAAAAAAATCAAAAAAACAAAAAAACAAAAAAACAAAAAAACAAAAAAAGACAAGTGGCTCGAGGAAGACAATGTCGTCCAGCTACACTGGTTCGGTGGTAAATCAAAGTTTTATGATTAATAGGTAAATAAAGGTAGGCCATTGTTGCCCAACGCCTCGTGTCCCTTTTACGGTGTATGTAGGTGTGAGATGTATGTATCAGTGGGAGTGGGAGTACATTGCATTTTTAAAACAAATGTTGCTCAACTCTCTGTTTTTCCAATCCGACAAATAGTACCACTCGTGCCCATTAATAACCCTCGCTCCGTTAATGATCAACAAATGCAATGTTCATTTTTTACTATTCGATCACATGAACATGGCCGTTTAACTTTAACATCTCATTCTGAATAAAATTAGAAAGTGCATGTGTCATTGAGACGAAATAAATCTAATAAATCCTTAAATACTCAGTGCAATGGGATAAAAAGTGCTGGCTAATTATCACTGATTTTAAATTTAAAATAGCTTTCAATTTTCTTCTGGCGAATTTTTTATTAATTGGCGATACCAACGATTTATTGATTGAATGAACATTTATTTACCAATGCAGAGCTTTCAGCATCTAATTCTGTATACGACACACGTAAATAAAGAATAATCTTTTCGTTGCCAATATTATAAAACATTTAATTGCATTTCCTTTATTTATTCAATCAGCAGAAACTATAAATGCATTGATATCGATCTTTTTCCACTCAATCTTTGAGTTTAAATCTACAATTCATACAACGAGATGTTGCAAATGTTGTTAATTAATTATTCCATATTAATGCTAAACCTTCTTATTAATAACTCTAGATACATGCCAAGTAACATCAATTTACTATATTGATATTCCGATAAAAAAATTAATAAAAATAATAAATAAAAAACAATATATCAAGGTTAAATAATATCAAGATAACATTTTTATTCCTCTTTTTATTACAAAAAATAAAAAAAAAAATTTTTTAAATGCATTCAGTGAATAAAATAAAAATATAAAAGTAAAAAAGCAATTTAAGATTATTTTCATGAAGCAATAAATATAACATTAACAGTGAAATGAAAAATATAAAATCCTTCAGAAATTGATTATTTTTACAATGAATTAATGTTGTAGATTATTATTTTACGGATGGTACACATGTTTCGTGCAACAAAAAGAATAAACGTAGAATTTACAGTTATACTACGAAAAAATTCAACAAGTTGAAATGAACAGTTAGAACGTCTAAACATTTGTAAGCTCAATTTATTTGTAAATTGTAGGCCAACAAAGATGAATAAATATGATTTTTTAGCAAATTAGGAACAACGTATACCCAATATTGAAATATACACTTGCTGAGTCGAGCAATAACCTTTCAAATCTTTACATTATGGGTAAACGCAAATAGGGAAGTTAAACCGTCGTAATTGCGTTTTAAGCGAAGTATATTTTTTTGTTTATTTTTTATAATGCATCGGGGCACATGAAAACAAACAAGTATTGAAATTTTTTCTTTTAATGCAATGAAAATATTGTTGGGAGAAATGTAAACAGAAAAATAAAAGTGCATTTAACAGCTGCACGTAATTAATATTTTTTAGATATCAAAACTCCCGTACAAGTATTTTCGAGTTTGTATGTAAATTTTCAACACGTAGTTTTGATGTTATTTAATTATGTGGTTTAGAGTTTGAAGTGTACATCGAGAACAGAAGGACTCTTGTCAAGTGACATCTCTATAATTTACACACATTACACAAGTAGAAGAAAAATGCGAACACGTCAACTCCCCTTGTTCTTGTCGTAGCCAGTAGCCAAGGTATGCCCTGGAGGAGACGTAGACCAAGTGCCCGAGGTCTGGACACGCACAACCCGGCAACGATCCAGGAGGCACGAGCGCCCCAGGGACACGTGTCCAGTTGGAAGCGAGCAAAAAGAACCCGCGACACGATCCTCGAGCAGCGATCGCGTGCCCGTGAATTTCGGAAGTCCAGGGGAAGGTGCTAATGCTGGGGTTCATCCTCTTTTCATCTCCAGCCCCTCGGTGCACGTGTCACTAATGCAATAATTTACCAAAGCCTCGTTTGTAGTGGCACGACTGACGGAAAATTTATACGCGCGGAGAAACGTTGAATATTTATTTTGCCGAATTCTTTTGCGGATTCGAAATTCTTCGAGCTGGCAATTACGCGGGTGTAATTTAATTACAAACTGATTTATCGCTCTAGGCGCACGCAAAACCTTTCGCTCGCCAACAAGTTGCGCGGGAAAAAAATAGGGGTGAGCGGCTTCGAGTGGAGTGGGTAGGGCTGGAAATCGCCGAGGAAAAATATGAAACGGCGAGTGTCAAGCGAATGGCAGTTACGCGTGTCACTCCCAGAGAAATTCCCCGTGTGCTTAGATTATTGATAACCGCCGTTTCCGCAGCCCCGATGCCAAATCGAACAACACAAAGACTTGTGCTGTGCGACTGAACAACTTGGTGCCGAGGTTTGAGATTGTCTCAAAAGCCGAAACTCCGATCGATAGCGCCGCTTACCAGCGAGTTCGGTACACTTAATTCGAGACTCATGGAAAAGGGGAGGGGCAGGGGGGAAGAGAGGAAATTTCGGGTGAGAATCGAGAGCCACGCCGACTTTTCGCGCGCCGAACTTCTCAAATTATATAACTTCCGGTACTTTGCTCGGTTACCGCATAAAGTGCCTTTAGCCCATTTTTTTCTTCGTCTCTCCCTGCTTCTAATTTTCCCTGCTTTTATCGGATTCCATTTATATTCCCCGCTGTTCAATTTGCTTATTCCTGACAATCTATGCGCATTCATAAAGTATTTTCTACGTCTATGCGCTCTTCCTCCTCTTCGAGCTGTAATTACAAAGTAATATTCTTCGACAACAATAAAATTTTGAATAATTTATCGATGAATATAATACCTAGACAGCGCGTATGCATTTAACATTTGTCATTATATCCAAATTAGACTCGAAGGATCGAGCCAGTCTTTTACTCGTACTTTATCCAATGTTTTTATATTACTCTACAAATTTAACTGCAATTGATGCATAGTTCAATAAGTATATATTATTTGCTTATAATTCATAAAAAACATTGGATAATGTCCGGAAGAGATACAAATATAGAGAGTATTTGTATGGGGTGTTTTTTTTTTTATTTTTAAAAAATAAATTTTCTCAACTGCCGTTTTCTTAAATTACATTTTTACTCAAAAGTATAAATAATTATTTAAAAATCTTTTCCTTAGTTAAGTAAATTGTCATGTATATATTTTTTCAATCATCAACGATAAAGTTTATCACTAAATCTAACCGCAAATTTCTCCTTTAGTTCGTTCACCTGATTACCTTCTTATCAGCAAACACTATTTTACCTCGCTTGTTATTTTCCGAACGTTCGGAGGGTCGTCGATTGTTCAGGTTTTGTTCCACAATCAGCCGAATCCACAAAAAACTATTGATTTTGCTAAAAGCCGATAAATGATTAAAACATCGAACGACATTAATTTTCTTGGAGCTTGTGCAATTAAAAATAAATCATATATATTTTTATATGTTGCGAACATTCGAGAAATCTATTCCGGGATTCAAATTCACTTTTATGTCTGTTTCAAATCACGAGTTGAGGTGTGTCGAGTTCGTTATCGGAGTTCTCAAATGCTCCTTTCTTTGTGCATGAGACGCAGGAAAAGTTAATATTTTCCTCTATAAACTCCGTATTCGGGATGGCAACGCATAATTGAAGGTGTCGCAACAAAGATAAATATTTCATAAACATATAAATAGATTAGAACTCGAGGCAAGTCGAAGCACGTACGAAGTGTTGATAAGCGAACGATTGTGCGTGGGTGGGTGGGTGTGAATCAATTGGGGGGAGGGAGGGGAGGGGGTGATGATGTGCGAGGGGAGCGACTCATCTCGCGCCCTTTCACGAACTTCGGCCACGGACAAAAGTTGTCGAGTGCAGTGAGTTCACACGTCTGCCGGGGACGGAAGTGCAATCCCGATTCCCCATCAGAGGAGACGCGAGCCCCGGTTCAATTGCAGCGCACGAGGAGACTCGACTCAACTCAACTCAGCTCAGCTCGGCTCAACTCAACTCAACTCAACCCAACTCAACTCAACTCAACTCAACTTCTCTTTTCTCTGCTTTGAATTTCGCTGAAGTAGCAGTTTAGCTTTCATTCTCGTTATTAAACTCCGGACGGTGCGGCTAATTCCAAGTTCGCATGAAGGACAGTCACGTGCCGATAGTAGAATTTTTTTATTCCGTGCAGCAGCTTCGGAATCGCTATTAAAGCAAAGCTGCACGTCGTGCTTTAAATTCCCGGGGAGAAACACCGTCCTGCGTATTATTAATTGCGTTTATGTATCATTAGATTTAATGGCACAGAGCAGGAAACAAAGTATCGCATGTATTGGCTTATGTCTCGTCTTATACTTCAATCGTTTTTTCCGCGTCAATGCATAATCCTTTTCTTTTGTATGTTTTATTTTATTTATAATCCTAGTCTTAAAAATAAATGCCGTTTTCCCAACTCGATATATCAGTTTATATTTGTTTGTTGAAAAAAAAAATAAATATTTTCTAGAATTGCTGTAAAGATCACCCTCCATTATTTAACAATTAATGAGTTAATGCCTTGTTTTGGGTAGCCAAGTATGAATAATAACACATGTACATAATAATTGCTAAAAACCGATATTTCGACGGCTTTGTGAAGGCATTTTTATTAATTAAGGTTTTATTTAATTAAAGTATCATTTAATTTTAAATTGACACGGATTTCTATAAATAATTTGTAAATATTTAAAATTTTGATGAATTACAGCGTATTGCTTGCTGTTAGAATTTATCGAATACTGTTAAAATAAAATTACCCGTGTCTTCACAAGTAATTTTTCACACAAATTATTTTTTACCTTTCACTTTAATTTTTCATGTTTATATGTGTTTCATTTATATTTATATTAAATGTATGAATATACGATTCTGTACTTGAAGTCAATGAACAACTTTTTGTTTGATTGCAACTCTGATTTAATATTTTATTATTATATAGTACCGCAATATTAATATTCGTGATGCTTTATATAATATTAATATTTACATTAACTTTTTAATTTTAGATGCATAAATATTATATCAAAATAAAAGCTTGTTTGTACAAGTCGGTTGCAGGTAAAATGAAACAAACAAAATTAAATAACGTGAAAAATATAAATTGAAGTATAGAAGCATTTCTGCTTAACCCTAATGACTTTTTTCAAATTCTTTGATTGTCAATGTTTTTTTTTTTTTTTGGCATCAACCAACAATTCTTTATCGAACGGATAAATCTTGATCATATATCAACTCCTATCTTCTATCTTCTTGTATTTTTTGCCAACCCTTCATAACATTTTAAACTTGAAGTATTACTCGACTATGTTTTATTTTACCTCCAAAAAGATAAAAATTGGAATTTTTATTTTAAATACGAAGCAAAATGTAGAATTGAATGATTGTGTATAATCATTTTTAATACTTCCGTGAAAATGAAGGTATTTGGTTACAGAGGGACTCGTGAATCTAATAATAAGAAATAAAATGACTCTTAGATGTTGGAATCGTGCTGCCATTAATATTCCTCAAGCACAATGCACGCAAGAGTAACAACCGCTAATATGTTTAAAAATTGAATGAAAATTGCATACTCAGTGGATAATTAAATCGAGAAAGCAGCGAGTGTTTCAGTGTCCATATGTTATCTGTAACAGTGTCTGTGTAACAACACATTTCCACATATCTTACTTATTCATGCAAACACGAGCACACATGTGTCTTTTTACACTGTGCATAGCACTTTGAATTTGAGGAGCCGTGTTATCGTCCCGAGAATAAATGCAAAATCGTCAAGTCAGTGATAAGCCTAACCAATCCAACGAGTGCGAGAGAGTCGGGGGTGCGAAGAATGAAAACGATGCGCGGGGGAGAAAGAGAAGGGTGCGGCGGCGTGGGATGTGCCTACGAAATACCCGGCTCGCTTCACCCCTTTCGAACCAACCCTGCTCTCGAGGGTGGCTCACTTTTTCTTACCTTCATCCCCTTTCTTTCGCCTCCTCGACAATCCCACTTTCTTTAAAATGCTTACTCGCGATTTTACATAAAACAGAACTCAGAATTTCTGTCTTCACTCGTCGCTTTTATTATTATTATTATTATTATTATTATTATTATTATAGGCTGGCGCCTAATCGTAAAATCTAAAGACGCTTTCTTTAGTCCTTTGTACGTTCACGTGCACTTATCTTAGGCGTTAACGAATACTTCTGTTAAACACGTTTGGCACTGCGCGAATTAAAAATACGAATTTATCAGTTTTAATATTTTTTTTTTCCAATGGTCATACAAGCTTATAATTCGTGCAACGTTTTGCAATCTCAAAATTCATTTTGAAAAATTTATTTCCACGGTACATTGTGTACTTGAATATATAACACAGATTATTTAAGTTTGTGTTTTGCAAAATAATTTTATTTAAAAACCTAAAACATATTTTCGAGCACACGTTAATTATCTCTCTATAAATAGTTGAATGCATTACCTTTTATGCAATACTGAAAAGCTGAAATAATTTTATAATTGCTAGTAATAGATAGGCTAATCTGATGCAGGTCAACAGTTACAACAGTTTTGAGAATTATACTACGAATGCATGTTACAATTAGTCTTTTTTTCTTTACAAGAAAGTGCGCTTTTGTTGTAATAGTGACAAAGAATAGCTTCCTACGGGTCATGGCAATGTTGGATTTAATTTTTTTTGTTGAATTATTTAAAATGCTTATCAGATGGAAACAACAAATGGCTGTTCTATTCCGCAGTCTGAGAATTGCCATCAATTAGAGTTTGTCACACACACGTTTTTGTCGTACTGCCCCTTAAATTTTATTATTCGAGTTTTAATAGACATAAACTAATGTGCCAGTTCTTGAACTCGTAAAATACTCGAGCTTTATTATTCTTGTACGCGCTATCGTAAGAGTGAAAATTTTAGCATAAAACTTGTTAATTAATCTGTACGGGCTCAGAAGGTCCTGCCCCGATAATACCAACTTGCACTATATTTATGTGGAAAAACACGTGATTTAGAGTTTAGCCATTCAATCGAGCAATCGAGCCGTAATAGCATTTTCAATTAAAAATGCCGCGTGCAAGTATTGGAAGTACCGTCCAAGTGAATGGTTAATTACTTATATTATTATATTCGGGTGGAGCCCTCGTGGCCCCCCGGACTGATGACCATTGACGGGAGTCGTCGGGGGTATCTAGAGTTCCTCTCCCACTTCTAAACAAGTTCCTCTAGCTTCTTTCGGGCTGTTCCATGTCAATTATCTCGCTTGCACATCGCAATGACCGATTGTGCTGGATCTTCTCTCCCTCGTCGTTCCCCGTTCTTTTGTGCGGGCTTCTCTTTTGTGAACACCACTTCTACACTCTTAGCCACATTATATCTCTACGTCATCGCTTCTTTTCTCATCTCTAATATTCTATTAATCTCTACTTTTATCGCAAGTCCATCGATTTTTCCTTTCTCTCCGGTTGCATCGTGCATAAATAGAAGAATATGTGGACGTTCCGCCTTGGAATCATTTCAAAGGGAGAACCTTTGAATTCGAGGTTCCAGTGTAAAACAAGCCGTGCATATGTTTGTATCTGTGGCATCAAAATTTACGGAGAGCCGTTTGATCGAACAAACTTTGTGCGTGCACGCACGCACGCACACACACTCTGGTATTGAATGGATAATAACGATGTTTTCTTTGAGTATATAATTTCCAATTGTATTGGAATCGACCAGCTTGTCGACCTCTCGTTTTAAATCTCCTGTTTTCCTACTGTGAATATCGTTCGAGTCCTTAATACCATTGCACACGAGATGCAAATCGACCGGAATATCGCAATAATAGATGTTCCCCGTAATGGTAATAAAAGAATCCACGCACAGATCGAATTCTCGCAATCAGCCTCGAGCGCAAAAAGCATCGACCTAAATGCCCGAGATTAATTTTTCCCTTTTATCGACCCTGAAAAGGCCTCTTATTCCGAGATCAGTTTCAGGTTATGGAGGTCCTCGTGGTGGCTCCTCGTAATTCCTCGTCACTAGTCCTCTGTCGCGCTTTCGAGAAACTTTTTGCCTCCTTTCATCCTCTTTCGTGTCTGCGCCGCGGCGTCCAATTGAGCTCCACAATGCGTTGCCACTGCCTCTTCCCTCTTCCCTCCTCCCTCCCCCTCCCCCTCCTCGTGCGGTCGATATGTCTAGCTTCCCCTCTTTCACCCCCTGGACACGTTGCGCCCCTCTGAGCCTCTTTGCTCCTTTCCCCTTTAGAAGTGCCCCACGACTCTTGCAGCATTCGAGGATTCGAGTACTTGGTCCACCACTTGGACCACTTCGACTCGATCTTCCGAACTCGGGACGAAAGACGCACAGCCGATAAAAGCACAATTTCATGAGCTTTGTTAAGAGATACGCACAACTGATTGGGGAAGAAAACTGAAGTGCAGCACACTCGAATTAATGGATCCCTTGGTATAGACTTGGTATTAATTAGAAAATATGTTTGCTCCATTGTAATTGAGAATTCACGATGACTAGTAAGTAAAAAGGTACGTATATGTGCATACAAGGATGTCTGTATAAAAATGTTCCTTGAGGTATATACTAGTCAGGACTATTATTCACCATCTCCCTCGTACTATTCTTCTAAAAAATTCTTCTACCTTCAAAGTTTATCGTATCATAAGCTGCAGATCGATTATTTTTTGTTTCTTCGGATAATAATAGTATAGTGGTGGGACAGAAAGGAATCGAAATGTATAGCATAATTATTCTTTTGTGCATTTCAACACTCGGCGACGAATTATTTCTTATTCCACGCATTAAATATCTTCTTCTTGGATAAAAATTCTAAAAGATAATCGTATATTACATTTATATTGAAAGATCAATAAGAACTTGACCGAGTTTTTATTATATTTGCCTCTACGATATGTTTTTATTTCTTTTTATAACATTTTTTTAAATTTGTTAAATTTAAATTAAGTAAATTTATTGGAAGAATTGCAGACATTCTTCCCAATACCACTAATGAACAATTTCATTGACTTATTCAGAGTTTATTAAAATGAAATTACTCTTACAAAGAGAATTCCATCGCAATTTACTCTTTGACCAAATCCACAGTTTAACGAATTCTTCAAATTACTGAATTTAAAAAAGAAAAAAGAAAATTTGAAAATAATGGCGTAGAAGAATAATGCCCAATTTTGCTGACACCGCCAAAAGTGGCATGCTAAATTTTAGGTTTCATCCCTTTGAAATAGTACGATACATCACTTTTACTGTTTCATTTATGGTCGGGAGCCAAAGTATACGACGAGGCAATCGAAGACTCGAACAAATGCTCCTCTTCATAAATATGTAAAAACAAAGCATCAGAGTAAAAGGAAGGCGTCGTAACGACATTAGTCGCAGATCATCTGCCCAAATATCAAATATGTGTGCGCCAATCCCGAAAAAAATTTTAGCAAAAGGGAAAAAATGAGACAAAAAATGCTCCCGCATCCTTTTCCACGAGATAATAGTGATCCTTGCTCAGATATCTCGCAAAATTAACTTTCAATTTACATTTTGTATAATGTTACATTCTTCTTTTTTTTTATCTATTAATCTTAAGCGATATTTGTACTATAATTTTAAAAAAAACTGAGTCCGAAGATAATAAACAGCTTCAATTTTTTAATGCCCTCTTAAATACTCATTTATATTGATACTTATTGTTACATTGTTGATATGTAGATAAGATAATTATAATTATATGAAATATTATGTTCAAACACATTATATTTTATCCCACCACTATTTTTTTTAGTCTACGAATAAAGTTTGTTGCATAAGAGATGTTTAAAAAATTTTTTAAAATATTTTATGAAAAATAAAAATACAACTCGATTTGAATTTAAAAAATCTAAATAATAACAAAAAATAATTTTATTTATCATTGTAGATGGTATCAATGAATTCTTCGTTCGTAATTTGATATGCATATGTATATAATCTCACATGAACTAATTATTACATTTAAAAATAAGTAGGTATTAAAACGGCAAATATAACTATTCATTGATAATTTAATAAAAAAAATTTAAAAAAAAATATTACGAAATTATTTTTTTTAGAAATACGGATTAGACGCATTTTACATTCAACTCTTACATTTTAAATTTTCATTATATTTTATATTACAATAAAGCTATGTGTTGCATTGTATAATTTATTTATCAAATATTTCTATTAAGTATAATTTAAATATAAATTTTTATTGAATAGAACAATAAATAAATATTCAATGGTTCACCACAATTTCGCGTAATTAAATTACGTGTATAATTTGTACTGTGATTAAAATGGTTAAGAATCTCTGATAATTAGAAACACAAACCGAAATTCTTTAAAATTAGCTTTAAATTTCGTGAATCGACAACTTTGAAGTTTTGTCCCATTGCAAAAAAGAGAACGAGGGATAAAAGGAAATATAATAGCAAGAAAACTAGGAAGTCTGGGTTGGTTATAAAGAGACAACGATATTTCTGATCGGGTTACGAGATTTCGGTGACTTTGTCGTCTGATCAGTGCTGGATATATCATACATGATCCATACAGGATTATCAGCATAACCTAAATTAAAATATTAGTGTTTTTCCAAATATAACTAGTTTCTAATAAAATTATCATTTTATTTTAATTTTATGTGTAAAACTGTATAGAATACTTGCGCGAATAAAAATTTAATATCAAAATAAAATTCTTTACATATTCTTGTAAATTTTATATCAATATGTCGAAAAAAAAAATTTTTATTTTAATTTGAACGTGTAAGTTTATTGATTAACAACAATAATGAATAAATACGTATTTCATAAAAGTCTTTTCATTTTTAATAAATGATTTAAACTAATTTAATAATTAAGACTTACTTTTGCACTACGGAAAAAAATGATTTAGATTAAAGGTGATGTACTTTGGTTATTCAATGATGAAGGTGGCTGGTACGATGATTATTTAAAAGGTGTTTTTTGTATTAATGCATTTATGAACTGCTTATTCGTGTAATATAAATACATTCACTATTTTCAATAGCAGACCCAGTATTTATTTATGATACATAAATAAAGAAAAGCTTTCTTTTCTATACAATGAAAAAATATATTGCATAAATTAAACCATGATATTTAGTAATTTCCTTAAAATATTCATGTCACTATTATATTTATGCGATTGTTAAATGATGTCGTGAATGTGAAACGTTATAAAAGTTATAATTTATTAACGCTTGGTTTACTCGAATGACGTAAAATACTTTCATGATTAGAAAAGTTTTTAATTACCAGTCAGCAAAATAAATGATTTTACGAGTATTTTACGATGACCATCACAATAAATATGGAAGAGTATTATTAAAAAAAAGTCCTTTTCTTCATAAGGTAATTTTCCAGCAGTCAGGTAGAATTTGCTATTCCGACGGAACAAAAACTTTGAATAGATTAAACTACTTTATCCTTGACTAAGAATATAGAACGAGAGAGAACTAGATCAAAATACACGAGGATACAGTGTAACGGACAGTCCAACTGACCTTTTAAAATTTCATTCGATGTGCAAAATTGCACCGTGTGTCTTACAATGAAACCGAGTCGACTGCCATTGTTATCATTGCTTTGGACATAAAGAACGACGCTCTGGAGGTTTTTTTTTATCAGACCAGGGATAAAAAACTAATTAAGTTTAGGTTTCTGTGAAGAAAGTTATAATGCGGCTGTTGATGGAGTGGCAGTGATTTAGAGCCGGAGGTCAAAGGTATTGATTCAGAAAGAGTGCAATCGGAGCGCCAAAGAAATAAATGTGCCCGCCGATACGAAGGACAAAAGGGGGAGAGAGAGAGAGAGAGAGAGAGAGAGAGAGTAAGAGAGAGAAGGGAGTGAAGGGCGCGAAACATAAAACACAAAAGCCGCCGAGGCACGCGCGCCGAGTTTCTCCTCGTCCTTTGGCCATTATTACGCCCCCGTAAATTTACTCCTCCGTCCGTGTTAATTCCTCCGGGACGCGCGCACCGGAAGTTCCCGGTTTAGATAAGATCTCGGCGCGGGTTTCGGTGCTCCCCTTCGCACCAAACCCTCCCGTCCCCTGCAACCCCCGGGCGGTGCGCGCGCCGCCGCCTCCTTGACGTGATTCCCTTCGGCGTTGGTGGCGACTGAGCGACTCCACCCCCCACCCGTTGTACTTTTTCACACTCACTTTCGAAACCGGAAGTGGGAGGCTGACAGACTCTCGCCGCTCGAGATCCGATACCCGAAAATTCGCTAATTCATGCGTATCGCTAACTCGGTTACCTTTAATTTCATATGCTTTTGCTTTGGGTCGACCGCAATTTACCCGCGATGTAAAATCTCGCTCGTCATCTCTACCTTTCAACCATTTTTATCGCAATTTTTCATCGAAATTAAAATTAAAACTTTTAACAATTGTCACGCCCACGTCATATCACTGCATCTTCAATTTGCAATCAGCAAAATTGTGCAAATTTTCCATTTTTTGTCATCGGAAACATCAATCGTTATTGTTTTGTTTTCTGTCTACACGAGTAACATTCTTGGTTTTCGTTTAAAATTCTGAACTCAAGATATATACTTGTTAAATAATAAAAAATTAATTTACCCATCTTTCTCTACTTATTTTTTAATATTTTCGAAAAAAAAAAAATAAATTGAAATTAAAATAATCTAAAATTTACTCTATTTTTAAAATAAAATTGCGAAAAATAGTACATTTCAATTTTTGAATGAGCAAAAAAAAAATTTTATATCAATTTTACATTTTTAATATAAAAATAACTAGAGATCAAAATTAACCAATTTTACTAATTCGTAATAGCGTTATAATATATATATATGTATAAATATATATATTTTCCCATAAATAGTGTTTTTATGTTTGATTCAATAAATTTTATTTCACAAATCACTAAAAATCACTGAATATAACTATAAATAGTTCTCTGTCAGGATATATAAACTTAATTTATGATAAATACATTTTTTGTTTCGGAATAATTTTAATACTTGAATCAAACGAATTTATAACCATATTTTAAGGAGGTATTTATACATAAAATACAGATCTTAGACAAAGTACTTGATATACAGTTAAATAATTCAAATTCAAATACAACTCGAATAACAAGTTTATTTCAAGTAAAATTCTACGGGTAAGTAAATTTTATATTGGAAAAAATATTGAAAAAATACCGAATTCAATTTCTAATCTGTATGTCAATTTATTTCAGTACCGTTCCGTGGATTTAATTCATGTCATTAAAGGTATGCATGTACGTATGCATGAGTTGCGAATATAACCGCAATTCATAAGCGCGCGAGACATACGCGATCATTAAATATCACAGGACATGAATTATTAAGATTGAAATCGAATCTTTTCGCGTAAAATCAAACGAGTATCAGATAAAAACAAGCAATGAATACAAGAAAAAGTTATCAAAATACGTTAAACACTTTGAGATGCAATAAAAGTGCGCACGAACCAGACCAAGTCGAGTGGAAAAAGAAGAAAAAAAAGGGCGGAATATCGATCCCTCGTTTTTTATCGATTCGCCACACTTAAAAGCCGCACTTCAGCGAGTAAGGCACACGTAGATTTTTTCACCTTCGACCTGTGCGATACAATTTTTTGTCTCGTCTACGAAAAAATTTGAGGTCACAAATGGGGCAATATTGAATTACCGAATAATGGCCCAGATTGAACGCGAGATTGCTCTCGTGTGATTGAAAGGGGAGGGAGGCGAGGGAGGCGAGACGTCGAGGCAATACTCCAATCCACGCTCGCACACACCCTCACTTGTCCAACTTTCGGCCCTCCGAGGGCTCCCGAGCCTTCAAGTGTAACGTAATATAATGCCATTCCCTCGATAAATAGGTGTGAAGCCGTATGTGACTGCAATATTTGCGCGCTGATCGACCTCTTCCTCGCGTCGTAAATCCCTCTAATTTTTCTCTTCTACCCGCTTTCTCTTGTTCTTTCCGATTCTCGTTCATCTGGACCCTCTCTTGGCTGTTTCGGTGTTCAATTACTTCTTCGTCCAACAATATGATGCCCGTATAATCCAAATATCGAAATTTCCTTCAAACTCGTGATGATTAATAGTTATCGTACGAGACTAGCCTATCTTACTTTCTATGAAATGAAATTACTAAACAGCTACTTGCTATGCTGATAACCCATCGCGAGCTCCTATTTTTTTCTGTTCTTTTCCAAATTTCATCAATAACTTAATTTTGCATCATAAACTAAATCTTGACGTCTACTCACACACGTAATTTTTCGTAAAATTTGTCGTTGAAATATATATAAACTACACATAAATTTATATCAACTACATTTTCTTGGGATCCGTTGCGTAATTCATTTAAACGCTTATTCACACATTTAAAATAAAATTTGTAAGCCTAACTGCTTTTAAACCACATGCGAATGACTTCTTGACGTTTAAATGCAAATGTAATCGCATGCCTGTGTCTAGGCCGATTAGACGGGTTGTACTGCTCAAATCCCGTATATACGTGCACTATGTCTCTCTCTCTCTCTCTCTCTCTCTCTCTCTCTCTGTTTGCCTCATTCCTCTAAACATTATTTCGTTCCTTCTAGCATTTACACCCGAATTGTTACACCCCTTCTTTTTGCTTCAAAATGACCTTGAAAAGTGTATATCTCATGAACCCTCCAGGAGTTGGAGGATGAATGGATTTTTTAAAATGACGAACCCACAGGTATTTCTTTAAATGTTGGTACAATGAAGTATGCGAAAATGAGAAATAGATACAATGAAAATTATTTATTTTATGATTTTGAAAAAGTGCGTGCCAGATAATAAAATACTCGTGATATAATAAAAATTCAAATGTAGCACACGTAGTATATTAATTCCTTCAACATTAAAATAAGATATAAATATTTAATGCAAATCCAAATTATTATTAAGTTATAAATTAGATTTTCTGAAAAGTAGAATTTTGCTTCACTTATTTTTTTAATTTAAAATAGTCTGATTTTCAACATTAAATTGTCTTATTAAATTGATTTCCAAATTATTTTATTAGAAAACGCGCCAAGGCCATTCGCATAATACGTCATGATTATCAAAGAAATTGAAGTTCGCTGGGATGTTGAATAACGGAAGATACTATGAGTTAGACATCAACAATAGTGCGCATATCATTATGCGAGGTATAACGCTTCTTCGTAAACTTTAGCCAGACATGCCAACTGCTGTACGTAGCTTCAACAACAATGCAACGCGCAGTCGAGACGATAAGTTTGAGTTGGGTGTGGTTTATGATTGAAATTCCGTAGGTAATGTTGGATGAAAATTGCAATCCAGACATGCTTATTTCGTAAGGAGCGAGTTCTCATTGGTCGGATTAGGAGTCGGCGATGGATCTCTCGGTTTCGGTTCGGTTGGTCACGAAGGGCCGCATCAACCCTCGGGTAGAAGGGCCGCTAACGAGTCGTTCCTCGTCGACGTCGTCGCCGTCGCCGTCGGTATTGTCTCGTGCTTCGGATTCCGCAGTCGTGTACGCGTACACAGGGAATCCGCAAATGCCTGGGGAATGCGAGAATCGATCCCACCCCCAGGAGACCCTTTGATTAGAGGTCGCGAATCGTTTGTATTCCGCGTGTGCGAAGGGCCCCCGGTCTTATCTCGCTCACCACGCCAATCAACTACCCCCGAAGCGACCCACTCGGGGGATTAGGACACGGGTAAATATTTTTTCTCAAGATCCAAGAAGTAAATACCGAGGTTGTGCCCCTCTGCCCTTTGCGACATAGTATTTTTCAGATTTGATTAGAGCCGGCATTTTCACATGAGCCTGCAATTTCGAGGCCATTTCAATTATCCAACTGGAACCTTACCTGAAACATAAGAAGAAAAAAATCATATATTTTGTGACCCTTCGTATGATCATTGTTCAATTTAAAATGTTCAACGCTATTGGTCTTTATCAAAGGCAGTGATTCGTGATATATTTTTATTTTAGTCAAGTTCAACGTTGACGTGTTTATCTGAAAATAAAATTTTTCGATAAACACGTCACTTGATATTTTTATTCATTTGCATTGATAAAATATCTCTCTTCGCAAAAGAACAAACAATTCATTTGTAATTATTCATGCCTAAAATTATTGTATTTATATAAAATATAGCAGAACAACTAAAGTGAATTGATAGATAGAATGTGTGCTGTGCACAAGCGCACAAATCTATAAACACACACATGCACGCATCTAGCCTGAGGAGTTACGAATAATAGACTAGTTGGATGATGTGGTTAGCGAAACTCCCACCACAGCATCAACACCGAGACATTGCAACCCCTTGCTTTGGAAGTGTAAGTGACAGCAAATACAAATACAAATTTTATAAATAGATTATAGGTCCTTCGTCCAGTCTATTGAGTGGACTCTTAGATGTAAACTTTGTAAGTTTCCTTGGACGTAAACCTGCTCACTATGTGATTTCGTCACAGCTTTTTCTCTTTCGAGTAAAATAAAACAAAAATCAATACATTTATCCATTACAACTTACTCGCGAATTTTTTTAATTTCTCAATAAAAATGAATTAAATCTATCAATAAACTATGGATTTTTACTATTGTGCACTGTTAACATTATGGAAATGTATTTGGGTACTCCGACATAACCGTAACTCTGGAAATATATATGTAAAATATAAATAACGGTATGTTCTTGTATCCTCTATGTAAGCATAAATAAATATATAAAACATTTTTTTAAATAATAGTATTCGGTTATAATATCAAGCAAAAAGTAAGCATCTAACTGTACTCAATAACGGCAATCGCGGATTAAAATTGCGCTAAAATAATTGTTATAAATGAATAAATTACAGGCAGCATTTAACATTTGTCTAGCATCAATTTATCTTTTAGATTTTAAATGATCGATATATTATTTTCCTTCTATTTCCTGTTTCCTCAATTTATTTTATTATTAAATTAAATAAATTTCAATCTAAATAATTAATGATTTTTATCCACGTACAATAATCGATTCACAACAGTACAGACTCGTGATAACAGTGACTAAGACTTGAAATTCTGTTTGAATCTAAATAATCGTTAAAAGTGATAAACAGTATAAAATGCTTTTAACATCATCCTTGAGCTTTCCACATGTTTACAAAAAATTGCACCAATCAATAAACAATGACTATGTTGCGTAAGATATAATTACATCGCAACTATACCCGAGTTTTGAGATAAATGTTCCACGGAGCTTTAAAGATCGAAGAAAACAAATTATTAGTCACAAGACGAAGTAGTTGGAAAGGGTTTTCACACAACATCTTCCGGGCCGCCCAACAAACAAAATCCAAACACAATTTTCTCGAGAGCACCAACATCAAAACCTTTCTTGCTTTCAAGCGAAGTGAATCTTCCCTCGCCCGGGGAAATACCTTCTCCTTCTCTCTCTCTCTCTCTCTCTCTCTCCCTCTTTCACTCTCGGAAACCTTTAGTTTTGTCTCTGGTGCTAGAGTCTCATAATTAAGCAAAGGCGAAGCTGTTGCCCTGACGTAAGACCAAACACTTGCTGCAACATCAGTCGTGTACCTACGAATACTGATATTTAATTCTGGAAAATAAAATGCTGGTGGTTGCCAGCGATCTGCGAGTTTGAAATCAAAAAATTAAAAGTCCTACAAATGAAAGGAAATCCTAATTTCTTCTCTTTAAACTTTGTACTCTGGTATATTGTTCACATGTTTGTATCTAAACCACGGTTTTCACAATTTATTTGCTTGAACTTATTAAAATTTACTAGATAGAACTGGATTCGAATTGATGTAAATGAGTCGTTCTTTAGCTCTTTTACTAATGTTGATTTTATGCATCCATAAATCATAAGTTTATTTTTAATTTTATTTAAGTTTAATTTCATTAAAGCATGTCATATGAGAAACGTTAAATACTAAATGTGCCACGAATTTCACGGAATTACATTTCCTAAATATTTAAGAAATTCCATCTGTTTAATAAACGCAACGGTTGAATTTAGAAATATCGTAAAAACGTGGTTTGCCTGAAATTAAATAAAACTAATTTTTAAAACACATTGTTAAATTCACCAAAATAATTCTAGTCTAATAAACGAAACACGAAAGTTTAATAGAAATACCTCAATGCGTTAATTTGAAAATTAATTTGCACGCAATAATTTTCACGATGTATTTGATTGCGACTTGATACGCAACCTCTAAATATACACATAAAATATTATCAAATTATTTATCATCGATTAACGTATGCTACTCAATAAATTTATAGCCTCGGTTAAGTATTTTAAATTAAAAATGGCTCCAAAATACATAAACCTTCAATAGGGGCTTGATTTTTAACTTTAATGTTTTAAATTTCGAATTTTATTTATAATAAAAAAAGACCTCAAAATCTATTTGGACACATGAATGAAACATCATAAAAATAAAAGCACACATCAAAGGCAATTAATTCGCTAAATAAATACTTGGGACTAACTTTGCTAAATCCCTCTCTCGCGTGTACCAAATGAAAATTCAAAAGCGCAATAAACGTGTTAATCGTCCTTTTTAGTACCTCCGAATCTGAAAAGCCTTTTACTTTATCCGAGTCCGCCGAGGAACAGAACCCCATTAGGAGTTCAATTTCAAGGATTTCAATAATGCAAGCATAAGGCCTGCGTGTATCATAAAAAGAAAGTAGTAATGGCGAAAGCCCATCCTTTAACGTCGGCGCGACCTACCCCCAGTGCAATTATGCGTACGCATATCTCTTGCGCGCCGTCGCCACCCCCGAGTTTTCCTAGGGGTGGCGGCGTCTGCTGCGGTGTGCGTAGACATACGGTGTTTCAAAGGGAAAGGTAAATTGAATTTTCGCGCAACTCCCGCTCGACTACGACCAACCCCTTGGTTTATTATGGCGCGCGCACCAGTCGGTTCATTTCTTGATTTCACGCCGATGCCCCCGAGCAACGAGCCAAATTGGGTCCACGCGCTCCGCGGTCCTCGTCCTCGTCCTCTAATCCCGCTAGGTGGCGCAAGGGAGGGACGCTCCCGCTAACGAATCTCACCCCGTTCTTGCGGACATTTTACTTTTCTACTAGGCCTCGATGTGTGATCGAGGAGTCGAGTCTATATTCTTTTAATAATCAGTCTTAAATTCCAGAATTGACGTACAATCTTTTGTACCTATCTATTTACACCGACACCAAAGACTTTTTCTTCATTGCAACTCAATATGTTTATTACTATGATTAGAATTATAAATGCCAGTTTATCGAAAAGACACTTTATTGCGTTTTAAAACTAGACGAGTATTTTCTATCGATAGTGATTCAAAAGACTCTTTTAAGATGATCTGATCATTTGATTAATCTTACCATCTAATATTTAAGAGTTTTTATATTACTCGTAAAATATCAAATAATAAAATAATGTAATTATTACAATATAACCTCACTTTATTTTAATGTTTTACAATATAAATATTTTTTTAAAATTTACATTTTTTCAAAATTCATTTGAAAATTATTACAAACTTCTGCACACTAGTTCCAATTAATTATTAATACCTTACGAACTTTTAGCGGAAGTAAACATAATTGTTAATTACAGGATTACATTTATTTCAAGAAAGTTCCACACCACACCAGTCAATGAATAATGGATGTTCGTCGCGTCAGTTCTTGGGACTATCAGCTACTTAATCAAGGGCGCACTTTATTACGGGAAATGCATAATTGATACACAGCAACTTGTCACGAATTTTTCATTTTTGCAAAATTATACTTTTGACCCGTGTACTTTTTTTATTTTTACTTGTATCTTCTCGTGTTCCTTTTATTTACGAGACATCCTTGTGAAGTAAGAAATACGTAGGACTTTTTAAATAACTTAAATACCTCTGTAATTTAGTCAGCGACGCCAAATGCATGTGTGCCTTTTAATGTAGATTAACGCCCAAGTAAAATTGAACTCTTTTCTGCAGGATTTTTCATTCTCCTTTATTGTCTTTATAAGTCGAAAAATCAAATAACAAATAATTAAAAATTGTTCCACTGATATTACTTAATGCTCGTTCTCATATATGCCCTAATTATTAATTATAAAATATTAACGCTCAAAAAAAAAAAGTGAAATAGATATCCAACCCGCTTTTGATCAGAATTTCTCTCTTATCGAAAGCAGTGATATTGGAAATATCCATTAAGCGCAAAGATCAATTAATAGAAATTACTAACGTTTAATATTTTTCTTCACCACTTTTATTGATTTGTTATTGATCATTTTATTAAAAAAACGCCAATAATTTTTAAAAAATGAATCCTACAAACTTGAAACTCTCGCAGGCTTGAAACTTCCTTCCCACAAGTAACCAAAAACACTCGAATAGAATGAACTTAGGAACTGGAAGCAAAGGGTTGGGCTCGACTGCCGTCGTCGGCCCTCACGAGCCCGATTGATCGCACCGGTTCCTCCCTCCTCCGTCCCTCCCTTCCTCTTCCCTTACGCCCGTAATGATCACTCTCGAGAAACGACATCAGCAAATCGAACGCACGACGTCCTCGCCGATCTCGTGGACTCAGATAATGATCAAGAGGAGGAGGAGGAGGAGGACCCTTCATTTGGCGCTTCCGAAACCATCTCGGGGGCGATTACGCAAGACAAGGGCTACCGAATACAAATTTCAATTAGTCGATGCCAAAGATTTTTAAAAAAGTTAAACCATATTATTACCGCTACGATGTTTCCGAGTTGGTTTCATCTTAGCGACATTCGAATTTTAAGTGCTCGCCGTAATTGAATTCCTAGCTCCCGGCATTAAAGTTTAAATAAGTTATTTCACAAGTCCATTGAGATGCGTGCAAAGTCGCATGAGATGTAAACCTCAAATCATCAAAGAGACTCGCATAAATTTCAATAATAACACTTGATGCTCCTCGTGCGATATTAACATTATTAATTCATCAATAAAATCCCGTACGTGTCGAGGAAAATCAATCGATGAACCTTAACGATTTCCGTTCCATTTCATTCAAACGACACCGGGAGCTACAAGGTTACTCACTCGTTCACTCGCTCACTCGCTCACCCGGAGTTTGCCCATCTTGCATTGCGGCAAAATTATTTTTAAGCAACCTCCGACATTTAACGTATTTCAAAAAGTGAACATGCCTCGAGTTCCCCGCAACTTCCATTCGGCAACTACCATCGCAAAAAAGCCAAGGCGAAATTTATTAGCTTTTCAACTAGTCACGGAAACATAATGCATGAGTGTGCAAACGCGATAAAAGCTGGATTTTCCATGAAACCGAGAGCCTCGATTAAATATTTCTCCTGCGAATTTCTCTTTGAATCCTCAGCGGCTGAATTCAGCGAGTTCTTGGGCTCGACTCCTCTTTTTTTGCCTCCTCCTGGCTTTCGGCCTCGTTCGTCTTTGGATTCCTCCTTGTCCTCTATCTCCGAGATTGCGTACCTACATAGTGGTTGGTGGTTGGCTGGCTTTGCTTTAACCTAAATCTATCTCCGATCTACTCTCTTCTGCCTCTCTTCACGTTTACAAAAGCTTTGCCGGTCTCGTCGGTCTTTTTGCCCGTCCACCTCCTCGTAAACATGCGTCTCCTTCTTAGCTTGTTCTTATTTTCTTTATTGCTAGTTATCTTTGTCTTATCGCTTCTTACTCGTGTACTTTTTCTGCGGTTAAATGAATTTCAGCATTTGGATTGTTGGCGTCTCGTTTATTTAAGTAACAAAGGATGCAAGCGTTTGATGCCAAACTTGCCAAGACTATGATTAGTTTTTAGAGTATGAAAATTGGGACAGCAAAGTTTTGGGCTCTGGAACCAGAATATTAATACTCTAATTAAAATTTCCAAGGGTTTTCAGATTGATCGTCAACTCTTTCTTGTCAACTTGCGCGCCTTTGCATTCTGCCTTTAGCTGCGTAACTATATATATTATAAAGAACTAATTAAATGCGCATAAGTTAATCTAATTAAATACAGAGGAGAAAGAAAAATTAGCACTAGTTGCGTAATGCTTAGGCGTGAATTTAAAAGAGATCGATGACAATGCAAAATAAACTGAGCTTGGGCAAACACGGCAAACAGCCGACCGAATCATCCGGACGCAATTGAACAATTGAGTGAAGGAGAAGGAACAAAGTACACAAAATCGGAGAGAGTATTTCCAGCGCGAGCAACATCACATTTCTCGCGTATTTTCACCCCCGGAGCGGAAAATATTTGCACAACGTCATTTAAAAGCCGTCGGATCGATCGGAAAAGAAATTAGGAAATACGGCCTGGAGTCGGCTGTAATTTTGTGCCCGCGTCCTCGTCCACGTCCACGTCCACGTCCACGTCCACACCCACCCGAAGCCAAGAGAAGCCTTGAAGTGGTCGCACTCCAGGGGTCGAGGAATCGATCTCGAGATTAGTTGCCATGGCCCGGACTCACGTCTCCCGTGTGATCGGGAACCGAACCGAGTCGAGGGTGAGGCGGAGGTCCTTTGCTGTCCCAAAAATCAAATTAGTTCGCTGGCAATAAATCGGACCGCGCGGCTTCACTCGAGCCTTCATTGTTCTTTCCTGCACCAACTTCCCTTTGACTCCACCCGGGATACGAGATTCTTTTCGGCCCTAACCCCATTGCGGGTGCACTCGTTTATCCTCTTGCTCGCGCCTACTTTCTCTCCTTATCAATTTATATTAGCCCAAAACTTTTCTCGATATTTTCCTTCATTTATTTTTCCTGGGGCGTGAGTTAGAAGTACTTTGGCAAAGCGACCACAAATTGTATTTAGAAACAACATTTAATAAAATTTTAACAATATCACTTGAAATAATTGGTAGGCTTTAGATTGAAAAACGTGTTCCAAGTTTTATTTTCACTACTATTTTTGGCTTGAACGCGATAGTATCCTCGTAGCTATCCTTCGATAAAAAAAAAAATTACCCCTCTCAATAGGGGAGAGAGAACATTATTCTTATCTTCATCGAAAGTGTGTTTATCATAAGACAAGAAAATTAACAGAGTTACATTATTACAAATCCAATAATAAAGGATGGTCGAGTTTGAAAGAGAGGGGAATATACTCCTCGGAAACCTAAAGAGAGTTGGTTCTTACATTTATTTTCAATCTAATTCCTTTGCTTCCCTCTTCACACACACACACTCTCTCTCTCTCTCTCTCTCTCTCTCTCTCTCTCTCTCGTCCTGAAAGTCACAGGCTGGGTGGCGGACCCGGTCAGTAACTCTTTCAAGGTTATGTGAAACGTGATTCTGCCGATCTCTGTGTGCGTGTGCATGAATGTGCACTAAACATTGACAATGCGTCTGCGCCTTTCACACAAAAGTCTTTCTCCACTATGAGGGTACACACGAGTTGTAATAAAGCCTATTCTTAACTTTTCGCTGTAGCGTGATGAATCGTCGTTAGTGCATGTAGAGAGACATTATTTTATTCCTTTCCGTGTTCTTTTATAAATAAATTAATGCGAATATTTTGCTTTTTATTTGAAAGACTTCGGCCCTGAGCTTTGACCGGTGAATATAGAGTCGACGTCATTTTTTTTTTTTTTTTTTTTTTTTTTTTTGCAGCTTTCACTTCTGTCACTCCGGCTTTTTCAATAATTACCATTTCAGGTGTAGGATTTCAAACGAAGAATATCGATGGAATTGCAGTTATTCGGAATTATCAAACAAAGATTTATAAATGTGTATTGGTTCACGAGGATTAGATTTATTTATTTTATTATGCACTTATATGTTTAAAATTGAAGTACCGTTACAACTAGTGTAACAATGCACGTGCTATTGACATTTCAAGGAATCTAAACATTTTAATATTCTTGGTAAATATGTATACAAATAGGATAATTGGTTCCATACGGAAATTATAGATTCTCAACTTGTTTATTTTGAAAAAATTGTATTAAATAAAAAGAATTTTTAAATTATTACTGACTAGTACGTGTTTGTCAAAATAATATTTAGTATTAAATTAACACCATTTTATCAATTCTTTATTATTAATTTATTAACAATAATTTTAATCGATTCGATTAATTTAAAAATAACGTAAAAAACACGTACAAAAGTTAGTCATATTTTATCTAATTTCTGTAATAAATTAATTCTGTTTACTAAGTGTTTTATGGTGACATATTAATTTCAATTAGTTGATATTTTCTCATATTTTATCTTCGCCTAGTATTATTCATTGAAATAACACGTTAATAAATATCGCCTTTTCTCTCTCTCTCTCTCTCTCTCTCTCTCTCTCTCTCTCTTTGATATTAACACATTTCATTCTTTCCAATATACTCAATAGATGATTCACATAAGAAAATAAAATATTACTCTTGGATCAACAGCAAAATAATTATATTCAATAAAAAAATAAAATTAAAGATTATAATTGAAATAAAGTCATTTTTTCTTCAAAGTACAAATTCTTAAATACAAAATAAAATCGCTTTATACTTAATTGACATTTTTTTTCATTATTCCATTTTACAAACAAAAAATGTATTTTCCTCTAATCAACATTTGTTATAATATAAATAATTTTTATAATAAATTATCAGAATCAGTAACTTGACATAAATAAAAATATGTTAATGTGTGATATTTTTTAAACCAACTTTTTTTTAAAACTGATTTAATTATGCTTTGGAAAAGATGCATATCGAATTTCAAAGCAATAGCTTTTTTAAATTGCTTCTAGAAATAATATCATAAAGAGTTCCGAAAGTGTGTTATTTAAATTTAGTAAATGTATTTTCATAAAAGACAATTCAAAATGTTTAAACTAAAAATAGGTAAAAATTTATAATAATTCATATAAATATAATATAAACTAAATCAATAACTTTAGTTAACTAAATATTTTGTATTACACAGATATACATAGGTGTCTTTTAGTAGTAATGATTTATAAATATAAATTCATAAATATTGAGAATATATAAATTGTGGCGATTAAAATAACTTTGAGATCGAAATCATACATTATTTTACAAATATATACAACAAATAACAACGATGTTGTTATTGATTCAGTCAACTGACGTAAAGATAATAAGACCAGAGAAATAGAAAGGTGAATTATTTTAAAAACTGATATTTAAAGTAACGGTAGATTTGCGTAGAAAAAATTTTTTTCTCGTTCCTTCTTTTTTTTTTATCTAGTTATTGACTATCGATCGAGCATATGAAAGGATAGCTCAGTGGAAGTTTTCCACACAAAGTAAAGTTTTTATTGATTTTCACTCACGCTTTGTGCCTGGATGGCTCTGTATATAGTTCAGTCAGCAATTCGAGTTGAGAGACTTAAAATGCTCGGCTCGAAAAATCCAGCGCGAGATCAAACTCGCACGAAAAATCGCAGATTTCCAATAATAAAATAGTTGAAAAATAGTTGAAATGGTCGGGCAGCAGCTCATAGGCCGATTATCGCTGGGCCGGCCGATCCTTCCGTATCAGCTGCACCAAAGTGACAATTTAAGCGTCAGGACACCGCCTCTTCCGTCTCGCTTCCTCCTGTGGCCCCAGGTCGTCCCGAGTCTCGAGTCCTGCGGAAGACTCCCTTCGCACTCCCCTTCGCACGAGGCGTCCATTACGCCGTCTTTGAGGGCCGTCAACCCGGCAAACCCGAGCCCCGCTGCATCGGCGCTTTGACGAGACACGCGCGAGCGCTTCGGTTTTATCTTTCCTCGCCATGTGTCATCTCGGCGGGACAGGTTTTGTGCAGCGGGACGTGGGCCACGTGCGGGCCCAACAGCCCCCGACCCCACCCAAGGGCGCAGGGGTCGTGCCGGCGGGGCGGGGCGGGGGGAGGAGGAGGAGGAGTGTCCTTACCCTCGCACTGCTCTGTCGTTAGCCACGGCACTTCGGCCGCAGCCTCCGAGGACGTGCTCCTCCACTAGAGGAAGGAGCGACCGCACGAGACGAGAATTAAAACGACCCGGTTATCGAAATCTGCCGGCCTCGGAAAACCCGTGAGTCACGACCCAAGGACATATCCAAATGTCGTCCGGGGTGGATTTTGGGTGTACAAGCGTGCAGCTACACCATCGGCTAAAATTTCACGTACCCGGAGAAATTCGAGCAAAAAGGCGCGTGGCGTGTAAACAGGGATGAATGCCGGTGGTCTAGCTCATTTTACCATTTTTTTTTCCAGTATTTGTTTCTCGTCTGCCATCGACGCCCAATCTTCAGCTGAATATGTCTGTTCGGTATTCGTATCAGGAAATTTTATTTTGATAAATGCACACAAATTGCTGAAAATAAAATGTGCATCTTCGAATAATAGCTCTGTATATCGAATCTGAAATGCCAACCAGTTGACATTTTTATCTCGTGGCAGTGATTAAAAAGTAATACATTGTTTTGTAGGCTTTTTTTGAATAGTCGGCAAGAAAGAACGGTTGAACAAAACGAGAATAAAGAAAGTTGAGTAACAAATACCGAGTGTATCTATGCGCTCGTAACTCGGGGGAACCGTACAATAACCGCGTGACCATCGATTGTTGGAGGTTGCAGTGGCCTCGCCAAAACTCTACATAACCCATTGGATGGGGAAAGTGGCACAGAGGGAGAGAAAGACCCTCAGTCACGTGGCCGACGACCCTTTCCCTTCTCTACTCGTCGATTCCTTAATTTTTGGAATTGCATACCATGCCCGAAGATACGGACAAACCACCGTACGGGATAATAGCCCTATGTTCAAGATCGATAGTTTGACCTCCAAACCGCCATTTTACAGATAGGCGAGTTTGCCATTGAATCTATCTGATGGAAAATTTAAATGGACAGCATTCATTGGAATATATTTGTGCTCCTGTTACGTTTAACAGCCTCCTTTTAAAAGTTAAAATCTTGATTTGGAGTGTGTGTTAGGCTGCGGAATACTGATAATATTATTCGTAAGAGACCATAAAATTCATCGAATTATATTTTTACGGTTCTTTCCATTGCCCATTATCACACTAATAACAATGACATTTACTACAATTGCAAACAACAATAGTAAAATAGTCTTTATATTTCCAAAGATATTAAAACTACACTCGTTTTATAAATGTCAAGCGCATTATTAAAATTCTATGAAATAAAATAACCCGGCACGCTTAAATAAGGAATTTGGAAATAAAGACAGAGGCAGTGCTTTAGTTAAAGTGAGTATGATACACCAGCAATTGGAAATAGAGTCGCGTGTCGGGGAAACGAATAGAAAGGCCAATATTGCGTACCATTAAACCCTAATAATAAAAGTTCCTCCCCTCGTATGCTGAATTCGTTCCTCCCTTGGCAGCGCCAAAACACGATATTTTCTCCCGTACGCGAAAGTAGTGAAAGTTCCAAGACAGCACTCGAAGGAAAGCACCCAAACGTAAACTCTTTCATCCTCCCACCTTCGCGGTGATCGAAGCGCTCTTCATCTCCCTTCGCAGCTTCCGTTTTTCTGATTTTCGATTATATTATATGCCAGCACTCGAAACGTCTTTTGGAAATCGACGATTCTTACTCTCGGCTTATTACCTTTCTTTTTACGAGCACATTCAAAACTTGTATTACAATGCATCAGAAAAATACAGTGCTCTTTCTTTGTTTCTGCAGTCGCTGTGAAAAATTCTTTGTACTCATGCAGAAATTTTCAAAAGAAAATTTAGAAATATCCCTGTAGCTTGATTGATAAAACCATGGAAATTTTTACCAATTAATAATTTATGCTCGATAATCGTACGATGAAACTATTTTTAATTGTATCTATTCATTTGCTTAAAGCCAATTTATCAATATTATTATTGATATAAAATCATAAATAAAACGTATAGAGATCGCAGGAAATTTTTTAATTAGAGGTTCACAACTGTTTTTAGTTAAAAACAATAATCTTGATTCTCAAATCGTATATAAATTATGTTATTTCTGAGCAGCATTTCTAAATCCGAGGAGTAAATTAGAATGTTGGAATAAGTAAGATACTTACTAACTAGCTATTATGTTTTGATAGTCAAAGGGTTGAACGGAAATCCCTTTAGCAAAGTCCTTGAAACAAATATACGCGAGCCATTACTTCCCGTCAAGTTGGAAAATGTAATAAAATCAGCCCTCCCGAGCGAAGAATATGAGAATCTTGAAACCAGGACCAAAAATATTTTAGGGAATTGTAAGAGTGCGTCCAAACCCTCTTGCGAATCCTCAAAAGTGCGAGGGGGTTGACGTGCAGCCTAAGTAACTATGAGAAACGTCGCGGAAGATGAATCAAGGCGTCGTAAATGATTTCTCCGGAGATCCGAGCGTTTGAGCGAGCGCAAATCATATTCTGGCAGACGACAAGATAATGGCATTGAGGAACTCCCGCCGAGCCCTCCCTCCCTCCCTCCCTCCTGCCCTCGCGAGCGAGCGAGCGAGTGAGTTAAAATATGCAAATGTCGAGGCGGCTTGGGATTGTGCTCACGAAATCCTAATGCCGACGCACCGGGAACTCCGCGAATGCCTGGAAAACCGAAGGAGAAATGTCTTTGAGCTCGAAAATATTCGCTCCCCCATAAAAGCCAAAGGATGAGTCTAGAGAGTTGGTTGTAACCTTAACCGGGTTACCTTTTCTAGTATCCCATGCCTAGTTACTTGTACCCACCGGCGCCGGTACATTTATTTTATTTCAGTTCACGCTTCGCTCTAACTCGATTTTGCAAAATGCAACTTTCACTCTGGATTATAAAGGCAATTCACGAAACAACGTTCTTCATCCCTTAAACACCACCGAATCTTTAAATTATGTATAAGTTTGTACAATGATCCACAAAAAGCTAATCCATCGAGCTTTCGTGCTTCTACTGCCAACTAATTTCGTAGCTTCAATAACTTCTCTCACGCAGTTTATACCTTCAATTGGAACAATGACTTCTTCAAATTACAAATTAATATTCTTCCTTTGAGTATACTCGTATCCTCGCAAAATCTTCTTCAACTCTCCTGTATTTTGACACAAAGTCTAGGGGCACAGATGAAGTAAAAAGTGATTTGCTCATCAACAGTTTTCATAGCATGCTTTCAGTCTTTTTTTTACTCCATTCAAATCTGACACTAAAGAGGGGTTGTTGTGCTTGGTGTGATTAGGAGGGGAAGCTACAAGAAAAGATTAGCCAAAGTGTCTAGACGTTTATCTTCTAATTCGGTGTTTCGATTTTCAAAATTATCACTTTGCCAAATCTGATACTGATAATGGAAGAGTGTGCGCGCAGATAAAAATAATGTACATATGGAAATGTGTTCAAGTTTTAATTCGCATACGAATAATAGGTTTGCTTTTCGTACAATCGCACAATAATTTTCATAACAGGATTATGCGATAATAATTTTTGAGACAAACAGATTAGCCTGCATCTATATCATTTTCTAATTTTCTGGATGCGCTTTTACTCTACAAGAAATACGCTTTGTCTCCCATTCGAATATCTGTTGATATTTCGTATTATTTGTCTTTCTTCCCCTCCCTCCGACCCTCTTTTCCTCGTATTTTCAAAGCTATTCAAATTACTATATCATTTCTTGTTTTAATTTTATGAGATACCGAAAATATTTTGAAAGGGGAAAACGTGTAAATAATTGTAAGAAGTAAAGTACAAGCATTGAGTAGCTTAAGATAAGCTTAAGCTGCCATGTAGAAGTTGTAATTAAAAGGGTGTATCAATAAAAGAGAAAGTTCATAAAGCTCTTTCCTTTTGAGAAATAAAATACAAAAAAGAGATTATTAGCAATTCCTCTTTAGGCTCCGTTGAATTACTTACATTTCACTTGACAAATCTTAATAAATAAACACTAGACACATTTTTAATAACGTTTAACTGTATATTAAAAAAGTTTTCATTGCATTCAAAACCACTTTTGCGAACACATTAAAGATAAAATAACTCATTATCGTTTATATAAAAAAATGAGCGCTTGTACATACATGTGTGTTAGTGCGACAGTGGCGTATTCTACTACTGTGTCTCTTTTTATTCGTTCTATCGTTTTTCCCTTTTTCTCATTTTCCTACTAGTGAATCTGAATCCATCTAAATCCAAATTTGCTATTTCGCAGGCTTCATGTAATTTTCATTTATATTACTACGTTGTTTAATAACATTGGAAAAATCAAAAATAGTGGAGGCCTGTAATTTATCGATTTTGGCATTGCACTATCATATGCATGTATTTGAATATTTGATAGTCTGTGTGGACAGATTAACGATCTTGATGATCGGAAATGAATGCGATAAACATAAATAAATTGAAAAATATATGTGGAATGAAAAATGATAATTACGAAAAATAATAAGAAGCTATATTTATGACATGGTGAAATTAAATATAGTGCTATTAAGGCATTAATTGCGAATATAAATAAAAATAAATGACATATAAATAATTGAAAAATAATGTTTAAAATATACGGCTTTTTGCGTTCGATATAAAGCGAGAGGTTTTTTTATGTTATGCAAATGATTTGTGACATGCGAGCGCATATGATTATAATAGAAATTTAGCGAAGCATCCTAAGGGAGATCGTACAATATTCATATTTCCCAAGTAAATTCGACAGATGACGTGCACGGGGAGCAAAGGGTGACAATTCTAGAAAAAACGTTGCAAAGTATAAAATTTTAAACTGTTCAATATTCGTTTGAATTTTATTTGTCTCGGTTCAATTAAAAAAGTTCCTTTGAACTTTCGCTTTATATATAATTAATACTTCAATTATAGTTTGCTATTAGGAAGTAACAACAACCACCTGAATTTATTTAAAAGTTTTTGACTTAATTTTCCAACCTTCATTGATTCTGTCTGCGTATTTGAAATATTTCTTCTTTTTCACCGAGGAAACAAAACTTTAGTAAAAAGAAAGTACACTCATTTTTCGATGTTAGCAACCCCTTTTTTTAGCACAATAATTGTTTTTCGTGGTGGTTTAAGCGTTCAAGATTTCCCATCAAGAAAGCCAGGTTGTCCAAGGGTGACCTGGTGGAACGTCAAATGATCCGGTTACCGATGCAGAACTGCATCCCGCCTCGAAAAGCCTTTTACCCCTATGTAAAGTCCGTAGGGGAAGCTTGAGATTGAATGTAAACACGAAGATGAACGTATACGGAGTGCCGTGAGGCTGAATTTTAGATGACAGAGTCTGGACACGTACAACAATTATATCTATCAACTTCATGGCTCGCGATGCGGAAGAGGATATTTAATAAATCATTATGGTATGCTTAATTAAATTTAAAGGAAAAGGCAATCTACAAAAATCGAAACAGGAAATAATATTACGAAGATAAATTGTGTGATTTTTCTCCACGCGATCGTGTATTGAGAAATATAAAATACAAATGTTTAAATAGCTGGCATTATTTTTCAAAAAAAATGTATAACAAGTTCAAATAAAAAAATCTTTAATAATAATTAGACGAGTAAAGAATGAACAAAGAATGAAAAATGCAGTGCACAATATTCTATAATATTCAATAGTTTCGCTGTTTTGTTGCAATAGAGTTTTTATCAAAAATTAACTCTCCTAATTAAAAACGTAAAATGTAAATAAAAATGCCTTCATATGTTTTATTTTCGCGGTGTATTTTCAATGAAAGTGGCGCAAAGTGTAAACTCAAGGATGGAAAACCTTTCTAATTGACAGCTAATTTACAAGTGATTGCTGATAGTCAAAGGAAGGAGATGGAATTGCAACTTGAAAAACAAAACCCACTCTATGGAAAATTCATACGAGACTTGAAGCAAACAAAACAAGGGAAATCTAGAAATAGACAAAATGGACGTCGATGAAGAGTTCCACCGTGAACGCACCTTAACTGCCCAGTGGAATAGCATCGGGTTTGTATGCATATTTAAAAAACTCTGGGAAAAAAAATCGATATTTGTCTATATACACACCCACTTGCAGGAGGTGTGCATCACGGTGACTGGACACTGACAAAAAGGGTTGGAGTGCGTCCGAAGTGGGTGCCTTCGGGGTGCCAGTACCGCTGATGCTTGCATCTCTCTCTCTCTCTCTCTCTCTCTCTCTCTCTCTCTCTCTCCCTCCCTCCCTTTCTATCCATCTCTTTTGCTCTCGCTTAAACCATGCACTTACTTTTCGCTGCTTCATCGATCCACTACCATATGCGTTCATCTCGCTTTCTACAGTATCTCTCGCATGAACCTCGCTCTTTTGAATAATTTCATTTCTAGTAAACACCTACGGCAAATTTGTAATTTGCATAACTGACCACCAATGGTTTTGTTAAATTACTTAAATATTCAGTTTGGTGATGGTGTAATTATGCCATTACCAACGTGAGCTGTGAAGCAGCATTTATGTCAACCATTTAACACAATTGACCTTTTTTAACCATAACTATGCCATTGATAAGAATATAAAATAAACAGTTGATGTTGGAGATATTTGTTTAAGATAGAGGCACTGCCTTAAAATAATCAGCACAATAGACATATCATTCATAGCACATCGATCGGTGTCTTAAAATAATTCGTCATTTTTAACAAGCCATACCTACAATGGAACTAATACATAGCTATGCGAGATAAAAAGTAGTCCATAAATGTGGAATGTCATATGCACGTGAAATACCATACAACAGTCATTACACAATTAAAACGAACGCCAGCCAGGAACGTATGACCTATCATTTCTTCTTTTTCCATTGTACCACGCAGCTCCATTGTCGGCTCGAAATGTAATACCACGTGATCCACTAGAGCAAGGATTTCCTCTCGACAATTGCGAGAGACGGGAAGGGCTCCGAGGAGGAATATTCAATTAAAAACGATGATTTTCAATGCATTTTTACATTTCGATTTCTTTAACCCCATTATGATGCAAATTCAATGATTTTATAACCAGTGAAAAAGGTTGAGTAGGACGATGTGATGTACTTGCCTCTTTGTATCTCATCTGCTCGTGTAGGGCGAAAAAAGCAAGAGGGTCGCTGTGAAAGGAGGCGGGGCGCGGGCCTAAGGGCGAGGGGAGGGTAGGGGAGCAAATGATGTCACAGCGGGGAGTCGTCGTCGCTAATTTAATGACTGCTGATTGGCTATGCATGAGGTGCGTCCAAGGGACGGATTTCTTCTAGCTTTATTTTTCCTCCAGGTCTCCTGTGTTTGCAAAGACGCGGGCTGCGGGCGCATTTTTAACCGCTACTATTACGTTTACGTGCATGTGGGTGAGCGCCGATTACCCAAACCCATTCGGTCTTTCTTGAGAGGATCCCAAAGATAAAGGGTTCTAACCCTTTACAATTTTCCGAGTGACATCCTCGGGTGTTGAGCAGCCGACATCCACTGCGCCACGCTATGCCACACTTGGATTCTGACAAATTTTTAGGTGCTCTGCGACACCCGAATACACATGTATATCCCAAACACTCGCACTAATGGATTTCAAAATCCGCAAATTATTACCCACGATTAATCACTCCGTTGTTGCGATTTTACCGGCATTCGTTTCTCTAAACTATATTCGGCCTTTTTCACCTACATTTGCTACAATATATACATATATATATATATGTACACACACAAACTTCAAAGGGTCAATTAAAAAATTAAATTTGTTTTAAGCTGTCTTTTGATATCCGTTACCCGATAAAGCAACTTTAAATTACATTTCATTTTCCAATTTTTGCACTTCATTCGGCTTGTTTAATTTTTATTAAAACTTTTTAAAGATCTACAATATTTTGTTATTTTCATTGATTTATTTAATAAAAATTTAATATTTTAAAACTAAAAAAAATTGCATTTGATCCTGTAGACGTTAATATTCGTAACAATTAATTAAAATGTCAAAACTTATAGATATTTTTTTGCTTTATTTAAACTCTTTCAGATTATAAAAATTATTTATTATTTTAATTTTTTCCATTTCGATACGTAAATCCAATAGTAAAATGATAATAATCCGTTTATATACATTTCGGCAATTCACTATTTAAATATCTCGTATTATTTTACAATTCTACCTTTTTTATTAATTTGTTAATAAAGTAGTAGTATATATTTTTTTGGGACTACCGATTCTGTAAATCCAGATTCACTTAAGTAACAAAAAAAAATTTAAAAAGATAAATATTTATATTATTGTTTTCACGATTAGTTCATTTACAGTAATTAATACAATGTATATATTATAAATACAATCCAAAAAAAAATATCACATCGAAAGTTCATTGTACGAGTTCAAAAATTGCCTAGATATATTCATAAATACATTTGTTTTCGAAATTATTACAATTAAATGCACATATATACATTATAATTTAGTAACAAAAATAATTAATAAAATTAAAGTTATAAATCTGACAATTATCATATCAATAATAAATAAAAAACATCGTTGATTAGTGGAAATTAAAAAAATGTAAAGATAAAAACTATAAAATAAATCGTATATTTTGCATGTATGGATACAGTATACAGGATATTTAAAAAATTAACAATTTTGGATCTTTTAATTAAAAATTTGGTGTTTATCTTCATGAAACATTTACTAGTAATTTAAAATTCTATAAACTTTTATAGAAAGTTTATAGAACTAAGAAACTTAATGAATTCAATTCATTAGATATGTTGAATGTAAGAGTCTGAAAAGAAACAAAAAAAAGGAAAGAAATGTCGATCAATAAAAAGGAAATTTAAAACTAAATAGAACAATGAAAACGTACAGATAGAAACGGGGAGATTAGAGTGTTTTGTGTTCGGTCATTAAAAAGTTCTGTTTATAAAGATAATCACGGTGACGTTTATATTTATTTAATCCGACTGCAACCAGGGTAGTGTTAAAATGAAAAAATAAAGATCGCCAAAAAATAATGCATTATAATTGAAATTAGATCGGTTGCATTATTAAATTTATTCGATTGACTAAAAAGTAAATGTTGAACAAGGCATGACATTGAGGTACATCAAAGTCAACGTTGAGATCGAGAATTTAAATTAAAAATCAAAGAATGGGAGAGGATTTGGAGAGATTATCTGGATGTATTTGAACACCCCAAAATACAGAAATAAGGTTGTGGAATAAACTGCATTGGTAGAAAGGAGTGGGACGACGAGATAGATAAGAGCGAAGCGAGAGAAAGAAGAGACAGAGAGAGAGAGAGAGAGAGAGAGAGAGAGAGATGGGAGGTGACCGCACGTATAGTATCACAAAGGGGGCCACAAATTTCCGCATGACGTATGACTCATGCACATGATGTTAAATCCTCTCCGTGGCCCCACCCTCGGGTCCGATCTTGGAGCAAGCCAGCAGTAGGCTTACACGCGTTGCCAGCAAACCACCCCACCTCCACCCCCGATGCAGGCATGTCCCGGTTCCAGATGCAACCCCTTGATGCTTTTTCGCCGGCGGATCATCATCGCCGTCGGCGGCTCGACCGTATCTCCCATCCACAGCGCACCCTCGGGCTCATCACCACCACCACCACCACCAGCCTCCGACTTGGTGAATTATTCGGGCACGCGCAGGTCGAGGCGACACCACGACCGCCGATTATCTCTCGGCTCGTCTCTGCCGAGGTTTATGGTCCATTGTGCATGCGGCTGTGTGCCTCGACTCCCCGCGGTCGAGACGCAGCGCCGTCGAGTCATCGGTTGTTACGTTGTTCGGTTGCTTGGTTGTTGGACTTGCAATGGCCGGATCAATGTACCACTCGTCCTATCCTAGTTCACATGCCGCGGATGCTGTCTCCAACAACTACATTGGTCTTTAACAACGATGCACTAGCCAGCTCGATTTACCAATAGAGAAACATCGGTTGAAATGATCTACCCGTCTCCAAAGCACATGACACTATTTCAATTGCAATCATATTTGCTACTAAGAATCTCTTGTTCCTATGATTTTCTTCAGATTTTTAAAGCGCAATGTACAGAAATATTTTTAAAAAACACAAACCAATAGAAAATTAACCAATTTTTACAAAAGCGACCGCGCCTTTAAATACGAAATGATAATTAATCCTCGCGCTTCGCCTTTTTTCACCTTTCATTTAATTGAAAATGTTAGATTAACTCCCGAGAGTTTAACAACTTTTAAATACAGTCACAGACTACCGAGTATTACAGAGTATTATGCCAAATTAAAAATAGTTGAAATAATCAAAAAGCAATTACTGTCCATTAGTTTTGTAATTAAATCAGGCATTTAAAAAATATTAATCAAGGCAATTAATTACGATTCGGTAATCGGAAATACTAATCGGGTAGACTCTCTTAGCGATCCCTCGTCTGCATTCCAATGTTCATATATGCTCCTGATACAATTAACGATCCAACACATAATCGTCTCATGGCATTTTCACCCTCTGAACGTTTTAATCGAACTGCACACATTCTCCAAGTATGCTATTTGAAATTAAAGAAAAACTATAATATGTTATAATATGTGCGAAGGTTGTTTGGTAGTAAAATTCATCATGATTTACCGATCAATCATTCAGTGCCACAAAATTTATACATTTAACAAAATTTCGAGCTGCGGAGACAAAAAATGATAAATAAATAAATAAATAATACTCGTGCGAAAAAAATTTAGTGATCATACAGGGGTAAGCGCTTTACCATGGTTTGGATGTGCCTCCATGGCTCCGAAAGGTCTTGTAATATGCAGGCAAACCTTTATAAGAAATAATAAAAAATGCAAACGTTTGGTCCTTTTTCCCGACATAAACTTTTACAGGTGCTTTAGCTCTTTAAACTTATACGTAATTCAGTTTTGGCAAAATTTTCAGTAGCTTTACCCTATTATAAGGTATTAAAGGCTATATTCAACAGATAATTCAAGATACATAATGCATGTATCATCTTTGTATATATTATTTAACATTTGTTTTATTTTAAATACTTTTTTATAATTCCACATTTATTCATAAATAATCTCGGCATTATTAAAAATCTGTCTTTTTCATGTGAATTCTTTTAATAAAACTAAACAAAATGATTATAATTTTGGCATCTGTGAAATAAAACATACGAGACATCATGTAGCATTGCACACTCGTTGTAATTATATAATTGAGCTGAAAATTCTATGAATAATATTTAACTGATGACGCAAGTGGAAAGAATATTATTTGTAGACCGTTGATGGGAATAATATTCCACAATGTACGGTTTTATTATGTATAATTAAATAAATAAGCTTGTAAAAATTAACATAAAAAAAAATGTAATGACGCATTTGGATTGTATGTACAAGCATAACTGCAAGCACTACTATAAAATCAAAAAACTATAATTACCATAAAATATATTTTCGATTGCAACAGATCCAAGCAATTCCTTTAATAAGTTTCAAATTGCACATTTAAAAAATTTGATTATAAAGAAATTTCCCTATCGATTCATAAAAAATTATAATTATACGATCCAAATCTTGAAAAACCACGAGAAGTAACATTGAATTGATTCCAACCACAGATAGGATTCTCAAAAATAATTATTTACGTGTATCCAAAAATGGTAGTTAGGTTGTTTTGGTGAATTGAAAATCAGCCATCTTTCAAATCTGGATAAAATATTCTACACGCGTACACAAAGAAGTGTCAAAGTAACGCACATATTTGCAGTCTTAAGACTTGGATGTGCGGGTTTTGAAAATATTTCAAATCCGAGACGTGCCAACATTGCACTTTCCATATTTGCGCTATTTCGGCGTGCACGTATATAAAATTTAATATTGACAGTATCAAAGCGAAAAAATTAATGTTGATTTAACCTAATCCCAGACTAGCAAGGATATTAAATGAAAATTTTGAAAAAAAAAAAATACGCACAAGAATATGAATTTCAAAATAAATATAGCAGTTTCTCTGTGATTTTCTTTTTTTGCCGTTCAGTAATACTTGACAACGACTTGCATTACGCGTATAATAAAAATAAAAGTACCGGTAACAAAATTGTCAAATAAAAAGTGAAAAAAAGATTGTATTGATATTGATGTATTGATGATTGATTTCCCGATAATTTGGTAGCAATAGCATATCTACAATTAAAAAAATCGTCTATTTATATATGTCATCTACTTTCCATATCATAAGTTTAAAAAACACTTGTACAAGGTATTAAAGCAGCTTTTATAAACATTTGATAACATTAAAAAATTAAAAATATTGTACTCTGGAGTATTTATAAATTGTTTGCTCTCTAAAATAAGCTTTATTTTCCTCGGACGGAAATTGTGCAATTATGCAAGCAATGTGGAGATGGGCAATGGGTTCGTTGGGCGAAAGGGGAATGAATCCAACTGAAGAGACGGATAAGTGCTTTTGAAGATGCTCCTGGCATTTTTGGTCCATAGGATGCACAGATCGAATGCGTCGCGTCTGTGCGTCTGTGCGTCTGTGCGTCTGTATGTCTGTACGTCTGTGTGTTTGTGTCTGCGAGTGGCGATTACGTGCACGTGCACTTTCGTGAATCGGAAGCGAGGAAGAATGGCGCGGGAAACGATTTCCGTCGGCGACTCGTGTGAATTATCTTCATCCTACATTTATATGAATTTGTGTAAAATTTTAAATTGCCAAACTCTGCTATTACTTTTGCTATACACCGAGTTTTTCTATTCTCTTTAAAATCCTTTTCAAAAACTCAAAAATTAGAATTCTATTATTTGTGCAACAAAAGCTCAACATTTTCATTGAGTGAACATCGGATTAAGAGGCTTCATACTGAAAATATAGAGTAAAGCACAAAACCAATCGATCAAACATTAAATAAACAATAAATTACTCGCAAATCTATTTTTTATGCGATAAATTTTTTGATGACACTCGCTCCTTTTTTTCTTATCATAATTATTACTTGTGTGTTTTGAAGATACGTAATGTTAATTGTAATTTTTCATATTAATTAAAATAAAGTTTTCACTAAATGAATGTTAACATAGAGATCGCCAATTCTGTCAATTACAAAGTTGCAGTAAATCGAATTTTCTAAATTCTGTCATTTAAATGATCTATTTCCTAATTTAAGAAAATTAAATTTGGTACATGTTAGCATTAATAATTTTTCAATAAATACAAAAAATTTTATATTTATTATAGAATGAAATTTATATATTATATAAATAGACTATGTACAAAATTTAATAAAATTTGACATTTTTAAACCACAATGTTTTAGTTTTTACAATTGTTAAAATATCAGAATAAATTTAAAAAAAAAAATATTTCTAATATGATTATAAATGGATCCTTTATATATTAAATACTTAGTAATTAATTACAAATTAAACACAAAAATTTAACAAAATAATTTAATATCTTTCTTGTGGCCATAGACAAGTTTTACAAATAATTTTTTGTAATTTTGAATGTATATCTGTGTTAATCCGACTAGACGAGTTCTGCGAGAGTTAAATCTCTTACATACATGTACTATCTTTGCTTTTTTGTATTGTCTTCACTCCCCCACTCTTTGAACATTATTTCTTCCCTTCTCGCGATTACGCCGAATTTTATTGGCTTTTTCATGAAAATGACTTGATAAGTATATACATGTATATTCCCTGAATTCTCCGAGGGTAGAAGGATAAACGAGTTTTTAAGATGACACCCACAGGTATTTCTTTGGCTAAGGAGACAGTGAGATAGCCATGGATTAACAATCAATACTATGCAAAAATTACAAGTATATAAATGAGAAAGATAGAAATATTAACAAAGGGTAAGTTATTTGCAGTACACTACAAGCTTATATTTTATATTTATTGTTTCAAATCCGTCAACTTTAAAAGTAAGGTATAATTATTGTAAAAACAAATATATTTATGTTTCCAAGGAGTTTTCTTTGTTTTTGTTGAAATAAGTATAAACAAATGAAATTCAACTTGAGGATGAATATAAAATCGGAAAGAAAATTTGACGAAAACTAGGGGAATGCGGTTAAAGGATGAAGTTTCGAGAACTTTCAAAATCGGTCGTAGGAAAGTTTGTTTTGTCGAGTTCTTTTCAAATAGGATTTAATGTAAAATCACATGAAATACTTAATAATGTTGGCATTAAATTTAAATAAATTCATTTTATTTATTTAATATATAAATTGAGCCTGTGTGTATATTTTCATTTTGGTCATGTTAGAGTTCATTAAAAGAAAAATCGTTTCATTTCGACTTCACAATTACCATTAATCTTCATAGCAATTTAGTTAAAAAATATTTAAAATTTGAAATTGCTAGTCAACCGTTTATATAAATAACACTGTTAGTTATATAAACGGTTATAACATTATTACTGATTTACTTATTTTTTGTTCATACTTTATAAATGTAGATATAAATATAAATATTGATATTAAATTATAATAATTTATTGCACAAATTAATATTTATTAATAAAGTAAGATTGTTTAGTTGACTCGATAAATATTTAAAATTATTTATTTAAAAATTACCAAAAACAACAATCTATATTTTATCTAAATGTTATAAATATATCAATAATGCAATAAAAAGATGAAATGTGCTGCATACGACAAACCAGATTTTTTGTTTTGAACTTCTCAGAATAATGAAGCTTGAACTCACCCATTCATATATATAAAATTATTAGGCTTTTACCATCGGATTCCCAAAGATTCCGAGAACCTTAATAAAAAATTATTAAATTTGGAGCAAATTGTAGTGCATTTAAGATTGATGTTAAACGAATGGAACTGTCTCTTTGAGTCTCCATCTCTAGAGATTACAAGCAAAAAAACATAATCTAACTTTTCAAATTTTTTTTTTTATTAATGCATATGGACTTGAACTGAAATATTGTTCCGAGTTTGCTTTTCCAACGTTTTCGGGAGTAAGACCAACTTTCTAAAATATAAATCGAATTTGCAACTTTTTCCAATAATCGGGGAGCAACCTTTTTTTAAAATCTTCATCCTCGTTTAGTGCTATTCTATTTCCTAAGTACATTTTGCTGTAATAATTGAATTAATTTACATATGTACAGGGTAATTTGAATTCAAATGTTGGCGAGCATTAACTTCGACAAAACAGATATTTTGCGTTGGGGATTGGGCAGCTAAGTAAATCTACAAATGTTTATGAGGCTTTTGTGATGATAAAACGTGGGCCGAAATTTTTCCGGATAAATTGCCGTCATCGAAGCAGTTGTTCGTGAAAGAGCACGAGGAAAATTTCTGGGTGGCATATATTAAATCCTAGTGTTCACGTAAATCCTTCCAGCCATGTACACATCTGTTGAGTAATAAAGCATTTTCTCATATTTAAAACCAAGTTGTGCACGCCCGTCAAGACGAGATTGGTCAACAATCAACAATTGAAATCAGCACGGATGTCCAAAAAGCATCGGATATCCCCGGGCTTGACAAGGCGAAAAGCTCGATTTTTCACATTTAATTAGCACTCGAACTTTTAAAGGGCTCTCCTCTTCTTGCTAAAGGAAAAAAAAGAGAAAAAGCGGAATTTTTCGAATGCTTTATGCTCGCGCGAATCCGGCACAATTGGCTACGTGGCATTTGTTACAGTGTAGCGAGGAGAGAGATAGATAGATAGATAGATAGATAGAGAGAGAGAGAGAGAGAGAGAGAGAAAGAGAGGCGGACTCACTTCCTCACAAAGCTTCCATCAGCGTCTCACCCCAAGCCGAAGCCCGCACCACATCTAAAATCCAACACGCGTCTACGCTTATAAATATACACGGGCTTTCGCTTGCTTGGTTCGCATACACGTCAATCAGCCCCTGCTGCTCCGACCCAGACCGCGTGTTCGCATCAGGCGATGGAGGGTCGCAACCCCGGGGCGGGGGTGAGATGAGAAACGGAGAGAAAGAGGGGGGCTATTTTTCTTCTTGCAGCCCCTGGGATATTTTAACGCGCATATGAGCCTCGGTCCTAGCATCTCCGATGAAGAAGTGAGAAAAGAGAGAGAGAGAGGGAGGGAGGGAGGGAGAGAGAGAGAGAGAGAGATGTAATAATAGGAGGTGCAGTTACATCAAATTGTACGCTGGCCAATCTGCCGAACGCCTATGTGTACTCAGACGCTATATGCAGATACTCATTGCATCAAAGGAAAATACTCGTGCTAGTTTATGATCTTCAGTCTGTAAAATCTGGAGGCTTATTTAATCACTCGCACTAATTATGGCGGATCCCTTCGTGGTTTTTAAAAACTTCTTAGCCAATCGAACTACAAAAACTAACCAGCTTTATCATTACCTTACAGCGATCGCTTTTTTGCTTAAAATTTTTTTTCCCAAATGCATTCACACTTTTCCAAACTATTTTATTTATTTTACAATTTGATAAATATATTATTTACCTGACATGAACAAAGTTAACGACATTTTTTATTCCTTAATAACTATACATATATACTCGCTTAGAGTCCCAGTTTTTCGAAACTTCTATATCACGAATTACATTTCCATGTAAAAACGGACAATTTCTTACCTGAAATAAAGAAAAATAAAACGATCAATACATATATCCACATAATTTAGGCAAAGAATTGAATTACTCTATGAATATAATTATATACTGATATACGTATTATAGTTGCAATTAAAATTATACTATATATTATAGTTGTATATCGGTATACCGATATAAAACCTTTTTAAAATGTCAAATAATTATGAAAGTCATAATTTTTAATTGAAATATATTAATCCTTAGGTTTTGTCTTTATATATTCTTATTACATTCACCATAAATTTAACCCTTTCGCATAATTTTTAGATTGCACAATTATGAATATTATTTTAATTTTCGAAGGAGCATTTTCTTAAAGTTCTTTAGACAAGAATCTTCAATACTGCTTTATTTGCATTGGCATCAGGACCACAAGTAATCCCATACAATTGTGAAAAAATCATAGAATTTATATTTGTGTGTCGCCAGAGGTTAAAAATTAAAAAATTCTGCAAACTTTGACGATCGACTGTGCATCGCATATCGAGTAAATGCGAAATAATATTTAGAATAATATTAGAAAGACACAGGTATTGACAGGTGTAACTGCCAAATGCATCGAGTGTATAAGGTGCAATTACTGATCATACTAAATATACCAAGAGCCAAGAAAAATACTGTTGAACATCTCCAATTATATACATATAAATATATATACGAGTTAAAATTTTCAAATTTAAAAATTGAATATCTTACTTGAGTTTTACCTTCAATTGAGTGTCATATTTACTCGGTATTATACTGAAGGTACCGCCTACTTTTTTCGATGCTTTTACTTTGCGATAATTAATGTTTCAGAGGTTTCTGACGTATTTTTCGAGAAAGGTAAACAAAAAAAATGACTTTTACACGTTCTTGAGTGGAAATTTTAATTAATATTTGTCTTATAACTTTCAAACATTTATTAAAAATAGCCAGAAAAGTTCACTTTAAATCTGACCTGCACTTCAATTGAAGTGCACGTCACTTTTGAACTAATCCAAACAGGTATGAACCAGTTTAACTTTCTCGATGCACTTGTTCGTACTCTTATATTGAAATAATAAAATTTGAAAGACGAAATATCTTCTTACAATTAGTTTAAAATATTCATTCCAAATTTACCTAAAATATATTTCTTTTCACGTACGTGTATCTTACCAATTTTACGTAAATTTATGAAAGAAGAAGTAACATCACAAATATTAATTTGATTTTAACTAATATTGCATTGCATAAAATAATACATCGCATCAAAGAAAATATATAATTATACATAAAGTTCCATATCCGCTTTTATTTAAAAATTATTTCATCTTTTTTTGCAATCAATAATACTCTAAAGTTCGCTTAATTATATTTCACACATTTATATTTGTTTGTAATTAATTTTTTTATTTTTTTTAAATGAAAATGTATAGGTTCGTTTCAATTATACACAAATTTTTAACCGATTCCTTTGGTGTACCATTTTTATTCATTTATTCTTTTTTTTGTTTCGTATATTTGAAAAAAATGCCAATTTTTAAATTTAAATTCATAAATGTCAATTAATGTTTTATACTAGTACTGAATATAATTCTGAATCTATGAACTTACGTACCAATTCTATATTCTATTACTCAAAATGTTTCAATATTTTTTTTATAAAAAAGAATTTCATCATATTTTATTATTAAATTTATTATTAAATATTATATTATTAAGACAATTTTATATCTGATTACTGAATAATTTTATAAGTAATATTCTAAATTAAAAAATATTGTTTCATCGACTAAAATACTTTTTCAATAACACCACAGAGAAAAAAAAATAATAATCATGTTTTAATTGATTAAATTTTTGCCATTAAATGGATGGAAAGAATATTTATACATTATTGTTTTTATATATCATTGAGATTTATTAAATTTAAAGCTATTTTTTTACATTACACGCAAATTTATTTTCACAATACAGAAGGTATCTATAAGTTTATTCAAGGAGATAAAAGCTTTAGCAAACAATGTATTACATATATCATACATACTTTTTACGTTTAAATCAGTCGAGTACAGATTGATGTGAAAATAAAAGAAATGCATTTACTAGATTAATAAAACGAACGAACAATACGATTGCAATATTGAACTGAAAAAAGGGTCGAGGAATCAGCAAGCAAATTCAATGCATTTGCAAGCGTGGATGCTAGTCAAAACCCTGAGCATCCAATGATCCATGAGGGGAATCAGCCGATGCCATTTCAGGTCCCAAGTTAACCAAATATCTTTGTGCATGTTCGATTATATTCAGAGTCGAGAAGCTGCTATCCATCTTTGAGGAGGAAACTTGTGTCCGACCCCTTATTTCCGATAAAGTATGTGGAAAATATCGACAAAGGTAAATTAAATTTTCTATTGGAGTGCTCTCTAGTTTTGGCTTATATTTTTTTTTCTTCCGTTACTATAATTCTTACGTAAAATAAGATCTCCAGTCCCAGACCTGAATCAAGTTTTATGTTCAAGAGCGAAATGAGCTTCTCGATCTAAGATGTAAAAAGGGAGAGGCTGATAAAATGCTTTTTGCGTGGATTGGATTAACTCAAAAACTTCGATCCGCGCAGAAATATATTTGGCAAAGAACTTGAATTTTTTCCCCCATTATTTTTATTTTCCCAATACAAAAATAGATTATACAAAAAACCATGCTCTTATAAGATCATAGCCAGCTAAAAAAAGTGTAAAAAAGTATATATTTTTATAATTTTCGCATATGCTTGAACCACGAACTTGCAGTTGGTCATTCGTCCCCTTTTCCATTGTTCGGATTTCCCCATCTTATTACCTGAGTTGAAGAATTTTGGAATCGAATATCTATGGATTTAACTATGTATGGGAGTTCGCATGAAAACCCTCCTCAAAGTGACTGTCCCACTTTGGAGCCAAGATTTTATGACTGGTAGCAAAATTTGCTATATGAAGGAATTCGGGGAACGAATTGCTCTTGCCCAAATGCAAACTTCATTATTATCAATGATTTTAAATTCTAGAACCTTCTACCTGATGGGTCGGTCGAAGGTCATATCAGGGAGTGCAACTGCCCTTATCCTTGTAGTTGTTCTCGAGCTCGGGTCAGAGGCGCATCGAGTAATTTAAATATCATCGTGCCCCGAATCGTCCAGCGTTTCGTGCTCGAGCTTTGCCAACGCAAATATCACAATAAAAACCGCTTTTATGTTTTATCGCGGGAGACGTTTTTTTTGCGCTTATTGTCAGTTCAAGATTCCACTAGAGCGAAAAATGAAGATAAAATATTTAAATCACATATTCTCAAAGAAGTCGCGAAGATGCATGTGCTGCATGTATCAGCGGAGCTTCATCCTTATTCAAGCAGTGCACTTTGGCGACATTCCCACGGTGAAAAAGCTCATGATGGACAAAAAAATCATGAGGTACTTCAAGTTGCACGGGAGCAGTATCCTTCTTCGATCGGCGATCTCCACCAACGACATAGAGATGGTAAAGTTTCTGCTCACATTCAAGCCGAAAACCACCCAGTTCACGATAAAGCAAATAACATCCGGCCTCTACACGGCGATGATGTGCAAGTTCCTGGACATCGCCAAGTTACTCATCCGGTTGGGAGCAGATCTGTCTGGACGCCCACCTCCCTCCCGGAACGGTCACCACGCGAACGCCAAACGCCAGGTGTCATACACTCACATGGCACTCTGTTACGAGGACTATGAGTTGTTGGAGCTTCTACTGGACCACGGGGCAGACATTAACCAGATCGCAAAACCTGGTGAGAATCTCTTGCACTGCGCCGTCCGAACTCGACACCTGGAGGTCGTGCCGATGCTCCTGGAGAGGGGCTGTGACGTCATGGCGCTATCCCCCTGGGGAGCATGTGTCTTGGAAACAGTAATTTTAAGGGGCAACACGGAGTTGGTGATCCGAGTACTCAAGGCCGGAGCCGATCCTCATCTGAGGTACCGCAGCGGACTCACTCCCTTCCACTTTCTCGCGATGTCAGACGTGGACAACTTGGAAATTGCACAACTGTTGCTCGACTTAGGCGTTCCAGTTGACGTCGAGGATAACGATAAAGTCAGACCCTTGCATCTTGCTTTGGAATGCAAAAACTACAACATCGTAAGTTTTTCACGTTTTTGTTTTTGCACTCACCTGTCACGATTTGGATTTTTATACGTGTTTTATAGATATTATATATATATATATATATGTGTGTGTGCGCGCGCGCGTGTGTGTATACACCTATATCATATAACATAAAACTATATAAATATGTACATTATATAATTTTTTTTATTTAAAAAATTAATTATGTAATTACATTATATCTGTTTTGTATGTTGAACAGAAATTCGTTTAAAAATATTTTTCAATTGAAAAACAGAAATTTGTAATTCTCCGTTAATTTAAAAAATCTATATGCTTATATTTGATTTTTGATTGAAAATAATATTGAGCCACACAATTATAATAATTATTAATCAACAAGTACGTATATTATCTTCATCGTATAATTTAAAAAAGTTTTCTTATTTTTTGTTTTATAAACGTTCTTTATTTTGTATTTCTCTAAACAGCTTTATCGTTTTTTTTTTTTTTTTTGCCATTGAATATGATATTAAGTCATACCATTATACTAATTATTAAATAAGAAATAATTTATTCTCCTTCCTTTGTAAATTTAACAAAAACTAGTTTTTAAAATAATTTCATTGTAGCAAGTGAAATTGGTTTAATCTGTTTACAATAATCAATGAAATTCTCCATTTGTTCTCAAAATCATCTCTGTGATTTCAGGCGCAGTTTCTCATAAAGCACAAAGCGGATTTAAATAAAAAAACCCGCGAGACTCTGTTTCCGCTATACATATCAACTCAATTCAACAGCGCATCTGTTGTGGAGTATTTGTTGATAAACGGAGCCGACATACACGCAGTCGCGGAGAAGCACAGGTACGGCTCGGCCCTCCACGTCGCCTGCCTCTCGGAGTCCGAGGAGAAGATCAACTTGTTGCTCGACTACGGGGCCGACATAAACTCTGGGTGCAGCGTCACGGGGATAACGCCCTTTTCCCTCATCGAGAACAAGAGCTCGAGGTCCGCACGGGCGATGGTGAAGCACATCGCCAAGATGATCGAGAAGCGGGTGTTCGTCAACGAGAGAGACCAGCACATCATTTGCGCGAACCACGAGCTCTATGCTTATTACAACAAGTGCGTCCACGAGATGATGTCGATGAGAGAGACCAAAGTCTACGATAATATCTCGTACTTCTACCTACTCTTTTGTGATCCAAAAAAACTGGAGCCTTTGACCAGGAACGAGAGCTTCCTTGAATCCTTTAAAGCTTACAATATATTAAAAAAGTTTCCCATTTACGCTGCTGAGATGAAAGTTAGAATGCGGCGAGCGGAAATATTAAACGAAAGATCCCAAACGATGGAGTTGTATTTAAAATCAGTGTTCGAATCTTATTTGCCAGTGATTTGCATAAGAAATATTATTAAGTATTTAAAATACGAAGACCTCATAAAAACTGAACAGTGTAATATCATTGAATAATCTAATAAAATCATTTTTTACAATTATCGTGATAAAAAGTATTTTTACATGTATTGTATTGAACAAAGATCTACGAATCAGCTTTTATTTTAGACTATGAAAAACTTACTATAGAGTAATAATCATACACAAATAATTGTACCAAATATAAATTCGTAGTTCTGTACTAATCATTACTGGTGATAGTTTTAACCTTTAAAAGTATTAAACTTGTAATTGACGAATGTAAAACATTACTAGACAGCACAATGTAAGTGTAATATAATGTAAAGTTATTATTTATATGTATAATTATAAGTTAGTGAATAAATTTATTGTAAACCCTTTAAAACACTGTTTTTTTTATTCTCAAAGCCATAAAAATGTCGTATTGTATTAAATATAAACTAGTAATAAATCATATGTCAATACCAATCATGTTTTTAAACACAAATATTTTCTAAACGTAAATTAAATAATCTCAATATTGGCATTTAAATGATAATTTTGACAAGATACAAAAAAAAAAAAAAAAAAAAAAAAAAAATTTACAAGGATAAAGAAATTGCAAATGGAAAGGATATGAAAAGGAGCGAAAAGTCACATTTTTTATACAATAGAGGCACACGATGCAATACAGTTTTACAGTAAAGAAAAAGTAGGTCTCGAGGCTCGAGCCAAAATAATAACGAGCTCAAGATTCCCATTTGTTTTTTTTTATCATTCATTCTTCAGTATTGAGTATTCATCTCAGATAACACATCCGTTTGGCTTTCCCTCTCCCCCCCCTATCTCTTTTACTTTCTGTCAATTCATCTATATATTTTTGCTTTGAATTCTATGCTTGTGTATATTGTATACCTGCATTTTTTTCATACCAAATCCCGGATAACAATAAAACACTTCTAAAGCCTTGGGAATGCTGCTTGAGCCTTGCCAGAATTATTTTTCCACATATTTTCTTTAAAAACTTGGTGAAATTGCACGTTACATAATTTCCTATTTAGGAGAAAAATGTAGCTTGTACCAATTTAAAATTTTATTTATTCTTTGGATTTCAATTTAAAATATATGTACATGTGGTCTGAACCTTTTTAACTTAAAAATAATATAAACCAATGTATAATAACTTTCATAATATTTTAGCACTTTATATAATGTTAAATGATATTTTTATTTATATTAATTTGTATGAAATTGTTACTGATAATTGCGAATATTGTTAATATTTGCGAAGGTTTTTCCTGTAAAATGTTTCATAAATACATATTTATATAAAAGTACTCCTGAGAATATCAATTTAAAAAAGTAAGTATACACATCGTGCAAAAATTCTTATTTTATTGTATGATTTAACAGAAAAAAAATTTTTATATCGCACGTGATTTTTTAGTTTTGAAAGAATAAAACTAAAATAGTAAACAAATATTATTACGATTTATTAGCTTTGAAAATATATTTAATTTAGAATAGAAATATAATAGATCGAGATATTTAATCTGCAAAAAATCACAAAAAAACGAGACTACAACGAAAAAGATTCTTCTACTAAAAAATTGAGTACTGTATAAGTTTGTCGAATTCTTCTAAAAAAGTAAAAAATATTTTCTGAAGGGTGCTTTCTTCCCTTTCAACTTGGGTTATATCTGACTCATCGAATTATAACGACTTACATGTCTATATATTATTTACTCTATTTCTTTTTAGAGTTTTACTGTTAACGTTATGAACTTGAAAATTTTTATAAACTTTTATAAATAATATTTGCAATGCACGTGTATTGAATTAACAATTAATTAAAAAAAATTTTATTGTAATTAATTTATTGGTTTCGAAATATAGTAAGGTCAAGTACTCCTCGATATATTTAAGTAACTTTTTTCCGATGCATTATTGTAGGAAGCTTAGAAAATTGTAACTATAATAAAAAAAAAATTATTCTTTTATATACGTATTTAGTTATAAATTGATTTTGTAAATGAATTATATTTAATTTTTAGTATTACCATATTTAATATATAAATATATATAGTTTTTACGTTCTTGTAAATTAACTTTCGCGGAAATATGAAAGCAATGTAGTACATAAAATATGGGAAAATGTTACAAATATTTAAAGTAAGTATTGAAATAAAAGAAAAAAGCAATATTAGAATGAACGAAGTTTCTTTTTGGAACAAAATTTTTGAAGAAATTATATAAATTATTATGTTTCGCCAGATCAAAATAACGGATAGTCTATATTCTATATTGTTACCAAGTGTTATTTATCGTCTATAATACATTATAAGGTTTGTTATACGATGGATTATTATTATTATCATTATTTATATATATATATATATTTCTTTATTTATTATTATGGTTTACATTTTGTGTAAATCCATATATGTACAAGGCGGATTAATTTATTTTTTAAAATTCAAAATAATATTTAATGTTTCAAGGTGGAAATGATCAAGAGACAGTAAACTAACCGTCCGTTGCCACGTATTTGTATTAATTCTACCATGCAATTGGCAAAGTAGTTTTTAAAAAAGAACGATCAATATTAAAATCAAAGTTTTTAAGAAAGATAACGATCCTCAGAATTATGATAATTCACCGAGAAATGAAAATTACCAAACGGAGTATTTTATTTGAATAAAATCCATGGCTTGCATAATGCCGGAAGCAACTTTAACAAAAAATATACCCATTATCGCAAATTTCCCCAAACTCCTCAAAACGCGGAACTCTTTAAAGATGATCCTTCAATATCAATTTCCATCCGTCTCAAGCTGAATATCATCGAAAAGGATCTTGTTTCTCGCATTTCCCGTTTTTTCGCGAGGCGATAACGCGACTCCGTAATTTTGCCCGGGCCTTCGTCTCGGGTGCGATATCGATTACTCGCGCGAAGGGCGGCGGACAGGAAAAGTCGGAGGATAAAGGACAGTCTTTCGCGAACACACTCTCTTCTCCCTCCCTCTCTCTCTCTCCCTACGCAGAGTTAATGAGAGGGAGGAGGAGGGGTGGACTGGTCCCTTGACCGGCCCTTGTGCACACAAACAAAATGCCGCAGACAGGTGGAAGGAAGGCACCGGAAATGTGAGAGTTGCCTCGGAGTGATGACACGTGTGGATGAATATCAGACTTCTTCGATCAAGCGCCTACTTTGTTTTCGCGTCCTTTTTTTATTTTGCGTAGCTAATGCCTTGAATAAATATCGTGCCGTCTCCATCTCGAGAATACTAATCTACTCGAAATTGTGTGCTTACCCTTTAATTACACACAAAAAAGCGAAAATTAAGAGATTAATTCAGACTGATGACTTTTATTTTGTAAGTTAGATGGGCCTGTCTTCGTTAACGCGTATTAATGAACTTTCACTCACGAATTAAGCCAACAAAAATTATAATTTCCTATAACTTGTGTTAATCATACGCTACCCAAACAATCTTTAAGGTAATAGTCGTAAAAATTTTAATAAAAAACTCACGCTCATCGATACATTCATAATTTAATATGTAAATCTTTGTTATTTCTTTTGGTGTGATTATAAATCTCTGAAATAAAAATACGATCTTCCCGTTTTTATTTATTTCATAGTTTAATTTTCTTTTCTTTTTCTTTTTTTAATATTTCTATAAAACCCATTCCGGATATTTTACACTTTAGAGAAATATATATATTTGTCAGCTTCTTATCATTGAACATCTTTCATTAATTACGAAATAATTTTTTTTTTTATAATTTGCACAGTTCACCGCATGATTAATGTTACTTTCATAATATACAAATGATGATTCAGAACAAAGTGATTTATGAGAATATTACAATCTCAATCCGTAATTATAACTTAATTAAATTCTTTATATTACACGTTTATAAATATATTAAAACATTTACCTTTTTACATTGAAATTTTAAATGACTTTTAAACAGTTTTTCAAATTTATGTACTCTTTTAATTAAATTTACACAAGAGAAAAGTATATGAATACCAAAAGTGATAAAAAAACAAAAAAAAAACCGCATTAAATTTATATCAACAATCAGCCATCAAATAATATTTTGTTATTTAATTTTTACTGCTGTGTTAGTAAAAATGATACTTTTTTAACGAGTTATTGGGTCAAATTTGTTATATAAATTAAATGGTCGAGTCAATATTTTAAAATATTTAATCTTCTTAAAGTATTCAAATAATATTTATTAAGATTAAATACCATTTATTACAATTATTAATTATATTAAGTAAACATTGTATACACATAACAAAGAAAATTAAATTCAATGTTCTTTATACAATATAAATATTATATGCAGTATGATAATAATTTTTTACTTAAAATGTATTTAAAAAACGACTTTGGTTTGCAATGATTAATGAAAAGTTTAAAAATATTTTGATGCATTGTTGAGTCACGAAAAATAGGATAACAAAAAAAAGAAGCAAAAAAACTAGAAAAATAAAGCATTGCCAAGTAATATCCTGGAGAAGAGAAATCAGTAGTGGTATAGTGCGTAATCGATAGAAACTGTACACAATAATTCCTCGGACCAGGAGAACTGATCCTGAAGTTAAAATGGGCAAACAGAAACAAAACTTTGCTATCCTTAATAAATGTTTGTCTTATGCTATTCAAATAGCCATAATGGATATATAAATAGTTTGGAAAGAATGGTAATTCTAGTATTTGCGAAAATTGAAATTAGTAATTAATATTTTTTTTCACAATACTGGATTTAATACTAGAAAATTGCATGGAAAAACTTGTTTAATTAAATAAATTTTTTAATCCTAGAAGAAATTATGTCCCTCATTTGAATAAATATTTAGCACGCTTTACTGTCGAGTGGAATTTCATTTTTTAAATTATCAAGATTATATTAATGTAGTGAAATTTTATACGTTTTCTTATGAAATATTAATCGCAAATAATTGATATTTAAATTATGAATATTTTATACTGCTATTCTACATTATTCGAAACATTTTCATTTTCATTTAATCTTGAAATTTAATTTAAAAGTACACGATTTTCTTGTTATGAAAACTAAATCCCAACTGTAATGTTAACGCAATAATTATAAAAAATATATAATTTTTTTTTAATATAATCAGATAATTGATTAAATTGCATTAATAAAATTATCTCTATTTTGTGACATTTGACAAAGATTTTTGTTTTTATTTTTTAGAATATTTAAAAAATCACACTTATAAAATAAAACAGAAATAGGAATAGGGAGGGATCTATTTATTTTATGATTAAACTTGTTTAACAATTTTATCACTAAAAGTGCATAAGGTTATAAAAGAAAAAAAAAAAAAAGAAAAAGATTTAGTCCCTATCAATTTTATGAAATTCTTTTTAATGTCAATACAGTTTGGTGTAATGAGTTTGTATTAATCTAATGCATTTTTTTTATTTTACGCAATCATATTTGGCATAGTAAAATGAAATCCTGCAGAATATTCGGAAGTTGGGTATTATTTGATGATCGATTGCGGTGGTTATCATATTATATGAATATGTCGTAGAGAAAAACATATTCCTGTATTTTGCCATACTCCCAAAAAGTGAGATTTGAATCTAAAATGAAAGAAAATCTCCAATAAGAGAGATCTCCCTTCCTGGAATATGAAATACTATCATTTTTATACTTTTTTAGTATGGGTCGAGCGTTCTTACACGCATCTTCCATTCCCATTTCCAGCTACAAATTCCAACTGAACAAAAAATTATTGTGAAAAAGAACTGCATTTAATTTATTAATTAGAGTAAAATTCACAATAAAATTATTTACAAATAATTTAAAACGTGCTTTCCTGTCTATGTTATGTAAATTTACCAGAGAATTTGCAGCGGGAAAAGTGTATTTTACTTTACTATTCCAGACTGCAATTTTCATTGAAATAATTTCTTTTTTGTTGTTGTTGTTGTAACTTTGCAAAAAGTTAAACGCACACGAATATAGTGTACTGAATTACATTAAAAAAGGCTAAAATAGAAACCAAAAAAATAGGATCTCGAAGTCCCTTCAGACCAAATTCAGAATTACCAAGTATTTATATAGACTAATCAAACACTAATTATTATTTACATTTCGCGCTTTATCACGACTTTGCACGTAATCACTCGGCTCATTAAAAAGATCGACAGTCTCTAAAACTTTGATTAGACTTTGAAGGCTCGCGCATTCCGTTGATTGAATTTTAGTGCTTGTGATTAGGCTGGAAGAGGAGGTTCGCGAAGCCTTGGGAGGATATCCTTTATCCGTCAAAGGCTAGGCGACGGCTCTCAAAATTGCGAGTGTCCCTTTGGTTTTGCATACCGCAGACATATTTCTCGACACACACGCGCGGACTTAAGCACACAGCCACCCACACAGACGTCCTCCTCAGATCCTTCGGGAGAGAAGCTTAAGAATGTAATAACCAGATAAGGGGACACACGCGGATAATGGCAATGACCTATTATATTGTCCAGTTGCCAGGGTAATCCTTGGCATTTACCGGATATTATTGCTCTGTGGTTTTTCAAAAGACTTACATGGTATCTGCCAACGTAATTATGGAAAGATACAGCCTAGGCGTATACAAAGGATTACGGTGCCCAACTGTTTTATGCGTGCCCCGAGAATTCACACATTTCTAAGCCCGAAATTTCCGTTCGTTCCATCAAATAGATTAAACTGTTCTGTAATCAATAAATACGCTCTCACATTGTGGTTTCGCTATTTCAGCCTGATCAATATGCACACACACACACGTTCAATATAATATAATACCGAATAACGTGTAGGGTTGCGAATGACAACTGCCAAACATTAAATTAAACATTAAAGACATAGTCGATTATTTATAAATAAAATAAAAAAAGAAAAGAAAAGAAAGAAAAAACAAGGGAAAAAAAGCAGCACTCGAACGCTTTGAATTTCAAACTTTAAAAAGTAAAATACAATAGCGGATGTAAGCGCAAATCACAAACTGAGTATAAATGCGTGACGATAATTAATGAAAAAGTAGTTGGCAGTTGTTTTATGGCTAAAGGAGTCTTTAAAAAAATAAGGTTAAAAAATGTGTTTTATCTCAATAATAACGGAATGGTACATTAAATAATGAACCGTGTTTTTACCATAGAAAAATCAGTCCCAGTCAGATTAAAGGAGGAATGATTTGCAGCGAACGATCAAAATTATTGTTTCCTGTTTCTTTTGAAAAATGATGCGAAACATCCAACATTTGTTGATTTTTAGGATACTTTAGTAAGAAGTATGTGCACCGCAAAATATCGAGTTATAGATTGTAATGTAATGATCGGGATACGATATCTAGTTTGTCGATGTGCATATCCATTTTCGTTAAGAACAACCCATGAATTGAAATTTGCATTACAATCATCCTCAAAATTTCCTTGACCATCCAAATGAAGAATCGCCCGTGCAATCAAGCGCCACTCCTAGGGTAAGATGATTTAAGCTGTTGGCACATTTGGCAGAATTTGAAACTCGAGGCAGGTATGCCCCTACGATTTAAAAATTTGAAATTACCAGCATTTGCACACATCCCTCGGCTGAAAGGTCGAAAAGGTCGGAATGAACTCGGACCTACCAACCCGACCCCGTGGACAATTTCTAAATTTATGCGTTTTACGCATCGGCGGGCAAACTTAATGGACAAAGAAAATGAAATTGGAATTCGCTTTGGGAAAGAATAGACTCGTTTTAGTCCAATTAAGTGTTACTTGTTGGATGTGCAACGCATGCACAGGAAAAGGAAAGAGCCGTCACAACAGTTTCTGATTTCTTTTCTGAATTCTTTCCGAACCGACGATTTGGTTAAGTATTTCGCCAACTATACTTTTCATTTTATCTAAAAAGTGCTAATTGACCATTATTGCATCAAGTTTTGAAACGTGTTTAACCGTATCTTACATTTGAAATACAGTGGTGAAAAATGCGTAATGGTTTATCGTTCTTATTGTCACACAAAAAATATCCATTTAAATTGTTTCGATGAATTGATACGATATTTTATTTACATCTACCTACGATTTGAAATTTTTCAAACGAGTAAAATGTAAATTATTTTGAAAAAATACGCACAAAGCTTTATTTAAAAAATATTTCTTGGGTAATGCGAGTACATTTAATGCAGCTTAAAAGTAACCATCAACTTTAAAAACAATTTGAGCACCTCCGGAAATTCGTTGATCGTATGTGAATTTTAACGCTGTAATTTTTGTCGCAAAAGACGGCACCAAGATTTTCGGGTAAAAAAAAAGTGCCTAAGAAAAATGGACGCGCGCGAACAATTGACATGGAGAAATATTGGGGAAGAGTCGGGATGAGATCGTTTGTGGGTAGTTTAAACTGCCTGCAAGAGTGAGAGGAGACGAGGCAAAGTAAGGGTTCGCTTCTCTCTTTGCGGCCGAGACTGCGATTCAACCGGACACTTTTGATTTTACTGTTCCTCGGCAAGTCGCGCGCTGCTGTAAAAATTGGTACATAAAGAAGTTATATTACTGCAGTGCTGCGACTGAGTCTCCCTCCGACTCCCAACCCCCAACCCCCAACCCCCAACTACTCTCTCTTTCTATCCCTTCTCACCCCATTTGAGTCTCCCCTTTCTCCTCCTCCTCTTTCTCCGTGCACAGTAACTCGAAGCCTATCTCTTTACAGATCATAAATCGCACTTCTCGGAGCTTTTTCGATTTGTCAAGATAAAATTTAAGCACAATTATTTAATTATAATTTTCGTGGGCTTGAGCAATTTAATAATCAGATCCATGACTTTTGAAAATACACTTGGTTTACTCGACTATGACAAGCCATTGTAGAATACCTCCAACATCTACGTGCAATAACCAAAAAATAATGTAAATGAAAAATTTCCATAAAATCTATGAAAATAATCATACAATAATTTTTATTTGTTGTAAAAAAAAGCCATAATACAATTGCATCCAGTGTTGAGATTGTTGGATAGTACTTGTATTGTACTAATGGTACTAATTGTACCATGCAAATGAAGAGCATAATTAATTCCTTTACATTTAATAAGATAGTTTTAATAAATAAGCCAATATTATAAATCAACACGTACATCTTGGCAGAGATATTAACAATGAACATCTTCAATATTTTATGCGTCTGCTTTAACATTGGAATAAAAACTTGTGAGCAGGTGCATTGGAAAAAAAGTCGACGGCGAGTACGATTCTGGTTAGTTGAGCCAACAAAATTCGCTTAAGTTGAAAAGTCACCAACGTCCGAAATTCGTTGCACTTTTTAAAAGTAAATCCCTTCGGCCCGATATGAGAGGACACGCTCATAGGAGACAAAGGAGCAACGAACTCATCCCCTCATTATTATGTTCATTCTTTGCATTTACAAATAAACTCATGTTCTAATGTTCGACGAAGAGAAAAAATGTCGATTGGGAGAGGACCGAAGACGCGGAGCCCGGAGGCGCTGGAAGAGTAAAAACGCAATCGCTCAACGGTGTACACGACAGATCTTTCGCGAAAAATATTGGTTTAAAAACGAGTATCAGTCTCTCTCTCTCTCTCTCTCAATGCTCCGCACGAGCCAACACAATGTGAACGTTCCTAATCCAGTGGCTTTCGACCGGGGAACGGAACAGACAAACCCAACCAATTCGACGAGAGTGTGCGTGCATGGGTGTGTCGTGCGTGTACACGTGTGAGATGGAGGTTGAAAATTAGTAGCAGAAGACCGAGGAGGGGAATCCCGGAAAAAATGGTCTTCAGCACGGAAGGCATGAAGCAAGACAAGATAAAAAAGGATAAAATAGGATAAAAAGGGATAAAAAAGGATGAACAAGAGCGCACGCGTGCGAGGGGGACAGGAGACTCGGTTGTATTTCTAAGGAATATTACTGTTTGTCGTCCACGTTGTAATATAACGTTTCAGTGCAGTAATGATGTTTTTTTTTTTGCTTTTTGCGCTTGTCTATGATTTTTTACTACTTCAAGTTGTCCTTCTAGCCGTTCGTTGTAGCTGCTGAGCATAACCGTTTATTTCGCAAGCATTTAATAAAACTTGGGATTTGCGCGAGAGCCTATACACTCTCGGTCTGACTGGTATTAGTTGTGAAATGTTGACAGATTTTAATACTCCATAGCAGAAAAGATGTCGTTCCGAGAGCCTCGGATTACTTTATGCGCACACGTACACTCACACAGTCGGACAAATTTCTACTGCAATTTAAGGTCATTAATAAAAACCGTCATCAGCGAATTGCCTAGTCAAGGCTGCACACGGGCTCAAGCGAGAGACGCGTTGCAATTTCTCGAGCGACTCCAGATGCACCTGTAATGAGATGCCGCAAAGACGGGAAAACAGGAAAAACCAATAATTCCGTGTTTTTTCTGTCCTGAATATTGTGCTCGTGGATACAGAAAGATAGAGTAGAGCACGGAGAATGAAGAGCGAGAAGAAAAAGGTCGAGCGTGCCTCGCATACATAGACAGACGCACACAGAGTCGGGCTGGCAGCGAAAGCCTCTCATAGAGCGAGCGATCGAGCGAGAGGGAGAGGAGGTGGCGAGGGGAGGGGAGGGGGAGGGAGGGAATGAGAATGAGAATGGAGCAAAAAGTCCGCGATAAAAAATGAAGGGCCAGCTTCTCGCTCTCGCGGTCGCCTATGCCTGCCTACTACTACCACTACTAGCCGACCTGAAAACGTCAATTGCAAATCCGCACTTTACTTCACCTTCTGCACTCGCCCGCGGTTTCTCCGTTTGTGAGCTCCGAGGCTCCGAGCACTTTGTACACTTCGTGGCCTGCTCCTCTTGATTGACCCGATAACATCTGGAGCACCCGTTTCTTATCGGGGGAAAACAGCAAAATGGCGTCTGAGCTGCCTTCCGATTTTCCCTTCCTATTTATTAATTTTCCCTCTCGCATCCGCCTTTTCTCTGCTCGGAGGCTTTCTTGTTACCCTACCGTGATAAGGGATATTTGTGTTCTGCCTTTAAACGAATAAATAACAAATAATACCCGGAAAATTGACACTGAGCCTTGCATCTATCACTAAATGTTTTATCCGTTGGAACATCCCAATTTCTAATCATTTTTGGAACAATTCTAATTTGCAAACATTTTTAACAATGATTTATGGATTTTTTACGAAATTAATAATCGAGATTTAACAAACTTTCAACTGGCTGTGGGAATACAACTTTTCTTTTTCTCCAATTTTTTTATCGAATCGTAATGAATTTTTTATACTTACGACACGATGTAATACTTTTTAAAATACTAGATTTTCAATGCCCGAATTTCTCACCTGAAACAGAAAATTTACAAAAATATTAAAAATAATTTTCTAAAAAAGAGATTTCTCGTATTGTTAGTCTAATCGATAAAATATTGTATGCAAATTTAAGTAAATACAAGGGTTTCATTGTAATATATTTTACCAATCATTGCTCGATGTAAAAAATCATATTCGTACTCTTATTTATTTGATGTTTCTTTTGCATTATAATTAGTATTACACGTTATTATAATTTTAATAAAGAGGAGCAGAAAAGGCTTTGCGTCCTAGATTCTGTCATATTACATCTGTCGCATCCTATTACATTTATTAATGATACTGACTGAAGATTCTCGGGCGCTCGTTTCTCGAATCATATGGCTACACTTGTACGATATAAAGTAAAAATAGAAAAATATATAAATTACAGGGCTAAACTAAGAATGCTTGTAAAAAAAAACGGAAAATAGAATGTAAAATTTATTTGGCGTTAATCATTTCATCGGCACATGTGATATGCACTGGGATATTCGCTTGGCAATTCTTTTACCTACTGTTACAAAAGTGTTTAATTATATAATATACAAATGGTTATGCTTTTGTATTATTGAAAAACGAAGTTAATCTGATGTATTTGAATTGTAAAAGCGAGTTTTTTATTACTAGCATGTAAAATTGTTGTGCTAGAAAGTCATTTAAAATTATTACATAAAATATATAATTCAGAAAGTTAAATAAATTTACATACAATATAATGTACAAACTTTTTGGTAAATATGATAAAGTGTTTGCTTTTAATTTTATACACGCATAAAAATTATAAGTTTACAAAATTCGTATCAAATATTCGTTGGCCTTTTAAGTAAATTACAGAAAATGCTTCCATTACATTCTGTAACTTTGTAATTGACCGCTACGATACAAAACCCTGTAACCAACAAACTCGATTAGTAAACAATTTCTCAAGCATAACTTTCTCATTTAGCTCAGACACAAGTGCTTTAGACAAAAATCAAAGTTGTCCTTATTTTTTCTTTCCCCTCCCCGCCGCAGTTGGGAACATCTAGCGCAAAACACTTTTCTTTTCTTCTGCCCAGCAAAGTAATTAGGAAAGCTAATGAACCCCGAGGTGCCGAGTAAAGCAAAACATTCACCGGAGAGGAGTCCGTAATAGCGAAGATAAGATCTGGGGAGAATCCGAGCTAATGGTTGACAGGCTTCATCTGTAGATAAAATTACTCGTTCAATAATAAGAGAGAGGCCCGAAGTTGCGCGGAGAGCTGCTCTCGAGGTTGAGCAAGTAAACCAACATCGCAGCCATCCGGAGCTCAGACGGCGGCTTCTTACTCGGGCCATTCTCACTCTCCGGAGACTGAAATAAATCGAACCCCCGGCCTCTTACCCGTCCAATAGGACCCTTCCCTGGATTCCACGGATGGCTTCTCTCGGCACACATCCGTGCTCGCGTTAAAAACCTCCACCAGACCTTTCCGAACTCGGGAAACTCACCCGCTTTCAGGTGGACCGGCCGAAAATTCGGGGGAGCTGCTGAAATTTGTTACAAGTTTGTTTGTTTGTTTGGGCAGTTTTCGGTCATTCACTTTCATCGTCTCTTGCTTCGACATTGACCTCCAAGTCATTCGATAACATTTTTATAGCGATATAATTTCTTGGAATACGCCTTAATTCGTGTCTCACTTTTAGACAAATTTAGCTTCTCCTTTTCTTAATTCAAGCATTTTATTGATTTGTTACACACGTTAATAATATATGGTTTCTAGAGTTTTTTTTTTTTTTTTTTTTTTTTTTTTATCCAGCTCATTATGTACTGCCATTATTGTTAATACTCAATAGATAATATAGATTTTTAAAAGTATTTTTTATAATTTATTATTGTTTACTTATTTAATTGTTAAATAATCACAAAAATAGCCTAGGTGGTTAGATATTATCTCGTAGTTATCAATTTTCAATTCCAGCTCCATTTTACATCCCCTGAATATTTTCTAAATCTTTATATTTTTAATAAAAACCATTTCGATTTTTTTTTATTTTATTTTTAGTGGTCAACGTTAACTTCATCAAAAATATATTCTTATACATAACAGACATATAAATTGTTTATGTACTTCAATAATACACTAATTTGTTTGTTTCCTTACAAATTAATTTTACGAAGTTACAATAAATATTTAGATATTTGTATATGAGCAATACTCATCTAAAATATTATTTTTCAATCAGGATTTAAAAAAATGTTTTTTACTTATTTTGATAATAGTTAATTATTTATAAAAACTAATAATGCTTATGAAAAAAGATGAAAATAATGTACAAATTTTATATGAGATGAGTAATTTGATTGGGTTGATCAAATCTCTTATTACAGGTATACATTTAAAATTAATTTCCAATAGATTAAAATAGTAATCATGATTTGATTTAAAGAAGAAAAATGTATCAACTTGAATACAGTGAAAGGTGGGATCAGACAGAAAAAAAGAGTTGAAAAATCCGAGTGAGAATTAGGAAGGAATAAGAGATGTAATGGATGAGAAGAGAAAAAATGTACAAATCAGATCGTGCAAGAAAAAAATGAAAAGGTCAGATAAGGAATGCATTGCAAATAAACTAGTCAGAGATAGAGATACAGAGAGAGAGAGAGAGAGAGAGAGAGAGAGAGAGAGAAATAAATAGTGAAAAGACAGAGAACATGCAGCGATTGCACACAAAGGTCGACCAGCGAAAGATCGATAGAGAGAAACGAGTGTAATATGAAGAGAAGGGAGAGAGAGAGAGGAAGAAAGAGCAGGAAAGGCAACGAAGCAAAAGGCGAGTTGGTGAGCTGGTGAGTTGGTGTGGTGGTGTTCAGAGCAAACTGAGGACCGGGGAAGAACCTGTTTTGAGAGCCGGGCAAGATCCGTCGAGCGTAAGAGAGGTAGACATGCTTCCACGCTCTTCTCTTTTCTTCTCTTTTCTTCTCTTTTCTTCTCTTCTCTTCTCTTCTCTTCTCTTCTCTTCTCTTCTCTTCTCTTCTCTTCTCTTCTCTTCTCATTTCTTCCTCTTCTTCTTGTTGTTTATTTTTGCTTTTGGTTTTTGTTTTTTGATTCTTGTTTTTACTTTATACTGTGTGCCCTCCCTCTCCACCCGAGCTTTTTCTCTCTTTTTCATCAAGGCGCATGGGCCTGTCGTCGCGAGTGCGAACGAAAGCGTGCAAAAACCACTGTAACCGAGATAATCTTCATGCAACACAAAATAGAAGAAACACAACTTTTACAACAACCTTAGTTTCCAAACATCTTAAAAATTGCATTTATTCGCATGGCGGAGTTGTTTTATCTTCCCTCGTGCATTATACGTTCTATTTATTGTAATCGATTGGCAAGTGGAAATTATTTATTTATTAAGAGGCAATTAGGCGTACATTTATTCTAAAGTATAATTTATGTTGTGATACACATCACGAGAGAGAGAGAGAGAGAGAGAGAGAGAAAAGTAATGCGAAACTTACATGAATCCATAAATATACACATGTACCGATAGAAAATTAAGTTCATAAAAGCGTTGAAAGTAAATTTTCTACCGACGGGAAAATAAATTATCAAAAATGACCAAATCAATACTGGATCGATCAGTATATGCATAAAGGTATATTGGTGTACATGTTTTTTATCACACGAAAGATCAAAATAGATACCATAATTGGAATTTTTTTTCAAATCCAATAATATATATCGGGTAAATAAGATAACTTCCTTGGAAGTTGAAAGTATCATTAAGAAAATAATATTTCATGTTTAAGTAATATTATATACACTATGATCATTGTATCATAATTATTGTTGAAGTATAAATATAGTTTATTAAAATTCACGAACTAATTACATAGCCGTTACTAGGTTTTCCATTTATGACATAAAAAATTAATTAGCTTACAGTGGAACACATTTACAAAATAAAGTGGTAATAAACTAACTGAAAGTTGGTTGGCGGCTGAAAAGCTCACGCAGGCGCTTTACGACTAGCTTTTGCACGGATCAAGTTTATACAAATGATTTCCGTGATAAATGGAGATTTATGAAATACATATCGCATGACCTTCTTTACATAAAATAAGCATTATGAGAGCATTATTATAATTGACATACGTATGACTACCTAATATTAAGATATAATTTCAAGAACTATGTTTATTACTGACGTTACTCTAATATTAAAAGTCAAACACATTACAAAAGTTAATACATGCATCACCCGTAATTAATGCAATTGTAAATAGCGTAAATAGTATTTTTGACCGATAAACAAAATCCAAAATATTTGTTTAATATAAATTAAACAAATAGATATTGGTCGTGCATTTTCTACGATAGAAATTAAATTTAGGTGAAATTGAAATATCGCCCAAACTTTGCAAATATTCCATTCACACATTACATACTAGAGATAGTAAGTTTTTTTTGATATGCATAAAGATTCGTTTATTGTTATTTTATAAATAATAAGTTAATAATTATAAAATGCTCACATTAGAAAAATAATTTTGAAATATTATATTTGATTGTAAATATTATTATTCTTTCAAAAAAAGTGCACAAGCATGTTTGAGAATCTATAGATATAAATAAAGGATTGAGAAAATATTGTTTTGCGCTTTATGCGGATTATACACATTTGTAATTTATTTTTAACAAAATACGAAAATTATTCATAATTTTATCATCATCATCATCAGGATCATAATCATGATTATCGTCGTTACAGTTATTGTTAAAGTAGCTGGTGACAATAATGTTTATTATCATTATTATTGTTTTTAAACGAGTTCGTTTTTAAACGACACACTACTATTGTATACTTTGCTTCAATTTAAGCCAAAAACTGATATTAAACGGGATTCAAATAAATTTCTTGGTTAATTTGATCACATCATTTGTATGGGCGAGAGCATACATTATTGTAACGGGACATTCCGGACGTTATCCCTCCATCGAAAAGTGCAAGTGTAGGAGCCACTTTTGGCTCTGCAGACTCCCGCCGTCATAATGAACGAGTCGCGCTCACTCGCACTCATTCGCACTCATTCGCACTCATTCGCACTCATTCGCACTCATTCCCACTCATTCCCACTCATTCCCACTCATTCCCACTCACTTGCACTCATGGACCCTCCCCCGTGACCGTCAGTCCAGCCCGATCCTGCCTTTGCGAATCTGGTTTATGGTTAATGCACGCAAGGAGCCCGCAGCTTCCGGGTAAATGCTCGCCGATTAAACAATCAAATAGTCAAGAATTTAACGATGATAAATATCATCAAATCGATTACAACTCTTCAACGCAATGTGCAATTTTACACGCGTGGCATCGATCCGCGATGAACAAACATTATTTAATAGCCAAGGACAAGTGTCTTGCATGCTATTCACACTAGTTTGTCGGTTTCTGCTTCGATTCCTATTCTTATTCGCCCACATTCCTAGTTTTTAAATCTTTCATACCAGACTGTACCACATAATTTTTTTCCTTTTTTTCCTTTTTTCCCTTTTTTCTGAATTCAGAAGAATTTGCAATCTTGTATCACCCGTCGTCTCCTAAGAGCATAAAAACTATTTCCACGAGCACGTTTGCCAACCTTAACGACAATTGTCAACGAGAATCCTTGTATCGCAAAATATAAATAATTTTTAACCCAAGCATTTTTCTTTTCTCCAATCATTGAATTGATTCATTTATAGGAATAAATTTGATTAAAAAAGAAATTCATTACAATTTAAGTGAAATTTTTGTATTGACCATTCGCATTAAATTCTCAATAATTCAAGAAATTTGCTTTCAGGCAACGCAATTAAGATAATATAGAGCATGATTATTACCAATAATAAGTGAAAAAATTGATGTAATTTACATAATTACAGCAATTTCATTTACGTTAATGCATATGATTCACAAATCAACGCATTTGTTTCAGCGAAGATAATCAATACACTAAAAATTAGTTTATCATCCGATAATGCATTATACAACAATTATATTAAATCAAAATAATATTTTTATTTTTAAGGGTACTTATAAATATACACAAATTCTATAATAACACCCTATTCGAATCACATCATCGCCATTTATTATCAAAACAGCAAAATAATCGAGTTACACAACTTCAATTGCAACTCTATTACATCGCTTTTCCAATTAAAAATAGTTTGAGGTTTCTCCGACTTGACTTGGTGCTTGGATATCCCAAAGCCTGTTGGATGATTCTTTACCCCCACCTCCCACCTCTATATTACTCTCTGACTGTAAGAAGCAATATAAATTAAGAGAAAAAAAACATTTCTAACGTTTTTGTTTTGGAATGCTCAATTACCTGTTTCATGATTAAGGATGATAATGGGTTTTAAGATAAAATTTTTGAGAGACAGTAAACATTTATCTTCTAAAAAAACAAGGACGAAAATACGCGAATTTTGTTAAAAAGAAAATGTATTGGAGTATTAATTGATAAAAGTGGTAAAACTTTTTTAAACAATGAATACGTAAACACGATAAAACACTAAGTACGTTAAATAAAATTCTTATTTCTGTACTAACCACTAAACGATTATGAAATTATCAAATGAGTCAGAGTTCATTCGAATAACTGATAAAAGAAAAATTATTTTAAACATTACACACTGATTGTAACCTAACGTATCTTAATTATTTTTTAATCTTTTTTATCAAAATTTCTAATAAACTAATTTTTTAAAATAGATTTTAAAATAAAATGATAATACTCTTGATTAAATTATAATTAAAAATATCATAAATTTTCTAATGTCGATATTTTCATAATTACAATTTTTTTTTTATCAATTATTGTAATTAGAAATGTATTATTTATATTTAATGATCTAAATGCATTAAAAATACATTAGATATTACATAATTTTTATCGAAAACTAAATAAAATTTCTTGTATTCATTATAATAAATTTTATTTATTTTATTCAAGCTTCTTATCCGAAATTATGTATCACATATTTTGGCGTGCTATTAATATTTATTTTATTTATATTATTTCAAATATTTTCTTTTTTTAAAGTTTCCAAAGATATTCAAAATATTAATATACTGTAAATATTTTTTTTTCAGTTTATGCAGTTAACGAAGATGTTATTAATCCCATAACAATGAACGAGACGACGTTCATTGAGAAGATTATAAAAATTATAGGATTAGAAAGTTACTACACCAGAAGTTGCGAAATATTTGATCTTTCGTTTAAAATTAAAGCTAATTCTTTATTTTTTTTTTTTTTTTTTATATAATGAAGTTTTATCATTTGGTTTAATAAATTTTTCGTTCATTAAATTTCATTCATGTAACAGCACTTTTACCTTTCTTCATTAACATTTAAAAATGGAGAGTACTTGATCAAATAATTCTGGTCTATATTCTAATATAATTAATTTTTCTCTTCTTTCTATTTTGAAACATACAAAAAACAATATTTTTGTTGAATACTCGTTAATAAATAATGATTAAACGAATAGTCGATTGAGCAATTACAGAAAAATAATCCCATGGTAAAATAACTTTTATTTAAATTTTTAAATAATGGTGGGAAGATTTTTTAACAAATAATTACGACACAAGGAAGGAGCTCAACGCGTGAAAAATAAATATCGCATTTAATAACGATAATTGCAATAATACAGTTTATGACATGAAAAAACGATTGTAGCATCTGCAGGCAACAGCTCAGCAATTTGAATTTCAGCAGCCTTTGGTGCTGCTACTCTTCTCATTATAGTACCAACAATCAGCCCAACATTCATATCTCTAATAATTGGACCGATACATTCTGAATTACTCAACATGAGTCACTTGGCGACTTCGTTCTCTGAGATCAAAATGAGGGACAGTTCAAGTAAACCAAAACTATAAAGTGATATTCTAATCGTCTCTTTTCGACTTGGAAGCTACGTCACGCCCTCGGTCTCCACCGGATAACCCGACGCCTCGACTTGTTCCTCCTTATCGAAAAGCACTGCATTGTGCTTTGGAGATCCGAATACCTAAATTATCACCAGTTGGCCAATGGCGTTGACAAAACAAAGAGCCCAACGTCTAACTAAATTTAAAGAAAAACACAAAGGGGAAAACAGACGCCATTCCCACGCCATTCCCACGCCATTCACACGCCTTTACCTACAATTGATCTTTTTCAACTGCTTTTCCTCATCATTTATATTTTGTCGAAATTATTGTTAGGAATTTTTTATTTTGATTATTAGCTGCGTCAAATAAGTTTTATCTCTTTTGCTGACCAATAGGGACTGTTGTCTAGTTGAACTTCATCCTACGTACAAATGATCTTTAAAAGTTATGTATAAGGAAATATGTAAGCAATCAATATCTTTGTAGCCAAATAAATTTTTAAATGTATTGTATGAGTATTTTATCGCAATTCGTTTATTTATTTATTCATAATTTCAGATTTTCCTCCCAGAAATGAACTTTATGTTCTATCAGGTATTTGTAACCTTTTATACATTACACTGATTATTTTAAGCAACTTTATACATTCTAGCCTTAACCTATTCATATGTTCTCTAATATACATATTGGTTGTATAAAATAGTGTACACATTCTATCACCACACCTAGTTTCTTCTTTGGATCATTCTACTTAAACCCTTGATCTTCTAGACTTTCTCATTTCCCTCATTTTTTTTTTGTATACAACCCTTAGAAACTCGAAGTTTCTAACCATTCCTTTGAATTCCATTATCACTTTCCTTTACTCCCAGTTACTCTATCCTTTTAACTCTTCCATATCATCTTGTGTTCCCTCGCTTTCCACCCTAAAGTCCTTCCCGTTACCGCACTTTGCCTTACATAAAATGTATTTAATATATCTTTCGCCTATCATAATTTGTTATTGATTATATATATATATATATATATATTATATAGTGAGAGTTGAGACCATCTTGCAGTAATCACATATCGGTTTTAATATATTATGATTTCATATTAACAGTATCATTCTTGTTTTTGTATTTTATTTTAAATAATGAACATATTGCTATGGCATGCAGCTCATCCTAAAATTTTATTTTTCATTTCGAATGTAATTTTACGCAAAAAACACAAAATTGAGTTGTTCGACAAGAATCATCGTGATATCGTCGACGACAAATTTAAAAAACTTTGCAATGCTTGTATTCCTTATTACGATGAAAATAATGTACTCAATTCAGTGTATTATTATTAATTAATATATTTTTTTTCAATAATAAATGTTTAAAATTTATTTAAAAATAATATTCACAAAGAATCCTACTTAGTTTAATGATAGTTGTTCATTCATTTTTATTTATATATTTTTTTTCTTTAAAGATCCATGTACAAGAACTAATAATAATATTATAATAAAACTTGAAATCATTTTTGTAAAAATGAACTGACTTTTATAAAATTAGTTGATTTCATAGCCATCCATGTAAAATTATTTAACTATGACCAAATTAATTGCATACACAATATATTACATGCCTTGTTTAATATTTTAATAATGAGCCCATATAAGGATCTACTAAATCATAATAAAAAATATCTAAAAATCAAATTAGAAAGCACTGGAAGTTCGGTATATCAATTAGAAGCTAAAAGTCATAAAAGAAACTTTATGCGTATTCTTAATTTATAAAAATATATTATTAATAATCGTATAAATCTAAGAATTTATTTTCAAAAGTGAAAATCATATAGTATCATTGCAAATAGCTGCAAGTCATCTCTTATTTTTGTAATTGATGAAATGAATCTTATAACAATTCTTATTTGTTACGTGATATTAGTAAAAGGAATACAAATCATTATTATACGAGTTGATGTATAATTAGAAAATTAAATTTATAGCCAATATTCATTAAATATTTTTTATAATGTTATTAAATTATTTATTTAACCTTATTTCTGTAAAATGTTCAAAGGTTAGCTCAGTAATAGATAAATTATTTTTAATTAATAATATAATCTATTTAACTCTAGTATCTTAATAATAAATAAATGAACTTTGAATGCTGATTTGCTTTCCCAAATTATTTAAACTTTATACGTTCATCATACAATGTTGAATTGATAAGCTAAAGTAATTGTTTTTATTACATTTTCTTAATTATAGTAGATATGATTATGAATTTATAATATAACTTAATAATAGACGTGACGTATAATATTACTTTTTTAAATAAACTCATTATAATTAGATTTTATAATGAACACGTACGCGTAATGGACTTGAAATATTTAGTACATCATGATAATGTATGAATAATATGATTGGAGGAATCACATGTAATCTGCTTACAAAATGAAAATTTTTTTTTTTATTTTGTGCACACCTCTCATATATCAGTACATTTAAGAACTCGTCAATTCGCACTACGAGCAATTTTAAATATTTAATATTTAAATTGCACAGTGCCTAATTGGTTTCGAATAAAAAAACCAGTCACTGTTTAGGTTGAAAGTTTTTTTTTTTTTTTTTTTTTTTTTTTTTTTTTTTTTTTTTTTTAAGCAATTATGTTGTGATATTTAGGTATCGATACATTGATAATATTACGTTATGAATTGCAAGGAAGAGAATGTAAAACATAACAACGACTTTATAATTTTATATCCCATACTTAACCGAAAATATATAGGCTCATTATATACAGTTGAAAATGCGAAGGTACGCTCCGAAATAAAAAAAAAAAAAATGGCTACAATTAAAATAAACAATTTATATTTTTTGTCTAGATATTAATTAACTCGCAATATTCAAAATAGAGGGTTACGAAAGCAAACAAAATTAAAGTTCGTTTCATAACGCAACTAATAACAATCTTTTACAGCTCTCGTTTTATCTTTTCATGCATTTTGAACAAACAGAACATTTACTCATAGAATTTTATAAGCACGAGCTTGCAATCATTATTCTTAATCTTAATTATTTTCTAGATGCTATTACAGTCGATCTATCTATTTTTATGCGTCAATATTTATTTCGAGTAACGACTTGTAAGGTAACACATCAGTTGATTAAACTCCATCACATGTAGAATTCGTAATAAAAGCTTAAAATTTATGAGCATATTTAATGTTTGAAGTAAGTAATGTACCACTTAAAGAATCTCTGCAGGTACGTAAGTTTGAAAGTTTGAGTTCGAAGTACTACTTTTTCGCGAATCCATTACGAACAATCAGTTCTCATCCACAAACACTTGCACTATACGGAAACTTTAAAAATTAAAAAGACTTTATACTCGAACATCAGAGTCAAGTGTGCGTAAGCACTTATCGACATTATTTCGAGATCGAAGGGAAAAGTGTAAGCAGCCAAGCGCGTTGTAAAAATTACAAAAATAAAGAAGGTCTGGAGGTGGTGCGCTGGAGCACTGGCCAAGGAAGTCCAGTGCGACCTTGGCCTCGTTTGGGGGTAGGGGGTAGGGGGCTATTATCAGGACTCGCGCAATGAGCCTCCGAGGATCGAGAGCCAAGTCCTGAATTACGAGGACCTAGAATATTGTCCATTAGACTTTTAAAAGTAGAGTAGCAAATGGAGATGCATTGAGATTGACGGGATGTTTTTTGTTTTATTAGCTAAAATAGGTGCACGTGTTTATCATTTACAATTTTACTCGATTAATGCACAAAATTCACGAAACTACTACTGAGCGGCGCATAAAGATAAAAAAATAAAATATATTGTATGTAAAATTGTTGAATCAAAAACTCCCTCCCGAAATTATCCAAGTATATAGAATAGAAGAGGAGCTAGCTCCTGTCATAAAATTCGATATGCAGGTGAAAGGAGAAAGATTTAGTTTTTATTGGCAAAAAAGCGTAAGCATTCACAAGGAGCATCTTACTTTTATCATCTGGCTCTTCAAAAAGAAACGTTTCCAAAATTTACAACAATAAAGCCTCGAGGATACTTTTATTACCCGTTCCCTACCAAAAATAACGATTCATAAAATGCCAAGTGACTGGGCATCAAGTCGCATAAAACTTCTCAAATTGTATAATGTATATTATCTTTATTTCGAAAGAGCATTCATTTCCTTGACTTACATAGCCGGGGCGCTAATGTCCCATTACTAATCCCACTATTCGGAGTCAGCGAATTTTTTGTCCGGCGAGTTTTTCCGAATGACGCAACGGGTTCTGGGCATTGAGTCTCTCGCGAAAAGAATTCGGTTTATCATCGGAGCAGCAGTTGTTGCCCATTAGTTGAGTTGGCGCCCAACCACCGGGGCTTTGGGCTTTGTTCGCGTTGGTTTTGTCTGGTTTGGCTTCGCACGTCGGAGAATGTTTCTTGGTCTCTAAGGCTTCGACCTGCTTTTTCTCGCTCGCCTCTCTCCTCCCAACCCGTTTGGAAAATTCACCTACAGCGCCGACTTTCCTTCCTTCGAGCTAGTCTCGCTCGCTCCTTATGCAACCATTGTGCACTACTACTCCAAGCTAATCGATGTGTCCTACCGTTCCTTAGCTCCCTCAAACCTCCAATCCATCCAGCTTCTCCTTTTTCTTATTGTTCAAATGTCACCAGATGCTGCTGCTCTAAATTGTTTAAATATTTTTGTGCGTATATTTAAACGTCAAATGCCTGTTACACGTGTCGGCGTCATGATCTTGGCACATGACTGACCCCCCCCCCACCCGTATACGATAAGACGGCTAATAGAAAGATTTCGTAAAATATTATACACATAAGCATTATAAACTGAAACAATTTTAGCGTATGACACTGGGCAATCTTATAGATATTCACTGGAATGAGTTGACAACATTATTCCCAATTGTCTTGATAAATCCAGAAATATTTAGAAATACGCATAAATTAATTTTGCTAGCCTAATAATACGTAATAAAAATAGCCCTTATTTTCAACTGTTAAATGTACAATTGTTAAAAGCTAATCTAATCTGTCCATCGGTATCGGAAAATTGCATTACTTCTTATTTTAATGTAGAATAAATTCATTCAATTTACAAATAATAGTGCAATGCACAAATAACTCAACGGTCAATTGCAGGAAATAAATGCCAATGGAATGAAGATATAAGCTTTACAAGGCAAAAAGATCTCATCTACTTTTATGTAATTGTAAAAAGTCAAGTACATAATGAAATCAATAATTTCCATTTTTGTTCGAATCTTTACGATATCGCACTTGCGTTCGATCCATTCCTGGCAAATTACGGCAACCACGCGTTTGCCCATTTTTATAAAACAGGTTCGCGTGGCAAATTATAATCGAAGAGCGCAAAAACTCGCGCCACAATGCGATTCTACATTGTTCGAGAGCATAGTTCGGATTTTGTTTTTATCGAGGAATTTTTCGATGATGCTAGAATAACAAATTATTGTGCAAGGTTGCGAGGAAAAAACTTAGTGTTTTACAGATCCGCTATCTCTGAAATTGGTAATCAAATTACACCTTCGCTAATTGAAAATCCTGGCGGGACAAATTTTTTATTTTAAATTTACAAAAATTACTTTCTTCGAATATTTTCTCGACGGCTGCATTGGGAATACATTATTCAAACTGTTTTTACTTATTTGATTCTTAATTTGTAATTTAATTTCATGTGTACTAGATTTATTTTTATCTGGAAAATGGCAATATTATTTTATACATTAAACAACAAATTGATCAATTTATATTTTTAGACTTTTCAGTTATCATTATTAATAAAAAGGTTTTTAGTAATTAATCATTCGTATATATTATATTTTTAGCATTTTTAAAAAAATTAATATTACTATTTTTAATTGTGAATAAAAAAAATTGACCATAACCCTCTCGATTTAATCTTATCAAATGAGTATTCTAACATTTTATTTAATTGATAATAAGAAGTGCTGATAATTCTTAATAGTTTTTGGTTTAAACGATAAAATTGTGTATCATCAATTCATTTATTCAAGCACGTTTTCTATTATGAAATTTAATTTTGTGTTTAATTATTGATGACCGAATTTGATTAAAAATGATAACGATAATTAAGCTGATATTCATAAACAACTTTGAACTATATGCATTAATTGAAATTGTTGATGCAATAAAATTTTAATTATTAATAAACTTCATCAGTTTAGATTTGATTTTTTCGAAATAATAAAAACTTTTGACATATAAATCTTTGAATAATTTTGTACACGAAAACGCCTTTATAAGCTAAACGAATTTATTTTAAATACAATTATACATTATTTTTAAAGTTAAATAAATCAGCAAATCATGCGTATCATATTAAAACTTTTATTCTAACGGGAGTAACATTTTATCTATTACTTTTGCGTTCATTTTCATACGTAAATAATTTTTAATTTTTCCTATTTCTATTAGTGATCTACACGTATATTTACGTAATTACATCCACGCATGATATCGAATTTTTAACTGATCAAATGTACGCTAAATTAACTTGTGCACACATTTTAATACATTTACTTTAAATTTGGTCATTATAGTAAAAACTATGTCATAATAATAAAACAATACATACTAACTTAAATTAACAATGTTTTTATTTTAATTTAAAGAATATTAAAAATCAATTACAAATTTATATTACAGACATAAAGTATATTCTACGAATAATTTTTGATCAGTTTTACAAAAACAATATATTAAATATGATTATCGCAGCAACAGTTGATCACTATTTTGTTAGTTAATAAGTTGATAAAACAAATTTATAAAACAGAATTCGTGATATCGCACTTTCGAATTTTTTATATTTTTAGGTTAAAGTTTGTTAGTACGATGGTGAATTAGCTTGTGATTGAATTTTCCGTCGGAAAGACACCAAACCTCCATCGTTTTGTACAAACGACACGTTTTATCCTAATCCATTTAGAATTCACTAAACGTCCAAAAGAAACTACAAACTATGACACGAAGTTGTTGGATATTTTTTTACTTCAACTTCTTCGTAGTTATACTTATAATCAAATACACATCGATGTTGAATAAGAAATTATTTTATAAGTACACCATTTGAGAATATTTCACATTGGCAATAAAAGTGTAATTACTTAGAAAGTAAATCTTTTAACAGATTCTAATATTTGAGCAAATATTTTTATACAAAATCATTCTGTATATATAAAAAAAATTATGTATAAATACGTGATAGCTGTGAATTAAAAGTCATAAAAGAATAGGGAAATAATCAACCAATAATATTTTCATTAAATCATTTCAATAAAAATATTTTTATTATTAAAAAAAAAACTTATCTTCTGTACGCATAAAATTGGCAATTGTTCATTGTAGATTGATAAACATTAACTGTTTGTCATTGTATTACATTATTGTACAAGGAAATGTAAGTTAATTCTATTCGTACATATACAACTTTAGAAGAAATCAGAAACACAAAATAATAAGTGTATTAGTATGTCGGATTAACATATGTCCAATAAATATAAATGTAATTGATAAAACGTGTATTCGAGTCGATTCTATAAATAATCCCCGAATAAACAATAGATGGTATAAATATGCACGATATAAAAAAATATGACACTACATTCTTTAGCATTATTTATGTAAATTTACCAAAGTCACATAAAAATATAGGGGCCGAAAAAAATATTGTAACGCTTAAAATAAATATTTCCTTCTTTATATCATTTTATTTACTTGTATTTACAAACGAGCTTTTCAATGTAATGCACAAGTATTAAGGAGGCTCCAAAGTTGCAAGTTGGGCGTGAACCGCATTAGCACCTGGGATTTTTAAATATTCATTAAAAAAAATATTTATATATTAAAGATAAAACACGAAGAATCAGTTGACAACCGTAACACTTTTGGCCGGCACATTCCTAATTTAAATTCACGATGCGCCGGGAGTTTTGATTTATTTTATAAATTTCTACGGGAAAACAGAAAAGGAGTTATAAATTTGAGTATTGTTAAGATTGTTGTAAATCATTTGATTGGTGCACTCATTTAATTACAAACTTTAGAGAGTCTGTATCAGCAAAAAGTGTTTTATAGGCTAATGAGAGAAATGGTTGAGGAGTCACGCGAGGAGTAAATCACCGAACGCCTCTAGCATGGCGATGAAGTCTAAGCGAAAAAGTGGAGAGGGTACGACTTGAGTTAAGTTGAGTTAAGCACGTGTTTTGCACCAGCACTAACAACCAACAACCAATAACCAACAACCAACAACCAACAACCAACAACCAGCACCAGGAACGACTCCGGGCCAGACCCTCGAAAAACGATAAAAAGAGAGCAGAGCTTTTTTTCGCGGAGCGGAAACCCGTGAGAGTGCGCCAAGTGAAAAGTGAGTATCAAAGAGGAGAGAATAAAGGAGACGGAAGGAAAGAAGGAAAAGCAACGCCGCCACACTTTTACTTTAATCTCCGCGCTCTCCTCTCTCTTTCGTTCTCATGACGAGGAGGACGCACAGCCTCCGCACCATCCCGTCCTCCTTTGCAATTAAAAAACCGGAGGAACGGGTTTCCAGGCCTCGGACATTCCGCAAATTCTGCCCCCCGCACCCGGGCGGTCAACTAGCGCCCGGCAAAAACAAAATCGAGCTCTACAAGGCGAGACCCGGCAGGATGAGGATCCCCGCAGGACTAGAGTGAATCTCTAGTCCTCCTGGTATCGCGTAAGAGGATAGAACAAAGAGGAGGGGTGGCCCTCATCTCCCTCCCGGAGGAGCGACGCAAGACCTCCTCATCATCGCTCATTTTTCAACCTTTTTCTTGGGAGAGGCGACCTTACGCGCTTGGAGTCGCCTCTCCTCCGGGGAATCAGCTGAGCGTGTCGAGGTTGCAGGTCAAGTTCGGTAATTAATATGTTTGCATGAAAGTGCTACTGCCAGAACCGTTAATTCTCGAGTATTATATCTGCTAGGGCCCCCTGCGCATAAATATCATCATCGAGGAGATTCCAAGGATTTTTTGTCTTTGTTAGCGCACGACTTTATGTAATCCATCATTAGCTTTTTTGTCTCCTTGGAAATTTTATTCGCTCATTATTTCCACTGGCGACGCTTGGAAACTCGGAAACAATGCTTTTCTGCTTTTCTACTTTTCTGCTTTTATGCCTGTACATGCATCGCTGAACACCGAATACCAAGTCGTCTAGCTTTTTTTATCCACTGCTTTTTCTGTTTCTTATTAGACAGTATGGTGCTTATCTCAAATTGAATATTATTAGATTTTATGTGTGAATAAATTCAAAAACACCAATCCATTCGCACAATGTCAATGATATCAATCGATAAATCTTCATACATACTTGCTCAAGTATCTCTGCGTGTTAAATGATCGAAGGGACCATATTCCTACAGATTACTTCTAAGAAATCATAAAGACACAATAAGCTATGAACACGTATATCTCTAGATTCCATCATAAAAAGTAATAAATTAAAGTTAAGCTATTGCTATTCTGTTACATTATTTGCGGGATCGCACAACTTATGAATTTTCGATAAGAATCTTACGATTCTGGAGGGAAACCTTTTTTTAAATTGATTTCCGGCCACTAGATTTCGATTTTCATGTTTACCAACTTTTATAATTGAAGAGTTGAAAAGAATAATATTTAATGAGCATCGAGTATCAATATTGTAATTGGCGGGACATGGATTATAAAAAGAAAAAGAGTTCTTCGGACGATCGAGTTCACTCTGATAGCCGAGGTGACGAGTTTGAAAGGAAGCCGCGTCCAATAAAAGTTTACCAATTTTCAAAGCAAATGTTTGTAACATGTAACGGAAATAAAATCGGCGCGGGTCACGTGCTCCCCATTAGATATGCAAATGCAGTTGGGCGTTACGCAAGAGCGCGAGGTTTGGCTCTTGACTCTCGGTGGGCCGACGTGACCGCCGTCTAGGTTCGTCGACCCGGATTCCACGGGCTGGCCGCGCACCAGGAAACCTGGAGCCACTCGCTCAACCTCCTCCTCCTCCTCCTCCTCATATGACCGGCGACGCCGCATGGAAAATATTAAAATTGGAAGAGTGTGGCTGGCTCCCGTCGAACATAAAAATACGTTTTCCTCGTTTTATTGCGGCTCGCTTATTTTGCTTGTTTTTCGTGTCAAGGTGTTCGGGGTTGCGACCGAGTTTCTTTGTTTATTAATTTGGAATTTTATCCGGGTCTCGTTCGCAACTTATGTCACTGGATAAGCGATATCTCGGTGTGGCACGTATTAACTGCAGCTGACCGATAGAGTAACTGTGCTTTTATTTCCGTTTTTAAAACTCATTTCAAATATTCAATTCAAATGGTTTTGCTATTTTTTATAATTTACAAATCTCTTCAGTCTTTTGTTCCCACTCCTTTTATTGCACAACTGCGCTATCAAACGCGGTTGGCATTCGTAATCTATATTCTCAAGAATTCGTTCATTCATTTAATATGAATCATAAAAACAGTACAAAGAATTTTTATTCTACATGATGATAAATAAATTCAAATCTTTATTTAACATTTGTGAATATGCGAAAAAATAATTGATTAACCTTAATACATTGATAAATTTGGTTAATACTTTTATTTTGCGTAGCTTTATGTACACACTTTAAAGGAATGTATAATGCATTGTGAATTAGTATGTTTTGTAAAATTCAAAAATAATCAAAACGAATTTTTTTATGTTTGGAAATGATTGAAACACTAATTTATAATGTAAATTATAAACTTGTACTTTCCAAGTCTACAAATTAAAAAACAAAATTCTGCTTAAATGACGAATGATTAATTGGAATTCTACAATTTAGAATTGAAACTACAAAAGCACGTGAGGTTAATCAATTCATAATAATAGTATCGCATTTACAGTAAGAGGTTAGATCATTCTAATGTACCAACGAGAATTCAAATTAAAAATACGCCTTTTCAAATTAGAGAATATATGTGTACGCGAATGAAATACAGGCACAGGAAAGGTGATTGCCACCTAATTAGCAAAATTTTTCAAAAATGCTTTTACTCTTCCAAAATACCAAAGCTAGTTGGTTAAAAAAAGTAAGTCGTGTTCTCATAATGTCATCCTGAGTATTATCGATGCAGGCATCAAAAATCGTAAAAAAACGGACAAATGCAAGTTTTGACGCGACTGAAATTTGAATACAGGTTGGGTAATGAGTGAGATTTGAGGGAGGGAGGGAGGGAGGGAGGGAGGCTGTAGACCCAGCACGTAGAGGTTACATTCTGCTCGATAAATTGAGGAAACGAACGGCACTGGATAAGAGATTCCGCGAACGGCAAATCCAAGTCCGACGGATATAAATTTTTTTTTCATTCCTCAGAGGGACGCCCGAGCAAGCGAGAGAGAGAGAGAGAGAGAGAGAGAGAGAGAGAGTGTGAGAGGAGGGGGAGAGGGAGAGCAAGAAAAAGAGACGAAGAGGCATTTTCCGCTGCAGTCCACGGCCGTTAACGATCAATTAGCAGGAGGCCCGATCGAGGGTAGGGTCAAGATCCCCGGTGGCATAGATCGCGATCAATTGGCGAGGATCTAGCTTAGGCGATCGCGGCGCTGCTGTGCCAGTTAAAGTCACCGCCCGAGCGAAATTAACACTATACACGTGGATACACATAAACCCGAGAAGCAATTCCTATTCCATTGAGGAACATTTTATCGGGAATTGCACTCATGCCAACCTCATTTTCCGTGCAAGACTATATTAAGGAAATGACTCAAGAGCGAGACCTGACCAAACCATATTCCCGATGTGATTTAATAGCTGTTAAAACTTGTGAACTATTTCGTTTATCCATGCTCTATGCTTCAAATTCAACTTTAGGGTCCTTCCTGTGTAATATTTTCTTACAAACTCAAGTCCTTAAACCTCGTAGTTTTACCTCTAAAAATAAACTTACTACCAATTATTACTATCAATTATTCGTGTTTTCGGCGAGAAAATATTTATTTACACTTTTCAAACTTTACCAATAATTTTCACATTTGCAAAAAGGAAAACAATAATTTTGCTTTCAATATTTTTTTATTCAAAAAAGAGTTGTAAGAATTTACAACTGCTTTGAAGATATCGATTGACTATTCACCAAATAAATTCTCTCAAATAAGTTACAGTATAAATCCTTTGGGAAATGTTTATAAATCTCTTTAGCGTACGTAAATACGCCGATGTTTTATGATTCTATCTTTACAATAACTCAATTTTCGATTCTTTAATATTTGACAATACCTTGTTTATATATGCGAGAGAAAGAGGAATATGAGAGCACATTGTCGTTCGACAACTGAATATAAATTAACTTGGACATATTTTTATTAATTTAAATATTAATCACCATTCAATTAAAAAAAAAATTTCCGCTATATGAAAAGCAAATGAATAACAATGGCAAAAGAAATACATAAAATGAAGCAAAAATTGTTGTTCCATTTTAAGCCCTTACTCAAGGATTGTCGTCGATTTTAAAATGAAAAAAACTTTAAATTTTGGTTTAAGGCTCATTGTTTTTTGTTCTGAATGAATTAAGGAGTGAAGCGTAAGTATTACTCGAATGGCATAAATTAAAAGTTTTACACAGGTAGTGTTTCATCAAATCGGCTGATGGGGAAATTCTGGTATAAGCCGAGCCTGAGCATACATTAAGTTCTTCCGAGCCCCCGAGTTAACTCTGTATACCAATATGGACAACTCGACATTTTTCGCGAATAATACGCACTCGCACCAGGAATCGCTCCGAACCTGCAGTGCAATTTAGCCCAGGTTTTCCCCAAAATTTTAACCGGTAGTCGGGCTCTCCACCGGGACACCGTAAATCAAACGAGCAAACTGTCGGAGCGAATTGTCAGAGGCATTGCAATTAGGCACCAGAGCCTAATTGTAGGCACACTCGAAACCCCAGCCCCCGTCCGAATACTTAGTCCTGGATTCGCGTGGCGCGCGCCACCCTCGCCCTCGCCCTCGTACATCAGCTGCGATCCCCAGGTGCGCCTTTTTAACGTTGGTGTCCCGTTTCCGCCCTCGGACGAAAAAAATGGACACGACGGTCCATTCGGAGATGCGTTTTGTCATGTCGCTCGTAATATCCCCGGCTGCTTTCTCGAAAGGCCTCGTTTCGCCTACGAGACATTACCTCTCCACGATATAATTAATTCATTTCAATCTACTAGAGTGCCTGCCTTCGACGCCAACGAGACTTTATCACTTTCCCAAACTATTGTACACAGCAACTTTTTAATCTGCGCGATATTTCATCCGATTCCTTCCTTATTTCGCTAATTTCTTTGCCGGTATTTTTATTCCCGATCCTTTACTCAACAAACTAGCTTCTTTAACGTGCTTTGTTCTTGTTCGAACTCAAAATTCACTTGGACCAACGACGATTTTTTAAGAGTTTTTTTCTTAAACATTTTAGCTGGCCACCAAGTATGGCATTGAGCAATTTTATATGAATGTGCTTATTCCATGATGGACGAAATAAATAATAGATTAATGGTTGAAAAACATGACTTTATAAATTATTATAAAAAAAGGCTACTGGTACTTTTAAAACTTATCCTGTAATGAATTGTGTTCACTAAGTGCAAGAACACAAATACAAAATCACTGCTTCAATTTTATCAAACTTCATTCAAGTACCATTAAAATAATCTGATTTAATAACAGATAGCAATTTACAACAAATAACCTGAGACATCAATACAACGTAGCGTTTATTAAATATTTAAACAGTGATTGGATATGATTAAAAATTATGTAACTGGTTTTTACCAACTTTTACCCCAGTCGCATTTATAATAAATTTATATCGATAGTTATTTATGAAATATAAGCAGAAAGTAATATTACCATAACTTCGTAATTATAAATTTTGTAACTAAGTTAAAAAAAAAAGTCTATAAATATTTCTTCGCACAGTTTTTTTATATTTTTGTATATATGATCAATTTATTCATAAGCGCTTAAAACGAATGATTAATGATTAGTTGGAAAATACAAATAAACCAACTGAATTGAATATATCCATGCTAGTTTAATTAAAATTTCCATTTATAAAACAGAATATTAGAATTATAAAGCTTACACGTAGACATATATTTGCAGATAATTTTTAATAAAAGCTTAAATAGACATCTCAAATTCAAAAAAATCAACACATTTCCATTAAGAAATTAAATTTTTATTATATATTAAATGTATCTTATTAATTATAATTATTTATATTGAATTTAATAATGGTAGCTCGAATACATGAATTACCTGGCACGAATTTTATAAAAACATTTGAATAAAATGTATTTACCCGTTTATATCATGAACTTATATTATGCACAAATGCATGATTTTTTCCTTTTAATCACCGCTAATTTCCTCTTGTAGTCGGTTTTTTAAAAAATTAATCTTGAAACCCATCTCTTAATGTCAAGAAATAAAGACAGCATTATAGTACAAAAGTTAAATGCACAAAGGATTTGACAGATCTCGGCACAAAGTCACTCGGTTCATAAAATCCAAACAGGAATCTTAGAAACAACGTATGTTCAGGAAAGCAGGTGAGAGGGTTTGGAGAGAGAAAGTAGGGGAGAGGATTGAGATGAATTGGAGCAAAAGAGCCAAGTTCCCGAATGGAGTAAGCGCATACGAGTTTTTGTTGGGGTCGTCAAGTGGCTCCGCGTGCAGTGATTCATCTCGAGGGGAAAGAGAAAAAAAGAAAATAACGACACTGGGACGCGAAGATGGAAACAAAAAAGAAGGAGAGGCATAGTCTAAACAAATAAGCACACGAGTGATCCTTCCCCGGTCGAATTGGTCCATCAGTGCACCGGTGATGCTGCGACTCGTAATCGAGCTCAATGTGTGATTAAGTTAAGCGATGGTGACGTGGATTCATCTCGCACGTCACTTACCTCGAGTGATCACCGGTTTTCTTTAGGTGCACACGGAGATTTCCTTCGCGCCAAGGATGTACAAGCAAACATTAATCGAAGTCGATATCCCCAGAAAAACCAAACTCCCCCTCTATTTGACTTTCCAATTTTCCCTAATAATTCGTAACCGAGCTAATGCTACTATTTCCTGATGAGCCGGCCGCGGGGAGATGCAAAGGGGGGAAACGGGAATGAAAATGAAATGAGGGAAGTACGTGTCGGGCTTTGGAGAGCGGAAAAAAACCCAGCAGGGCCGACAACCTCTCGAATTTAGTCTAAACAATATTTCTGGGGCTCTTGAGGGTTCCGGAGTCTTTCCGTGGACGGATGTCGAAATTAGCTCCGAGGAAGAAAGAAACCCAATACACGAAACTCTCGCATGTGCACAACGGACACCGAGTCTGCATTGTTATTGGCTCACGAGTTAAGCATGTTTTTTAATCTTTCCATTATTCCGCGGGTCCACTGTTCACATTGTTAACGTCAGAAATGTCGAGGCTTTCAAGAGGCTAACATATTTTAAATGTACGCCTATTGTTGTGGCGTTGCCATAATGCATATAATAGTAATGTTGATGTTGACGTTGATGTTGATGTTGATGTTGATGATGATGATGATGATGATATTGATAACAACAAAAACAACAACGGCTGCCAATCCTAAATTTTTCTAAACAATATTTCATATTTTATTTGTATCTATCTCCACCGTAATAATCGTTGATTTTTTTGCCACCCTCGGTATTATAATGCAAAATGTAATTAATGTTTGTTTATTCGTTACAGTGTATCTTGTACGCAATTAATAGATAATAATACACGGGAGTGACTTAACAACTTATATTTAAATTATATTTTAAATTTCAACTCGGTGCTACCATTGCGTCACATTCCTTAATGGAACAATACTCGATCTCTTTCCCATTACATTTATTGAACACTTATCTAATAGAACTCGAGATGATATCACCAGAAACACATAAAATATTTTCCTATTGTAAATTGCCATTGGCAAATAAAAAATGCTGAAAACTGATATCTCGTCTGTGGAATAACAACATTATTATAAAGCTCTACTTGATTAAAGCAAAATTTTTGCTTTAATCAACTCTCATTAAATCAACCTTTCATATCAACGAGTGCTATCTGGATTTAAAGTTCTCCAGCCTATTAAAAAAAATAATGTTCCAAATATGAAAACTATTTCAGAGTTATTGAAATAATAAAAACGTTTTATTAAAAAGACTAGTACGAGTGCTTCTCAATGTCGGTCTAAAACTAAATTTCAAAGGCGAGCGGATCCAGTATTTACACTTGCGATTTGTTAAAAGTTGAATTTTTATTACAATCGGAACTGTTCCTTACAGTTTCAAATTGAAAACTAAAAATAAGTGCTCGGGGTTTAAACATTGGGTGGACTATGATACTTTGAACGTAACGCGATCGACGTCCTAAATAAGACAACCAAAGAGAACCAAAGAGAATAAAGAAAAGCCTAATGAAAACTCACACCCGTAACCGTTTGGGTAAAGCTCGATGAAAAGTAAAATCATCACCGGTAAAATTCGCGTGAAAAGGAAGGAGTAACAGAGAAAGGATAAATAAGCACGATCCGAGGCTGAATTTACAGGTTAAGAGCACTCTAGCGGTTGGTTGGTTGGTTGGTACGACTGCTCGTGTATTAGAAAGCGAGTAGTGCATTCGGTCTCATTCCATCTCACTCCGACTCATGTGTGCCGAAGCCATGATAAACCAGCGATTCCTTCCTTGAGAATCAAATGCAGTTTGGACTTTGTCATTTTAGCTCTAAAAACTTATTAGTACTTTAATTGGAATGATGTACCGTGTAATGACAACCAATTTAGATAAAATTATTCACCTTGTAGTCATTAACTTTGAAATTTCATACTTTTTATTTCTATGCAGAGACTTTATGTGGTTTTATTTGTAAATGCTAAATTGAAATTATTTTTTATTTCCCTGAAAATTATTTCTTTCGTGCACTCGTGTATATTTTTATAAAAATACAACTTGTGCAAAAATTATTGTAAAAATTTAAATCATTACATTTTTTTTTTTTTTTTTTTTTTTTTTTTTTTTTGTGAATAATGTAGTTTCTAAAATTTATTGTTTTATTATTTTGAAACTTTTAAACAGATTTTATATTGAAATATACATTAAATAAATGCTAATTAATGTATTATATTACAATTACTTAATTAAGTATTTTTGCATTAATTTAAATAAGGTAATATGATTTTTTTAATATAAAGCTTGTAAATATATAATAATAAATCGCATTCATTATTTTCCAAAGATAAAAAAAAATTGCTATTTTTAAGCGAAACCTTGTAAGTCTCATTAAATAAAGAATACTGTAAATTAGAATGAGATGATAAAAATATACCAAACAAAATTATTTTCTAAATGTCGAATTTATTACAAATACAAATTCTTTAATAACTAATAAAAAATAATAGAATTAATAATAACTCTCTATATTTAATTTCAGATCATAATTCATATTATTCATTTAAATATTTAATAAAATAATAATAATAAAAAGGAACAACTTTTAAAATAGTAATAGATATTAAAAATAGTAAATATTTAACATAAGTAATTATTTACTAAAATATCTATATTTTATCTCTAATTATATATTATTGATAAATACGAGTATTACAAAATTGTATTTCAAAATAAATTATTAAGACGATGTATCAGCATTTCGTCGTTAAACTAATCACAATGCTTGTACGTGTTTTTCTCCCGTATTCCTTTTTCATAATTCATTATTTACCAATTTTTATTGAGCATCAATATGTACGAGTACTGCATAAAACTAAAACTACACATTAATTAAGAGCAATTAATAATTTAATTCTTCTTTTCCAAGTATCCACGTTTAATTTTATTTGTGCATCCAAAGGCTTTTTTGCAACGATTTTTTTCTTTTAGTGCTTGTGTCGAATTGTGTACGGAAGGTTATGCAATATATACGTAAATACAGGACATTAGAAAAAACGTTCAAGTTGATTCGTACCTGATGCTTTATTCTTTTTATGTTTTGCCTTTCTGCTTGCTTCTGATTTTAAGCATGTGTTCCTATAACTTTCAACCACTTTGCGAAACTTCATTCTCAATGCTGCACACTTGAACGCAGCTTTTGCAAATAAATCGAGTTCATCGATTCTGCACATTGAAACATGTCATCGTATATTGCGTTTCAAAAAGCTTTCAAACTTCGGAACATTAAAATAAAACCATTTTCAATGCCAATACCGAGATGCCTTGAACATTTAAATGAAGAATTCTGCTCTGTACTCGTCACCTAATCACATTTTGCTATTGAATCAACAGCTAATTTTAGACTACTGTATTCTTATTTTTTCTTTGAAATAAATTAAGTCCAATGAATTTATCGGCTTTTAAATTTTTAAGTAACTCATTCATTAAATGTTGTACTTGCCTATTTGTACATCGATAGATGCAATTTAATCAACGGCTAAAGTGACATGAAAAATTAGTAAAAATTATTGACTCATTGTAGGCCATAAAAATATACATGTTATTTATGTAATGGATCAAGCGATGGCGGATACAAAAAGTGAAATATAGTATAAGAGAAAATTTTAACAGAACGTCTAGTTGAGTCAAATGTATAAAGAAAAATGGAGAGAAACTAGCATTGGAGGGATACTTTAAGCTATATTTATTCAATAATATTTTCTACACACGCTATCCAATTATTCATCTTTTGGTAAACTAAAATCCTTTCAATGCACAGCACAAAGAAGATCAAAATAAAATTTCGATTGCATACGAGGAAAAGCAAATATCGTGGTCGCGGTAAGCGAATGCCGATAGGAGGTGATTAGTCTCGTCGTTAATACTCGCCAGAATTTAAAAAAGAATTCCTAACAGAACTTGACGGTCCCGATAACAAATTACCTTTATCAAAGCAATTATATTGCTTTCTCATTTCAATGCCGCGATTTCGAAATAGGCTGGATAGCGAATAGATCGAATGGCCAATAAATCTGACTCCCCGAGGGATAAAATTACAAAATTAATGGCATCTCGGGTTGGGATCGGTCGTCTAATCCACGCGGACGACTCGCCATTGGGTTTTCGCAAAAAACTAGGATTCGCGCGTGAAGCAATGAAAGTGAGCGGGTAACTGGGATTAAGTGCCGATGTGCCAATTCAAGTGCGTATTTGCGCGTATTTGCGCGTATTTGCGCGTATTTTCGCGTATTTTCGCAATTCGCGCTACGAAAGTCGCCTTTCCAGCCTAGAGCTCTACGAAGTCAAGTCGAGCCGGAAGTGCATTCCTGATTACGCAGAAATTAGCACTGGCGCGAAGACGCCATCTTTGGGCTAACAAGGTTCGCTCACTCGCTCACTCGCTTTGCCTTGGCTCGCTCTCCTCGCGAGGACGCACACTCGCGACGCAGCTTCACCTCATCTCTACCGACAACAATTACATCTCGTTATCAGGCTCGTGGTACTCGCACACTTGCCTAATCCCATATTCGAGCATTAGCAGGCACTGTTTTCAAGCCACGATTATTCTCTCTGCCCGAATTCTAAACCTCATGACAAATGAAATCAACGAATCCTATTTTCAATCAGAGCATCTCTATCTAAAATATTCAAATCTTCAATTTCACAATTCTTTCATTGATTGTTTAAGCTCATTAATCCACCTAATTATATTATTGTTATTCATTACTATTGATATTGTTATTTTTTATTTTAGTTTGTTAATTTCAGCTTAAAAACTGTAGACATGTTGTGTAAGTGATTTGCAAATAATACTACTTTTGTCTTTGTTTAGAGAATAAAAATTTTTTTTTGAAATTTAAAATATTTATTAACAATTATTAAAAGAGAATGCGGTTCAAACAAAAGAATGCACAGAAAATATTCTCCTCAACAATACTGTAATAGATTCAATCCTATTTCTATTTTTTAATTTTTTAATTGCTCTATTGTTCACACCTCATAACTTCGATCTTAATAATTTTATACGAGAATTATAATATAATCTGTATTAATCAAAATATAAATAGAACAAATAGATTCATTGTATATTTGAAAATTATAATATTCATATTATTAATTAACAGATAATATGCAATTTTACCAATATTTATCATCAACTTTTTACTTTATACTTTTTACTTAATAAATTGTAATTATCTATTTTTTAATTTTTATTTCCACGAATAAATTCATAATTGCCACATTTAAACAAATGTTGTAATCGATTCATTTTATTTAATGGTTTTGTTAAATTCAATTAAAAAATTGTATTTAATAAATTTCAAAAATATAAAAATAAAGCTTTCAATATATTAGATGATTATAAATGTTCACATCATTTAGTTATTAATTTTTTTTTTTTCAACAAATTCTCATGTGACCATAAATCACTGGCACTTTGTAACTCTACAGGTTCCAAGCTTTTAAAATAATAAATGATATTATTAACTCGAAATATAAGAAAGCACAGTTTAATCAAATTCACACGAATTTTGATTATAAATTATAATGAAATATTGCGAGAATGAGGACTTCAGGATCAATTGACCAATGAACCTGTAACTTCATTGAATACATTTTAGATGAAAACATAATTTCTTCGTCTAACAAAATCGATAGAAATTTACATTGCTAATCATACAATATTTTTCAGACTCGGATGAGGTTGTCTGAAAAGTTGCTAATTTTTCACGTTCTTCCAACTAATTGTAATATAATTGTTCTCTAAGTAGTTTTATCTTCTTTTTTTTATACCAAAAGGCAATTAATAGATATGATATCCATTAAAACATCACCTTTTTCTTATCACATTTAGTCGCAGATATATACTTTTAATGATTATTTCTTGAAAAGGTATAATAAGTAATGGAGTTAATAACAATTGATTAATAGTACTAAATACTTTTATACAATAAAGTATTTATTTTAATACATATTTTATGTTGTAAATATAATAATAAAAAAAAAAGTATTTAAAATCTTAAGTTCTTTTCATTTCACCAAGTGAAATCTGAATAATCATTTTAATTTAATTGCAAGTAATTTTAATCATCTCGTCACGCTTGAATAAATAATTGTTTGAAATTAAAACTTTAAGAAATAGAATGGAGTTCTGTAGTATATAACGATAAATGCACATTACGAATAATTTAGTTTCCTATTATCAAGGCGCAATTTCTCCTCGTAACATCTCGAGTTTTCAGAAATCACGGGAATACTCAAATTTTTTCTTGCTTGTTTTGCGTAAGGAAAATTGTAAAAACAATTTAAGGTAAGTTTACAATCGACATAAACTTGCTCATGAGCAAATGCAGACGCGAACTTGGAGGTCGCGATTAAGCGTTTTACTCTAATTTTGTTTAATTACGTATGTGGCATGCCTTGTTTAATTTTATCCGATACGATATATCGACTTTGTAAAATCGGGTTCTTTCTTAATAATATTCAGTAATCTTAACTATCCTTTCATTTGTTTGACCAGCAATATTGCGCTTTCCTTCCACTGTTTATTAGATATGTATGAAACAACTTTCTTTCAATTGTTCAATAAGATTTACATTTAAAATATAAAAGTAAAGATAAAAACTGAAGGAAGCCGTAATAAGTGTTCCAGAGGTGCGTATTGTAAATTCAAAAGTAAACCGAAGAAGAAAGATTCTGGAGGTAAAAAACGTTTTGTACACTCTAAACGTATCGGTTGTTGATTTTGTTATCATCTTCATGGACCCTTGGAGAAGCTGGTAACCGATGGTAAGGTCAACTCGACGCACCATTAATTTTTCAGTTGTGAAAACGCTTTCTGTTCCCCTGGCCTTAGAAGTGAAAGTGCAGCTTAGCCTCGTGTCCGCGCGAAGGATACGCTTTACGTAACCTAAGTTCTCGTTCCGCGTGTGCGTGGGTCCTTCGCCGGACCCCCAGAGGATGATGTTCCACCGGAATCCGCTCCTCCCGTTCGCCTTGACCGGACTCTAGGAGATGACGATCGCTTCGATTGCTCGCAATGATAAATCATTTCCATCCTCGGATGCGAGTGCGAGATACGCCGAGCAGCCGTTTTCTATGTTTTCGCTGACGTACTTCTTCGGCGGTTGATAAATTTATACTCCTTGAAGATGCTGTTGGAGTGTATCAGCGAGAAAATGTGAAAAGGAAATCGACGCGTGTACTTATGCTGTACACCTGGGTATCTCTAACATCCATAAAAGCGGTTGATCCTTTCTTCAACCCGTGCCCCCCCCCTTCTTTTCAAAGGTTTCAATTCATCCGTTCTCTCGCACCTGAGGCCGAGCGAGTTTTCCGTTTTCCTGCTTTTTACCTCGCTACCGCCGTTTCTTACTTCTCAATCAACGAGTACAAGCCCTCGGCTCTAATTTTTACAGTTCATTTACTTTCGCGAGACCGTCCAATGGGAGTTTGCATTTCCTCATTTCGATATTTATTCATATCGATTCAAACAAGCGAGTTGCTTCTTCACCGGGGAATTCTTCGTAATTGCGTTATTCCCTACCACGCTTTCTCAGGGACAAGCTTCTGATTATAAATTTAAAAATTAAATCACAAAATAAAATCCTTTCTTATTTTATTCAATGATAAATCCATACACTAATCAGTAAAGGTTACGCATAAATTTGGCTTTGTCACTTGCCGATTGATAAAAATTAATTTTCAACTCTGTCGGGTTAAGAAACGGTTGAAAACAAGACAACATAATTTGAATTGGTAAATTGCTCGAGCTTAATGTGCTGGTGAAATACTTGTTCGGTCGAAATATATAAATGAATAAAATGCCGAGTGCCACGAACCAAATGCAATGTTAAATCGGCATTTTGTCATCACAATTGAAAATAGTACGAATGCACGTCTGGCAGGCGAAACTATTTTTGAAAATGAGCCGGGACATAAAGCGAAGAGCGATACTCGGATTCTCACTCGCAAAAGTGGGAACTTCAATTCAAAAGCAAAACGGCGCGACTACCTTGAAACGTGAGTCACCGCGACACAATGCCGCGCTATAATAAGCTGCCGCAAAGAGAAAATGCGGGGGTGGAGAGGAGGAAGAGGGCGGGTGGGTTGATGGTGCCGACTGTACCCGTGTACTTATTTAATACGGAGGCTGCGCAGCATCACCGGAGATTCGGTCGGGAGCGATCCAGCGGCAACCGACCAACAAATATCCCTTTCACACCTTCCACCCCACGTACCCTTGGTACACTTGTTGTTTCGGAGTTGCGCAGGAAAATCCAATGCCAAGGGTCAGATTAAAGCAAACAATAACTCGAAAAACTACGGTACTCTTGAATTATACCCGGAATTCAACGCAACTACTTGTTATGCACACTTTCGACTTCTCATTACTTTACGATGCTCTTCGATTCAACCCCATTGTTTCTCATTTTTACAGTTGAAACCCCAATAATAATAACAATAATTCTTAATCCTAATCAGATTAAATATGGTCGAAGGACGCGTGATGACTCGTTCACCTCTACAAGACCATCATTACGAAAAATTACCTGTTCCCGAATGCAAGCTTTTAGTTGTCAAATTTTATTGCTGGCACTTCCTATACACTTTCAATGCGTCTAGATATATTTCCCCTAATGTATTTTAAATACTGATCTTTTCTTTTTGGAATTGGAATTGGAAAAACCAAATCTTGTTTACCGTCTATTTCTTAAAGAATTTATAACTCTTCAACTTCCTTGCTTCCACAGATCTTAATGCAATAAAAATTAAACTTGAAGATTTAATGATATTTTTGGAAAATAACTTTATTACTCATTTCATGATATTTCGTTCTTCGAAGAATACATGTGATTATCTAAAACTATTATTATTTCACTTTCATTTCAAAAGAATTGTATTTAATAACACTTACAATAAGTAGAATATATATATATAGTGAAAATACAAATTAATTTTTTTGCATCATTTTATTTTTAAATATTGTTGAGTACAAATATTTGTACAAGAATTATACAAATGGAATATTTGATTTGATTAATTACTGTAATTCTTTTAAAAATTAAATGTTTGACAGACAGACAAATAAATTGATAAAGATTTTTGTTAAATTTACTTACAGCTTTAAGGATGAAAACTATGAAATTTGATAACTGCCATACTATAGGACTTACCTAAAACAAAAATTAACATACTTTTTAGTTATTATTATTGCAAAGATCAAAATAGTTGAAATATAATTAAAATAATTAAAATTTATATTATAGTGTTAAAGATACTTTATGAGAGTAATTCCATTGCTTTTACTTGTAGTTTATATTGATCGTAGTAATAAAAGTTATACAATTTCACTTCAAATTAAAAAAAAAAAAAAAAATTGTTACATGAAATGTTTGATGTAAATGAGTAAAACCTTATTTTAAAAAAGAAATTATTAAAAATTGAATTGTAAATCGAAAAAGCCGGTGAAAATCCTATCGTAAGTGATTTCTTTTACGTCTTATCGCAATTCCACTCCAACAAATCAAGAGATTAGATTAGGCTCGCGTATACTACTTACTCATAAATGTGACAAAAATATCGCAAATTTTAAAAATTGTGCAAGGCAGGAAACGTGCGGTTGCCAAACTAATTTTGCTGTGGAGATGCTGGAAGATTTACGCACAAGAAAGCGTACATGAGTTATCGTTGGTACTAACGAGGACGCGAGCACAGAGTTCCAGATCATTGACCTTCCGTGAGGGAGACACCCAGGTTTAAGGGTAAGGGATGCGTCGATTTCCGGTGGACGCTGCGTCCGCAAAATCGGAGAAGGGAGCTCTCCGAGGACAAAATGCACCAGCGATGTGCGGATCAATACTTGCAAGGGCCGAGGAGGCTCTTCTGCAGCTCGCCCTTTCCCTTCACTGGCGCAACAAGTCGCCCTCTCGAAAATTAGACAAAGACCTGGCGTGCATCCACGAGACATCTTCGAGAGTATCCTCTTACCACATTTCCTCAAGTCCGCTCACGCCTTTTCCTTGTCTCTAGCGGGGAAAGTCCTTGGGAACTCAAGCGACACTCGTCCTCCAACACTTGTGCACTTTACGACTCTCAATGGTGATTTTCCTTCTCCATTTCTTTCGAGGCATAAAAAAGAATACTGACGCTCGCATTCGAAACGGATCTCAAATTTTAATGAACTCCCTCCTCAATGAAATATTACAAATAACTTTCATTTTAACGAAATGCCTCTTAGCTGCAAAAACTCGCGTTCTTGCATAAAGTTTTTCTCTGCAGAACGAGTAAACAGGAATACCCTCGATATAATTATAATAAAAAATAATGATAAATAATAGTGAACTAAATAACAAAAAATAAATAAAAAACAACTAAATGCGCGTGGAAAAGAGTAGAATTTGCTCTGCTGCATTGTACTTGTATCACAATATACGATAATCTATTCATAGTGATTTCGGAACTAATCACCATACGAGTCACAACTAATTTCAATTTATCAATACACCCGTATCTATTAATTAAATTTTGATCCGATGAAATGAATACACACCGAGTCTCGTGGCTTAAGATATAAGCAGCATAATATACATTTATTTCGATTACATTATTAAAATCTAAACATTTTCCCCCTTTAAAATATGAATTAAATCTACTTGGGAAATTTTATAAATAATATAATGGTTCGTTTTGAACCAATTCCTTGTGTAAAAAAAAAAAAAAAAAAAAAAAAAAAAAATAGCATAAAATAGAATCTAGCAAAAAGAACGCAAAAAAAAATTGTGCAAGTTTTTGCTCGTTTTTAGTTTTAAAGTTGTACATTAGTCTCAAAACTCTCTCACTTGATTACAGTTGTGAATATATCATCAGTCAATTAAAATAAGATGAAAAGCGTCGAAGAACCAACGCGAAATTAATTACATCTCCACAGTTCAAATATAAAATTTTTACTATCAACCAATTACGAAAAAAATAGCTACATACGAAATCACGCAATGGGTAATAAGTGAATTGCATATGTGAAATTTTTTCAAATTATTTGAAAGGATTAACCAGCAATAAATACAATAATAAATAAATAAATAATAATAAATAAATACGTAATACCACCGTTTTTTTTTCATATAAAATAGTGATAAAAGGGAATACACATAAATGAGAATAAATTAATTCTCAAAATTAAATTCGAAATCACTTAAATGATTTTATAAATTAATTATTTACAGAGCATAATCCCGCTACTTAAATGTCACGAATAAAAACCAAAATAACATAAAATATAATAAAATAAATGATAAAATGAATGCATTAAAAATGTTTATTATTTCTTGTTTTCTATAGTAATATTAAATCCTCGCTGAAGCGTCGATTGTTGGATTAGTAATCTTGTAATTTGATAATCTACTGGATTTTTCAAAACTAATACTATAGATCAAAGTTAACCGCCAATCCTTGGCTAACCTTCAAGCAACATCCACGCAATGTAGAGAAATATTTTACTTTTACTTGTACATAAATGCACATAAACAAAGGAATTTATGGATCACTCAAATATCCCTCACAATATGTACGGACTTAATCACAATATTTTTATTGTTATAAATTTGATAACTTAAAAAGTATCGCTACAATAATATTTATTTAAAATTTTATTTCTAATATAACGACTCTTCTAGAAATTCTGGATTATCAAAGAAAATAATTGTAAAAGAAGTCGAGTTAACACTGTCACGGACACAGAATTTGAAAATATTATATTTAAATATAAACAATGTGAAGATTTAATTTTCAGTTATGATATAAAAAAAAAATTTTATTTTTATTTAGTTATTAAAAAAACCGAACGGATAATTGTCGGGAAGTTGAGATATTCTTCATTAAAAAACCTTTCACTCGACAGGAAAGATCTATATTAAAATATTAAAATAATTTTTGTAAAAATTTCTAAAGTATTATACTGTCCAAGTATAATTAAAATTCATAAAAGCTAATTGTTTATGTTAATTATACTTACGATTATTATACATTGGTCATTACAACCTTAAAGTATCAGTACAATTTCAAAAAATAAAAAAAATATATTTTTCTTTTCTTGTTCGAAACAGCTAGATTTTTTTAATGTTCTAATGCACTGATTAAACGGAGGATAAAGTACAAACGATAAGAGTGCGGGATGGATTTCGATAGAGCGGATAAGAAATCCGGCGCCAAGAAATGAAAAATCAAAGTGACATTGCCATATAAATTAGACTTACGGCATTTGTATTTTGGGTAAATGCAGGTGATATAACGTAACATTGTTTGCGCTGAATTTTAAAGCATTAAAAAAAATTCACAACAATTGCCGATGCATTAAACGAAGGTTTTGCATGCTTCCTTCTGTTTAATTGTAGCCAAGGATAATGCAAAATTACAAAGCGCGCGCTCGGACTTCCGATGACGGTAATAACGAGAATATAACATTAGCGACGCAGTCATTTTTTTGTTACCTCACATCCTTTCTTTCTTTTTCTTTTTAATAACAGCCACCTTTTCCCCTTCATCATTCATTATCTTCTTGTAAAACTTCATTGTCAGTAGTACAACAAAATACTAATATTTATTAACTTGCTCTATCTACAGCTTTTGTCTTTTTAAAATTAATATTAAAAGATTTGTTGTTTCAGCGATCAATATTAAAATATTATATTATTTTTATAATTTTTTTTTTATTTTTATTAATAATAGATAATAACTTAAAATATCAGTTCGGCTCTGGTAAAATATTCTGCAGTCTGTATAAAAACACAAGTAATAATACACGTAACATTACAATTCTGTTTTTAAAGTTTTTGTAATAACCATTCGTAAATTATTGATTCTAATTGAAGTAAAGAAACTTAATCCATAACTTTTAGAGCCTTGAGCTCTTATTGTAATGAACAAAAAAGTTCAATTTAAAGAGAATAAAAACTATTCTCTTGAATTCGAGTACATTTATAAATTTGACAGTTATAAGAAAATAAAGTTGAGAGAATAAAAAACAAATCCGAGAACAATAGTTTGAATAAATTAAATTTTTATTTCATACTATGCATTATTAAATACAAATCTCCAGCGGCGATAAGTTCCAACAACGGCCTCATTACATTATTTAGACGTGAGAAAATTTATCGACTTGCATAATTTCTCAAATACATGTATTTTATATTTTCGAAGCTTTCGCTTCTTATCAATTTATTATCATTCGTAAGTTGGCCCAATTTACTCGAATAGACGGGTTGTCTATCTCTTATTAAATAAGGCAATCATCAATTTAATTTTATTATTTTAACGAACTAAAAAGTTAAGTTGAGCCCGTATCCTATGTCTTTTGTTAATAACTCGAACACCACCCACTTTAATTTAAAAAAAAAAAAAAAGAAAAAAGTTGAAGCAAGTCTCGAAGCTTTGAAATAGAGAGCCGATAAACTTACAACATCATTATACAAGAATCGATGCTCAATACTTGATACAACCAAAGCCAGGCATAAATAAATTTGAGCACGTGGGCGACAATATTTAACGAATGATTAATCTGTAAGAATGGCGGGCGCCTTTCCCATTATTATTTTCCCTCTACACAATTCTCCAGCCGAATCCACATGAAACGGAGATGGCTTTTTATCTGACTAATTAAATGAACCAAATCATCCATTACTCCCCTCATTTCTACTTTTTAATGTGTATATTAAGCCAAATCAAATTGTGCTCAGGATCTCTACTAAGAGTTTGAGTAATGTCTTCTCTAATTTTCATTTTCCCGATAAGCTATTTAATGTATTTTTTTGTATTAATTTTTAATTCTAAAGATTTCAAGAATATGGACGATGCATAGATTATTATATTCAAACAAAAATTAGTTCACAAAGCAAAGCTAAATAGAGAAAATGATATGTAATCTGTTATCTGGGTTTATCTCTACAAAAATGATACTCAAACGCGCACATTTAAGTTACTCAACACTTGCACAAACTTTCACCTGTTGTTTACTAATTGCTTTAATTTTAAGTATGGGTTTTCAAAAAACATTATAATTATGAAATAAAAAAAAATTAATAATCTGCGCACAAATTCATAAATACAAATTTGACTAATTCTTGTTTTCCATCGAAGAATATATTATTATTTTATCATTTTTGTGGAATATAATTAAAATAATTAATAATAAATAAAAATATATATTTAAATTGTTGGAAAGGCATAGCACACAAATGATATAGTAATTAATTGTAAAAAGGTGTTTTCGTATTGTGTGCTCTGTATAAATGACTTTTTTAACGAATGCTGAGCATAAAAATGACAAGTAAATATCGCATTATTTTGTTTAAAAAAATTGACTGCAAATGAAAAAGGATGATCCCATGAATTTTTATAATACTCAGCTGCGGAAAAAAGATAAAATGAGAATGAAGTATGCATCGTATTAATCTAGATATCGTTTTAATTTCCTGACACGCAGCTCGGATGAATATAAATTGAATTTGTTATTACTGTAGAATCTTAAAACATGCGTGTTAGTTTGATGTATCAAACAAATCATTGCGTGGTGAATAATTTGTTAAAGAGCCTTCTGACGAGTGAATCCTGAATCGTGGATGAAAGTTGCAATGCTGCCCAAAGTAAAGTGCGAATATTCATCTGCAAAAACACGAGCTGAGAATTCGAGGGAAGGGAAAGCATTTGAAAGGTCAAGAAACTGCTTATTAAATACACGCACGCCGCGATATGAAAAGGTCGAGTGTTCGGGCAAATCGCGTTCTCGAACAAGAATCCTATGGCTCCCCATAGACTCGCAGTGGCCAGTCAAAATTGTCCCAGCCAACTCCTTTCTCCCCGGGCGAAAGGAGTTGGTCTAGGACTTGCACCGAGCGGAGGAGCGCGAGGAAGTCGTTCAGGACGACGGCCTCTCGGTCACCTCGGCGGAGGGAGGTGGGGAGGGGGGGGGGTGGGTGGGCAAGGGGACTGAGAACCGGAACGAGGTTTTCCCATGCGGGATCCGACACCGACACCGCTCCCTTCCCCCCGTCGCCCGCAATTGCGCATTTTACCATTCCGAATTAGAAAGCCACGAGGAATCGGCCGCGCCTCGTCCTATGCCCAAGTTTTCCGGATTTGCAAGCCGCTCGCGAATAATTTCACTTTCACGGCCACGTTCAAGGTTGGCCCCAGGGACTTTCGCCAGCACCCGAAACTCCGAAATGCCCAGCCGAGCTCTATTTATTACATTAACGAGTGTCCCCGCGAAACGAAGACTTAACTATCGAAAACGTCTTGCTCCCCGTTTCATTCCTCGAGTCTAAACCGTTGCTGTCCCATCGGTGCTTCTTTTGAAAATTCGGAATTCCTGATGATTCCGCGAACGACCTGGGACTTCCAACATATTTTCAGCCTAACGGAATTAATTTACAACTCGGGCGTTAGTGGTGGTGTGGTGGGCACGTATGTGAAATGTAAGCTGCGATATCGCCTAAATCACATAAACTCGCGACTCGCATGCCCCAGTCGGAAATTGTTAGTCGAACGAGTAATTGGAAATTATTGATAACGTTTTTCGCACATTACAAACCCATTGGATCGGATCCGAACATTTTTCAACTCTTACTCGTTCCTTTTAATGCATTTCATAAATCAAACTTATGAACTATTTTCTAAAATTTAATTGTTCTACATTCATTTCTGTAGTTTTGTAACTTATTTAACACACGGATCAGTAAAATCATCAAATTTAGCAAACACCAATTTGCTAATTTCATAATATGGATTTAACATATAAAATTTTAGTAAAAATTGATTGAAAAAAAGAAAAAAAATAAAATAAATTATAAAAATTCAATTAATCACTACAGTAATACTTTAGTATCAATATTTTATTTTGCTGTTTTCCTTCAAACATTAATTAAAAATTTTATGTTTAATGCTAAGATACATATAAAGTTTACAATACTTTACATAATAATCCGTAAATAAAAATCCAATAAAATGTTATAGTATCAAGTTGTCATGCTGGAGTCGACACATATCATTCATTGCCATTTCATGTTAAATTATATAATTGTTTCACGGTATGACAAAATTCCAAGACTGCTCTCTTAGTGAATGTAAGGTAATGTGTAATCATAAAACATATCAATCTCTTTCATACCAGCTTACGATAATTATACTGTAAGCTGCAAAAACTGGTCGAGTCGAAACAGTTTTACAAGCTTGTGCATTTTCATTCGAGATCTCTTTGAATTTAAAATGAAAGCTTTAAAAAAGCCAACAAAGCAAATATAATTTCGATAAGAACAGAGTGAAGGAGATAAAGTCGTCGAGTCGCCAATAAATTCCAAATGCGAAGTCCACGGAAGGGCGAATTTCAATCACAGACACACCTGACCGCACGTTTTATAAATTGCGCGAGATTTTCGAGATTTACCTTCGTCGAGCGAAAATCCGTCGGAAGAGACGGAAAAGGAATCCCCAACTTCCCGCTGCGCCCCGATTATAACTCTTTCTTACCAGAAGGAGGAGGAGGAGGAGGAGGAGGAGGAGGAGGAGGAGGAGCAGGAGCAGGAGCAGGAGGAGGGACAAACGCGGAGAAACAAGACCAAGACGAAATCACACGACACGGCAATTTTCATTTGAGCAGAGGCGCAGGTAGCCCCTTTATTAGAAAGCAATAACACGTTCGCCGCGAATTATCCATGCGATAAAATAAAATAAAAGTGCGCCGGTGCATAATCGACGGAGGAAACCCGTTCGGAGGTATAACAAGCTTGCACGGTCAGGATTGCAGGCCCTAAGGTCGTCCTTCCCAGCACAAGGCCCACCGTCTCCTCTGCGGGAGGGGAGGGGAGGATAAATGCAAAAATGAGAAACACGGAGGAAAACAAAAGCAGCGGAACCAAGTTCCCCGGTGCCTCGGACGGGGTGCACCTCTGTTATTATTTTATACAAGATCATTATTCTTTTTAGCAAATTCATAGTTTAGGCCAATCGAGAATTAGTCGCTTCCTAACTGACAGCATTTTTTTTCTTCTCTACGCCTAAGCACTTGTAGCTTAACGAAATTTTTTCTCTTTCATTCTTCCTCAGTTGCATTGTGGAATCGGCCGACAATGGAGTCACGTTTTACGTATGTGCCTTCATTACAAACACATGTCTTTCTTTCTCTCGTTACGGAGGTTTTAATATTTTTGTCTATTTACATTTCATCAATTACATCGTGTGCTGCTGGCGCAATATCGCTCCTAACCTAACATAAATGCTTATTAAATCATTAAAAATACATTTAATTTAAAAATATTGATTTCTTGCTTTAAAAAAAAAAATAGCACTGTGGAATGCTCCTTACAAGTTTATAATATTTTATGTGAAATTTGTATTTCTTATTTTTGCGAAAAGAAAAAATAATCGAAAGAGTTTTGATACAATTACTATTTTTTTTTTTAAATATAATATTTAATAAAATTGATTTCGATCTATTTCTATGTACAAAATTTTGTTTTGACTTTAATCCTTATTATCATCAACAACTGGCTAACAAAAATAGTTGACGTTTTTATCTTAGATAATATTTAATTACTGGAATATTAAAATATTTTAAATAACGTTGGTTAATATAAAGAGTATAGGGATATGTAGTGTGAAAATTGAAGTAATTTGGCTGTTTATCATAAGAAATTCCTTTTCTAAATTATTCTTTTTTATCGTATTTTTTGCGCATGCATTTTAAAAAATACTTATAAAGAAGAAAAAAATTATAATTAATTAGTTAATTTAAAATTTGTATCTATTTTTAAAATTAAATACTTTATCAATATTAAGACGGCAATTATCATGAGCTGTCATATTATTCAATAGTGTATTGCTAAAATTTAATTAATTAAGTAATACCATATAAAGTATGGTAAATATATAATTTTTTTTTAATCTTTTGTATATTGTTTATAAAGAAATTATAAATATATATTAACTTCGTAGTGCATCATAGCATTGTTAGTCAATTCATTTACATAAATTATACGGTCAGTTTTTTATCTTAGAATAAGATACGTAAATTCTTTTAATTGCAAGTCAATGTTTTTTAATCTGTATACATAAAATGAATAAAGAAAAAGAGGGTCAATAAACTACAGTTTCTTTGCTGATTAAATGGCTCATTTTAATCACAAGTAATAGTTTTTTTTAATTAAAAATGTAAGCATATGTATCCGTATTTTATCTCGGCAACGCACTTCAATGGATTCTTAAATATCTCAAGAAAATTTTATTTTAAATGTTGAACAGCTCAATTCTTAACGATTAAGATTTCAATTTCAAAAAAAAAAACTAGTAAAAACTATACCAGATCTGAACATTACCCAAGCAAAGCAGGTAAATAATTTTTACGATTTTTTCAACAAGAGAACCATCATAAAAAACTGTAATAGGATTAGTTTAAATATAAAACATTATAGTACACTGCAGTTGTTTGAAACCATAATTTCTCGAAAAACATATCATTGTAGTAAGAAACAAGGAATGAATTTTTACTTTCATCCTTTAAAGTGTAAAAAATAAAACACGAGAGATCCGAACTTTGAAGCTCGATTAATGAAAATGTTTAATTCCCTGACAAACAACATAATTAATAAACTAAGGGGAGTAGGGTAACAATATGTCGTTCGAGGGATGAAGGTCGAATAAATGACCTTTTCGATTCATTTGCGTCCCTTTTAAACTTTTACGAATAAAGCCGAGCCCCTGCCTTTATTTTCTATTGTCAATTACAAAATTCAGTATCAATTGAATCCATTCGAAAATGTGTTGCTAGAGCTCGAGATAACAACGAGAAGATGTTCATTAATCTTTTTCCAGAGATGAAAATGAGCTTCGATCACTGAGTCTGGGGCATCGTTACACAATACGAGGTTTAAGCTGCTCTCGCTTTCCGTGTTATTTTTTCCTTGTTGGATTTCCCCACTTTTCCGTGTTCTATCACTGTGTCTTGAGAGCTACCTAAAAATTAGTCTGATAATCAAACAGAAGCTTTCAATGAATTTCAATGAGAAATATAATAAAATATTGTAATGATTGCATCAGAAGTTATTGAGGCGGGAGGGGGGGAGGGGCGGGGAGGAGACATCGCCTTGATAAAAAAATATAGATAACAGGGACGTTAACGTTTATAAATAAAAGTCAGAAGGATTGATAATTTTGAAATTAAAATTAAAATCGATGGTTGTGTTCTCAATCATAAATATTTTATTCAAATACACTGTCAATATTGTGCATGATTCTTTAAATTTTTTAAAAAATTTAACTTTTATATTAACGTAACTTAAGTGGTATAAACAAAATACGGAAAAGTCTTGAAAAGAATCAATGTTGTTTTAGAATTTCTGAATTTTTGAAGCCTGGTAAAGTTTATAAAATTATTCTGGATGAACGAATCTCGATACAAGGTGAAGCATCAGCCGTGTACATTATATTACATTTTATTTTATCAGATTATTGTTTGTGTAAGTCGCAGGTGTGTGCTTGGGTTGTCATTTAAGGCGTGGATTGATTTATTTATTTAGTACGTGAACTCGTTGGTCTACGCGTTTGATAGGAGATCCACCGGTGGAAAATTCGCAGGAAGACCGATAGAAAATCGAGGGGAAAAAAAAGCACCAGAGAATATCTAACTAGCACACTAGCTTTTTTTTTTTTTTTTATTTTATTTTACGCTCAGCTCCCCCCGAATCGAAATTTAGCGCATTTGCATAAAATGTGTCGTTGTGGTTTTGATTATCGGTGGACGACGAAAAAGGCGTCTCTCGCAAATGACAACGAATAAATTCATTTTCCATGTAAATTCCTTGACGAAAGAAGCGCGTCTTTTATTTTTTATTTGCACTTCTTTGGCGATCCGATGGTGGGACGCGACATCAGAGAAAAAGCGTCGAGCCGATGTTATCGCGTGGCCACGAATTTTGCATTTCCATCCCATATTTTTATCAGTCTCGCCGAGCTCTGATGCAGGCTTTTATCTTTTGTACACCGATGCTTTTGTCACTTTCCAGCATTCGCCCGCCCCCTAGAATTTTTTGCCCTTTTTGTGCAAATACTATCGCCCAGGATTCCCTAAAAAATTCGTTTATTTGCTTAGTAAGTTCAATTTAAAATGTTCATTTGGCGGATTGAAGGGATTGCGCATTTCATATTGTCTACCCGTTATCTGCAATAAATACATTAGCAACGGTACATACCAACACACAAGAGATATATTTCAAATGTAACTATATAATCCAGTGTATTATACTGCATAAGCGCTATTAAAAATTTTTACCAACACGCTTTAATAGGATTTGCAAATTATATTTCGAATTCACGAATAAAATTCTTTATGGATAAAATAGTAATAGCATAAAAATGTTTTCAAGATTTATTTTTCTCCAAAGATGATAAAGTTTATTGAAATGCAATTTTTCAAATATTTTATATTGCACAAAATCTCTTTTATAATTTCCCACAATAATAATAAGCGCTATCAAGAATTCAATTCCTATAAATGAATTAAAAATTTATAAGATTACAAGATAATAATATTTATTAAAATTGCAGCTGTTATAATACATTTCACACAAATTAATGTTATAAGATTAAAACTTTTAAAACTTTTAAAGCTTGCTATTTCTAAAAAAATATTTTATATATTAAAAGTTTTTAGTACTTTTTATCAATTCTATTAATCTTTCAATACATTTGGCATTAATTTGATTCTCGCACGACGAAGATCTCCAAAATTAAATAAAGTTTTTGGAGAGAAATGTTACTTAACAGCTGCGATTGAATGTGGATTTTTTGTTGCTTCCATTCGTTATCAATTATCATTAACACATTTTTAGATTTTAATAATTCAAATTAAAAAAATCTTAGTTGCTTATTTATACGAGAAGAGCATTGAAAATTGTTTTAATCAAATGATCATTTAGAAAAACCAACAAGTAGGTTATAAAAAAAAGTTTGAACTAAAATGGAAATAAGCACCTTCGGCTAAAATTAATGCACACACACGCACGCACACACGCATACGCAACGCGCGCGCGAGTCGTACACGAATCAATGATGGAAAACTCCATTCCCTTTTGAGCGCATCTGGATAATTCGTTGAAAAACTCATTTCCTGCATCACGTGACGAGAGAGGAAGGCACCAGTTTACAAAGAAAAGGGACAGGTAGATGAAGGGTGACACGTTGGGTTATTGGTTTCGTCTGAGATTCTGGACATGGAATTTTCTATTGACCAAGCGTTACATGTTTGCGTTAATTAAAAGGGGGAGGGGCGGCATTTTTTTCTTTATCCTGTATACTTTTTAATAATCAAGGAAAAAATTTGCAGTTCGGATGAATGAAAGAGTAAAATTCGCGAGAGACGTTACCGAATTGTAATCATCTATGCTCAGGCACAAGCGACGAAGGCGTTAATTATTTTTTTAATTTATCGCGGTCGGGTTGTGGGTTTCTGCACGGGATGGAGAGTGTTTCGAAAATTCTATAATGAGGCTCATGGCGGCCGACGTTCGCCAGTTTGGTTTATCGAACAGTTCACTTTTGTTATTTTTTGAGGGAGAATGCATTGCTACCTCGTGTACATTATGCATTAACTTGAATTTGAATATAAATAATGCAGTGAACTTTCAGCTGCTTTGTTAATAACGGATTTCAGGAGGTTATTTTTGAGTGCTGTTTACTTTTAGCGCGGCTACAATTTTAAATCTTTCCAATTTTAAATCTAGCATACAATGCCAAGAGGAAACGTCTATTTAGATGTGACGTACTTGTAATATAATATAATGCTCGTCGGTTCTCAAATATAATCGTGAAATACGAAGTGGCATTGAAATGCAATTTGCACGGCCAAATGATGACTCAAATCTATCTTGAACCATCGTAAAAATGTAAGGATGCGTAGGCAAAAGACTCGGTAGGCACGTTGCTCAAGTCTAACCCTTTCAAAACTATTCCTTCCATTCTTGTTGGATTGCTGTCAAGCGAAAATTTTCCCAATAGGAAAACCCTCCATTGCACAATCAAGCCCCTCGCTACCCTAAATTGCGCATTTATGCTTTTGCACGTATACGCACGCATCAATAATGTAAATGCTAATTCAGTCGAGAGGGAAAAACTCCCTCCATCGGAAAAATTTGGCGGAACCTCTCCACGGCCAATCGGCCCCTCGGCCTCGGTCGAACTATCACCCTTCGGCTCATCATCGGCTTGTACATAAAATATGAGCTTTTCTGGAGCTTCGGAGCTTTGTGCTTTCGAAGAATAATGAGGTATATTCTCTTGGCAAAACGAATTGACTCGGATAAAATGAATCCGCTGCCGATGGGAATTCCACGGTATCGAATCCGACAGCTTCCATATTTTTTCAAATATCGCGATACCTCTCTCTCTCTCTCTCTCTCTCCCTCTTCGGAGCGATTTTAAATTAGAGCATCTTCATTGCGTGCACACGCACACGTGATTCCTAGTGCAGTCATCTTTAACCCATACGCGCAAAATTTTGCAAGTGAAATCGATCCATTGTTACTCTTATATTGCTTGCTTAGTGGTTTTCCGGAAGTTTTCAACTAGTCTTTCTTGACTGTGACGAATTGCACTATTATACGAGGGAGTTTAAAGGGAAATATCACTGGCAACCCTCACGTATCGAGATAATTATTCAAGTTACGGGTACTCTAACCCACAGAGCAACGATGGATGGTTATTGTTTACTTTGTTTCGCTCAAAGTTATTTGCAAATGTTTATAAATAAATTAAGCGTATTTTCGCACAAACTAGCCTTTTATTGTGATTTGCGTCTGGGTCGGGATGCCGCGAATAAATAGTTTCGGGTACATGTTCACCGACAATGCCCCGTACTTGTTTTGATTTTTAGATTGTAGATAAAATCTTGTGGCTAGATTTATTGCGCATTATACGTCTGTTAAATTTGTCGTCGAGAGGTGCACACCGAGTTGTCCCACAAAATCCTGTTTACAAGGGGAATTTAAATACAATGTACGAGCGATGTATCAAAGCTCGCAAAAAACATTGAAAAGCGCTGTGCGCGACGAGTTTATTGCGCTCGGCAAAAAGGAGGAACACCGATGTCTAGGGGAATACACATGGAAAGGTGCTAATGAAGCCAAGATTCGCGATATGGAGCTCGAGATGTACAGGAAACCGGAACAGCGTACACGCGATTCTTGGGGAAAAAGGAAAAAAGGAATCCAAGACGACGGAAATGTTCGCTACTTGCTTTTCGCGAGGACAAAGCCGCTCCTGGGCAGTGTGTCACGTACCCTTGCGCATACACCCTTCTCTCTCTCTCTCTCTCGCACACACACACACACACACACAACCTCCCCCTCTCTCTTCGTGATGCAACTTTGCACGTCCCCGCCATTTCTTCGTTGCGACGAAATTAAAACTTCTGGAGTCCCATATAATAACTCAGTAATTGTCTCGAGCATCACTCACACCGTCCTCGAAGAACGCGTATGGTTTTATTCAGATTCAGAGGAAACATCACCCCATTCATTCAATTCATAATTCAATTACAAGTGCCTTGACAACATCTCAATTTTCAAAAAGCCTTGCATTCCGAACCCACTTTAATCTAACTTTTCCCCCTTTCAATCCGTTACTCATCAGACCATATTCATTCGCAGTCATTTGACAATACTATAAAATAATTCGAAATTCCAACTGCAAAAAAATTCGCGAACAATAATCTTTCCTTTTATTTTTATCTCGTTTTTCATCGTTTGCATCATAAGTCCAGCGCATCACAGGTGTTATATGTAAAGTAACACGTGTTTAAAAAAGAACAAGTTTTAATTGTAATAATTAACAATTGAGAGTGGTACAGTAAATTTAATAAGACCTTTTTTAAATACAATAATATGGATAGCGTTTGCGCGTGCATTACTTAAAAATGTGTGTGCATTTTAAGTATTTAAAGTAGATTTACTTGGATTCCTAGTTTTTACCTTAACAGGCTCAGTGGATTACAATGAAACCTCTCAAAAGCACCTTCAAAATAATAAAGTATTCCATGTATATATCGCATCTATTCATTTTCTTATATTAAAGTTATATTTGTAAGGTACTTCGTTTTTGAAGCATTTTTTTATTATTCATGTTTGAAAAATCATATCAACAATTTCTTCTTTATTTAAATTCATACGGGATTATATTAATTTGCAAGTAAAAAGAAATGCTGAATTAAAGTACGAATCCGTAAACATTAATTTCAATGAATATGAAAAGAAATAGCTGAGCACGAATAAGAGAAAAAACATCCTATTCAAAATTAATTATATCTTAAAACTATAGGGGAATATTGTTGTACAATTTAAACTATTATATATTAATTAGTTTATCTGGGCAAAATAATAAAATACAAAAAAAAACGTATAAATAAATTTCAAATAAAAAAAAAGAAGAAAAAGAAATTTCTTTCGTAAAAAAAGCTATTGATAGTATAAGGCAATTTTAGTTTTTAGTTCTTAGTTTCATTCATAAGTATTCGGATGATTCACCAGTGGGAAATTCAGATGTAAATCAATATTGATCTATTATTTTAATCGATAACTTCTTTATTTATTTGATACTTGGTCGACACGATAAATTTATATCATCTCTGCTGGTAAATAAGTGAATTAACCTTTTTCCGTATTAAAAAATTTATTTTATTTTAAACGCTACATTTATAACTTTAATCAAATATAAATACCAAAATAAACAGCTGAAGAATTGTTAAACGTTAAATTATACGAATCACTACTCTCGTAATATTTTTTTAATCATAAAAAAATATACAATACAATAAGTATACTAAAATTTATTTTTTGCGGAAAATTAAGTTAAAATTTTATTCATCAAACTTTTTTTATTAAGTTTTTCGTTTCAACAGGAACAACGTGATTAACGACATAAATGCTGAGAAGCAATTGCTGAAGTTTTCGTGAAAAATTGCTCAGAACCTTATGAACTGGAGATAAGCAGGTAAAGCTGCTTTAGAATCAAGATAAAACAGTGAGAAGGGGTTGGACACTCGGAAATTTAGATCATGCAACAGAGAAGTAGGGGTTGCCGGGGCCGAGAGCTCGGGGTTGGCGCGAGGGTCCCGAACTAATTGCCATTTGAGTATTAGTTGTCTTGGAAAATACTCGTCATCGAGATCCTTAATAGCATCCTGGGCGTCATCTCAGTCTGGTGGATTCTGCGCAATGCGCCTCTTGGGCTGCAGCGCGCGTAAGGCTACGCATCGTCGAGCCGACGGGCGAGTGTGCGATCGATGGCTCGAAGAAAAATACACACAAAAACACCCGTCCGCTTTCCCACCCGCACCCCCGGTTTTCCCACGCTCCACCGAGCTGCGCGACCAGCGGGAAAAGGGAAAAGGGAAAAGGGAAAAGGGGAAAGGGGAAGCGGGAGCCAGACGAAGTAGAGGCTCGACTCCCTCGGCATTTACTGGAGTTTCCTCCAGATGCACGAAGACGCCTGCCCCCGCCTCTCCACACCCCCTTACAACCCCCATTTCCGATCGGGTGGCTCGCGGATCGGATCGAGTGCTGAATCACGTGACTTTTTCACCCTGATAACGTCCACCGAGGAAATATCGGAATTTACCCCAAAACGCCTTTACACGAAACCCGCGACGAATCGAGCTTGACTCATCGTTTTTTTCATCCCCGTTTCATTCGCAATCAATGGATGCTGTTCATGAAATTCAAAAAACACTTAATTTCTCAGTTTACTCATCGAATCATCACTCATTCGATTACATTTCAATTCTTTATTGCTCAAATCTTTATTAACGATAAGAATATCACATTTTTATCAGGGCTTATTTTAATCCTACTTTTTTTTTATTTCGAACCATTCTAATTTTACTTGTCTGATTTAAGAATTCATCTATCAAAATCTCAAGTCAAACAATTTATGTTAATTGAGAAAGATATTAAGAGTTTACTTAAGCATGGTCTTATCAGCGCACAATACATTTTATAAAAATATATTTTTCATTTTTAATCATTTCAATGTCCTATAAATGAATGAAAAATCTCATTTATAACAATGACTGTACTAATATTGACATCTAATATTTTAATTTACTCGCAAACGATTGTAAGATTATTTTATATTTTATTTTACCCGTACATTCATCTAAATCAATTAAATTATTCACAAAAAATTGTAGATTTTTAAAAAGATAAACTTACGGATCAATTACTTTAAATAGTTAGTTATAGATAGTTCCTTGGCTACGTGTGTACTTAATTATTTATTAAATTGTGTACTAAATAAATAAAAAATATATATGTATATATATTTTTATAATGATAAAAGAAAATATAAATTAATACGCCGAATAAGTACGTTAAGTTAATGGGTTAAATGTGTACGCAAATACAAATTGCATTGAATTTTATTTTCATTATTTAAGATATTTACTGATTAGTCATATTTCTAGATTTATTTTTAAAAATCCATTTCTGTGACATTTAAAAATTCAACAATATTTATCGATTAATAAAAACACGTGAAAGCGGAGACATTATTTTTTTTTTAAACAAATGCTTTGATATTTTATTCAAGAAAAAGTATTTCATAATAATCGTAAACCTAACTTGTAAAACTATTAATAATTTAATAACTATTTCATAATTTAATTGTTTGAGTTACTTCCTAAAACAGTTTAAAAAGGTATTCCGCTGAGAAATTAATGTTTAAAAAATGTTTCGTACTCAAAAAAGAATGAAAATAAAATATAGTGGGGAGTGAATATTTTGACATTGTAGACAATGCATGTTTTAAAAATATGCATAAAAAAAAATCACTTTCTCATTGAAGAAAAATACACAAAAAAAAAAACAAAAAAAGAAATAATATAAATGCTTTAGAACAAGATCGGACAAACGACGTTTATTTGGAATTATTTCTTTTTTCTCTCACCTGCAGCAAGTAAAAGTGTCTATTTTAAATGTAATCTGATCGTTTTGATCAGGTAGTAAGATGTCTTTGGCTATTGAAAGATCACTTTTCTAAAATGTGAAAGAGATCGAGTAACGGCGTCGTTTATCAATTATAAAAAAAATGAAACGTGCACAAAGAATTCAGTCTTGGGTGGCGGGGGGGGGGAAATAAATAAGAAGGAAAAGGAGAAAAAAGGTAACGAGGCAATGGTTGGAGTTTGAATTTGAATTTACTTATAATTGACATCTCCGGCAGAGTTTTATTCCATTAAAGTCCGTGTGCACTAATGCGAGTCGCTTAGCTGCACTCGCAATTTTGGCTTGCTTATGTGGTTGATTAACAATTATTTGCTACGAGATAATTTCCCTCGACATGCTGGACCCTCGAACCCACGCACGAACTTATCAGACGGAAAAATTAACGAGGACAGGGCATTTTTCCCTTATTTGCATGCGCTTTCCACATTTCCACCGAGGCTTCGGTCGAGGAAATTTCCAGTTCGAAACGACGTTCACCCTTTCGCATCTTTAACACGTGTCCCAAAGAGAAAAAGGCCTATAAGTCTCTTGACAATGACATTCAAGTTTAAAGACACGCAGCGACGAAACAGAACAGAACATCATCTCGCGCGTTCCACCAGCGGAAAAGAAAAGCTCGTTTGGAGAAAGAGGCTGAGTTATATTTAAATTATTACAACGAGGAGTGGGACGTGGAATTATTTCGAGGAAATCTAAAACCGCGAATGGAAATGCGGACATTGAGGGAATAAAGAGTGGTCGAATGTAAAAAGGGAGGGATCGGATCATCCGTCAAATCCGCAGACTCGGGAATGCGCGAGTCGCGTGGAGGTCAAATGAGCCCCGGAGGAAAGATAGAAGCCGGGGTAGAGGAAAGGGTTGTCGCGGCACCTGAGCACGAGGAAGTGCACCTCCTCCTCCGGGCCGCGACAAGCCTCTTTGCCATACCTGTCGGAGCTCTCGGAACTGTCGTATCGATCGGCGCAGCGCTTCTTGGCGCAAGGCCCGTCCTCCTGGTCCTCGGGGCTGGACCGTGTCTGAGCAGACTTTCCCCGAGCGGACACCTTCTTCTGCTGTTGCTGCTGCTGCTGTCCCTCCTGGTGCTGGTGTTGTTGCTGCTGGATCTGCTGATCGATAGCCGTCACCACCACCATCACCTCCTCACTTTTCACCTTATCCTTTTCCTTATCCTTATCTTTATCCTTCTTGGCATCCTTCTTGATGAGGGCACCGCTCGCACCACCACTGCCGTTATTGCTATTGCTATTGCTATTGCTATTATTGGTATTACTACTGCTACTATTACTATTCGCACCGGTCGACACCTTCATTTTCTTGCGACTCTCGATCGTCGCGATCTCACTGCGCTCGACCAGTACCACCGCACTCGCGATCTTGGTGCCGTTTATCCCGGTTATCCCGTTTATGCCGTTGATGATGATGTTGCTGTTGGAGCCGGTGGAGAAGCCGCTGAGGTTAATCGAGCCTCCGATGAGGCCCCCACCGTGGTTGGGCTCCGGGTCGTGGTTGGCGCCGGCCGAGTGGAGTCTCGTGCCGCGCCTCGGGGTCAGGCCCATCGACTCCTTGCCCGCGGTCGACTCCACGGCCCGCTTCCGGCCCCTCGTGCCCTCCACCGGGTCCGGGGTCGCCGTCGGGGTCGCGGGCGGCGGGGGCGAGGCCGAGGACGCGGGCGACGGCAGCGACGACAACTCACCAACGTACGGCCCGTCTGCCATCTTGCGAACGAACGCACTGAGACCGGTCTGTGCGTCGCGGCGCGGCGAGCCGTCGCTTCGGTCGTGCCCCCCGTCGCCCCCTCCCCCCACCGCCTTCGCCTCGTAGCCGCCGCCGCTGCCGCCGCCGCCGCCGCCACCGCCAACCCTCCCCGACTCGAACCGACGGAGGAGCGGCCCTCGCGCGCCGCCCCCCACCCCGCGACCCGAGTCGGGGACGGCGCCGTCGCCGCGTCGGTCACGCCGCCGGTCACGCGCCGCGGCCCCTGGCTCTGCTTTTCCTCCCGGTTTTCCTCTGGACCACGCGGGCTTTTCGCACTTTTCCCCTCTTTTTCCTTTCTCCCGCATCTAGCTGCTGCCTTCGCCACGGGCCTTCGCCGCTGCAGTTCCCGGCTGGCCTCGATGCCGATCCGCACTTTTTTGTCCAAGAGTCCACCCAAATGTTTAGCCAACACGTGCTAGAGCTCTGTCCGGCTCTGCTCTCCCCCGAGACGACAATTGACCCATTTTCTTGCGAAAATAACCTCCAATAAAACTAAAATTATTTGTTGATCAACTTCTTTTACCTTTTTCTCAGTTTTAACATTTATGTCAAATCCAACGACCTTCTATAGTATTACTCTTACCGTTAAACTCGAAACTTTTTGCGTTAAAAGTTTGTCGACAATGATAATTATCTTACTTACCCAGATAAAAACTTGAGCAATTAATAAAAATGATAGACTTTTAAAAACTACTCCTTACTCTAATGTAACTACAAACTACACGTACTACGATTCAAATGTACTTTTTCATTGTAGTTAGTATTGATTAAATTTTTCTAATTTATACTTTCGCAATATTTTTGCGCTTCTGTTCTTTTCCGTTTTGTATTTTACATAGTCATAATTAAATTTTGCAATCATTTAATAATAGACAAACACAATCATTTATCAAATGACAAATCACTTTTATTGTCCATTTTATTCTTTATTGTTTTCATTTTTCAAGTGCAACTTTTTATATGTATTTGTTTACCTAGTAACGTAATATTTACAAAAACGCGCATAATTAATAAACAATTTTTTTGCATTGCTGATTATGTAATTATAGTTTTATTTATGTACATCGATGTGTTTATGATAAGCTTATACCTAACCTAATAAATGTAATAAATATGTAAAGAAATATATATATATATATATATATATATATATATATAATATTCAATAATCAAATTGAATTCTTACATTACAAGAAATAAGTAATAATATAATTGTATATGCATCGTTAGAATTTAATCTACAATGCTATTTGGTATTTTATAGTTTTTTTATTTAAATTCAAGATTCAGTTGTTATTTCTTTCATAAGTTATGATTCTGATAAAATATTTAATGATTTTAGTTAATAATATTTAATGATAACCTCAATATATTTTTAACCGCTATTTATGTATTATTTGATAATTTAAATTGCCTGCATATTGTATATGTTTTTATAAAATATGATTTTAAATTATAATAGATGCAATATACAAAAAAATTTCATTTTTCTTTTAATTTGTATTTATATATATCTAATATATTTATTGTCTACATATTTATATAAATATGAATTATAATAAAGTGATAATAAATAAAATGAATTTTGGTATAATACTTACAAAAGTTTAAAAATCTATTTATGAAATATTTTTTTTTATAATAATTTATTATGTTTATTTTAATTTCGTACTCTCAGTCAAAAATTGTTTACACACAGAAATTTTTTAAAACCTAAACACGTCTTTGAAAAATATTTAAGATATTAAAAATATATTGAATAAAATAATTTCAAATGTTATTTCATACATAATTTATAATTGTTGGGGTATTGAAAATTATTTACATGAATTAATCCAAAATGAAAAAGAATTTGCTTATTTTAATATTTACTGGTATAAAATTGTCGAATTTATCAATTTTTAAAAGAAAACAAAGTAATTATAAATCTTTGATGTTTATAGTTCATATAAGTTGGAACAGCAAAGATGAATGTTATTGGAAAACATATTATGTATGCATGTCGTATGAAAACAAAAAATGTAAAAACAAATGACATAGGAGGAGGAAAAAATCCAGTAGTGATGAATTATTTTTAGAGACAAATGTATTAATTTTTAATTTGCCAAATATTTTAAAAGTTAGAGAGAGTGAGAAATTTATGTTAGGGTTCGGTAGAATCGAAGAGGATCGGGTTGAGTTGACCCACAGACTCTCAGGATCGCTAGTACGGGGGGGGGGACTGGGTTGACGGTCAACGTACGGTTGGGTGTCCGTCAGTGGATCGCGTTTCCCACCACGAGCATGACACCGTGTATTAGCCTCTCCGCCAGCCGAACAACTCCCCTCCACTGAACTCGCGTGCGCATGCGCCTATCCTCTCGCGGAGAGTTTTCATTCGCGGCTCTCTCTCTCTCTCTCTCTTTATCCTCGTCCTTTTTTCTTCTCTTTTTCTCCGTCGTGCATCTGTCTTCCTCTGCTCGAGGCTGCACCATTGGTCGTCCTACCTTCCCTCTCTTTCTCTTTCTCTCTTTCATTCTTTCCGCGACATTAGCCTCCCTCTCCATTCCTCAGCCACTGCTCTTTTTTTTTCTTTTCCGGCGCTCTCACCTGATCCTCCCTCTCTCTCCATCTCTTGTTATGTGGCTGGGAGCTAGGTAGCAGCCAGCCTTTGGATAGTGCGAGACGCTCGTTCCTCCTTTCTCCCTCCCCCCCTCTCGCACTCTCTTAGAGGCGCACACTCACCAACACCACTGGGTTCCATAGTTTTCAACTTTTTCCGCCTAACGAGGCTCATCCTCATCTTCCTCCTCCTCGTCGTCGTTGTAGTCGTCTGCTAACGGATTGGTCATTCCGAAAGTGGCCCTGAATCCAAGTCCAGATGGAGGAGAAATGAACGTTGGCTCAAATGTTTTTCAAACTCGAGCACCCCTGAACCCCGACCCCCCACGGGTCGAGCGCTCGCCAACCTTATCCCGCTATCCGCTATCTATCTCCTCGACACGGACGGTTCGTACTGGTAATTGACACCCTCCGGCACTCGTAACTCCTCGGTAATTATTAGAGCCCCAGGCCTCGTGCGAGGAGATGCTTAAATTTATATCTTCGTGCTACGGTCCGCCGCGCAAAAGAGAGAGAGAGAGAGAGAGACGGAAGGCATGTGTTGCAAACTGCACAAAACCATCAAACGCGCTAAAACTACTTTATCTATGCTAACGTATTCTTTCCTTTATTATTTTTTTTTTCTCGGACCGTGTCATCCAATTTTTCAACAGCAGAGTTTTCATTTTAATGTTTATCTTTCTCTGCATCACGCCGAACATTTATTTAAAATGAACGCTCCATTATTCCGAGGATATCGCGCATACAAGTATTACTGCACATTTCATTAGCTTATAATTTACACACTAATTACATGCATTTTAAAACCCTCATAACCAGTTTTAATTTTAAACAAATATTCCTCGGACGCTTAAAGATACGCGTGAATAGTTGATTTGCACGGATCTATAATGTATCTAAACATTAAGTTGAATACCGAAAAGCTTCCTTCTATCGCTCTTAAATTTTTAATGAAAATTGAAATTTAAAATGAAATTTCAGTCGAGTTTACTGGAGATTTTTTATGCATTTCAATTTTATTATCTAAGTTAACCATGAACTTTTTTAATTATGCAATATATAAACAAGTAAATGCTAAAATGTTAATACACAGAACTTTCGGGAAATCAACTGAAAAAAAAATTCAAGTACGTATTTATTATCTTAACAAATTAATAATACATTAATTTGTAGAAAAACCGCCTCGCAATCATTCGTAACATTTTTTATATTTATGATAAGATATTATTTAAGAAATAACGTCTCATCCTATTTTATCGAGATAAAGATTATGTAAATCCGCATTTATAAGTGTACATTTTTTATAAATTCATCAATTATAAAATAATATATCAGTTGTGAAATAAAATTATTGTTTATTACTTTATAATTATTGGTATTTAAGAGATATTACACAGGTAAATGTGAATCATTCTTGAAAAACTATCAAATTCCCATCTATAAAATAACATTATATTTTGCAATTATTATTGACTATAAGTTGGTACTATACATTTACATATCATTTAATTTAATATAATAATTGAAGTGGTTTATCGAAACAGTTGTACTATTTAAAAGGTTAAAAAAATTGCTTTTAGATTATAATATTTTAAAGAGTTCATGTAACAAATTATGATATGCAGAAATATATGTATTGCGATTGCAATTTACTAGAAACAATATTTTATTATACGTATAGATTCTATATATATATATATAAGCACATGAAAATTAGAAAGCGAAAAAGTTCTTCAAGAATTTCTTGGAAAAAATAAGTAACGGATTTCTTCTCAGACTTTACCTGTTGAAAGTCATACATTTATTAGTTCTTCTCATGCAGCCAACATTTAAATTAAGATTATATTTTTTTGTAATATTGTTAGCAGCTGAAGAGAAAAGAATGTTATATTTTAAAATTGGGACTGTGGTACGATTGTAATGCACGTCGATGCATCAAAAAGGCACATGCAAAATTACAAATGAATTGAAATTGCCAAGTTTTTTATCAGTTACTGTTTTTGAAATGTGATTGATATCTCAATGCACACACGTCAATTGAAATGGAGTACAAAACTGGCTATTTAAATAGTGCAATGTACAATGAATATGGCGTGCAATAATCTAGAAATGAAAACGAGATATTAGCAAAGCATAGATATACATTGTAAAGGTAATCGTGTGCACCTGCACCGTTTTGTTAAATGAAAGTATTTGTACTTGAGCGCTGATTGAGATCGCGAGTGCAATGTATTAGTCAACTGTTGAATATTGAAAGATCCAGGAGCATTAGGATCTAATGATCCAATTAAAAATCGCGCTCTAAAAGAATAGGTTGTTCTTTTGAAAGTGAAACGCTTAAGCCATTTAGTGGAGGCGAGTCCGATGGAGTAATAGCAACCTCCATCGAAACTACAGTGAAAGGTGGAGAAAACGTTGTAAACAATATCATACATCATACCAGTAGGTGATGATATTGGTTGGCGTTATGATCACGCCGATTCTCACCAAATGAATCAACGATCCTTTTGTCCACGCTCAAGCAATAGCGAAATGAGATATCAATTCCGTTCGTAACGAGTGCGGGAGAGATGCAAGACCAAGATCTGTACCAGCCCCTTTGGCCCCTCGCCCCAATCAAAGTGCAGCCGCCCCAATGACATGCGGGCGGATGCGCATGCGCCCTCGTTTACCACATATCCAAGAGAGAGAGAGAGAGAGAGAGAGAAAGAGAGAGAGCGAATGAGAGGGGATTGTACGAGGGGGTTGCATCCTTATTTTACTTTTGTTTCAGCTCAGAGATTTAAATTTTCCCGCGTTTAAAATGAAGTTGGTTGAACCTTTGGCCAGTCGAAAATCTCGATAACGCGGGTTTGTGTTCCGTATTTTATGACTCACGTGCAATCGTAAATGAAAGTAATAGTCAATAAGAAGGTTCTCGTCACAATCGATATGTGGGCTAACAACCGAGTCTTTCATTTTAAACACAAACTTCTCTCTCTCTTTTACTTTGATCTCATTCTCTGTTACATGTGATTTTATGCTTTTTCTTATCGATGAGTTAATCCGAATTTAATTGGCACTTCATCCTACTTTTCATGTTCATTTGAAGTCTTTGTCATGTGCTAATAAAGAAGATAGGTAGAGTTTGCAAAAAAAAAAAAAAAATTGAAAATGTGTGCACAAATGGACAATGTAACCCATTGGCAATATGTATACGTGTAATGCACTACATTCACATTATTATTGTTAACTTGAACAATTTAAACGCTCCATTTAAGTTTACTTCGACAAACTCCCTAGAAACTTTTTGTTATGTGTAATTTCGCTCGCGTGAAAAATCACTACAGAAAATCTATAATTACACAAATAGCGCAAGAAAATTTTGTTAGAAGGGGAATTATTTTTTTTATAATTTAGACTCTAATACGGAGAGAAAATTGAGATCAATAAAAATAAGTTGAACGAGTTTTTATGTTTTTATGCGCGACAGGTACGTATCAACGAAAAAACAAAAAAAAAAAAATCAGTATCGTTTTAACTGTTTTATACTGTTATTATATGCTCTCTGACACCGTTGTTCTATCAATTATGAACAACTCGCCAGCCTTCCAATTTTTAATATATTTTGTTGAAGAATACTATCAATGTAATCATATATCAGCATGCTGTATTATCATTAAATTCACGTGTGCTCATTAATATTTAGAGGCTGAAATTAGAGGTGCGAATCGCGGGGAAAAATCGATCTCCCACAAAAGTGGATGATAATCATAAAAACGCTCGTTTCGAATTTTCGACTGAATCGGCCTGCAATAATAATTCAGCACCAATGCTTTACTGCGCAGAATCCATTTTTCAGAGCACGATATGAGAACGGTAGCTCGCATTAACATTACGTAAAACAAGACTCCGTAGCGCCATCTTTCGATCTACGACCAACTTTTTGTTCGCTTTTCCTGTAGCACACTCGCATGATACGCCGACATTCGTTATCGTTCACACCACACCGTTTTATTCAACACCATGATTTATTGGCGATTTTTCATTTCTTATTCTTTGAATTACATGCGGCTTGGTTTTTTTCTTTAATGATAAATGGAAATTCGTTATATTACTTGTGCGAGAAATTAATTGACTCATTCAATAATGTCACTCAATATAAATAATGTACTGTTACTAATTTTTTACCGATTAAACATTGGATTAAAGTAAAAAAAAGTCGCTTAAAAAGTAAATAAATTTAAAAGGTATTGCAAATTCATAAGTAAGACAGAAAATGATGAATAAAATAAAATACAATTAGTTGAGTAAACAATTATTTATTTCATAAACTGTATAGTTAATGACAAATTGATACAAATTTCAATTATAATAAATTTTTTATAAGATTTTTCTTATAAAACGAGTAATCATAAACAATCGATTCTTTTTTTTCTAAGTTACTTAAGTCTAATTTACCTTATATTATATTTAGATAAAGTATAAAAATTTTTATTATTTACACTAAAATATTTTTTTTCAAGGTTTCAAGTAAAATTAATTCTAATATCATCTAAAACATTAAGTTTAATATGATAATGAAATATGCTTATTTCATCTAGTATTTAAATACTTATGAATTTAAATATACAAATATTTCTTGAATAATGAAATTATTTTAATACAATTAGGATGACTTTAGTTGGCTACATATACATATTTACATTGGTTTTTCTAATTTCTATGAGGTTACTTTGTAAATATTATATAAAATAAAATTCTGATTAAAAGCAACTTTTAATCCTTATTTATAAACATATAAATAATTGTACATACTTTTAATATACATCTCAATTTTAAATAATGAATAATGTTAATAAAAATAATAATAAACAGGTAAGAACTTTTACAATCTTTTCCATTTCCAGCATGTTGTTATCAACATGCAGTACATTGCATCCATTTGAAATATCATATTAAGTTAAAATTATTTTTTTTATAGCATAACATTCTTTTTATATTATTTGTATATTATTTATAACAATTTATGATTAATAAAAATTATTTGCAAGAAAAGAATCAAATGATTTTTATTATTGTAACAATACGTATTAAAAAAGTATTTTTTTTTTCTTATGAAGTAAGTCAACTGTTGTAATGTAAATAAATTTCTTATACCAATTCGAATTTCTTAAACATTATTTTGTATTGCAGCATATTTTTATTATACATTACCATTTTATATAAAAAAAAAACATAACATTTTATATAAAAAAACAGCATTTTTTATAAATAAAACTTTTATAAAATGTAAATTGTTTAATTCCTACTTACATTTTTTAAAAAATATTATTCAAGACTTAAAAGTTAATTAAAGTATATAAATCCAATAAATCTTGTTAAATTATAAATATTACTGACATATTTATTTATCTTTCAACAAAATATTTTGCTAACAATCTAAAATTATTAGAATAAAAATTATAATTATACAGAAATATTATCTCAATACATTAACAATGATTTAAATTTTAATTTTTATTAATTTCTAAAATTGTTAAATAATTATTTTATAAGAAAATTTTATATCAGCTTGGATGCGTGTATGTAGTCATATATATTATATAATAACATTAAATTTAAATCAAAGAATATAAAATCTTGTTTGATAAAATAAAACATTTCTACCTTTAAATTTTTTATCTTAACAATTTTCGATAAATTTCAACATTTTTAGAGTAATTTTTATATTTATACCATATTCAATAGTACTTTTAGTAACAGTATCCAATAGTAATTTTTAGTCTATCGATTCACACAAAAATAACTTCTATGTAATGTAATATAATATGCGTTTTTGGGTAATGATAATTTATAAAATTTAATTGTAAACATAATTAATAAATTAATTCTCATAAATTATTTTATATTTTTCGATAGTATAGGTTTAACTGACTACTTAATCTATTTATTTATACATTTTAATTGGTATAATTATAAACATTACTTTAAATAATATAACATGTCCATATAAGAATATTGTACAAAATTAATTTTTTAAAACTTAGGGATATCGTTAAAAACTTTAAAAGAAAAAATTTATAAAACTATAGTTACCTTGCACTCTAAATATACTTTTCAAAAAGTTCATTAATTATATTACAGTAATGACTTTTTACAATATAATGTTGTACAGAAATAACACATTCTAAAATTAATTTTAAATGTATTTTCTAAAATATTTTACCACATGTTTATATTATCATAATATATACAAAATATAAGTTGGAACTGAAAAAATTATCGGTTTGTTTTCGAACTTTAATTATTTGATAATAATAATTTATAGCTGATATATAAAGATAACAATAAATAAAATTGTTTTGATGTAAATATTATTAAAATATAAAAACAAGATAAAATAAACTTTTAAAATTTCTTTTTGAAAAAGTACGATTTTCATTGTATATTATGGCATAAAACATTTGGAAATGGACAAGTAAAAATTATTTTGATTCAAGAATTTCATTATTTATGTAACGAGAGCCTAACAAGAGACTCAGAGCCAGTACGACGAAATATACCGGGGTGGAACGGAAGGACATCAAAGCGAGAGTCATTTGTAATCAAACTTCCTGAGCTCTTCCCTGATGGCAGTGATGATAGGCGCTGCTGGATCTTCAGGACGAAGCTGGGAGTCGGCGAGCACCCGCACCACATCGACCTCTGGGAGCGTAGGCCGGTGGAATGGTCCAGCACTGAGTGGTCGGGATCCCCACGCTCCTCGAGGACGCGGACCCAGGTACCCGGTCACGGGGATATTCTCATCGACCTCGTTGCGGGGTAAAGAGGTCCGGGGTCTTGACATGTCTTCGTAGACTGGCGGAATCACCTGACTGTAATTGAGTTGTCTTGATTATTTTTGAAAGGAACTCGTTATATTCACATGTTACATTTCAGCTAGACAAATTGAGGAGACCTGTTGCTTATGTGGATACCATTTATTACCTTTTTTTTTGTTCTTTTTTTTCCACCAACGATTTTTTATAACTGTCATAAACGTATACGTGTTCACATAGGATTTTGAAATTTTTATTTTTATGGCAGTACTAAAAATGAGTTAAAACATTCAAAAAGGAATTTGAGTCACAACCCACATTTTGATGTGCCATTAATCTAGACGTGAACGTATCGTGGGATTTATTTTTAAATTGTAAAATCAGTACCTCTAGCTTTCCTGATAAATTATAATGCTACAATCTTATAGATTCTGCATTCTAATTAATTATATATTACGAGGTTGAAAAAACAATTAAAGATACGTTCAAAAATAAATGGAAATTAAAAATAAGCTTTCTGCTAATTGGGTACAATTATCTTTGCTTTTACACGAGTACTTGTAATAAATGTTTGTCGCGCAACAACCGGGTAGTATTACATTTAAATTTAATTTGATTAGTCCGAGGCATGAGTTGGTTTCAATACCTAATACTTAATTATTCACGCGGATAATAATCCTCGGTTTTAATTACGCAAAAGTAGTAATTACGTTTGTCGAGGCGACTCACCTCGGCTGGGCCGACTTGCCCCGGTGCTCGGGGAGTTGCCGGAAGGGGGCAGCGGGGGTGTCGTTGGTCAGGGGTTGTTGCCGCCTCTCGCATGGCTCTTCCTGCCGATGCGGATGATCTTGGCTGTGCTTCGTCTCTCTACTTCCAAACAGATTGATGGATTCCTCGATGAGCTCGTTGAGCCGCTTGCGCGCCCTTCCCACGGGTCCAGGAGGCATTTGTCCAGATTCCAGGTCCGCTCCGGGGGCCGAAATATGCCCTTGACATGGGTTATATCTTTCAACGCTTGGGCTTCTCGAGCTCCGGAATCACCGCCTTCGTTTAGCGGAAGCATCCTCAGAGAATAGTTACCAACTTTTTAAAATTTTTTACGAACTTTTTTTAATACGAATGTATTCAGTATTTCATTTACTTTACATCGTTCCATCTCTATTTGGAGACATTTAGCATTTTTCAACCGGGGACAAGAAAATGTTATGCCTGGATTCTGTCGGATATGTTATGCTCTGATGATGCTTGCACTTAAATTTTTTTGATTCATTCATTCCTTTGATATTTCGAATTTGAGCAAATGTTCAATTAGAAATTGATTTTAAATTGATTTACAATCTATACCTTCGACGGCCCTTTTCCTCTTGAGATTCCAGACGATTGGTCCCAAGACTCCTGGATCTTTGGCGGCACTCGATGCTCTTGAAAAGAAATGACCGTCGTTTTCTTTTGCAATATTATAACCTCTTGATTTCATTTCGGGCAAATCCTGCTCCACTTCCAAATGCTTTACCTTCATCATATAAATTTTGTGTTTAATATTATACATTCAATCATTTCTGCACTTTTAATACTACAAAATACAATAATTTTACTTAGTATATTGACAATGTTCAGATGCTTAAACATTTAAAATTAAATATTATTTCAAAAGAGCTCTCATAGCAACAGAAACAGTTTATATTGCATAATTATTTGTATTATTATTATTATTATTATTGTTATTGTTATTGTTTTTATTATTGTTATTGTTTTTATTATTGTTTTTATTATTATACTTTGACGCATAAATTCACAACTATAAAGATAGCCGTAGTGAAACAGATTAAATTGAACAGATCGAAATATTGAATGTACAATTGAATATAAAAGCTCAATGTTCATTTCACTTTATTCATTCTGATATTTATTCATTTCAAGGGATATAGGAAAATGAATTATATCCTATTAAACTCGTTTTTAATCAATGAAATAGTTGAAAATAGTTTTGTTACATAATACCATAAAAAATTTTGAAAATATATCTTATGTTAAAATCATTGATTAATAATGCATATCTTTTTTATTCAATATATATATCCACCATATTTTTAATAAATTTATGATAATAAGAATTATTTGATTTTAGAACACGAATTTAAGTGGTACAACATATTTTTCAAGACCAGTATTAAATATAAATTGCTGTGCATTGAAGGCTCTTGAATTCATAAATACAAAAAAATTCATGGACTTTGATGATTGTTGTGCGGAGTTTGATTGGGCCTTACAATTCCGGGTTCCAGAACTTTTGAGAGCGGCTCAACACATTTCATGTTGGGGAACTGCTTGCAAGAGGACATCGATAGGTAGGAGTGCGGAGAGCCCGCGACTTCCTCCTCATCCTCCTCCTGTTCATCCTGTCCCTCCTCCTCCATCTGCCTGGATTCGAGGCCTTTCTCCAGGGAGTCGAGGGTCCCCTGGTAGTTCTCGCCCCAGGCCCTCGAGTCCAGGGTGTTCCTTCTTTGCACACGCTTTCCGCTGGCACTGAGGACAAAAGTCGACCGTGCCGTTGATTTGGCTCCCTGGCTTTCGATCACTATATCATTTTTTAGGGCATCATTATTCCCTTTCAACTCAACGCACTAAACCACTGGATTAACGTTTTTCGATCACCCATTTGCTCTATACTCCTCACAAACTATAACGTGTCCAATCATACGAATCTAGCATTGCAGTCTCCCGAATCAACCAAGGATTGCAAACTCATTCGATTCATTATTTTATTATTTACAAAATCATTTATCAGATTTAGCCAAAAGAGTAATAGTACATAGTTTGTAATGGTGCATTAAATATAATCTCTAAACAATGATGATCATTAATCTATTTCTTGACTTTATAGGTGTAATTTTGTGAATTCATAACGTCTCATTCTGATTAAATAAATTTTAACAATAAATGTAATAATATTTTTGTGAACAAAAATTTTTATATATTTTTAATAATGCATTAGTAGATATATCGCGAATAATTTTTTATAATAAGAATTATCAAATCAAGTTTAGATTGAATTGATGTATGAAAGTATAATTGCAACTTCATTAGATTACAATTACATCATAAATGCTCGAACTAAAATTTATTCACTAGAATATTGAAACGTTTAAATTTAAATATATATATTTCAATAACTTTTAATTAACTAGTTAATAAAATCGCAAACATTGTTATAAAAAAATTCCGATTTCTTTAGAATGAATTCTTATATATTTTATGAATAATATTACCAGCAGAGTGTGTTTTTATAACAAAATATTTTTTATTTTATTTTTTATATTTACCAATAAAAACGCCAATGAAAATTTTACATTTGAATTATTTAATTTGAGCATTAATTTGGTACTAAGCCAATTTGCATTAAATCAATATGAGTTTATCAAATTATACAACTGCATTAATATGGTATTTAGTATACAAATTTACGTTTTAAAGAAAAACTCACTTTATTTGAGCAATACAATTGAAATCACACAAGTTGCTTTCGTGATAATATATATTGGTGTTGTATTGAAAATATCATTAGAGATTAAAAAAGAAATAAAATAAAAATTAAAGTACAGCTCACGGAGAAAACGATATAAGGATTAATCTTACTTAGTTATTAATCGTTAATCCTTTATTATTCACAAGCCAAATGAAAAGATGAAGGAAATAAAGAAATACTCAGTCCATACTCAGTCCCAGGAACCTCGACATAGGTATGTGTGTCCCAAGTAGCGGGGTGTTCCTCTAACCTCCTCTGCCCGACTTCCTCCTCGTTCTCGGTGGAGATGTCGCGGGTGTCGGCGTCGATGGTGTCCTGAGAGCCCGGGGTTACCGAGAGACTTCCGGGAGTCGGTCGTCGATGTCCGCCCATGGCCTCTGGCTGTGGATAAATACAATAAATCGCACCGTCACTCTTGGTCTTTTCAATCGAGCAGGAATTTAATTACAAGGAAGAGCTTTGTCGATAAAATCAATCGGTGCCTTTGAAACTGACATCCGAGTCAACGCGCTTAAATTTTTAGACAAAATTTACTCCATATTCCCAATGGCGTAGGACTTTGTGTGCAGAATATCGAGTGGGATTATAAGTAAATTAACCGATGATCGATATGTAGTTTAGTGGAGAAACTATATTCGGCTAATAGATTCATTTCCGATAATTAACCTTGTCAAAAAAAAAAAATTTATACCTTTTTTGCAATGTCCAAGTTTTTTTGCGCTATTCATGCAATAACTTTTATTAATTTTAGGTTTGAAATAATACGCAAAAATCATCGTATTGAATTAAAAGGCGTTTGCTGTGAAATTAATACTGAATGAAAGTAAAATTGGACGTAAGATATAGTATTGTTGAAAATTTAAGTGGTACGCATAATTTACGTTCCAACAACTATTCAATCTATTCGAAGTGAAAAATTAAACGGGTAAGTTCATTTTTTCCCTACTTATAATAGAATATTGTTTCTACAATATTCTTTCTCTTTAAATAATGCAATTAAATAATGAGAAAATTTATAGCACTGGCTATCAGAATACAAGTAATTTTAACATCGTATAATATGATAAATTTAATAATCAAATAAAAATAATTTGTTGGTTTACTTAGTACTGCATCATTTTCATTTTTTCTCAGTGTATTAATATCCTTTAACACTTGTCAAGAAAATCAGTACAACAGGAGTATACAAAATGATTATCTAACGATATGACAGTGAAATGAGCAGAAGTGTAACCGAGCCAAAAGCAAATTCAAATCCCATCTAGAGAAAGTCGTTCCCTCAATTACACTTGCGACCCCAGATCGAATATTCTCCGTCTTCCCCGAGGACTAGATCTCCTGCAGATGAATTTTCGACTAATCTTCGCGTACACGGGTGGTTGGCTCGCACGGGGGTTGAAGGAGCAAGGGAGGGTATTGGGTTGGGGGTTGGTTGCACCCCTCGCTTCGATTTCCCGTGGTGCACTCAAGTGTAATTGACGTTGTTGCGTCGACTTAACCTCGATTGGCGGTTGTGCACAGGAGCTTCCTCGTCAAAGACGAGATTATCCATACTTTTTAAAAGGGAATTTCCTACTGAAAATTTTATTAGATTTCCAGTGACAAATGGAAAATGTGATGCTTTTAATCATAATTCTGTTTTTTTCAATATTCATCTTTGAGAATTTAATTAAATTTTTCCAGACTTCAAATACTCTATGAATTTTCAGGATATATTATTTTTATAATATATTTTTTCTACAAGAAAGTACCTCGGATTTTTTGTCATTAAATTTTTTCAATGCTTTTTTATTTATTAGAAATTTTAATTTTGTTCACCATTAAAGCAAAAAATTAGAATTTTTACGAAAATTAAAAAATTTTAATGATTATTTTATAATTGTTAAAAAAGTATTATCTCAAAGTATAAAATAACAATGTAGATTTTTGGATTGTACTCTAAAATTGGTAATTATCAGTATGTAATTATCAATAAATAAAGAATATTTTTTATTTAAAAAATTGAATTTGATGTAAAAACTGAATTTTTTTATTAAATGGTAACATTTATTTGAATGTAGTACGTATGTTTCTATCATTTTTTCTTCAAATGAATGCCTTGGGGGAAAAAGTGATATTAATATACCCACCAAACGTACTCGTGGCTCGGGCTCGGATGTGTAGGCGTTGTTGTCCAGGCCTGAGGTCGAGCCCGCGTACTCCTCATCCTTGACGAGTATCCTGCGTTGGGGTGGCTCGAGGACCGAACCGTGGGAGCTCTTTCGCTTCAGGACCATGAGGATGGCAGTGAAGACGATGACGAGCACCAGGAGTCCGGCGCTGGCTGCGCCGATGAGAACCCAGGCGTCTCGCTTCCTCGAGAGCGCTAGAGGGCGAGATTCTTTTAGATAAGCTGCAATCAACAACACACGCGAATTCAACTTTTTTCTTTCGTTTTTTTTTTCTTGGCTCCATGAAAAAGGGAAGGGGACCCGACCCACTCATTCATCAGTGGCGAACGAAATTTACTGCTTTGCTAGTTGAGTTCGGTTTACAATGAGGAATTTGTTGGCGGCAGTTGAACGACATCAATGTTGTGTGTTAACCCGATGTTTAGAACATTTGTGTTCTTTTTAGTGAAAATAATAAATGACTGGCGCAGAGTTTTATCACTTTATTAATAATTTTAAATAAAAAGTATATCAAATAAATGTGCCGTATCTTTTTTTTTTATCTAATAACTAATTGTCTTTATTAATTAATAATCGTATTTTCATTTACATAATCAGTAATTTTGATCGAAAAAAATTGTATATCATGAAAAACAAAGTCAATTATATGCGAATGCAAGTATATTTAAAGGATAAAAGAAACGTAATTGGTATTAAATCGACGATAATGACGGAATTTCATTTTGAAAATCCTTCGACAAGTTTCTTTACCAAAATATTCGGTAATTGTTTGGCAATGCAAAATATTTAATTTGAGTTTAATTCCTAATTCTCTTTTTATAATTTATTTATTTTTTAGTACTTGATTCAACGATAGTACGATAAAAAATGATATTTTTTTCTATCTTATGAACAGCATGTACAAAGTATTAGGTTAGATGTAAATTTATCAAAATATATATATAATCATACATAAAACTTTAATTATAATATTTTTAATCACGTATTAATTGGAATAACTGGAATAGAAATACGATCAAGTTTTATATTTACAAGAATTTGTAATGAAAACTGTACTGAAAAAACAATTTGAAAAAATAATACATTAAATAAGATATTGTGCAATAGAATTGTGCAATATATTATTAATGTATATGATTTACATAAAAAAATAAAAATTATATAATTCATTTGATAATAATGAGAGTTCAGAATTAAAGAAGTTTGTGGAAAGAATGAATGATACATAAATTATTAATAATATTATATTATGGATTTTAATTTTGATAATTATAGAAGATTGTAAACAAATTTTTAATTAGTAGTCTTACAAAAAAGAATGCTCAACAAAAAAAATATTCTCTGTAATTTCTCCGTTAAAATAATAAAATAACAACATAAAATTATCTATAAATTATTTAAAAGACATAAAAAAACTGTTTTCGTGTACGGCAAAAATTGAATTTAGATTGGATGAAAAATAAGAAATCGAATAAAAGGAAAAAATTCAAAAGCAAAATCAGAGTGCGTAAAATAAAAGTGTAAATTAATTATATTGATTAAAAGTGTAATGTTCTTCGACCAGCGTGATTCAAAATCCTCTTGGGACTCGGCGGAGTCTATCAGGAAGAGCTCCGAAAAAGTTGAACAAAGCATCGGAGGAACGTCAGGGAGCCGAGCACATCGGTTCCCCCATTTATTATTTTCCCCCGGTGGAATAATAAATATGCGTTAACGAGGAGTCAAAGTTAAGTTAGATTGCTCACGTTCACTCTGGACGAGGACCGGAGCCCCGAGTTCGAGGGCGACTTCCTGGGCCGATAATAGCAACATGTCCTTGGCCGCGGTCTCGGCGGGTACGGGTTTGCCCCCCAGGTGCACCGTGTAGATGAGCTTGGTGGCGCCGGTCTCCGTGAGGGAGGTGTTGTGTAGCCGGACCTGAACGAGACCGACGTTGGGAGCCACGCGGATACCTTGGGTCCAAGTTTCGTTCAGAGGCTGGGCCTCGGGTATGGGCACCGGCACCGACAGGTCCCTCCGAATCTTGGCGATCCTTACCGGTCGCATGCGAAAAAGCGCCCGGTCCTTGAAGATGGTTTCGTTCAGCTCCATTGTCCTCGGACTGGTGCTCGTCATCTACGGGAAACGCATGCGTAAACAGATTTTCTTTTCACAATGAATTAAAAATGATTCGAACGAGGAGTTGCACGTTCGATCCGTAGATCGATCTTTATTTGTCATTTTTAAAAAATTGCAAAAAATGTTTGTTTCGATCGATCTAACTTAAAGTCTCCAAGTGTGAGACTAACCAAATCGTGATTGAACTTGAAAGTGGAAATAAAAAAAAAACAAAGTTTTAATAAAATTTTATAAGTTAAAAAGATTTTAAATTTTCTGCTTTCTATAATTTGATTTATTCATAATAAGCTCAAATTTAAATTAAACATTTGATTATAATTATCAATTGCCAATCAATGACGGAAAATGATTCTACATCATCGTTAAAATTTATTTGAATTCTTAAATTATGTAAATATGTAGACAATCGTTTACAAATTGAACTGCTCAAAGTATTGATGATGTGAAAAAAGAATCAGGGAAAGCTACCCCGAGGCTCTTAATAATTTTGATAATTTTGATAATAAAGGTGTAGTAACTACAATTGCAAATATTTAAAGGGACAAATGTGGGTAAAAAATAAAAGATCGTTGATAAATATGCATTAACCTCTCGAAGGACATTGGTATGGCCGGAAGTGACGATTTCGCGCTTTGGGAATGTTTTGCGTGGGCGTAGGTTCTCGGGAAAAAGGCCGAGGTGCTTCTGCTGTTGCCTAGTGAAAGCCGCTTTGTAAAGTTTGGCTAATCGAAGCTCGACTTTTGATGGGACGTTTTCCCCTGCCTTGAGTACCGTCAGCAGCCAGTACCTGAAAATCAAAATCGAAAATTCCAAATCACATCAAAATCGATTCCACGCAGTTACATTTAAATAACAAAAAGTAATCCTTAGAATTCGCAAATCACTTTAATCATGCAAATTTTTTTATTTTTATAATTTATGAAAACATTTGGGATAATAATTTTTCGCAGACTATCGTTCCTCTATTCTAATTCTCACCAAAGCAACGATGTTATCGATCATAAGTAATAAAAATAATAAAGACTATAATTTGGATAATAGGCGAAACGTTGATCAATTATTTATCAAGCAGTCGAAACATCAATTACTTTTAATGTACCACCGGATAAAATGGATAATGAGAATTTATTCAGAAATGTTGTGCAATATGTCCTTTCCCATTGAGGATTAAGCCACGGGGCATAAAGTCTGCCGATTTAATCTGAATCAGAATTGGATTGGTAAGTGGGGTACGAACCTAGGCCCGGGGTCGTCGCCGAGGAGGACGCCAACGTTCTGGTCGACATCTCCGAGGATTGTGGGTGTCGGCTCGATGCACGAGATGCAATCGACGGGGTGCGTTTCAGGTCGGGACGAATCCTCTGGCACGTAGACCGTCGCCGTGTGTTGCACGGTGTGGGTTTCATAAAGCGTGAGGATCTGACTCGGGTCGAGCCATGAGGGTGCGTCCTCGACACCTGTCCAGAAGAAGTCCTGCAGGTGTACTCGTCGACCTGGCAGATGCTCGATAAGTACTATTTCATCCTCTGTAAACGTAATATTAGCCATCTGTGTTATCGCACGATCACGGACAATCAAATCGGAAAATAATCATTATCTACATTCGACTTTCGCAATAATTAGATAAAAAAGGGCTTCGAGGGGAAACAAAATATTTCGGAGTTGTAAATAAATTAAATACACATTTTTTGGTTTAGTGGTAAAAATTAAATTTGTATTTTTCACTTAAAATTAATGATTTTTTACATGAATAAATCAATAATAAAATTAAAAATAAATAATAAAATCATAATAAAAGGATAATCTGAATTATGCCATTTTAAAAACCAGTTAGAAACAAGTAGATTTTATTACTACTATCAATTTTATCAGTAATGAATTGAATATTATGTATGACAATTATTTTAAATTATACCTACAATTTCAAAATTTCATGCTCGCACATTTATTAATTTTGTAAATAAATATCAAGTGATATTTTGAATATTTTTTAATTATTAAAAAATGCTTTTATTTATAATTTAATACTTTAATTAAATCGTTTAATAAAAAATTAATTTACTGTAAAGTATGTACAATTATATTTCGCAAATATTTAATTATTATCTATTTTATTTTGAACTTTTTATACTTGGCATGTTTATTTATTTACTATTCTTGTAAAATAATAATAGCAAGAAAATTATTTGCTTTTTATTATGGAATATATACAAATTTTTTTAAATAATTTATTATTTGTAAAATATTTTTCATTGGATTGAAATAATATTTTTCATAGTTTGTAAAAGATAATCAAATTTTTTTCATTGCTTTAACAATAATTCAGAATTTTTCTTTTTATTAGTTTAATTTTATACTTGACAGATACTTTGTTTATAAATCAATTGTCCCTGAAAAAGAATGTAGGTGAAAGTCTTGAACAATTGATTAAACAATAAAAACATTCATCTTGTAATGAACATTTTTATGGTATATCTTTTTAAGTATATATAACTTAATCCAAGATTGAGTTATGAAACAAATTTATTATATTTTATGAATATCTCGTATAATATAAATTTATAATTTACTAATTCGTTTTTATTTAAAAACAGCTAAAGTGAATTAATTTGATTTCACTTTTTAATTAAACTAATTCAAACTAATATAATAAAAATGCTATTAGTAAAATCAAGTCTAATTCACATTTCAAGTATAATCGACCGTTACATTACGTACTCCAATAGCTATTTATGAAACATTTCACACACGACGATACTACAACTCTAGGGCCTTGAGAAGTGAAAAGGAGTTCAATGTAAGTAATAGAGTAATTAAGTCTTTGTAAGATCTTTAACTTTAATTTACCAGATGACTATAATTGATAAAAAAACTTTCTATGATATAGAAAAATATTCTGCAAATATAAAGACAAATAGGAATTGTGCGGATTAAATTACGATTTATGAATCGTAATTAACATTAAAAAATTGAATAATATATTTTTACAGAATATATTATAATTGTTTATTATTATACACACATAAATTGACATTGAACTATAAATTTCAATTGATAAGAATTATTTATAAACATTATTAAATAACTTTTAATTGGATTTAATATATTACAGCAATGAACATAAAATCTTAATAAAAATAATTACAATAATCAATTATACTCAATGATTAATTTGAATGAATTTTATTATGAAATATTAATTAATTTATTTTAAATTTGTAATTTATATAACTATTCTAAAATACTAATTTATAATTAATTTCAATACTACACAATTTTTGAAATTAAATTTAATTAATTATTTCATTTACATGTTTATGATTGATTTTATTTAAATTTAAAAATGAATATGAAATCAAATACAATTTATAATTTCACAGAAAAACACAAATAATAATTAAATGTTTGTTAAACTAAATATAAATCATTTAATTTTTATGAAAAATAATATTTATAAATTAGAAATTATTAAACGTATGTAAAAGTTTCATATCTAATATTATAAGCACAAATGTATAAAAAGTTTTAAAGAGTTATAAAAATATAAATTGATGCGGGAAAATTTTCAAAAACTGGCTAAATTATTTTATTTACTTAATGTTTTGTATCGTCAAATAAAAATGTTATTGAATCATCGTGATTCGGCAATGAATAGTAGATAATACAAGAAAAATTTGGTATCTTCCTATTTATTATTTAATTTTCAAACTGGAGTTTGATTGAATGGATTAAATTTAATGAGAACAGATAAATTTAAGATAGATATTTCGATACAAGCAATTTCAAAAGAGTTAATGATTAGTATTTTTTAGAGCACGACTCAAATGTAGACCTAAGATGAACGTATGCGAAATGTTTAAATAGTTAATAATTGACATATATTTTATATGGTAAGATATAATGTTAAAAATTATTGTAATATACATGGGTATTTCTTATTTATTCTGCTAGTGAAGTATATTATATTATTTTATTATATAATATTATATGAATTATAGCTCTATGATTAAGAATTTTTATTATGAATAACAAACATAATTATTAATATCACTATTATTATTAAGATATTATTAGGTTAATAATGTAAAACTACATTGATTATGGCTTATTAATAATCCAAATAAATGATTAATTTGAAGTATCATTTCTTCCGACATACTTCGGAATTCAAAACAGAAAGATTGCAGAGTGAGGGGTTGAAAGGGAAAGAAAAGGGGTGGATAATAAAAGATCGAACGTAGAAGTGTGTGGAGTTGACTCGGATGTGGGGGCAGCGAACCCTCGGAACACCGCGAAATAAAACTCGCATTCTGCGTTGCGTGACGTAATGCTCCACTACCTGGACGACGCCCGAGGACAAGAGAAAGACGTGTCACGCGATCACGTGACACCAGGACTCCACCGGTGATGACCGCCTCCCCCGCGTATCCCTCACCTGATTCCAGTTAACCCCGGTTTGTCAGCGCAACTCTGTACTTTGGATCATACTTATAGTTATAATTATGGTTTCAATTTCATCGTCGGCTAATCCTTCCCTCTGTAAAACGAAACTACAGAAATGTATCCTTTCGCAATTAAGATATTGAACCCGGAGAACGAATTCCCCATAAACAATTTTTTCATTTTAAGTAATGCACCATTCGATACACGCAAATCTAATATTTGAAAAGATTGAGCCTTCGTAATTTTGAAATATTTACTTCCTTTAAATTCAAATTTCTTTAAATTCAAATACTTAAAGTATTTGAATTTAAAGAAAAAGAAACGAGCAATTTTCATGCTTAATTTATTTATTTTTCTTTAAAATAAATTTAATTTATAACATACCAAGTAGTTATTAAAAATTGAAAATTTAGTATCAATAAAATTACTCTTTAATCCATTTTTTCAGAAAAAATTTCACTTTAATTACATCATAAATATTAAATAAATATTAAATTGCTTTCATCGAGGAAATATGCTTGATCATTATTAAATACACCTGAATCAACAGGATTATTGTACTTCAAAAAAACTTTGGTAACTAATAGCAAACGGTATAGATGCTCGGTATAATACACTAGAATATGTAAAAAATTTGTCAAAAACAAAATAAATACACGTAATAAATATAAAAGTACCGGTGGTTTTATTCATGTCACGCGATTACGTGACTGTAGATCGTGAAAATTGCCCTGTTAATCGAGCCCAATTGTTAAACAATATTTCCAATGTAATGCGATTTCCATAATACGTGGAAACTAATGTAATCAAAGTACTATTGTAAGAAAAGAAAAAAATACATAGAAGTAATTAATATGAAATTAAAATCTAACTGGAAAAGTGTTTAATTACAATGAGTGTACAATAATTTGAATAGTATGTTTAAAATATGAAAGCAATTGTATTATATCAAGTACATCAACATCCTAAACTGAGGGTATTTAAAATGATGATAGTCCTTAATGTTTCCTGAGTAATCAATTCTGATCTTTTGTCGAATTAAAATAAATGAATAAATTAAAATATATAAAGTATTGTACGTAATAACAAAATATTATTCGACTTTTCTATAAAATTATCGTTAATACGATATTGATATTTGTAATACTAAATACCTTTTAAAGTGACTTTTATTTTCTTTATGGTAAATGCATGATTATTAATAATTCAAAATGCATCAAGCATCATTTTAAATAATTTGATTAATTTACTTATACAAATCCTCATATAAAGTACTATGAAAATGTTATAAATGATGTTAAATAAATTAAATGATAAAGATCACTGATGTAATGTTGAATAAATAAGTAGAGACCTTAGCTTAAAAATAAAAGACGTTATGAGTTATTTGATAATAAGAGAGATCATCATATTTATTATATATTGCGATTATAATATAAAAATAAAAGTTAATTAGGAACACATATAAGCATAATAACATTAATAAAAAAAACATGTTATATTTTGTTAATAAGTTCAATCATTACAAGATTTTTAAAAAGAAAATGTTTAATGAAAATAAAATTAAAGAAGAAAAACGAAAATTTTTAAATATTTAAAAAAGATTAATGGCGATTATAAACGAAATGCTACTACCAGATAATCGAATCTCGAAAAACCATTAACATGCGATTTCGCTTTCCGGGCAAAAAATATTAGTTTTTAAATAAAAAATGAGATAAAAAAATAAAGAAAGATCGTCTTTCTAATTTTAAAAGGATTCCTTTTTTAAAAATAATAATTCAACATGGTGTGTGTGTTATTTATGTAACTCTGGAAGTTTGAGTATTCCTATATTTTAAGGAGTTGAATGAAACAATAAATTTAAAGTTTAAATCGCGGATTATATGCATTTAAAAATTAAATTGATACACTACTTGAAAGTATTGTCTAATAAAAATGCAAACTTGAAATCAACATTGAATTAATTGTATCTTGTCAATTTTTGTTGGATATATTGAATAAAATATTTGAATGAAAATGTAACTCAACAAATTTCTACAGAATCCTTAAATCCCTATTAATATTAAAAAATCTGGTGTTTATAAATGCATACTACAGTAAGGTAATATAATTGCCAACTAAACCTGAGAGTATTTAATAAGTGGTAATGTATAAATTAAATTATTAAATGATCGAATGTCAATGATTTACATATATTTATGTACATGCAATATTAAACTATTATATATTTGAAATAAACTTATTTAATAAATATTTTTATATTTAGATTAAAAAGTCACTTTATTAAATAAACTATATCTCGATTTTACGATTGTTTTGTAAAATTAAAAAAATGTATTTCTTTAAAAGCTTGTTCGATTTTTATTTGTTTCAATAGTGTTACTCACCCACAAACACATTGCAAAATGTTGAGAAATATTGTTTTGAAAAACTCTATATAAAAATAAAATTGATACATATAGTTTGGTAATATTTATGCAGGGCTGTAAAATAATTTATGCTAATGTTTCAAGGCAATGTTTCCAGAATGAATAAATTAGCATTTCCATTTACCTCGCTGACTTTTATTTCTTCTTATTTCATCTTATCTAGTAGATAAAAAAAATTTATGAATGAATTAAATGAATATAGTTGTACTTGATGCTTTTTAGAAAATAAATAATTTTCTTGAGCTACAAGATTTGAGAGGATGAAGGACAAGAAAAATGTTGAACAAGATTAAGGCAGGAGGAAGATAAGGTACTCGATCTGCAGGATAAATTAAAAATGCACGTTAATAACGAAGGTCTGATCTAGAATCCTCGGGAACGCGAAGAATCGCGCTTTGCTCGAACCTCCAATTTAAGATAATTAATAGCACCACCTCGTTCCTCGTTCCTCGTTCCCCGTTCCCCGTTTCCCGTTTCCCGTAATCAGTGCGCGGTTATTGCTTCGAACCAGCCTGGAACACATTCAGGCACATTTCACCTGGAGGTATCACGTACCAAAGCCACTTAGGGTCGGCATCACGAATCTTAGAGTCAATCATCCTATCCCCGAGTCAACCGGTGGAGTCCCAGTTTTTGCATTCCGCCTGGATCGCAGGTCAGAAATGCCGACGAAAATGAGTTGTCGGGAACTCACAAGGTCGAAGGTCAGGTCACGCGATTCCATTGGTCGACCGAGTAAGAGAACAAAGTGCGTTCGCGCCTTTTTTCTCGTGGTGGGCAAAGGGTCGACCCGATTCCACGGTCTGCTTGTTGTTTCCGGACCGGAAGTACTGCAGATCCTTTCGCGGACGCAATTTCCCAGTTAAACGCATATTTTACGGAGACGCGCGGGGATCTTTTTCCGCAATGCTGCGGGTTCACTTGTTCATTTACGGATCGATGGCTTTTTGACGGCGATGATGTTTATCAGGAAGCTCCGAACGGAATCGAGGCTGTCGTCCGGTGGATATTGGGTTGGGTCTCGGAGGAATTTCTCCAAATGCATTTCGATCATCGATTTTTCCGCCTTCCCACTTTTTGTTAGCTGTTATCAATAATCCATTATCGTTGATCACCTTAGTTTCTTTGTTGCTATATTTCCGTAAAAGTTCTTTTGCGAGTCAATTTTATTCCTGGCTCTGCTTCGAGCAAATGTCACAATTTAAGAAATTCCACTTTTGAAAACCCATAATAGAATAAAGTAGACTTTAAAATGCGGAACAAAGTCGATACATAAATACGTATGGCAACAAGAATAAACACTCGTTAGCACGATTCATTTTTTCTTCTAATGCAGGTAATATAAAGTAAAACAGATTTATATACATCGTAAAACATATGTGATATACGTACAAATATATAAACTTGAAGTACTAAATCCTTAGGTATTTTTAACACGCAATGCAAGTGTTAAATCGATAGAAAAGTGAGTTCCTATGGTAAATGTCTCGAGTTACTTTTGATAGTACAAGCTCTTTGTAATCTCGACATTAATTACTTACAGAAACTTACAGAAATTATACAAAAAACTTGTATCAAGTATATAATAATTAAAAAATTGAATGCTTCATTGAGTTTCACGGGATAGAGATAAATATAAAGATAAAGATCAAATCTATCAGATTATAATTTATAAAGTATATTTCAAAACATAAATTACAAACAAGCCCATTGTAAATACAAATAGATATATATACAATGCTATGTGTATAAATATAATATAACTTCACGTAGAATTTAATTATAAAACATATAAAATTAATAAATAATAATTTTCATTGTTTTATAAAAAATACTGATAATATTTGACATAATTTTCTGATTTACAAATGCTGGAGTAGTTCATATTTTTGAATATTCACTTTTAGAATACTTTAAATTGTAATTGTATTAAGAAAAAGAAAGTTCTGAAATGTTTTCATACTGTAAAAAAGATTTTATTTATTATTTTTAATTAATAAAGACGGGAGGTAAGTATTAGAAGCAAAAGACATGTAAATTTAATATCAAAAATCTGACCAGGTAATTAATTAATTTACGTCTTTAAAGAAAAGTTCAGTAGGTTGGATCGACGGATTTTAGTACCAAAGACGAGAAAATTCATTTCATCTTGTTTGGATATGATCAATTTACGTAAGCGACGCATTGAAATCCCTCCATGAGAAAATTTTCCTCCAGGCGCGCTCGTCATAATTTTCCTGCGGACTTGGGTGAGCTCGGGTACGAATTTTTCTTGTTAAGGGCTGATTGGCTAAGGGTGAATGCATCGTTTTCTCCGGCTTTTGCAAGCAAAAAATGTCGTGCGTTGCTCCAAAAATTCCCAAGAATACCTCGGGTTATCTTTTACCTCAATGACGCAACGGTTATCGACTCACTGTTGATCGTTTGAATAAAAATTGAATAAAGACTGAACTTTGGCAAAGGCGCCTTCATCCTTGCTTTTCCTTCTTCCCCTCCTTCTTTATACTTTATGTACGAAATATCGATCGGCCGAGTACATTAACCGAATTTCTTTTACTTTAACCAGAATTGAAACGATTTTCCCGTTCATTCATTACATTCAAACGATTTCTCATCTCCTCAAAGACGAACTACTATATTATTAGCTGATAATGAACAAAATTGGAGAGCTGAAGTCGTGGGCACGAAGGTGTATTAGATTAAACACATCTGCTGAACAATTTGTTCATATTTGTATTTTGAAAGAAATTTAATATGTAATGTATTAATTAAATTTATAAACTCCTTCCTAATCTATAATGTATTTTACATAATAATTAGCTTACAATAGAAATTATAAAGAAAAGGTTTTATGAAACAATATTTTATATCTTTTAAAATTAAAAAAATAGATGAAATATGTATAATAATAAAATGATAATAATTTTATTTTTTTTCTTCTCATAATTTTAATTAAATTTTCATAAAAGTCATCTATAAAGTCTGCAGCTTACAAGCAGGTCGTATTATTTTTTATTACTATTTCCACGGTTTATTTACAAGAATGAATAATATAGTATAGCAATAGTTAGATGTGAAACAATAGACAAATTATTAAATTAGGCATTGAATCAATTTTAAAAATAATTAAATTGTTATTAATATTCATTAATTTTTTTTTTAAGTTAATAAATCAAAAAATATTATTTATTACAATCTTTATTCTTTGTTGTTTCATAAATAAATTATAAAATAAGAAATTACTAAATCACAATCGATTGTCACAAGGTTTTATGTTGGAATTTTCCAATTTCTTCTAAACTCTTATTGCATAAAATTTAAAACATACGTAATATAATGCATAACTTTATTTTTAATATATATATTTCATATATTCAAATAAAAAGTGTAACCAACTGGTAAAATGTCAATTTTATATTAGTTATTCATAATAATACGTTATTAAAATTAAATACTGTGTTAGCTTTGTAAATTATTTTAAAAGTAATCAACGAAACTTCATAATATCAAAAAACTATATTTAAACCTTGTAATGTATAATTTTTTACCTCAAAAATATGATTACATCATTGATAATGTTAAGCTTGAATTACCGCTTAAAATATATTATTTATTAAAAGGATTTTGTTAAAATAATACAATAGTTATTTAAAAATGTATTATTAACTTTATCATGTAATGTAGAGTTACAGGTAGCTCAATTGGCTTGGGAAACTCAAGCTTAAAACATAAAAACTACCTCGGAAAATATCAAAGAATCAGCTAACGTAGCAATTGTTCGAAATTTTCCACACCACAAACTTGGAACTCGGGCCAACTCGAATCCACGCTTTTCTACAGAGTGCAAAAGTGTATTTCGAGATAAATCGGGCAGAGATAAATAAACCTTTGCCTTAGGTGGGCCATAAAATAAAAGGGTGTCCGGACACTCTCGCATTCACAATTTACGTAGCTTTACACGTGAAACTTGAAAAAATTTTCTTTGAAATAAGCGCCTCCCTCGAGAAAAAGATGTGGTCAACCTGTTAATTACTTTTATTGTTATAGTTGTTGTTGTTGTTGCTATCTTTTGTCAGCTACAACGGTGCTGGTAGTGACACTTGGCCCTTATCCGATCTTTGTCTTTTATATGATATTATATAGCCCCTCTTGCATTCAATGGCAATAATTTGGAGAGGGTGACCAAAGTACACGGGGACTAGGAGCACTGATCAACGATTTCATATTGAATAGGGTTTTCCGTTTTTTTTAGGGGAAGACGCGCTATTACTTTTTGTATGCGTTCCTCTTGCAGCTACTATCTAATCACGAACGTCGTTCCTTTAATTTTTATGGGTTGTAAATACAGTGTTGAGTTAAATTACTGTCGGTGAATACATTTATTTATTATTGCTTAAAAAATATCCTTAAATTTAAAGAAAGATATTTTTTATTATAGTTGGTGAAGGGATGAATTTGATTTTCTAATGTAGTACAGTGTATTTTTATAAATCATGCTTATATAATTCAGAAAATTTTCATTGTTTTTAAAAATAAATCTATAATTTTATTACCATGAAACATTTATAATAAAAGATACTTATTATTTATTACACTTGTGTATTGAGATCGTAAAATAACTAATAAACGCATCTACTTTTTAATTTAGTTTTTTTTATTTACGTCAATATTGATAATACACGAGGACATATAATTTAAGAAAATACATAGATAGGCAATTTATCAGTAGATTATTTGATGTAAGACCATCTAAGAAAAAGCTTTTAAGTTTTCAAAAAGGCAAATTTTTGCGAATTTAACTTTTTACTGATTCTCATTAAGAGTGGTTTGAGGTGAAATGTACATGTGCGGTAGATATGACAGGATCGCAAAACAAGTTGGATTAAAAAACGATGTTCAGAGATAAAACCGATTTGAAAAATGCGAATCGAGTTGGCTTAGTTCCTTTCCTGGACCATAACATTTAGTTCATCCGGTGTCTGTGCTTGAAACCGCGGATGCCGGGGCTTGGTGCTGTGTAAGATAAAGTAAGATAGCGATCGGTCGCTGGGCAGGTTACCTGCTCCGGGTGGGAGTGCGCCGACGGCCAGCTCCAGGAGGTTGAGAGCCAGGTTGACCCAGGCCCAGGCGACTGAGCGGCCCCGGGAGGCGGCCCAAGCCGCGGAAGCCCAGAGCATCGCGACGCGCGCTTGGCTCAACTGAGGCGCCGGTCGCGCGCAACCCGAGGAGCAGCACCCGAGAACGAGGCGCATGCGCCCCCAGCCCTCCACGATCGATTCCCCGTGTCTGAATCCTCTCGGAGTCGAGTCCGTACAACTCCTCCTGGTTCACCAGGTGGGGAAAACTCACCTCGGCTTTTATTTTCACTCTTATTTATTTATGTACCCTTCGAGTTGTAGTGAGTTGGCCGCGCACTAGACAAACACCCGAAATCCACGAGAACTCAAAACTGCGTTCACCAAACGAAATAAAGCAATAAAATCCTTTGCCTCGAATTAAAAACGAGGGATATTAAGTTATAAAACGAGCATAGAGCACATTTTATATTCCCAACTCTATCTATTACACATTTATTTTTATTATAAAAACATAGGACTTTTAATTTCATTTGCTTTATTTATATTTTTTTTCTCTGCCATTTACCGCGATCGATATTATTGGAATTTTCGAAAAGTTACAAATTTATGGTATGTAGTAATAAGTCAAAGCATATCAATAACTCATGATACGCATAATACTTCGCATTTATTTAAATTACTTTTATTAAAATTTCAATTTTTATTGATTACAAAAAATAACTCATCAATCCATAAATCACTAATTTTACATTTACTATTTATACATCTTAATTATTTAATTTTTTTTTTTTTTAATTATAATCTTAACTTTAAACTTTATATCTTTAATAATTTAATTATATAAAATTTAAAAAAAAAATTTTCATGCGGTATTTAAATTAAAATTTTATAATAGTATGTTTTTTAAAAAAAATTAAAGATCAATACTTTTTAATTTTCAGATTTGTTAACGTATTAAATACAAATGATATTAAAACAGAAATTGTTGCGACAACTAAAAGTATATGTTATTTTGAATTCCGAATTTTGTAGTATTAAATTATTGCTAATTATTGATAATGTTAAAAAATTTCTTTTAACATTATTTTTATAAATGAATAGAAATTAGCTCATAAAATATACCTTAATTGCATATTTATTTGATTACAATTTATATATTATTATAATAATATATTATTATAATTTATTGCTGAATATAATAATTTTTTCATTTAATTTTAATCACACCTTTTAATTACAGGTATTTCGAGAAAGCTTTTTGGCTTAAAATACAGAAATTATAATAATTAAACTTTCTTCTATTCTTTTTTTTGTTCTGCATATATTCCAATATATTTTTTTTATTTCTCAAATGTTTTTTGTTTCACCTTTCAAAATTTCTGTCAATATTTTATTATTACATTTTTGTAATATCACATTTTCATCATACTATTTAGGAATTTTAACTCTTTTCTATGCTATGTTTATTTATCTTGATTTTTATTTTTACAGAATGTTTGCCTTTTGTGGTATTACCTGTTCTTTCTCACTAATAACTTTCTTTCATTCTTACCATTTTCTCTTCTTGAACAATCGTAAAAATATCTTTCTCCTGTAATTCCCGTGATTATTTTTTTTCTTTTTTGTATTTTGTATTTATTTATTTACTTATTAATTTATTTATTTCTCTAGTATTTTCAGATTTTCTAACCATCCATCCACTCGTTGATCATTCTTCATTACATTCATCTTTTCCTAAATAATCGTTCCATTTTTGGATTTTTTTCTCAAGTATCATTGAGACTATTTAATATTTTTTAAATATAGTTATTATCATACTATCTACTAGCTCGTTTACTCTGATTTCTATCCATTTTTTCTTTTTCTATTAGCTTAAAAAAACTTATTTTTATTCTACATTTATGTATGTATTTTGATTCACATTACATTTTTATAAATATAATGTTAAGTATATTCTATTAAAATTATTTTCAAACAATACAACTTGTTAATGAATGGAATATTATAAGAATGAAGCTATTTTAAAAATCCTTTGAATAAAAACTTAATATAATTAAAATGATGAAAATCAATGTCAATTTACATTTCAACGAAATAAATTAGACGATTATAATTTAATAGAAAAATGAAATTTTTTATATAATTTATAAAATATTTTCCTATAAAAAATTTAATTTTAGTACATAAAATTATTAAAAAAAATATTTCACTGGAACTCTGTAATATTTAATACTTATGTATTAAATAATGGAATAAAATTTTATTTATAGTAATTAAATGTTATTTTATAATATTTTGCAATAATCTTGTTAGCTAATTGATAATAATAAAATTTTGAGTTAATTTAATGATGTAATTTATTTTTATCGATTTCATAATGTAAAATAAATTTAATATCAAATTTTATATACGAAATTAATAGTATGTATATTTCCCGGCGTTTTAAATATTTAATCAATAGTCAAAAATTTAAATTATTTATCATCCTAAATTGATGTGCGTGTCACACTTATCCACACCCCAGCTATACGAATATTTAAAACGACAGGAATATTTAAAAAGATAGATATATTACATTCTTATTAAATGGATGGGTTTTAATACTAGAATAAATTAAATACAAGTTAAAAATATTTTTTATCATTTATAGTATATTCTTTTAATTGTTATCATACCATTACTTATAAAGCAACTAGTGTATTCGAATTTCTCAATACGAAATTTTTATCATCATTACTGTAATATTTATTTCGATACAGAGCATTTTTACGATACACGATAATAATATTAATATTAATAATAATAATAATAATAATAATAATAATAATAATAATAATAATAATAATAGTAATAATAGTAATAAAGAAAATCATAATTAAAATTATTAGAATAATAATTATAATAGCAGTAATAATAATAATAATATAATATAATAATAATAATAATAATAATAATAATAATACATAATGTAACATTAATAATACATCGGTATTGTGTGGACACGTTTCGTCCTTACGTTTCGTCAAACAATAATTAATATTATTATAATATAAACAAGACAATTAACGCAACATAATAATCGCGTAAGGCACGTGCATGACCAAAATATTTGCAATTACAACTTTGCAATTAAGGCCACTTGTATTTTCTTCCCTCCTTTTAAAAAATGCATGTTGCATTAACTTAACATCGTATTGTAAGAAAATATGTTTCTCTTTTTTCATGTACAGAATACAATATAAATTTACCGTACTCAGAAGTTTACTTAATTTGTAAGTGTAGATATATATATATATATATATATATATGTTTGTGTATTATTATGTATACACACATATATACACATTTATACGTATATATATTATATATTATTATTATTGTTATTATTCATAACATAATTGGTTTTACATATATTGTTACGGATTGATATACGTATGTACAAATAAAAAAAAAAAAATTTATATGTACAAGCTATTTCAGTTTTCTTTACTTTAAAATAAAATCCCGTATTTTATAATCCCCATCCCTCCCACCTCATTTTTAAAAATACGAAAAATAGCGATCTTGGATGCGTAATTCACCAGATAAGATTATGTGATGAATTTTAACATCGCTATTTCTGTATAATCTGTGCGGAAAAAAGACTTCCTAAAATTCCTCTATTTTTAAGTCTAGAAGTTGCTTTCGACAACGATACTCGATTATCGTATTTTTATTATGTTATGCTCATTTCTCTTTTATTTCCTCATTTCAATATCTCACGCACGTCAGACGAATGGCATTTTATTTAAGGCACATTCTTTAGATGAGATCAAACGCTGTGCGTTGTATTTGCATTATTATTTTAATTATTTTAATTCCATTAATAAAATTTTAACGAATTTCATATTAGCTTTATAACAATTATATAAAATTTTTCATAAACGTGTTCTCATAAAATGGAAAAAATTATCAAATTTTCTTTTAACAATTTTCATACCTTCGCTATATAAGTTAACACCAATGTTGATATGTTTATAAAGACACTCAAAACATAATTAAGCTTTTCTTAGTAATTTTTATAGCCATTCGATTATCTTTTCTCAACATGAAGATAAAGAAATTGATCTCATTGGTGTACTTTTTCTTAAAATACACTCTGTGATTCAGACTGTACGAAATCATATTCTAAACGAAAAAGCAGACCAGCTGCTCAATGTGTTTTTCACACAATGTTATGGTTTTTTTTTATTTACTTTACTTTATAATAATCATTCATTAAAACGAAACATCATATGACAGCGTTGGACTCTAAATTTACGTTATCTCTCAGAATTCTGATTTTTTTGTATTCAGTCGTGCATGGCACCTGCATTTCCCTTACAACATTGCAACACTCTTGCAACTATATTTATTTAAGACTTATTTTGTAAAGATGGATTTTACTTTCATTTATTATAAAAATAAATTGTTTTTTTTTCTGGTTTATGAATTTTTCTAGTTTTTCAAATATAATTTAAATATTATTTTAAATATATTTAAATTAAATCTTTCAAAATTAGTCTCAAATACTTATTGCTACATATAAATCTCTGCTAAATTCCAATCGAATCTCATTTCATAAAAAGTCTTGGTTAAAGCGTTTTTTGCGTCATTCGATTGCAAAGCTGAATTAGAAAAGCGATTAGCGAGGATACCTTCCCTTCTATTTAAAACGTCTGTTTATTTCTACCTATAGACGCTTTTTCTAAATATCAACAAGTTTTTAAATAAACAAACGAATGTTTTCGCATTCGTAGAATAATAATGTAACAATTCAAAATGTGTAAATTGTTGAATTTTTTATGTTTTATGAATACTTTGTTTTTTTTTTATCATGTAATTTATAGATTCAATGATAACTTATTAAAAGGAAGTAAAAATTATTAAATTGAAGTTTGTTATCTTATCTAGATATGTTTTTTTTGAATATATACAATGTTTATTACTATTTTCTCGTGGACAGAATAATTTTTACATTGTTACATTATTAATTAAAAGTTTAATTTTAATGGACTTTGATACAAGTAAAATTATATTTGTAAACTTAATTATAATTTAATTGAAATTTATTTTCATTATTATAAATCATAACAGTGTAGTCTAAATAAGACAAATTTTTAATGGCATATTCATTACAACCTTTTTTACACTGATACTTTGAAATAATATCAAATATATATTCATTTTGATAAAAATTATTTTTTGAGAATAGGCTTGTGGTTAACAAAAGCCACGTGAAGTTTCTCGTGTTGTATACGAAAGGAACATTATTGAATTAACCCTCAGGCCACTTAAAGTATAATGCGAGCTGCTACACCTATCCAATATTTGTCCCTTTACTATTAATTGACGTAACTTTTACTATTTAAAAACGATTTGAATAATTCTGCAATCCTTGCTAAGAATGTTTCTTTACGACATCTTCTTCACACTTCAAGTTTCTCCGTCTCTTAAAAGATACTGATTTGTCACGACTATTTTGTTTTGTTTTTTCAGAAAAAGAAAACAGTGAACAAAGTTTCATCTCAGACCTCGACACCGAGCACCCGGTCAACCACGTACTCATATCTCTTCGGTTCACCATCTTCTTCTTCAGTCGTCTTTTGACCATCCATTTCTGGAGACTCGTTTTCAGCTACATCCCTTAAGATTTTACTGACCCTGTCAGTGTTTGTCACTAGATTCGTGCCAACGGAAACCGGAACCTCGACGATGGTGCTCGTCGAGGGGCCACTGGATTTGCGACTGACATGATTGAGCACTGCAACACTCCTACTGGAGCTTGACCTTACGGGTTCGGATGCGTACCTTCGATGGTCATGACTTGGTGCAGAGTTCCTATCCAATGTCAATTCATCGGGAGGAAGTACTGGTACGTTCAGATTTACACGTGTAAAGAACGCCATTTTTTCTCTGTAAATGAAGAAAGAAGTTGGGTTTAGTTTTTTCCCTTAAATTTTCAAAAACACAATAAATTGTACTGCTCTGATTAAAGTAATGTGCTTTACTGATCAATGTCAGGTAGATAAAAAAAATTTGCAACTCACTTGAAGGATATTATGTCCGGCTTGCCCTTGCCGGCCTTGGTCTTTCTGAGTTTGTAGATCTCTTTGCTAGTCTTCCTTAGCATCTTTTCCACCTTCTTATCCTCCAGACTTTTTCCATTTTTGCCACTCTCCGCCTGTTGCATGAGTACCTGGAACTTGTCGTCCTCCAGAAGCCAGCTGGCCATGTCCACGTCGCCTTTCTCGCGAGCCTGCTCGAGTCGCTGTTTGAGCTCCCTCAACCTGCTCAGCTCGTCGTGGAGGTTGGTGAGTCGCGCGTGCTGGGCTTGCAGGTCGAGCTCCAGGTCAAGAGACGTGCGCGCCGTCGCCGGGAAGTGCATAGACTTGGACTTGGACGAAGAGGAGGGCGACTTGCAGCTGAGGGCGGACGAAGGGCGCCTCCAGCGGAGCGAACGTCTTTCGACTGAATTTCGCTGAAAGGGCCCGCCTCGACGATACAGAGGCATGCTGCTGTCGCTGTCGCTGCGGTTCAGCTAAGAATAAGACAATATCGATTAGCCAACGCAGTAAACTTTATTTTTGTTACCAATGCATTTTTATTTATTTTTTCTAATAGGGGTTGGAACCCACGAGACACTTACTCGACAGATGTAATGATTTCTGCTAACGGCTGCACTCGGTGAAAAAGTCTGGCTCCGTTTGATAACGATGGAATTCTTGTCGTCGTGCACGGCGCCAGGAACGACTCCCGCTGCCGAGAGTTTCCTTTGCTTTCCCTGTTCTGGAATGAAAATGCACTCCGTGTTCGTTTCCTTATCTAAGGTTTGATTTGCTGCTACTCTCGCGGCTGCCGTTGCAGCTTCTGCCGCTGCTTCTTCTTCAGCCAATTCTTCGTCCTCCTAAAATTACGTTGATTGTTTATTAAATCGTGCTTAATAGTATCGATCAATTTATTTTTATGAAATGAACGTGGTGATGAAAATTGTAAAGCAGAGGATGATGATAGTAGCAACAGATTCTTTATTTAGTTAAGAAATAAATTAAATTGTTTTAATGCAATAAGGTGCTAGATTAGACGCATAATCATTAATGACATACGATGTAAACAATCGTGCCTGGTTATTCACAATATTTATGTTGGTTTTAGATAAGCAATGTATATGATAATACATATGTGGTGTAATATAACGAATTGACAAAAAGATAAGGGTCAAACATACCTCGTGCTCGAGCACATCCTCCAGTACGTTTTCCTCCATCATAAACTCGACAATGATGCCTTCCTCGTCGCTGTCCTCGCTGTCGCCGCTACCGCTATCGCTATCCCCGTCCTCCTCCTCCTCTTCCTCGGGGCTCTTCAAGCAATTGGCCAGTTCCTCGAGCCTCAACGACACAGCAGTTTGCAACTCGTCGCAACCCTGGTTCCGTGTCAGGGTCGAGGTTTGCGAGCTGATGATCGTGCTCTCATCGCTACTCTCCTCCTTGGCATTTTGGGCGCTACTGCTCTGGGCACCACTGCGGTACATCGAGATCTCGGACTCCTGCTTGTCGTGCTTCATCGTCAATTGTTGCTGCGAGCTGGACAGGGATTGCGAGGATCGGGAGGCACCATCCGAAGAGGGTTGCATGAAGCGGAACGACAAGATGTTGTACCACTTCACGCTGGGCGTTTCCGGACTGAAGTCTGCCAGCGAGACTTGGGCTGAACCCTGTAATTCAACGCATAAATTATTCAAACCACTCATTTCATTTTGTCAAAAACTATCTATCCACCCTTGTGACTTTACACTTTTAAATGTTGATTTTGCTCGAGAGATTTCAGGCGGAAAGAGCAAAAAACATTGGTTCATTTCAATTCATAAAAAAAAAAGAAAAAGAAAAAAGGATTCGGTTTAACAACACAACGACCGCGAGCAAAAAAACTCTTATTAATCCTGATTAAACTGAAGACTTCTCTTGACCTTATTACAAATTGGTCTACATACCAAGCATTCCTCAGACCCTCCACTTGTACACCAAACGTTGACTTGCAAGGTCTTGGTGTAGAGCTTGGTAAGTGGGACGGCAATAGGGAATGTTTCGCCGAAGGTGGGTTTGCGCAAATCCATTACCGGTTTTGTACAGCACACGTGATGCACTGGTGGCTGCATCGGTAGCAAGGCAACTTTAATGTATCTGCGAATTAAAACAAGAACATAAGCTTATTGCGAGCAAATAGAAGTAGATAAAGCTGCAAATATCTGCGTCAACCCGAGTGCCGAAAAATTAATTAATTAGGTAACGCTTAAGAACTAGTAATTTAAGTGCTCTGGTCATTGACCACACCGTTATCATTATCAGCTCTTTTGTATGGATTTATCTCGTATCTTTATGCACACACGCAACGTTTATCTTTAAAGATAAATATTTATGAGTGCGGAATTTAATAAATATCTATAAATAGTGCTTTTAAGTGTATATAGTACTTTTAATTAATTAAGTACATAATGCGTTGTATATTTATAATAAATATTTATCTTCTAATTATCAATTTTAATAATAATTTTTTTAATTTAAATATGCACATTTCAAAAAATAATATTTACTTATACTAAAAGTTTTAATTGATTTTTATATTATTGACATTCATTGAGAATCTTTTTTTCATTCAATAAAAGTAAGATAAAAAAAAAAGTAAGCAAGTAAGAGCAATAATTCGTTTTTCCGGTATGAAAAGAAAAATAAATTTTGAATGTATAATAAATTTACCAATAAATAAGAAGTCATTATTTGATATTGTGATCGAGAATAGAAAAAAATCGACTCTAGCGAAAATAAAAATGATTCGTTGAACAAGTCGCAATTCAACAGGAAACGATTGAATATTGGTTAGCGTTACCATAAATAATATCTTAAATATCAATGCCATTTATTCTTATTGAGCTACTTACACTTGCATACTGTCGGGAATGAAAAGGGCGGCGAGGTTCCTTGCACGTTCAATACCGACGTGGAGGAGTCCATCGCTAACCGAATACCTGAAAATCAAAAGAAAAAAAAAATTAAAATTCGAGTGGTGGTGATCTTTCAACGAATTGAACCGAAAAATCATGAGTTTATTTAAGAATCATTTATGTGTGTTTCTCTTATGGTTCTGGATAAAAATTGTGCAGTTAAACTGTCTACGTGAACTTGAAATTATTTTCATTAATATTTTTAAACAAACTTATAAATAATGCATTCGTAAATTAAATTCATAGTAAGTATAAAATAAATTTTCGTTGATCCATAAAAGTTTTAATTCAATCTATTTAATTATATTCGTTCAACGGTGTAAGATCATCATACATTGTAATGATTCCGTGGGGACCAACAACTCACCTAAGTTTTATTTGGACCTGGGCAGTCTCGTGGTTCACATCTCCGGTGGCGAGGCCATCCGGAGCGAGAATTCCCGACAACCTCCTCTTGTTGGAGGCCTCGAAGACTCCCGAGTCTCCGGCAACGCTTTCGTCGGACACGGCGGCCGACACTGAGCGGGTGTTTGTACCCGATGAACTAGTGCGCGATCGCAACCCCATAGGTGGGGGTGTTTCGCTGATTGGTGATAATGGCGGCTCTTGGGTTAAGCCTACAATTAAGTAAAATATAAACTTAGGGGGTTATCTCTCATTTGTAATCGAATTAATTTAGTACATCAACTGTAAATAACGTTCTCCAGTAACATTTACGTTGAAATAATTGTAATATCACTTTAGCGATTATCAAGCTAGAATCCTTGTGCATTTCAATTAATTTTTCTTGATGAGAAAATTGCTTGTAAAACAGTTCATGCAATTCAACATTTGGTATACCATCAAACTTTCTCTGAAAAATACGCTAGGCGAACCAATTTTTATAATCATCTAGCCAACAACAGTTAAATTACATGCAAAGTCTTAATTACAATCAATCTGCATTATACCGCCATTGAGTGTTTAAATTTGAATAATGCAGTTAATTTTACGAAATAAAGAGTCGACCAAAACCTGAGCAAGAGTACTGACCTGTGAGGGCCGGCCTTCCGAGGCCGCTACCCTGCGACATGTTGCACGATTGCAGGTCCATCGGAGGCTGAGGACTGTGCTTGGGATGTTGGTGGTGGAGCTGATGTTGGTGCTGTTGATGGTGCTGGTGCGGATGTTGGTGCAGATAGTGGTGATGGTGGTGGTTGTGTTCGGCGCCCGAGCAGTGCTGCTCCTGAATCGTCTGCTGGCTCAGCCTCAGCTCCGCGAGCTTATCTTCCAGCTGCGTTCGGTCCAGATGGGAGGACGTCGTTGAGGCAAGAAGACGCTGCTGCTGCCGCCGTTGGAGCTCGATTTGCTCATAAGCGGGTGGCGGACCGACCTTTCAAAATAAATTGAGTTAAGTTTGTTTTACAAAGAATACAAGTATGTGATGAATTCGGTATTTTTATATTTTCAATGGGAAATCACGATAGGCTTTCGATTTATTTAATAATTAAAGAAAAGCAATCGGTTTTTAAAAAAAAATATTTATTTCGAATAGAAAATTACCGTTAGTTATATAAAAAATAATTCAATAATGATATAGATCAAGTGCCCTTTCCCAAAATTCACAAATTTACTTTGCAATTTTTAACTTTTAATTGTATTGCACATTTGATCAACAACTTACTGGTGCATTTTCATAGAGAGGCGAGACTGGAGGCGAAACGCTGGATAGGCTGGACCTCGGCGATAAACTAGGCTGCGACCGACCGGGCGATGGTGTGCCAAGGTTGTTACCGGTGGCGACGCTCTGATCGGAGCCCTTGAGTAACCTTTCGACGCGACGGTGGAGGTCCACCATGTCGACGGGCCTCTCCTGCTGGGTCGCACCCATGCACTGGGGACCTCCGTAGATGTCAGTAAAGCTCAATCCCGAGCTCAATGAGCCTTTGCTGCTCGTCGTGCTGAGGCTGCCTAGGCTTGAACTGCTACTCACCGACAGCGTACTGGCCGACAAACTCTTCAACTGGCCCTCCAACATGGCCATCGACCTGGAGAACACTCTTTCGATTAATATTTCCTTACATCATCGAGATGCGCGTGTCAATTAATTAGACAAAAATTTGATTTTTAAAACTTCTTCTAATATTAACATAACTTGCATACGTATAACATTTATAAGTTTGAACATAAGGATAACATTTTTGACACATTCAATAATTTTACTGTTGTTAGAAGTTTACAGCTTAGGCATACATAAGTACCACAAGATGGTATTTACAGACACCTGTCCAAAGGGTTCTGTTAGAAAGGCTTATATATAACGTAATGTAAATAAAAAAGCATAATAATGTTTTTGGTCGGATTTAAAACAAATTCATATTTGTTATGGCATTCAACAACAAGAAAATACGTAGAATCAAGATACGTAAAGTTTAATCAGAAGGTTATATGCAAGGACATCAACACCTCTAAAAATGTTGATGTACCAACCTTAGAGAATGATATGAATACTTCAGAACCAGCAGAAGTTTAAACCTCAGAAAAAACGCCCTCAGAGAAACACAAGAAATATGAAAGACCGAAGAAACAACAATTTGCTGACTCTGAAGAGCTTGCACCGAAGAAGCAAAAACTGGACACGTTTGATCCAGTTACAAGAAACATGACCACCATCAAACCTAGAGAATTACATGCTGCTTTTAACATTTTAAAAGTAAGCATGGAGGGACAACAAGATTAAACTGCATACTGTTTGATGGCAACATTGAATAATGATCCAATAATGTTCAATGAAACTATGGATTCCAATGAGAGTCAGAATTGAATTGGAGCTATAAAAGAGGAATTTGATTGCATGGCTCAAAGGCAAATATCCGGGAGTTGATCGACAACCTACCTAAGCGCATCCCTGAGCTGCTGCAACAACAGTTGTTTCTCCTCGTGGAGTCTCACGCGGTCGGTGATGGTCTTATTGGAGAGTTCGAAGGCGTTGTTGAGGTCCTGCTCCAATCTGCGGATTTCGCACTGGATTTTCTTCATGTCCTGTTGCGTCCTGGTGTGAGGCGTTATACTGCGCAACTCGCGCAGCAGCTGTTCCTTCTCCTGGAAGAGTAACAACTTGTCCTTGTCGCTTTCCGTCTGTCCGGGTATCACCTGCAACGCCAAGCCCGACACATGTAGGACTGATTTTCCGCACTTACCGTTAGACTCCGCGAGCCAACTTTTTACTTTTATTTTGTGCGTTATTTTTAAACGGGACACTCGTAAATGTTGCGAATAATATGGATAAATGCTTTGTACACAGATCCGTTGTTAGCATGAAAGTAAGTGCATTTTAACGTCCCGCGACTTGGTTTAGAAACAGCAGGAATTTAAGACTTTAACTTCCTTCAGGTTTCTTAAACTCGAGCAACAGTTCATTTACCTCTTGTTATACCCGGAGGCAGAAGCTTTTAGTTTATTAAAATTATTTTTGAGAATATTTATGAACTACGAACAATATTAATACGATTAAAATATATAAAAATAAGTAAAGTTCAATACTCATTTGGGAAAGATTTATTTCTTTGGTCGAATATAAAGTATAATTGAATTATAGACTTAAATTACATTAATGATATTTGTATTTTATTTAAAATTGTAATTAAGGAAATTTACTTTAACACTCAATAAATGCTCGAACGATTTTAACAGGACTATTTATTACGTGCTACTTTGAAAATTAGATCGACATCTGACATTTAACAACACCGTTCCTTGATTTACAATAATGTTTGAAAGAGGGAAGAATATTTATTAAAAGTGGTATCATCATAAGAGATATGCTGAAGCCAACACCAACACTGCCTCTTTCCAAGGACACGGAAAAAAGAGCTCAATGAGAAGTCTCATGACACTAACCTTCTCCTCGAGGTCCGCGAGTTGCTGCTGAATGAGTTGTATGCGTTTCCTGGCCTCGTCATACTGTAGCCTCATCCTAGCCATCTCGGCGAGCCTTGTGCCGATGGGTACGAGCTCCCCCGACAGGTCAGTCTGGGAGGCGGTGCTCAGTTTTTCCTGGGGCAAACTCAGGGTGCTGGCCTCGGGGCTGCCCTCGCAAAGCTGGAGCCTCGTGAGCTCGTCCTTTAGCTGGGCCAGCGACTGCATGAGCTCAGCCTTTTCCTTCTCGCCGGAACTTAGGCTCTTCTGGATGTTGCGCAGCTCCGTCATAATCGCCTGGGCCTCGGTTATGTTGTAGCATCCCGCGTGATGGGAGCTCAGCTTTTGCTCCACACTGCGAATTCATTAAATGGATTTGTGGTTATTACATAAAATATGTTGCCATTCGGATTTTTATGCAAATCAATTCAACCCCAAAGGAATTTAAATGCCGCGATTGTAAATTTCCGTGAAGATTTTTTAATTTAATTTTTTACATCAATATTCCTGAATATAAAAATTAAATCCAAACAACTGGGATAAAATTTTATTTACATTATATGTGAATATTGGCAGAGATATAATATCTATTATTCCAATTTCGAAATAGAGCAAAGAGTAATATTTTTTTTTCTTAAATAAATACTTTCTACATTTTATTTAAAAATAAATGTGCATAATTATTTATTACAGCTTGTATACATCAAAAAATGCTTCTTTATCGGAAAAAGCATTTTAAATTTCTTTTCTAAAGGTTATCAGCGGCACTCGAAATAAGAATATGTAAAGACACACTTAAAAAATTTGTTGATAACAAGTTTTAATAAAATGTTAAAAATTTATCATTGATACGTTATTTATCTTTTATTTTAATTGTACAAATATTCTAAAAACACGAGTCAAATAAATCTATTTCAAAAACAAAGATTATTATTTGAAGATTTAAAAGGTTATTTTACATAAAGATTTTAAATATGAAAAATTCTTAAAATAACATAAAAAAATGTATAAATGTCCGATAATTATATATTTAAAAATATCAATATTTAAATAATGAATATTGAATCGAAATTCAAATAAAATTCAATAATTTTATCTTGTAAAAATCGATAATATATACATAAAAGCTAAACAGATCTTGAAGCCATTATTTGGAAGGTAAAATATCGATAATATTTGCTTGTAATTAAAATAATATTCACTTGGATTAAAGATGAAATTACGCGATAAAACGTATTATAAGTTTTAGCATTACATTTGTAATAAGAATTTAATAATTGTATAAGAATTGTAATAAGATACTTTCATCCATTTAGTAATAAAAAGAAAAAGGCAAAATAAAAGTAATGATGAATTAAATAGAAGGGAGGATATTTAAAGGATAAGAAAGTGGAAGTGCTTGTCATTAAAAGTTGGAGTATGCTGGTTACCTTTGCAAATAATCGATACAATTTCACTATTATGTTTGTGTGCACGCACCATAGAATCGCGATAAATATAACAAACGATTAATTAGGATAAAAATAGAAAAAAATGTAGGGGATAAATGAGGTTGGCGATGGAATAATTAACGAGCAATCGCGCTCAACCGAACAAAGTATAAAGTTTTATAATGGACCACCCGCGTGACAAGCGGGGAAAAGGGCGAAAGGACAAAGTGATAAAGGGCTAAAAGGCGGGTTCGCCTGCCCTGGTTGAAACTCACCTGGCCAAGGTGTCGACACCACGTTGCGTGCAGTTCATCTCGGCCCGAATCTGCTCCAGTTCCCGCTTGAGTCGCGAGACCCGCTTCCTGGCCAGCGCCACGTCGCACTTGAGCAGATCCGGGTCGTACTTGGTACTGAGGGAACTCGAGCTGGAGCACACTGCGACAGAAACAACAGATTCGACTTTTTCCTTCCTTTCCCCTCATTTCTTCTCCATCTCCTCGTTAGGTTCACGGGGGTAAAACTGCGCCGCCCTTTTTCCTTTTGCATTTCGATCGTCGAGGAAAAGCGCAATTCGAGTCACGATCGAGCCAAAAATTCGTTTTTAGCACGCGACGGGAACTCCATATTTTTTTTATTACCCTTCTAAGCTTGCATTAATTGCAAAATAACGAAAACTGGGTGGAATTTAAATTGGCCTCGTGCATTTGGAAGAGTAGACGTTTCCCTAGGTAAAGAGTCGAAACGGTTTTATTTCAGTGGCGCCTCGAATGAATCAAAGTTCAGCTAATCGAGAGTAATGAACTCGTTATGCCGCAAAATGCCAGCGCCGATTCGCAAGTGCACTGCTTTAATGGGGGCAGGAGGAAAGACTCGCGGGAAAACCCCCCCCCCCGACTTCATTAAGGACATACGCGCATTTTTTTTTTGCAAAAAGAGCCAATTCTCACGCGATGCCGCGGACTGGAGTAAAAGTGTTATCTAATTTAAGCGCAACTCGAGGGATAGCTCCTGAATAATTCAGCGGTTCGGGGAGCCCTTGATTTATCCGGGGACTCGGGGACCCGGGGACCCGGGGATCCAGGGTCGAGTACCACTGGCCATATACGTGGGGCGGTATATTTAGAAATGGTGGAAGGGAAAAAACTCGCTCGAATAAAAGGAGAAATACTCACAGCTGGTGCGAGAGGCGCCGAGAGTGCTGAGGGCATTGTTCAGGTGATTGTACTCGTCCTGGGCTAGGCACAACCGCTGCTGCTTCACATCGTAGATCTCCTTTTTCGCCTGTAACCAAACATTCGAAGTGTTTCTTTAATTTTAGCTCCATGTGCCTTTCTCGATTTTCTAATTTTCATTTTTAATTGTATTTTTTTTTTTTCGTTCTCGAGCACGCGTAATCCCCTCCCTTTTGCTTCTTTCCCACTGTCCCACTTTCCAATATTTTCATTTTTGTGCATTCCGAGAGAAACAAATGACTCTCGTACTCAGTTTACAGTGTCATCGTACCCACTGCTTTTTTATGCATCTAACAATTTAAAATTAAAAATGACCTCTTTGTCCGTTGGAATAATCAAACATTTGTCGAGTGACAATATAACCCAGGAAAATTAGACCCTAAAACTTTGTACGCAGTAAAGAACAATCAGTTTATATTAAAATAAATTCTCATTTCGTCTCTTGCATCCATTCTAATTGTTAAATCCAACTCAAATCTACTCCAAAGAATCGAAAATCAGGAAATTCACAACATAAATCATCCCGATTATTATATTATAGAGCATCGTTCACGGAACCAATATTTCGAATTAATAAATAAATAAACAAAAGTGCATCAATGGTGCAGTTTTACCCTTGACAAGAAATTTCTTGCGCTCTATAACCAGAGATAAACCGCGAGGAGAAAAATCGTGTCCATGTCAGCCTCGATGACATGGACACGCACGGAAACTCCGAATTATTATTCGCAATTATCATTCCGTGGAGCGTTTTGCGTATTGCGAATATTTCAAGTCAAAAAATCTATTTCCGTACCCAAAAGAAAAACCGGGTCGCCGACACTTGAACATCTGCGAACATGTACGCGGACTTCACAAATACAATGAACCGTATATTTATCGTACCAAAAGATCGATACCTTCCTCCTTTAATTTCACGTTTCACTATTTGCGAACAATTACCTTTGCGCTTTTCGTTGTTGCGAGTTGATCGAAACTAAAAACTCGATTCAAACTCACAAGTTGTGCCATTCTAAATTCAACTTTTACTTAAGATGAAGAGCACGATTAAATTTTTAAATACTTATTTAAAGTAAGTTTTCCATCTTTAAATCCACTGAATTAAAATTTATTTGATAATACAAATTTGTTAATTTATATGCGTTTAATTGAAATTAAATAATCATGTTAAATTTCACCAATTAACTTCTAGTTAAGAACAACTCAAGTAATAAGCAACATAATGAAAAAAATGATGTATAAGTTACAAAATTCAAGTAATTTTTTTTTTAATAAAAATGATAAAAGAATATTAAAAATATATTAAATTAAAAAATTTAATTAAAACGCAAAAATACCGTAAAATAAAAATTAAAATAATAAACATAAAAATTGCAATAAATTGAAAAACTTTTTCTATCACAAAAACAATTGCAAGCCTCTGATACAATCAAAAATTTCACTTAATGATAATCACTATTAGATTTCATAAATAATATAAATAAGTGCATTAATAATTAATTAAAAAAATAATTAATACATTTTATTGAAAGAATATTTCCATTGAATTAAATAATTTATGAACAACAGAAAAAATTTCTTACATAAAATCTCAAATACGTGAGCAATTATTTATATTTACAATAAATAAGAGATTCATTAGCCCATATTATAAAACACATAATTTATTTTTCGCTTAAATTATAGATATATAAAGTTATGAAATATTGAATCGATAGATGTATATTAAGTTTATATTAAAAAATATATCTGGTATTGGTATTTTTGTAAAATTTGATTTAAAAATAATTAAAAAATGAATAAATATTTAATCATTTAAATATTATTTTTATATTATTCAATGTTTAAATAGTTTAGAATAAAAGTATTATTATAAAACAGCGATAGTTTTAAGTTTATGCATTATTGCATAAACTAATGTTGATTAAAATATTTTTATCCTTGCCTTGATACATGCCTTATACAATGAACAATTATATATTTCAAAACTATTTTTATTACATATTAATGTAAAAAGTATAAAAATTTGAATATTAAATTTATATTTTTTGATGGTTCGAATTTATTGTAAAAAATTTCATTAATAATAATAATAATAATAATAATATAAAGAAATTTAAAAATATTGATTCGTATAGTTTATAGTTTTCTATCTCGAAGCGTATACAACTACGTCAAAAATTCAGATTGAGAAAATATTTTTAATTGTATTAAGTAAATTATATTATAATATAATTATTATATAATACCTTGATATATTATTCGATCAAATGAATATATTCATAATTGGATAAATATAATCGTAAATAGAGATACAATTTGGTACCGTTAAATAAAACAGTACAAGTTTTAGTCACTGTTTTCAAAGTTACGATATCTACATTTTAAAGTGGATGCTAGTAATTTTGGTTAATATATGTTTCCTAATAAATGTGTTCTAGTAGACAAAAGAATTTAATTCACTATTGTACTTTAATTGGAATGTTATTTCTCACTATTCTAAAATAGAAATATAATTTTATTTCGTATATATAATCCTACAAGTATAAAATGAGAAAAACGTGAAATATAATTTAGAAGAGGCAATTTAGATACTTGCATATTTACTACCCTTAGTTCATACTCAATCGAAATCTTCGATTAAGCAGAAAAATAACTTGTGCGATCGATGACTTCCTAAATGAATTGATACTCATTCATTCTAAAGTTTGTTATACTGATTACCAATGATTTTTATTACATATATTGCATTTCAATCAGATTTGAATCCTGATTTTTTACCGCGTATATTACATCAAACTGGAAAGCTCTCCGAATAATAATTTTTTGATTTCAGTTTTGCTGTGTTGAAGAAGGAATAATTACTCTTTCGGCATGACCTTCTACAGCAACGCCAAAAACACCTTAAAGCAACCATTTTCCAACTTTTTCGACAGTTTCTCTTTGCAATATCTTCGTATAACAAATATCAAAAAATTAATATATTCTACTGATAAATGATTAACAAACAATAATTCTCTTAGCAAGATTTATATTGTCTTATCAATCAGTATTAATTAAAATATCGTTTACAACAATATAGAATAATGGAGAAATTTAAAATCTAAAATATGAAAGCTTGTGAAAATTATAGTTTTCAAATAAAAAAAATTGAAATAATATCACTTATTTTAATTGACATCGATTTTAAAAGTCATGAAGAGTAAATAAATTTTTCATAAATAGTAGAGCAAATATATTTTAAAATACGAAATTAAATCATTACACTGAATAATAATGAAAGCGATTTTATCAATTTTATAGCTTATAATTTAACGCACTCAATTATGAAGGAACTAAATAAATTTTTATTAAACATTGTTTTTAATTAATTAGTTGTATTGCAATTTATAACTATGAATCAAAAAGCGAAAATCAAACAATATAGTTTCGCATAATAAGAATCACATTTACCGCAAAAATGAAAAAAGAGTAAGGAAATCATTATGAGTAATTCGAGTGTGATAGATAAATATCGGAAGCGTATTTTTTACATGAAAATAGAGAAAAGGATATTTAATATTCTATTAAAATTTTTATGGTTTGCATGTTTCGATTTTCAGCATCTAAAATATAATTAGGTGGTCTAAATTACTGTGAAAAAACGAGCAAATGAGTTGAGAAACCGGCAGCTAAGTCGATGAATATTAATAAAAAACGAATAGAGAGGGAGAGAGAGAGAGAGAGATTTATTGTAGAGTTAATTTTTTTTTTTAGTCGTTTATGTCTTCATCGGGAAACGGACGTGCTTGATATTTGAAGTAATATTACATAATTATATAGGGTTTGACAGCGTCAGTTGCCAAACAACGAAAAAACAGTTAAAAAGGAAGAGAAGGACATATCATTAATGTTAATATCGATGCCGATAAAGCAGAAATCTTTATTGGTGGCCGGCACCCCTTAAAAAATTAATAACCGTACGATTTCGGCCGGAGGCGGCAGTCGCGTCGCAGCCCCCGAGGGCAAATGAGAAAAAAGAGGAAGTTGAGGGGAGGGCGTGTCTAAAACTTCGGTAGCCGCGCGAAAATTATTGATTCGAGATCGAGTGGGTATTCACCAACACGCACACGCAGCCACACACAGGCCCAGACAGAGACACAGATAGACTGGGGAGGGAGAGCGAGCAAACGCGTATCTCGAATTTCATCGAACGGCCTCTTGGACTCGCAGCTCGGCACAGAAACACCAAAAAAGCCTTCGGGGAATCATCGACGAATGCACCGAAACGCATCGATAATCCAAAGAGAGAGAGAGAGAGAGAGAGAGAAAGAGAGCGGCATTCCGCGCGTCTCTCCCTATTTAGTCGCATGGGCTCGCGATTCGAGAACCTGCACCGCGAGCTCGATCCGTGGGCTTTCAACCCCGAGAGGAAGGGGATGTTTCGGAACAGGCTTCCCTTACGCGGAACTCACCTTCCCGTCAAGTCAAGGACGAACCGATTTTTTTCTCTTTTTTTTCTCCATTCCATCGCGAACCCTCGTTAGGGTGTCGGTGAAGATTTCCACGACAAATTCTTTATTAATTTACGCTTTTCCTTATCCACCTATATGAGTTATTGCGATTTATGTATAATTTTTTTTTTTTTTTTTATTGGAATTAATATTTTTATAATAATTGTGGATCCTTAATTCATATTTTTTGAGTCATTTTAATAATTTTAATTTGATTTTCTTAAATAAAAAAGGCATTGAAGGATGTACACTTCTTAATTGTTTAAATTCTTGCTGAGACTCGTATACCATACAATTCGGAAAAATAAATAATTTCTCTTACTTCATGCATTATATAAATTTCAGGAAATAATATTATATTAAGTAACCATATGCACAATGCTATTATTTTGTAAAAATTACATATGTATTGTTAAATATACATCTTAAAATAACTTAGAAAACTGAATATAGATTTCTTCATTTGCTATTCTCAGAAAGTGTATTGAGCTATTTGAATTCTAGAGTTCATTTGACGTTTAATGATCATACATTTTATTACATTTCTCAAAAATAAAACCAATGTAAATTATATGAGAATAAACCAAACTATTAAAAAAAGAATATTTTGAAATAATAGATATTGTAGTTATAAAAGCTAGATTTATCTTTATCAATGGTACTCAAAAATGTACAACTCATTTAAAATAAAAAAGTTATCAATTGATTAAAAGTAATTACAGATCGGTTTCATATGCTATTCAAATTTAATATTGAATAAAATATTTATAACTGACCAAAAAAATTAAGAAATCTAAATATGTTCGATATTATTAAAAATTCTCAACAAGATTTTAATTTATTACGACTAAATACTCAAATAAATAATTCAACAAATTTTCAATCTATATTATTACTAATAATTTAATAAATAAAAATAAAATTACGAAATAACATACTATTATTATTATTCCACATGGTTATAAAAACAAAATTTAATCACAATCTTTTTTACATTAATGTTCTTTTGTTAAATTATAAAAATTTTTTTTAATAAATTAAGATTATATTGAAAAAATAAAATTAAATGATTACATTTATCATAAAAATTTTTACGTTGTATATGACTATTCAAAATAGAAAAATCACACTTAATTTATAATATTAAAAAAAGCAGCTCAAAAATTTTTTATATAAGATGTAAAGTTTTATGCAAAAAAAAAGTATATGCAACAATGAATATTTTTCAATCGATATTCTATAATTAAAAGTATTATATTAATTAAGATATGAAATATTCTAATATTATATAAGCTATTCTTATTTCAATAATAGTATACTTTAAAATTTACTTATCTGTGTTTTTAATTACAAATTTAAAATGCAATTTAACAGAAGTTTTATTGAATTATAATTTATTATTTTCTCTAAATAAATTAGATAAAAATTTTTGCTTTAAAGTACTTTGATTTTCAACACCAGCGTTTAAATATGTGAAGATAATTTTTTAATTGAAATTTACAATAATTTAATTTCATAATATTCTATTTTATTCATTTGACATGTATAAAGTAATATTTTATATTATAGTATAAGAACATCAAATATAATTATTTTAGTATAAAAACTGTGGTTCTATATAATGTTCTTATATTGTTCATTAAATAACAATAAATACAAATTAATTTTTAATTAAAAAAAAATCACATTAATAGTTTTTCTATACTTTAAATTAATTGAAGTGATATTGATAAAATAGTAAATATTTTAATACTTTATTTTAATTAGTTAATGCATAGAAATATTTAGTTCAGTAAATAATTTTTAAATAATTTTTTTCAGATGTTTGGATTGTAGTACCAAAAATTGCTAGTAAATATTGAACAGTTTTATAATCATTATTTCATTGTTAATTTTACATTTTTCTTAATGTCTATTTAACTATTAAAATATTTGAATAATTCAATTACAAATATTAAATCTTAATTAAAAAAACAATAGAATAAATAAAATGAATACATTGAATTTTTATTAATATTTTTTTAATTTGACTAGTTGTTAAATTATATCAAAATTCTATGTAAATAAATCAATATATCCAAAACATAATAAATATAATTGATAATTTGTTTTGTTGGAAATATGGTCGATGTATTAAATTAATGAAATATTAAATATATTTATAAGTTTGTTAAAACATATAAGAATTAAAAGAGTTCGATTTGTGAAATATAGTTCTGTTCCCTAAAATTATTCATACTATAATTTTGTTATGTAACTTTAATATTTTGCTAAAAAAACATTCAACAAATGAATTATTCCCATAAATTTTAAATATAATAATAATGATAATAATAATTAAGAATTTCATTTATTTTAATAAAGAAAAATGTATAAAATTAACTATTATAATTTGAAAGAAAATATAGTAGAAATAAAATATTTACTGGGAAAATATTAAACAATTAATTGCAATGAACATAAAAATATTGAAAATTAAAAATGGATTTATTACTAGAGATATTATTTATAAATCAATTATTCAATTATGTAAATCATTAATATTCAGATATCTAAAATAATTGAAAATTTTTAGGTCAAATCTCAAAACCGCTTTCTACTGATCAATTTGAAAATATAAATATGTATAGTAATTGAGAAATGTATAATTCTCATCGAGTATCAACAAAAACAGAAATTAAGTTTTCATTTCAATACATTTTTTAAAGTAATATAATTATTTTTAAATTACAAATGAATAGTGAAACTTCATTTATAATTTCATAAAAATTATTTATAAAAAATTCCATGAATGTAGCAATATTAAAATAGTATTTAGTAGTAAATTACAATAAATTTTTAAACATTGATTTGTGATAATGATTGCTCATTCAATTCTTTACTCGATCGCGCTATTCGTAATTTACTTTTTATTACTTCGACTGTTTATTAATAATTTTGAATGATTTTTAGTTTTTTAATATACCTGTGAGGATATTGAAATATTAAAGTCGAATGGATAAAATGGTTTCTAACATTCGTAAGATCATGTGAAGTTTAAGAGAATCACTAAAAACTATACTTGAATAATTGAATGCCTAATCTTTCAGACGAAGAAACTTCCACCTCACTGAATTTCCACAATTGGAGAAATATAATCACCAAACACGCTTTCGCGCCCACACTCTGAACCTCGGATTATACACATATTAAGTAGAATGAAAGGAAACCAATTCACTAGGCATATATACTATGATTCTCCTTGGGGTCACTCAACACTCAAAAAAAAATTCCTCAAACTAGACGTGGAATTCAGCTAAGGTCGGCCGGCCCTCATCTCCGATGTTCCACCCAAATGACCAATCCAACACTGTGTATCACCTAACTAAATCTACGATGAAAGAAATACCGAGTTAAATTTTTTCCCCGCACAATAAATAACTTTGACATTTTCTAGCGAATTCTCACCAAAGAACAAGCAAATTTTATTATTCGCACAAACCGAGGTGCAGCGTAAAAGGCTGCACAAATAAATAAAACGCGCTTAACACTCGATGAAGCTTTTCTCGCGTGCTGCACGCGCACACACGTACACACCCATAAGTGTGCGCATACGGAAGGGGGCGGGGGGACGTTTATTAAACAATAAACCAAAGGTGTGCAACTGATTGTTGGTGTGGCGTATCCTTACGTATTCGCAATAGTAGTACGCGGTAGCGTCACTGTCGTCGCGCCTGTAGCAATGCTCCCAGTAAAACCTCTGGATCTGCTCGTCGTTCTCGTAATCGTTCTGATAACACATCCTCATCCGATACCTCGACACCACGTTCTCGTAAATCTGCTCCTGATGCGTCTGATTGTTCTGCTGTTGAAGCTGTTGTTGTTGTTGTTGCTGTTGCTGTTGCTGTTGCTGTTGCTGCTGCTGCTGCTGCTGCTGCTGCTGCTGCTGTTGCTGTTGCTGCTGCTGCTGCTGCTGCTGCTGGTGCTGGTGCTGATACTGCTGGAGCTGCAGTTGCTGCTGCTGGTACTGGTAGTTTTGAAGCTTTTGGTTCTGGAGATGATGGATGTTGTGTCGGTACAACTGAAACTGCTGCCTCGAGAGTTGCTGATTTTGTTGCTGCTGCTTCTGCTGCTGTTGTTTCTGTTGTTGTTGCTGTTGTTGGTGCTGAAGTTGGAGCTGCTGCTGGTGCAGCAGCAACTCTCGGTAATCATTGCGCGCCTGATAGTTGTTAAGGATGAGCTGCTGGGGGTAATAGGCCTGGGTGCCACTGGTGGTGGTGTTGCTCGTTTTGGTGGTGTCGGTGCGATTGCTGTTGTAATTGTCGACATAGCTGCGGTACTGGTGCGCCGGTACTAGTACGCAGAGGGTGTACTGGCGGTCCATGCCGGTCCCGGCAACCGCGCCAACCAGTGGAATATGCACGTATTCCTCTGGCTTTGGCGCGCGCTCTTGGCCTTCTGTACCCTTTGGTTCTGTTACCTTCGCTTATTTCTCGCGGCTCCTCTCTCTCTCTCTCTCTCTCTCTCTCTCTCTCTCTCTCGCGCTCACTCTTCTCGGCTCCTTCTCTCTCCTCTCTCACTAACGCACATACTTTTGCACTCCAAGATGCGCGTGTGCTGCTCCTCTCTCGCGGCAGCGGAGCAGGATCACCTCATCTTCGCGAAGGCCTTCACCAGACTGGCCGGTTACGGGCCCGAAATTCCGATCCCCACCTCCTCCCCTCTGCCGCTCTGTCTCTTTTCTCTCGCGTCTCTCTCTGGCTAAGGCAGTCGGGCAAACAGGCAGGCAGGCAGACAGGCAGGCAGGCAGGCAGGCAGGCAGGCGAGCAGGCAGGCAAGAGGTTCAATTTTTAAGGGATCTCTTTTTTCCCTTTTTTTCCTCTCTTCGCTTCTTGCGCACCCGGTCTGTCTCTCTTCCTCTCTCTCTCGCTCTTTCACCAGTCTCTTTTTCACTCCTCTGCCTGCCGTCCTCCTTCTCTCTCTCTCTCCTCCGCAAAGCCTCTCGACCAGCCCGACGCGCGCTATGCTCCTCCTCCTCCTTCTATTCTGCTGCTTCTCCTTCCTCCTGCTCTCTCCTCAATCTCCTTCTTCCTCTTCGCTCTCCTTAACTTGCTCTCTCTCTCTCTCTCGCTCTCTCTCCTGTGCGCTCACGCGAAAGGAAGAGAGGAATGAGGAGGGGAAGGAGGGATAAATCGTCCTTCTCCCTCTGGTGTGCGGTGCACTGGATCGCTGGTGGCTCGGCCAGGGCACTACGCGGTCCGCGGCTCTCTTCTTTCCTGACATAAAAAGGCGGGCCTCATCTTGAGGGCTCCGGCACTGCAGGAGCGTAAGCGCCGGCTCCATTTGCAACCATAGCAACCATAGAGACCATAGATATCCACGACTGCACCATCAGATGTTAAACCGATACCTCCTACACTTGTTTTTTTCTACCTAATTTATTCTTTTGGTAAAAAATGAGTGACATTTAGATTTCTTTGTTTTGTTCTTTTGGTGGACTCATTGAACTGAAAGGTTGTGTATTGTAGTCTAAATTGACATTTTCGATCTACAGAAGAATATATAACTTTTGAAGGTTTCCCAATTTGTTTAAATGATAATTCGATAATATTTTAAATTGTTGTTTTACCAACAGATTTTTCTCATTTTTCAATCACATACACGTAAACAATAACGTAACAAATTAGAGACATAAAGAAATTATCCATTAAATTATATTTTCAACAAAAGAATGTTATATAAACATTGGAAAAATTTGCACCCCATCAGCAAAATTAAGAAATTGATATCAGTTAATCAAAATTTTACGCACTCAATCTTCTTTGACTTTACCCCGTTGTATAATCTCTTAGTCAGTCGAGATCTGATGATGTTCATTTTAAAGTTTGTTTTGTTGATGTTGGATACATATCATGAAGATTTCATGACTTTGATAAATTATTGTTTCGTTCATCCCTCATTATTTCTATACTTTTTTTCACTATAATTACTTTCATAATAAATGTTATTCTACATATACATTAGACCATCTATAAAGTTTTGCACATTATTTTTTATACATCACATAAAATTTAAATTATTTAAAAAATATGTTTGGAGAATATTCACAATCGCAAATTTGCTATTAATTCAATAGTTAATATTCTTTATACACTTATTCCAATAATTTTACAATAATAGTGAGCAATAAAATAATTCAATAATCAATTGGTCTCAAAAGTAATAGGTTTATGTTAATTAAGTAATGAAACCTTATAATGAATTAAGTGTAACATAATACAGTGAATAATTTTATTAAAAAAGATAATTTATTGCATTACATTTACTCTAATACTCAATTCTAAATTTTACAAAAAGTGTATTTAATTGAACGAATAAAATCATATTGATATCGTAATTAAAATTAGATTCCTCAAGATCACTTACACTACGCATAAAATTCGATTATTTTTTATGAATTGAAAAACACGCCTAGGATATATTATAAATATTTTCGAGTAATATGAGATACTTTTGATTAAACAGCTTAAAAATTGGAATCAAAAAAGTTTAATGTAAAAATAGAATGTTATTTTTGTATTTAGCAAGTAACTGATTAAATAAATAGTTTTCACACACAATAATATATCTTTTCATGTACATACACTTTATGCTATAATATAGTCAATCAGTTAAATAGAAATATTTAATTCCATAATAAAATTATATGATAACAGAAAAGTATATATAATAAATAATGGTAATGAGGATGCTGATTGATTTGAATCTTATAAATTAAAAATAAGATATAAACTTGTTTATAATATGTATTACCTTATGAATTTGTATTATTAGACTGAAATTCAAAATACACTGTACAAAACATGTTTTATAATAAATATTATGCTTTTAAACAAAACAAAAAATAAATAAAATTAGTGAAAAACACAAAAATATTAAATTAAGCTCAAGTTTACAAAACAAATTAAAGGTTATTAAATTTATTTATAATTATTCAATTCAATACTTGATAAAATATCTAGCTAATTTAATAAGATGTGTATCAGAATTTCCAGTAATACTTTTAACTTACACACATGTGTGTATGTTGTACACCCACAATTGTTCAAATTCAAGTTCAAAAATAAAAAACATTGTACCGATGAGGTTTTAGCATTAAAATATTTTATTGAATGTATGAACACGATCCAAATAAAAATTTCACATCGGAAAATAATTGAAAAACAATAAATTTTAGGTATTTTACCTTTTTTTTATCAACATTCATTCGAACCCAGGAATAAATACAGTTTCCAGCTAATTTTTTAGATTCAAGGGAGAGGGAAAGAGGTAGGAAAGGAGGAAGAGAGATAAAGGAAGGAAAGGAGTAAAATAAACAAATAGATAGAGCGTAAAGGGTCCACACGTCTACGTCTTGAAATACGTGAAGGCGAGTGCGCGTGCGCAGTTTTGTTTGCCCGCGCACAGTTGGTTGGGAGTAGGGGTATTGGGCCCCCTGAGGTCAGGGTACGACCCTGTAAGAGAGAGAGAAGGAGATGTGGTCCTGCTCTCGGATGGTGTAGTAGTAGAACCGACCTTGAGTCGCGTATTATGCCCCGTCCTTGTTGGAATTTCTGGGCCCGCTAGTGTGGAACCATCAGCCTGACTGTGATCATCCACCACCGGAGAAAGGTGGGAGGGAGAAGAGAAAGAGAGAGAGAGAGAGAGAGAGAACCATCTTTTATGTCGCTCTCTTTCATTTGTGTGTGTACATTTTCTTTGTCTTTCTTTGCCTTTTCCATCTCTGCTCCTCTTCCTCTATTCTTTGAAGCTCCGTAGCATTAGTAGAGCTCTCTCTTGTGTTCCCTCGAGCATCCTCGATGCCGATGCTGTTGTTATTGTTGCTGTTGATGTTGTTGCTACTCATAAGTCCCGCGCGCAGGCATTATAAAGATGTACATAAGGAAAGGATCTTTTTCTCCTTTTCTCTCTCATTCTTTGAATTGATGAATAGAAATTCGCAAGAACTATGCGAGTGTCACTACAGACAATACATTTGTCATCCAATTACAACAACGCTGTTTTATAATCAATAAATCGGCGAATGTAACTACAACCTCGTTAATCCCCCGGATAGATTTATTGATTTTAGAAATCAAGCATGGAGTTTTTAGAGCAACAAAATGATGAATTCTTCAAACAACATTGCTAAATATTTTACCCATGTTCTACTCGGGAAATGCGTAAATGAATTATCAGTGAATTTTTTTTTGTTGCAATAAACAAGTTAACGGTACTGAGTAAAAATTTGAGGAGGTGGTGTGAGGTGAGCTGCACATGTATGACGCCGAAATATGTATCAATTAAAAGCTGTGGCACGAATACCAATCGGACTCGAGTTGGTATTCGCGTGCTTGGATGTTTGCGCATTTTTAGATTCGCGCGAAATGAGATAATCCGCACTGGACAAGCGAGTGGATAGGTTAGGGTAGGTGCGCTCGAGTCTCAATTCAATGAATTTAACGAATTCAATGAATCAAACGATCGGGTCAGTCCCGATAAGCCGTGGCGCAGCTCGAGTGGATTACTCAACTCGAGTTATCGGGGAGCCGCGCAAGCCAATCATCTCTTCATCTTTTTAATAAAGTGCATTCCTCCCTCATTTTCTCACGAGAACGCGTGGCGGATGTGGACGTGATGTGGATGCGCTCTGGATGTGGAGGTCCGGTGTTATTACTTGTCGAAGGCACTTGCGCGTGCGCGCACGCGTGTGCGTCGGAGATGCTATCGCGAAAAATAGATCCCATACCGGCACTCCCCCTCCCCCTCCTCCGTACAGGAAATGTCGGTCAATGCACGCTCCGAGCGGAAGAAACGTCCGCAGCAGCGCTCTTTATCCGCCCTCAGCCCCGCCCCCGCACCCCGCCCCCGCCCCCGCCCGCTTTATTGTTCTTGTTGGCGCGCATTGTCTTTTAATTGAGCGAGAGAGCGATCGCAAGCCTCGCTCCTTCCTTTTCCCCTCGAGCGCCTTTTTTCAACTTTTTTCATCCTTTTCTCATCCTTTTTTCATCCTTTTTTCTCGGAGGCGCCAGTCGCAGCGAGATTTTTCGCCGGCAGACCCATCTCCGCCAATGGATTTTTAAAAGTCGGATATCCCACCGCTTATGGAAACGCTCTCCCGAAACTTATGGACCCCGGCCATAATTTTATGTCGACCAAGGTTTTATGTCGGTAGGCGATGTAGGTGAGTTAATAAATGCGTACCGCACTAAACCCCAGAACTCTCGTGGTTCTCATCTCGACGATTCAATGTCTCTCTTTAAAACAGTTTGTGCTACTAATTCCATCGGCCAAATTACTTTCCCTCCCCCCCCTCCTCGTTTCATCAAATTCAAAATACTTGATAGCTTGCAAAATTCTCCTCCTTTGTGAATTTATTGGTGTGCGATGTGCGTGGAAAAGGAAAGGAAGAGTATAAGAAGATGGGGAAGGCAAATGCGAATCTTGCAAGGCGCGAGCGCCGAGTAACACCAAGAATGTAACAAACGCCCACGAAACGAGTTGGATACAACAGATGAGAGGGCGGGAGAGGGATAGCGAGAGAGAGAGAGAGAGAGAGAGAGAGGAGAAAGAAAATGCGCTTGCTTGCTCGGTGTACATCGCGACAAACGCATTCCAATCTAGCGCTTCAGCTTTTACTTCCTGTGCTTCTTTCTGCCTTTGCTCTCTTTCTTTACAACTGCAAGAGTCCATTGCAAGAGATCAAAAGCTCTAAGGAGAGTGAAAGGAATGATTAGAGAAATGGTCCAAAATTTTCGAAATTCAATATCACTCAATACCATCTCTTATGATGTATACTTTTGGAATGAGAAAACGATTTAGCTTCGATCGTTTTGTCCTTTTAGAGTTCTTCAATGGTTTTTTTCCACTTTAATTAATAATTATTTATTAGCATATAATTACATTAGCTCATTTATTGTACTGATTTCCCATTTTTAACGCTAAAAGTACGGAAAATTATGAAAATAAATATTTAAATTTAGTTTCAGTGTGATTAAAGAATTAATTTTCAAAGTGTTCTCCGAAAGTAGAGAATGTTCAATGGTATATTTATATTTATTCGAAGCTAATTCAAGTACTCGAGAGACCAATAATATTAAGCACATTATCGTCAAATACTTTACATGTAAATTAATCTCAATTATTCTTTAGTGATTGAGATACGTGGTTATTGAGATTTACACCCAAAGAAACATATACTTATTGTTTACACGCAATTAAAAGAAAACAGCTCTCGATCTTGAAAGAAATTACATTTAATTCCCAACTCGTAAAATGTTAAAGTTCGTGCGGATGCATTCGACTTGTGCAAAAAATTTTCATCTCCAGAATTTGAGCACAAAAATAAGATGAACCGTTCCCGAAATTCCCTCCTAATTAATCAAACAACAATTAAGAGAAAGAGGGGATGTTCCCGATAAAGTGAAAAATATTTTCCAAAATTGCAGCAGAAAAGACAGAGACAAAGGTGTGGGTTTTTTTCGGAGCACAGGTATTAAATATTTCTGGACGACGCGTTCTTTAGAGCGCGTCGATCGGTATCGGAGCGCCATCAACCGACAATGGAATGCTGAAAATAAAACGAAAAAAGGAATCGCAGCTGAAATCTCCTCGGAGATTAGGAAAAGATGCGCATCAAGTCTCTGCATAAGCAAAGACAAAGGCAAGGAGAGATAAAGAGAAACGCACGGGCGGGTTAGGAGGGTGGGGAGAGGGGGGCGAGAGGGGGAGAGAGGAAGAGGGAGAGGGAGGGGGAGAGAAAGAGAGATAGATAGATAGAGAGAGAGAGAGAGAGAGAGAGAGAGAGAGAGAGAGAGAGAGAGGAAAAAAGGCAACGAATCCATGTTGTTGTGTATCCTTTGCAGCGCTAAAATAAGCAGCGGGGATTTATGCCCCCGAGTACGGTATGCCACGAACAGCACTGAATACCTAACTGATTGCTGAATTCTTGATGCTCCAACGGTCCCAAAGCCATTTCTTCTAAATTTCACGTGTACGCGAGTGTGTGAGTGCGTGCGATGTCGCCTGTAACTTACATCACCCAAACCCCACTTTCCGACTTTTTCACGTGTAGCATTTGCGCTGTGGTTTATGAATTTGAACAGATTTCCAACCAAAATATCTAAATCCAAATCTCTATCTTTCTAATTTCACACGAGCAACTCAAACGGAATAACTCTTGAAGCGACTTCAAACTCTCGGATACTAATTATCCATTTATTTTTCATGACGTGTCGCTAAATTCATTATCTGTATTTAAAATGTTTATTTTAAAATTATTGCTTTAAAATTATTGTTTAATGAATCCGCTTGAATTACTTCCAAACGTAATTATGCGTTCAACAAATTATTTTATACGATGTCATACCCTTCGTCCCTTAAAAAAATATGAATTGCGATTCATTGACAAATAAATAATATATTAATTAAACTTTATATACAAATATATATATTCTCGATACAAATCAATGTTATTTATCGGTATCGGTATTTAACGCGACAGTAATGCGAAAGACCATTAATTTTAAATAGAAGTATTGAAAAGTACACGCTTCCTTGCAAAAATATCTAATTAATTAATCGAATTACCTCAATTTATAATACAAGAGAGTGAACATTTTATTTTATTAATTAGAAACTGAATTAATTAATATTGTTTCCTCGATATAGAAACTTGTAAAATATACTTTGAAAGACAGTTTTCTTATTCAATGAATGCATTGAACAAATGTAACTTATCATTGCATCATGTAAGTAATATTATACGTAATTATATAAGCAAGTAATAATAAATTTGATATAATTATACCAATTTATTTTTATTAAAAACCATTTGATTTCATCTCAATTTCTGCTATTGCATAATTAAGTATTGGTTTGCAACATAAAATGAAATTATAAATAGACACAAAAAAGATGTTGTACAATTTTTAATTAAAGTGAAACTACCCATAAATAACATTTATTTTATTTTACATGAAAATTCACTAAGCTTGGATAAGGCTTCTAAGCTACACGAAGATAAAATTTTAATTAAAATATTCATATGCGTCATTGTGAATAAATAATTATGTTTTAAAATAAACAAAGTACTAAGCTTTTGGTTAATATGAGATGTCAATTAATAATAATAATGATGATGATGATGGATAGGTATCCAAGTAAAATCATACACGCTATACTTGAAAAAAAAAATTTCAATTTACTCGAAAAACCTTTGAATAATTAAATACATGGCTGAGGTTTAACTCAAACATATAGCGTAAAACTGTAGTACGAACGAATGATTTAAATATATACCGGTATATCTTTCAAACACCATTAAATAAACGGACTTGTACCATTCATATAACGTGTATTGTAAATTGAAAACAATTGATAAATTTCGCGTAATAAATGGGACCCAATGAGGAAACGAGAAGGAAAAGAGAAGGAAAAGAGAATGAAACAATGTTGAAATCAAGGAATTTCGATGATAGGAACCCTGCAATTAGCAAATCTTGCGAATCATCTTTTCCATTTGGCAACATGAAGAGTTTCTCACTCTTTTAGTTTCGTTATTTTCTTTATGAATTCTGGCCTGTTTAGACCAGAGTCAGCACACATCTCGATGATGACAACAACGAGCGCGAAGAAAAGAAATCAGCCGATGAGAGACGAGCGAATAATCCAATAAGGAACATTTCCAAATTAATTGGAAAAAGTCGAGTGGTCGGGGTTTTTTTGGGAAGGGGAGGGGTGCGGAAGAAGGAGGGTTTCGCTTACAGTATGCATACTAGTGAAAGAGAAAGAGAGGAAGGTGTACGAATGAAGGGAATGCATTCTCTCAAGAGTATACGCGTATACAGTAAATCTGTGGTATATATACAGAGAGCAAGAGAGAAGTGCATTCTTAAGGAAAAAACGGAGAATAAGCTCAGAGGGCACTATCGAAGGCTTAAACATGCGTGCGCAGGAGAGCGAGAGGGACGGAAATACCTTCGGAACATACCTCTCTACCACTCTATGGGTATACGGGCGAGCATGAAGTCTGGGAGAGTGAAAGAGATAGCGTCGAGCAAGAGGGGACAGCAAAAAAAGAGAGGGGAAAGGAACGATGGACGAGAGGAGGGCTGGAATGCAGCTGAGTGAGGAATTCCGGCCCCTCCCGCATATTTATCTGAGCAGCTCTCTCTCTCTCCTCTTCCCCTACCCCTGTCCCCCCGCGCTCTCTATGCCCGCCGAGAGAGAGAGAGAGAGAGAGTGTGTGTGTGTGTGTACGCGCGCGTGTGTATCGTGGGGCCTCGGAGTGAGACCCCTTTTATAGTGCGCAACCTCCGGGGGTGGGGTGTAACTTGGTACGTGTGCCCATGAGAGTGTGTGTGCGTTATCCGAGCATATATACTTGTACACTCGACGATATTCCAGTATGGTTATATGCCTAGTACAGGAATGCCAGCAACGCCAGCGTTCGTTGTAATTAGGGGGATTCGTATTTCGTTGTGAATAACCCTGACTCCGAGGAAGCGAGACAGAGATGGACAAGTACAACGTTTTTGTATATATGTATTAATAACTTGTATGAGAATACCGCGCGCGTACATTCTCGCTTACCCTCGTGTGCATCCGAATATATTTATGCAAAACTAGGAGAGCTGAATCGCGAAATGTGTTTTGAGATACAGAGAGAAAGAGAGAGAGAGAGAGAGAGAGAGAGAGAGAGAGGAAGGGAAAACACGGTATAGTTTCTCCCCTCTTTGCTCTTCAGAGTCTTGCGCGCACTTTACTTCAAAATCACACATTTGAAACATAAATTTTGGTTCGCCGAGTAATTCATTTTCCTTTGTCCGCCCTTGATCGAAATTTCTGCCTCGAAAGGCACAATTGACTTTTAATTGTTTTTCATCACAGGTAACTACGAAGATGATTTCCTCCGACTAAAACCACAAGCTACACTACACGAAGACCAAAAAAATATACTCTCATTTTATTTATTGCTTTGCACTACAGAGGAAAACTGAAACAAGCAATAAATTCTTAGGTATATGATGTATAATTTACAACGCATAGTGCGCCTATTATTTTGATTGAGGCACGAGAAAAATAATTCCTGCTGTATCATAAATTTCACATTAACAATAATATTAAGGTAAACCTAACGATTGCCGTTATTTTTTTCACACGTCACAAGCACATACGTCAAGTTGGCCGTCTCATTGAATAAATAAAAAAAAGATCCTTCGGTTAAACAGCGTATGCACACCCACACAATTGTCAATGGTGAAGTCCAAATTGTCGATGACAAGAAAAGTATTTCAACAAAGTAGTTTCAGTAGTTCCTGCCGCCTAAAATACGGGTAGTTGTGAGATCAAGGGAAATAAGGATGTTAAAGGATGTGAAAATGATGGCTTTGCGCACGCGTACGTGCGAGTGAGGGCATTCAAAATTTCCAAGTGAAACATTGACCCGGAAAGAAGAGGAAGACCAGGTGCCTTTTGGTTTCCATTGCCAGTATGAGCAACGATGAATATCCGAAACGTCGAAAGCCGAAGATCCTTCCTTTTCACTCCTTTTTGCTGGCGTTCCCATGAAGCTACGAGGCGGATCCGAGACAGATAATTAGTTTCCAATTTCCTTTTTTATACTCTTTTTAATACACACACACGCACGCGCGCACACACATTTGGACTCTCTCTCTCTCTCTCTCTCTCTCTCTCTCTCTCTCAATCCAACTCTCTGTCTCTGTCTTTCTTATTTTTACAGGTTCCTTTCTTTCGCCGCTGCTGTAAATTGCCTTCTGTCGGATTTCTCCTCGCAGTTCTATTATGTTTCGTCATTTATCTTTCTACCTGGTATAGAACTTCCGGAGACATGGAATGTTTCATTTATTTGGAATTTACAAGGAAGTGTATTTAAAGTAACCGGAATAAGTAGTTCGAGTATTGTTGGCACTCTGTATGATCAATTTTTTCATTCTGGGTGTACTTGAGTTGATGGATAATATAAATTTCAACAGGATTTATAACAGATTAAAAACAAGACAAATAGTATAACAATATTTTTGCAATGACTATATGTCTGCGCCTTCATATCTACCGATAATTTTGAAATTTACAAGTTTCCATTTTAAAATACAAAAAATAAATATTTTTCAAATGAACAATTTGTGTAAAATTAACTTCCCGACATTAATACACGAATGAAACGTTTTTGAAAGCCTCAACTATTATCGTTCAAATAATTCTAAATCTTGAGAACTAATTTTAAATGAAAATATTCAAAGTTTTGTATTTTAGTTATTATTAGAATGTTGGATAAAAGTAATTATTGACTAATAGTTAATTTAAAAATTCAGTATATATTTCAGAAACTGTTGATAAATCGCCTAGATATGCATCAGCGTGTTCTATAGAAATTTTAACCAAAGAGTATGATTAAGGCACTTGAGTGATCGAGATCTCATTCGCGTATAAGAGTTAATGATTAGCGTAGGTCGCAGGTGAGAATAAGGCTTGAGGGGAAAAATTTGTAATTAAAAAATACCATAGACGCGCACGTTGGGGTTCAGTGTTGATTCTTTGACAGTTGACAAATGAAAATTCATAAAAGTTACGTGTGACTCTTTCAAAGAATTTCCTGCAAGTCGAGAGTCAGCATAAAGGAAATTATGATTGAAGTCAACGTATTGTTAAAATGTTAAAATGTTTCGATATCTTTGTGAATTTATAATTTAGCCGAGTATTTGTCAAAAAGAAGAAGAAAAGAAAGGTACTGCTCTTTCGTTTAATATTCTTTTAAAAGTTGGAATTGCTGCCGAATCTATCAGGAGTGGAAAAGGTATTACTAATCTTGGCAAATAACGAGCAAAGGATTATCGAAATAACGATGACGATTATAAGAGAAGCTTAAAGATAATTATAAAGTTTAAACTCCAAGTGCATCGCTGAAAAATCTAAAAATCCGAAGCCTCAAACATTGTCACTGAATAATCCGAAATCGCATTTATCGACCATGTAACTTTAATGGTGTTTGCAAATTTTTTCGCCATCAAAGAACACAGGATAAAGCTCAAGTTTAAGTTGAAAGAAGTTTAAGCATTCATATTTCTTCGAAGCCATTGTCAAGCATTATAAATCACCTGGGCAGTGAGCAACAGCGGGAATAAACTTGCACAACACATAACTAATGAACGAAAGCTCCGTAAAGCATCTTTCGCAATTCATCTGAAAGCGAAGTCGTGCCGAAGTAAAGGGGAGGAAGGCAAAAAGCGAAGAGATAAAAGCGAAAAGCAAAGAGCAAAGGTAAAAAGCCAGAGAGAGAGAGAGAGAGAGAGAGAGCGAGTGCGAGGGAAAAGTTCAGGGAAGTTCGGACCAAAGTGAAAGATGGACGGACAGGTGGATTTATAGACGCAGCATTCACGGAATTAAAAAGAAGAAAGATGCAAAATCCGAAAAGGGCGTTCAACGGGACTCGCGAGCGCTCGAATTCGGGCTCAGAAGATTAAAACAATTAAGTTTAGGGTTTGTCGAAGAGAGCGCTACCGGCTGTTGCTCACGTGATCGCCCTGTGGCTACCGAATTCCGTGTATGATAGTTTTGTGGGAGCAGGAGGGGGGTGAGGAGAGAGAGAGGGGGAGGGGGAGAAGAAAAAGGAAAAGAAACAGAGAAATAGAGAGAAAAAACATTGACGAGCGGCGGGCCCGACGCTGAGTCGGCGGTTCGGGCCCGAAGTTGGTACGATGGCGGGAGTGGGCCCGTGGAGGGGAGGCAGGGCCATCGAAGGTCGCGCGAAGAAGGTCCCGGCCCTTATGCACGTAGCTTGCTTCGTATTTTTCTTTGTGTGTGTAGTTGTGTAAGTGCGCGCGCACAAATGTGTACGTGTGTACGTGTGTAAGGCCCCGAGGTGCACGCGTGTATGAGTTCGGTGCCGGGCAATACGGAATTCCTCGGTTCGCATTGCTCTCTCTGTTTCTCCTCTCCCTCCCTCTCTCTCTCGCTCTCTCTCTCTCTCTCTCTCTCTCTCTCTCTCTCTCTCTTGCCTATGGATGATGCAGTACGCGTGCCTTGGTGCTCCTCACCTCTTGAGAAGAATAATAAAAATAGTTTCGGTATGATATATAAGGAACTGACCGGTATATTATGTTTAGTTATTTTTTTTAACCAAAAGTGCTTTGTTTTTCTTATTGTGAAACTTCCATGGAGAAGAAGTTTTTCATTTTAATCTTTAAGTTTCAAAGTCTTTTAAAAGAATTACTTTGACCATAAAGATTGCAAAATTCTGCGCAAAAATTCTGTATTTTAATTTATCTAATAATTGAGTCAATATATTGACTTATCAACGTAATAAATTGATAATAGATTTTTTAAAACCATGTGCTTGGAATCTCAAAAGATTTTTCATAATTGACAAATTGGGCACTTTATAATAAAATTTTTGAACAATTGTAAGCTTTTCAACAATATAATTAAATAATAGAAATACATTAAAACTAAATTAATAAACCAACTTTTAACTTTAAAAATACTAAATGCGAATTCATTTTTCTCGATTAAAAGTGTTGAAAACCTTTGAATATCTTAGATACATTTGAAATTAATGTTAAAAATTTACTTACAAAGACATAAATATGAAAAAACTTAATTATAAGAGAATATTACATAACATTAATAGCACATATAACTATTAGTTAAGAAGACTAATAATAATTGTAAGTAATATTTATCTTTTTTTTTTAATAAATATATTTAATATAAAAGAATAATTTATGCTCAAACATAATAATCTTATTTCAACAAATATATTGTTTTAAAAATTTGTTGTAATCAAATTGCAATATAACTTGGTTTTTAAAATAATTGTACATTACAAACATAAACATAATGTTCATTCAATGACAGAATAAATATTAAAAAATCTCAAGGTCTTGTAATCGTTAAATCATTAAATTTTATTTCGTAACAGAAATTTGTTTTAATATCATAAAAAATGTAGTTAAATGCAACTTTTTTTTTTTTAATATAATTTTGTCATCACAATAAGCAGGAACATTCAATGTGAAAAAAATGAGAATATTAATTACTCTCAAAATTTGAAATATAATATAGCAATTGTTTAGAATTCGTTATACATAAATAACTAGTATATTAAGTCTTAAGATAGATACAATTCAATTTGAATTCTCATAAAACAAGTATATGAAGTGGAACGAAGCTTTAAAAATATATTACGTGTAATCACTATAAAATGTAAATAATATCAATTATGATAGGATGTTGTTTTACGTGATATACAATAAAAAATTTTAAAAACTATAAATTATTGAACTAAAAGATTCTTTAGAAGGAATTTTTATTAAAAAATATAAATAAGAAATTTTGGGTTTATGCATCATGTTTCAGAATGTAAAACAGTGCAAGAGTAAAATTATTTTAGCATATTAAGAAAATATTCATGAAAGATCCTTTTAAATTATTTTATTTTAAAAAGCGTAAGCAAATTCTTCCAGTAGTTCAATTAAGTATCCGCGCAGTAACCATTTGTTATTTAAATAAATTATTAAGTACATAAGTTACAGGCATTTCAAGGATAAAGGTATGGAGAAAAATCTTATATCTTTAGTATTACATTTAAACGGTCTTTCAATTTATAATTTTCTTACCAACATTAATTTTTTTATATAACTAGACCAATTAACAAAATAAATGATTGATATAACCTTAAGTCTTAATAAAAATAATACCAGTATAAAATTTATTTCAAATGCAATTATGCTTTATATGGTATTCGGAATACTGTTTATTTGTCGCAATAAAATACTACAATTACACATGAAAATCATGAACAATTTTAATAATAAAACAACGAAATCATACCGTAAAAATGAGCTCATCAGACTTTTGAATCCTAAGAAACAAAGTCCATGTGTAGACCTCACACTAATCATTTTTATGGCATTAAAAACAAGTACGAAAAAAAATCGCCCTATAGGAGTCAAATGACCAAGCAAACCTAACGATTTCATTTTTTTCTTTCATTGTTTCTTCTCCCGCAGAAGACCGTAAAAAATGACGGAGACGACCTTGGATGAAGGTCCTCTCTCGGTATTTTTGACAAGGAATTCGTTTTGTTTCCCAACAGTAATAATTAACTTCTCAAACGCAAAAAAGTAATAAAAGTTACTGAAATTTTTGGAACACATTAAAGTTTCTACGTAGTTGATTCAACAGCGAGTTACATAAATTGACTTTTTGAAGTTTGTTCTTTTGTTTAAATGAGTACATTTTGATTAGTGCATAAAGAACCAAACATGAAAATGTGGTACCAATAATGTCTGTATCAATTATTCGGTATCTAATAAAAACAAAAGAATCTTTACTTAATATATTGAAATCCGGTGACAATTTATATAGCCATACGACCGATACCTACTTCTGTAATGTTTATTCATTATTTAAAAATTATGTTATAATTAGTAACGAAATGCAATTTGAATCATATAAAAAATATATCACAGTACATCTATCTTTACGGATATAAATTTTTGTATTTATTGTATATTAAATAAGATTATAAACGAAAAGATTATTCAGTGCAATTGATTATTATTTACTGAATATTTATGTGTTTAATGGCAATTTAAATTGTACGACATTAATCATGATTTTTAAAAATCTCAAAAATTAATTTCATTTTAGGGTTGTAACTGTGCGCGAACGCACCAAAGAAAAATATAAATCGAAGCAAAGAATAATAAATAAAAAATATAAATAGAATTAAAATTAAACCCTTGAACCGAATGCACACTTGGTGTCACCGGTTATTATTCAGTGAAGATATTTGTTTAAATTGGTAAAAAAAAAGTTTGCTCGATTTTCATCGCAAATATTTCATCTCTCATCTCAAGCCAGCGAAAAGACGGAACGGTGAATGAATTGATTTCGCGAAGGGCATTGGAGGTCGAAGCCAAAAGTGGAGTCCCCTAAGGTCGGGGCCGTCTCCTTGACCGCAGGCATGACCGCAGCCCGAGGTTTTCGGGTCGGGGGTTGCCCGAGGGGGCGTGCAACGGCACCCGGGGACATCGTCGCCGAGGAGTGTTGACAGCCGTGTCGAGTGCACCGGACCGTGGACGAACGAACGGAGATGAAGTCCGAATGACGAGATCCGGTTTTTGACCTGCGGAGATCCTCCGAATCCTCCTCCGTATACCTGTACCTCGAAGTACCGAGGGAGAGGATCTGGGATCTACCGGCCGATGTACCGATGCCCGCTGGAATGCGCGAATGCGGCAAGTGAGAGAGAGAGAGAGAGAGAGAGAGACAGACAGAAAGAGAGGTGTGTGCGAAAAAGAGCCAACTTCGCTTTTCTTTCCCTTCTGGAATTCCGGCGACTTTTCCTAGTTCTTCCTCTATTATTAGCGGAGCTTCGGTTTTTCCGACTCTTTGACTTTTGGATCAGCGATCGACATGATTGAGATGGAGCTGCAACAGCTCAACTTCAAATGACGGTTCAAAGACGCATGACAAACGATGATTGAGCAACTTTGACTTTGCCCCATAAATATCTATGAGCTTCTAACTCGCCTGATAATTATTTACTATTTCTAAATCCCAAATACATTATGCATGCATTGAGATTCGTGTAGGAAGAAAACTTTCTCGGAAAACTGCTTTTAATGTTGTGACGGACCCTGATCCGAGAGCACTTCATTATTTTTCATGATCTAGCCGCGCACTTGCGAAATTGGATTATTATACATTTTTAATGATATTTTTTTGCCTCTTTCCTTTATTTCTGTGGTTACAAATAATTAAAATACTGGATGCCCATCGCTGTACCAGACGAGAAGAGCATTAATGCACTGAATTATCATTTCTAAGCTTCCCGTCTTCACATCAACACATTTAATTTGTAAGCTTATGCCTCTTCATTTCTTAAATCAAAACTCAATCTCAATATTTATTTTACCTCTGTGAATGATATTTCTGTATGTAATATATTTTTTTGGTATAAATAAAAGTTTTGAAGTAAGAATTATTATGTCAATGTCGGAGCTAAATATGAACACAGTTGCAGTCGAACAATAATATATTTTCTTGCTCGGCAATCATAGATAATATATTTAAATTTATTTTTCATACTGTAATATAATATTAATTGCTTTTAAAGATGCAGAGACATGACGACAGTTGGATTATTTAACATTTAACTGTCGATGTGTTGTGTGTGTGTGAGTCCGAGTATTGGGATCGCGTTCGACATGTCGACTCCCCCGTATTTCGCTTACGTAGTGTCTTCTCGCTATTGATTTCGTATAAATGAACATTTTATGCAATGATTTTTTATAATAAGATAATATTCATGGATTATTTCATATATTATAATTTTTATCCAATATAACTTGATACTATTTTTAATCTATTGGCTCGACTGACTAATACGCTTCTTTAATATGTCGTATCATTGAAAGCGTAAAAAAAAAAAAATTTGTATGTTAAATAAGTTTTGCTATTTAAATTTTTTTTTATTAATAATTGTAAATTAAAATTAAAAGTTTTTATTTAAATTTCAATTATGTGATTTCTTCAATTTTCGTTTATATAAATAGTTATTAATGCTTTCTTAACAATTAATAATTTATTAAATTAACAAATAACTAAGAAATATTGTAAACAATAATATTTTGTAATCTTGTTATAAAACTATTAAATAGACGCTCAATTGGCTTTTTTTATATTTTACTATTTTCTCTATTTTCTTTTGCATCATCTTTCAACTCACTTTGCATATCTTTATTTGCTTTAAATTTTGTTTTCCCATTTATTTTTCCTTGCACGATGGGTATGCTAATTATTTCTACGCCATATACTATTATTCGCGTGTTTCAATTTCTATTTTTAATTTTTCTACAAAATTAAATTTTGAAGAATTTGAACATAATCTTCAGCTTCGCAGAATATTTAAAAAAAATTTTTTTTATATACTAAAATAATTTACTTGTTTCCAATAATAATATTTATTTCCTTGAATAGTATTTAAGATAAAAAAACTTTTGTGTTAACAAAAATTTTTTATAATAAAATTATCTTTATTAATCGCTTTGAAATTTCATGTATATCAATCTTATTCTTTATTTCTAATTTAGGTAATTGGAAGATTGATGTCTATTATTAATGAAAGTGCATATGTGTTTCGAATATTAAAATCTATTCAGGAAACTCAACACTCAATAATCATTCGAACAATGTATGAGGTTTGAATAGTCTATAAAATTATAATTGTTTGCAAATTAGTGTTTCATACATTTGCAATATTTGTAATGAACAGTTGATTTCCAACAACATTTAAGCGATTATTATTATTTATTTAAATATACAGTACTATTTTCATTTCCAAGTTTACAAATTAATCTTAATAAATCAAATCTATTCGTGGATCGATTTGGAAAAATGAAAAAAAAAACAACAATTTTATCGAATGAATAAAAATTGATGATAGACGCAAGCGAGTATTTGAAAGCACATTCCCAATGAGTTTGAGGAGCGAAGTTTAAATTTAATAAAACAAACCACACACTCCTTATGAAGTTGGGATACATTTAAAAATACTATTTATTATCTTTATTATCACCCACCAAGTAAAATATTTTCATGTCACAAATGTGGACTCCAACAATTCCGCGGAGGACATTCGCGGGAAACTTTATCCAACCCAACGAAGTCCTGCCAGAGTGAGCAAGTTTTTGTTCAGAATCATTCCTGTACATCATTTTCTTTTTCAGAACCGGCCCAAAAGGAGTGTTTGAACGACAGAACGACTAATCTTCGATCAACCTCCTGCTATGAATAGTTTATACGAAATTTTGTCATAAATGCAAAAATTTTTCAAATCTTTTACAATCAAGTTTTCAGTTTGAATGTAAAATATGAATATCGTATTACATTAGCCTTCTCAAAAGAAAGAACACACCTATTCTTTCGACCGAAAATGACAAGGGACACTTTCTGTTGTGTCAAATATTACAAAGCCAATGTTAAATGTCAAAATAGTGATTGATCATCCCAGGTTTTCAATAACATTTCCATTCGTCATTAGAGTAATTCATAAAAAAAATTTATTTAAATATTGTATGCCCAATAAATTTGAACTTTACAATTGTAATTAAATTTATTAGTAGATATTATATATTATATTTTAAGGTTTACTGAGTGTACTATTTGAATGTTTTGAATAAAATTTTATTTAGAAACAGTATAGAATAGAGTACATTTATTTTTACAAAAAAATATTTTTAAATAAGTGGACTGAATAGTATCAAACTTGATGCGTCAAAAACATTAGTAGTATGAATCAATGATTGTATCAAATATTCTAAAATAATTTATGCACATATAAATATTTCAAATAAATTTCACTGATATATGTATATTGATTAATAATCAATAATACTTTTTGCTATGATTTAAAAACTTGTTGAATAATGAAGCCATATTGATTATTGAGAAAAACTTGTGTACCCTTGATAAAATGCGAACATTAAAGGCAATTAATAACGTTCAAATGTGAATGCTCTTCACGACGATTAACTTATAATTTAGAAATAAATTTCTTTTTTTTATTCATTAACATGGGTACGCGTAAAAAATTATTAAAGTCAGAATAGGATTGATAAAGTATTAAAGCGAATGGATGTCCAATTTTTCCACGAGGACCAAGAAGAAAAAAGCAGTGGAAAACGAAAAGATGTAAATAAATGAAAATTATAAAAGACGCGGGACTTTCCAATGCGAAGATCTTAAATTGGTATCTGCACGCACAAAAGTTGTTTGAGCACGTCAGATTTTTTGTTGAGACTACGGGCTCCATTACATAATATCGCAGACACAGGCTTCGAGAGTCAGGAGAGATCCTGACCGGTCATTTCTGCCAGTTATTTTCAAAACCGCCCCCGGAATTTGACGGAGGGCCTTCGGAGATGGGCCAGTCAGGTCGTCCCTCAATAGGAGGACCGTCAATATCGCCCGAGGGAAAGAAAGGTTCCCTCCGAATTTCTTTACACGTCCTAAGCTCGGCGAAAGGTCAATAAAAAAGGTCGGCCGTGGGTGAAGTTTAATCGAGCCTGAGGCACGAGCCGAGCGTGAGAGCCTCGAAGGAATTTCCACGAGCGGCACGCGGAAAGGCGCGGAAAAGGCAGCCGATCCCCGATCCCCGGCCCCGAGTGAGACCGAGCGTGTAGCGATGAAAAGAAAGGACCGAACCGGGAAAGACGAGCGCGCATTTGTCCTTTGGACTCGCTCCCTCCCCTCCCCTGGCGTTCCTCGTTCCTCCCCTATTCACTCGGAGGAATGCGCAAGCTTTCGGTTACACTCCACAACAGGTACCCGGAAAAATCGATTTTCCCGTTCGCTTCCAGCGCTGCGTCCCTCCAGGAACAATGGCTCAATCAATATTTATTACACATGCACACACCGATGCACACTTCTGGCTTTGCCCCGGGTCCGTTCCCATTAAAGTGAAAACTCGGGGTGACCTCCCGCCTCGCCTCCCTCGACTCCCTCGCCTCGAGTGAGTGCGCAAAATATTTGGTGTGCCGTTTTTTATTTCCCCAAGAAGGGCCGAGGAGCACCTGCCGGTCCTCGGGCTCGGGAGGAGGTCGAAAATAAAAGTAAAACGCACTCCTCGGTCCTCCTCCGGCGGAGTGCCCGGGATTCCGCAGCCGAACCTTCCGCTTTCTCCGTCCCGAACGTCCCGAAGCCACGATGCGATCGGATCCCAACACTCGCGCCGCAAATATCATCGCGGAAGCGAGGCTTTGGTCAGAAAACACGTGTCGGGGGTGGAAGGGCCTTATTTATTCGAAAGTGATATCGGTCCGCGGGCCCGGGGGATAGGAATTCCCGGGCCGGACAGCTGCCGCCGAACAAAGAGGCCCCTCGCGTTCGGAGGGATAAGTCCCGGGGCGCACGTGGGCCGAGGCCGGGGCTGAGGCCTCGCACACGCGACTCGCTCCGGAACGCGATAACGCACCCGGGCCCATTCGCGCTCGCGCACGAGCACTGGAACGGGGTCGGACCCCCACCCTCGGCCCTGCCCGGGACTCCTCCCATGAAAAACGAGTCCCCATTAATTTATGCCATTCATTTTAATTAAGACGTGACCCGTTCTTTATATCGGCTCGGCTGACTGTCGACAACGGAATAATCACTGTTAATTTGTTTTCGATAACTATTAATAAAGAAATTCGCTGATTTATTTGGATTCCGGTGGTTGCTTCGATGGCGATTCCTCGCTCCGATTGCTCGAATTATTTCTCCGGGCTGGCATACATTATTTATTTGACGATTAACCATTGAGGTGGAGGCGATTCTTTTTACTTCGGCATCGGATGTTACTTATGGCCCTAGTAACTTTTTCCTTGTAAAGAATTGGAGCAGAAATAATTGCTCTTGTGGGGCATAAATCACCATCAATTTAAATGTTTTCATAAATTATGTAATAGAACCTTGAATATTGAATAAACCTTAATGTCCAATATATTCATCATGGAACGCAGCATTTATCAAAGCGTCGTGCACTCTCGAGATAAATATCACGTATGATTTTTGTTTGATATAGTTAAATAATTTATTTTATTCTCATTTACATATATTCTTTGTTTACTAATTTAATCGTCATTTGCAAAGTTTTGGTATTATTTCAACAATGGTATACACTTCCTTATATATATATATATATATATATATATTCCAAGGAGAAAATTTCGGAGAATAAAATTAATTAATAATAATGTCTCTAGAAAATTAAAAGGTTTCAGTAAACTTATTAATGCACAAATGAAGAGCAAGAACTTCTTTTTAATGCCGATTGTTACATGAGATTTTATGTTCAACGAGTCAACAATCGTCTGTAGACGAAAGATTTTTCAACTTAAAGTCTTTCGTTGCGCACATGTGCACAGTTAAATTATTTATTTCTTGTATAAAGGTAAGCTGAAGAAGACACGGTATGCAGTAAATGTATGTGCAATACGGTAGTGCATACGAAGGAAGCAAGATGTTTTTCACTTGTTTGCACATGATTTGCGATAGATGGCGCCATAATGTGCGCAATACCGAGATAAAAAATATGGACATTTTTGTGACAATAGGTGTGAGTAAATGAACAACTCCTCCATCGTAAATTAAATAATTATTGATTAATATGTCCCTTGTATGACATAACAATTACATATGATTTTATGTTGGTGAATTGGCCAAAGAATGGCTTAATCGCCTCGTGAATTGTATGTTGTTTTATTTACGAAAGAATTATTATATGAAGCAGTACAGGTGAAAAAGAAAAATAATGATTAATTTTAGTTAAGCTGAGAGGTTTCGATGAGTACTTTCAATCGATAGATTGAACGAATTAGAGAGTTTTATATGCAAAGGTTCATTAGGTCTTGTGCTAGTCTTTGAATAAAAGTAAGATCATGACTTTGAAGTTAATGCTAAAAAGTAGAAATGATATCGTAAATGATCGAAGAACAAAAAATTGGTGTCATTCGATTGGATTACGATTCGATTGCAGCCAATTCATTCCCAATTCACGATGCACTGCTTTCAAATTTCGAAAAGCCCGAAAAAAGCGAAATTCAACGGGGTGGATAACCGACAAACCACATCCACACAAATGCGTGCATTCAACGTCAGCGAGGACCACCGTTGAGTTGTCAGAGGATCGGGTGCAGGAGCGGAGGGTGCACTTCGATTTACTTATGTAACAAAGAAACTGGTTCCTCGTGAACATCATCCGCGAGCGCACCGAGACCAGGAGACCTACTTGGAAGCGAAAGCCGTTCGCCGAGGAATTTCGTTGGGAATCGCGCGAGTGAGAGCCCGAACCCGAGGAGGAGTCCCCACGTGAATAGGAGCTGCAACAGGACCCCGGCGATAAGAGCAGCGAGCCTGGTGCTGCACATCCGTGAAAGTAGAGCCCGAGTGGCAGCTCATTTAAATCGTAAACGCGAGTGCGGGAATGATTCCCATCCCATCCCATCGGAAACGCAGCCTCCGCGCTCGCGGTCCAGAATAGCATCGTCGGTAGCAGAATAATTGCGCGCAGGGGGGAGGGGACGGGAAATCGCGGAAACCCGCGTGCAATTATCCCGAATGCCGAGAGTGAGAGGCGGTGGCGACGGCGGCCAACGGAAAAATGCGTTCCGCGTGCCGTGCGCTCGATTTTGGAATGAAGCTAGGAATTCAAAGGGAGGGAGGGAGGGAGGGAGACAGGACTATTGGTACGCTCGCGGCCGCATTTCCGAGTGCCCGCCTACTCCCGGTGCCTTCCTCGCACCTTTCCCCGTCTCGCCATCACGCCATCTCGCCATCTCCCCGTCACGCCATCGCATCCTCTCCCTCTAATTCGTCCCAGCCTCCTTTCGGTCAGATGCGCCGCGACTTTAGAGATTAAATGCCACTGCCGAACATGTGGATCACTTATTGACGGCCGACTCGAGAAAGTTACTCATTAAAAAATTCCCTCGATTCCGAGGCTCTACGAATTCCAATTCTCTTAATCTTTTTTCGAGCGAATTACCTTTTTATGCAATGAACAATGATTGATTCTCGCGCGGAAAATATTCCGGGAAGGACTTTTTCGACACCGGGAAAAGGTGCTCGTTCTACATCATTTGTGCATTATTTCCCTACATTATTAACGTCACTCGTCAATACTCTACCAAGAATTCCTCATGATTCTTTTATTATTTATACTGATATGTTAATGATAGTTGTTCTTTATCAACTCATTTCTACGATTCATTAAATATGTATAAATCAGGCATTACAAAACTATACAAGCGAAAAAAATAACTGTTCTATCAAATTCTTTATCAAGAACCAGTATTCATGCTCTATTACCAATACAAATTGAATATTGTAATGTTTCATAATATTGTGCGATGCTTCTGATTCAATACATAAGTATGATTAAATTTATTTTTATTATCATTAGTATACTCATTGTTATTGAAAAATATAAATAAGTGCTTGATAATCATAAGAGCGACACTACAAGCAAAAACACACGTCGAATGAAATATTTGCACTTTTTTTTTTAACAAATTCCAAAAGTTTCTACTGCTTTGAGAAAACTGTTTTTATCATTTTTGCAATAAGTAAAGAATAAATGTATAAATTGAAAAATAAAGACACACTCAATGTATGGCTTATACAATATTTTCAACTGAATTAATAAAGGTGAATACCAAATTATGAGAAAGGAAAATGATTTGCATAAATTATATTAACAATGCGAAATACCATGAATGACAGAAGTACATTGAGCAAAGGATAATATTACATATGTCAATGTAAGCGTTCGGATACTTTTTTTGCAAGAATCCATGAATATCTAAAGCAATTTTTTGAACTATAAAATAAAAATAAACTTCAAATGTTTTTGTTTGATTATTTAAAAATATTTAAATTCAACACCATGTATTAAATACAGTATGAAACTATGTTTAATTATACAGATATGTATTGTTTTATAATTACTCACTCTTACACTATTCAATTAAATGCAAAACCAATCCCCTTCGCTTACCTGGAACATAAATTAATAACCAATGTAAATAACCATAATTGTTGTATGAATAAAACATAGTAATAATGAATAATAAAAATTAAAAATAATATATTTTCCTTGTTAAATTATATTTTTTACCAGTAAATTACACTACGTACAATGTATCTATTGAATTTTCATTTACAAATGATATCCGAAACATAAAATTTCGATTATTCAGTAGAACATTTTGCTTTTCCCATAAAAAAACTTGTTATTTTTGCTCCATTTTCAATGTCAATAAATGCCAATGATAAATAACTATTACATTAATATGGAAATATTTCTTGATAATGTCCTTATATGTATCGATTTTTCATTTACAAAATTGACAAAATATTTAATTTTTTCAGTCAAATATAAAACAACTGTCCATTTTCAATTTGGCTTATCAAAGAAATGAGGTATGCACCAATCATAAAAAAGAGGGTAGGTACAATGTCATCGCTAGTATGTATTACATAAAAAATAAATTTTTCATTTCAGAAAATTAATTATATTTCCAATATAATTTAAATAATTTTGTAATAATAAAAGGTAAAAAGATCCGTAAAAAAATAACATTTACGGATTTACATGTAAATTCCAATTTTTTTTTTGTGAGATTATATATGTTTGCATGTGACTACTTAATAATAGTCTTGTAAAATGAAACTTTTTTTTTTTATTTGCAAAACTCGTTTATTCAGTTGTTATTATTTTAAACGAGTAAATCAAATTCCAATTTTCAATTGTTTCTGTGTAAAAATAGTTTTCTACTCAAATAGATAATGCCTGGGTACTTTAAGGTTTATTTATTTTTTTTTTTTTTATAACTTATTATCCCATCAGAAATTGAATAATAAGGTGCATTCATTGAGGAATAAATTTTGAATTTTTACTTCAACCATTCTATTATTTGTCATAAAGATATTTTCTGGTGACTCGAATAGTAAGTTTGCATTGTTGTAAATTATAAAAGATGATTGCGCAGGAATTGTAAGGTCAAGGAAACACAGTCCATCCCTTGGAAAAGGAAAAGAAGGCAGGGTCGAATTTGGGAGTAAATCGTGAGGGGAACGCGTCGACGTCCACGCGGATCACGAAGGAGGAAAAGGTCGTGCGTTCGGACGTTTTACACCCCGAGACCCCGGTTGAACTTCTCGTGCGAACTCGACTCCGAGTCTCGACCTTCGACGGAAGCCGAGCCGGATGTGCTCGCCTCCCCGTGGGTGCGTTATCGCGCCGGTAACAAACGCCGCCGCCGGAAAAAGAGGAGGACGGCACGAGGTTTACGTTCCCAGGGATCCAGCGCCGTCATAAATAATTATTCCTTGATTCCATTAGAGCAGGAGAGGCCCGAGTTGACGGCTTGTGACCGCTTTCCCGTGGCTCCGCTGTGAAAACCCGGGAATCTGCTCGGGAAGATTTATCAGATCATGCGTTCTTCACGGATGAACGAGCATCGGTCCAAAACTCCAAGTGCTCGGTTAGATGCTCGCGATGGCGTTACTCGCCATTGCGACCGGTGATGTTGGTACCCAGCTACTGATTCCAATATCCGCCATTTTTACCTTTGCCAGGCCTGGCTGACCAAATAAAATGTGCTTTATTTATTGGATCATTGATATAATAATCAGAGGGGTTTGAAGCGATTAACGACAGTCGTGACAAGCCGAGAAAACGAGATTAAATCAAAGCCTTCAAAAACAAATATTATCCTGCAACTTGTTCTCTTTTTGGCTCATCTCAGAGTGAAATAATAGACGAATACCTTCTTAGCCTTTTTTTCAGCCTTAAATCGCAATTTATACAAATGAGCGACAGGACAATTATTCAAAATTTGTTGATTGTTATTGCTATCATCTAAAATATGCTCTGCACTTACATGTTTATTAACATTCGTCAAACTACGTAAAATGTATTTATAATAATTTATTTAACTTGATTTATCTTCGTCTTCTTTACCTTTTTAATATTCAATATAGAAGACACGTTAATTCAATTTTATTTTATATGCTCATACAACATCCTAAATATGATCGGCTCGTTAACAATATTATCACAAATTTTTATTTCATTTGTCTATTAAAAAGTATAACACTTATAAATTTAATCAGAATTTTTTGAACATTTTTACTCTTTGAACTTAATGTTGAGAATCTTTACACCAGTCAATATTTTAAGTATTCGAACTTCAATATCAGTTATCAAATAAAATTCAAATTTACCAAATGAATAAAAACATTTTTCTAATGCACTTACAATCACGACAAAAGTTTTAAAGTTAGTTTAATATTATTTCCAGACTCTCTATTGTTTAATTGCAATACTATAATGTGTACAGTGATTAAAATATTAAATAAACTCATAAAATCAAACTCAGTTTTTGCCGGTAAAAGCCAAGTTTTAAATAAATTAAATTATGATTAAGTTTTACAAGCACTATTTTCAATAATTAATATTTCATAAAATTAAAACTATCCAGGTGCTTGATATTAAACAAGTCTTTCAATTCCTTTTACGAAACACTTATTAAACAACATCGATTCCTTTCACATAGTAATCATAATACTTACCGTTTACAATCTCCATAGACTTATAAATACGGTACATTCATTTGTAAAACTACTGGTTGCATTCACAATCAATGAATGGATACGTGTTATTTGAATTCATGTGCACATTCTTATATTTTATACATTCCGAAAAATGGAACACGAAATTTTTCCTTAACTTTTTTGTCATTTGAAATGTAATTCGATCCTCATCTCGACAAATTATATTAATTATCTTAAACTTTGTTTGTATTTTCCTTTTATATTCTGTTTTTGTTGCCAGCTTATAACAATCCGAGAGGCTTCAGACGTTAAGTCTATTTGGCAAATAATACTCGAGGCATTTGCAGAATTTACTATAGTGAATCTTTGAAGCACCATAACTGCCGATCGCTTCAAATTACTCTCTCCGAATAGTACATTTATTTTTAACAAAATCATCTAAAGCAAAGCTTTTTATAAATTTTTTTAAAGACTTTCCTAAAAACAGATGTTTAAAAAATGACATTACTGTTGGCATATTGTTCAATTTTCTATTTAAAAAAAAAAAAAAAAAAAAAAAACTCGATTAATTGCGAGTGAAGAAAGGTATGCGGACTTGAGAACGTACTTGCTTCGATATTAAATGTAACGAGAGAGAGAGAGAGGGAAGCTTAACAATTGCTCGCAAGTTTCGGTTTCTCCGCTCAAAAATCCACGTACAATATTAAAATAAATAAGCAACATCCTCTCAAACCCGCATCTCGAAGAGTAAATGAGAAGTCGGCAAAATATGTAGGACAATCCTTTAAAGGCGGATCGGAGAGGTGGAGATTCCTAAAGAAGGCGAGTGCATGGTTTCGGTGTGACAGCACGGACCCGGGATTGGGATTGGGATTGGAATTGGGATCGGGATCGGGATCGGGATCGGGATCGGGATCGGGATCGGGATTGGACTCGGGATTGGACTCGGGATCGGCATCCGATCGAACGCCCTCAGTTTTATTTATCCATTGAAACAGAATTTCTTTATTAAAATTCCAGATGTCGAATAATAAAAACTTTCGCGTGCGCTCGCGGCGTAATAATAATAATTATCGAGGCTGGCGATGCGGCGTTGGCGAGCGGCGTTGGCGAGCGGCGTTGGCGAGGCTCGCGAAAGCCCGAGAATTATAAAACCGCAGGGAAAATGACGTTTTGATCGGTATCGCCGAGTGCGGATCGCATTCCGGTGGTCGTTATCACACCGAATGAATCGATATGCATGCGATACGTCGAGGAGCCAGCGAAGAACCTACCAATGAAACCTACCAAAAGGCATGAAAAACAAAAAAGGAGCGAACAACAAAATCCGAGTCAAGTTTCTGCGCTCAAGAGACAAAAGGTCGGTGCGAATATTTCTTAACGGTACACCGAGCCAACACTTGCATCCGACTTTTTCGCGTTTACGAAACGTGGAAAATGTTTATGGATTTTGCCTTTTTCTTCCTCAATAATAATAGAAACGTGGTGTGTAGTTGAAATCAAAATATCTGCGAGCGAACGGGGTTCTGTAAATTCTGACACTTTGGCATGGAATACCACGTGTTGCTCGAAGAATCTAAAATACGAGTAGATTTTTCCAAAGTTCTCCAGGTGCTGCTGTTTGTAAACGTGTAAATTGTCTTTATTTCTATCGACGAAAGTCACGTGTTTATGTAAAAGAAAAAAGCAGTAGGACTGATGCAATATTGTGAGCCGACACATTACCCTTAATATTATAAGAGAACGACTTGAGAATTGAGACAGAAGAAAATTTTTGGTTTACTTTGTCAATCAAAGAGAACATTCATTACTCTCGGTTGTTGAATACCTTTGAATGCCCGTTTAATGGAGTCGATTATTATTTTTCGTTTTGGCGTTTTGGCCCGGAAATTCGAGTTCGATTCAAGAGCCTTTGATCGAAGCGACATTATCGACATTTTATTATGAAAGTGGATGGTTAACAAATTTGCTAGAAAGTCATCAGGTGGATTCTAGGGGAAAACTGGAGAATACTGAATTTCTGAACCACTGCCAAGAGAAGAAGAGGAACGAGTGAGCCAGTGGGTTTTAATGAGAATCAAAGCACGATATAAAAGTCAGTTGTCATTGGGAATGTCAGTTGTCCTCGCCACTTGTCACTCGCAATCGCTAATCACAATAAAATCGTAACACAACGAATGAAATGACGTCCAAAGTGGTCGTGGATGATACGGGAGTGCCGGCGAGATTCCGGTCCAAAGCGATGGATAATTCCGCGATAAAGCGTTGCGGGTCTGTACCGTTGGCTCCAACGGAAAAGTCGTTAGGTCGACGTGTGTGCGTGCGCGTGTTCACACGTTCGAGAAAAATAGAAAAGCTTGGAGTGGGCGAGGGGCTGACGGGGCTAGAAGAAAAGCACGGGAGGTGCTCGAGCGGCAACCGATGCTGATATAAATGGAATGCGATGCTATTATCGAAGGGAAGCAACCGATAACCGAGCGAGTGGGAGGCAGAGAGATATAAACATTGAGAAGAAATTCTAAATAGAAGAGAAACAGAGTTTGTATTAAAATGACTGTGGGTGTGTGCGTGACTCTGTACGCGTGTGTGAGATACCGGGAGGATTGAAGAAACAAACGCACCGGGGCTGCAAAAATGAACTCCAAAGAAGATCTGCGTGGAAGAAATTCTTGGGAATCATTTGCGTGTTCCATCCTTCTCTATCACTCCCTCCCTCTCTGCCTCTTTTGCTCTGCTGAGGAATGCTGCACGTTATCATCATTTCTTCCCCGTTAATAGTTTTATTTTTAGCGGAAATTTTTATAAGCTTAGTTACACCTGCGCACATGTACACTCGTTATTCTTCAGGAATCTCTCATGGACACACACCTTACGCTTTATAAGCATTATCCTATAATTACTAACATTCAGAATTTCACTTTTATTCACACAAACTCGTAGAATTTAATTATTATTACTTTAATGAGGTAAATTTCAAGTGTTCCTTTGGTGAAGTAGTTTAATTCATGGGCTAGAATATAAATTATGAAATTAAAAAAATATTTCAGATTATTCTAGAGGTATTTCGTACGAGCGTAGTAAAATTGATAATATTATAATTACAACCTTGTAAATATATTACGAAATTAATATTTGTATATTTAATTGAATGTATTCCGAATATTATTTTATTTGTTTATCTAAAATTCTATTAAAAATTATTGTTAAATTGTAAAATTAATCACAACGCACTTTGCTGTAGTATTTGTTAGTGGAAGAGCATAATTCCATCAAATTTACTGATTTATCAAAATGTTAGACTTAGTAAATTACAATATTTGGAACTATGATATTTAAAAATTATCAACACAAGCTTTATTTCATAAATAATGACTAACTGTAACTATAAATTTACGAATATTAAAACAAAATTATTATTTTATAAAAGATTATAGTTTTTAAAACATTTTATGAATAATTTTTTGTGTAACTCTATGAATCAAAAAATAAGTCACTACAATTTCTAATCTGAAAGAAAATAAAATTTTTAAGAAACTGGTCAATACTAACACATGTCAAATGCCCATGTAAAACAATTTTTTCTATACTTCGCAATACAACTTCTGTAATTTTGAAGCCAGAAGATGGAAGATATGAAAAATACTCACAACAGTTCAAAAGCCCCACTTGACGAATTTTAAAAGTAACACAAGTGCTATTCGTAAAAAATCTAGTTGATTAATTAAGCAAATATAAATAAATTTTAATTCTACATATTATTTTATTGTATGATTAAATCGTGATTAATTGTGATTTATTAAGAGCTGATCCGAATGTAAATCAAATGTCATTTCATCAAGATTTCATAACTTCAAATCTCATTTACCGATGAGTGCATTACATTTACAAGTAAAGAACATTACAGAAATGTCAGTAATGGTTATTAGTTTGGATTTTTCTATATTTTCGACTGGTGATTCCTAAAAAACTTTTTAAGCATCCGCGCTGTGAGTAAATATAAAGTATCAATAACACTTTTTGTGTAGTTTTTATATAGATTTGTTAACATTCCAGTGAGAAAATAATTTAGAAAATAGAATCAGCTTTATTTGATTTAAAGTCGTTATTTATTGAATTAAATCACGATAGCTTTGCACCAACTTGAAATTCAAAATAAAGTTAATTTATATGCTAAAAACAAAATTTATAATTCTTCGGTATTCCAAGCATGCTAATATTGTTTAATCACAATTATGATTTAATAACTAATGAGATTCCTACCTACAGTCTCATTCACTATAAAAATAGCCATAAACTATTTACTGAGAAGAGATTATTGACGAAATATTTAGAAGCTAAAGGTTCATAAGCATTTCATATCTCACTCGCGATACGTTTACCAGGGAGTTTAATGATCTACATTGATGAGTCTCTAAAAATCAAAGTGTCGATTGTTCCTAAATTATAGTTAATAACTGTTTTTAAAATAAAACTGATCATTTAAATTATTTGTTTTTTACTAGAATACGAATAAAATAGAATTTTTAATAAATTATCCAATTATAAAATCTTTCAAACTTATTTATAATACAATAAGTAATTTTCACATTAAATTCATGCAATAAATTATTAGTGAATCTTCATATTGCGTGTGTGTATATTTTAAACAATATTATGAATTTTTAACTATTTTTATAATGGTGATTTATAAAAATTGCTTCAATAATACTTGATTTATTTATTGACTTGGTGATAATTAAATTTCTAATAAATTGCATAACATCTTAAGTTCAAAAGTATGCGTAACAAATTGATTTATATTTCAAGTCGAGGTATTAATATAATAACGTATACATTGAAGGTGCTAATCTATTTTTGCGCTGCTAGAAGAATGATGAGAACTGTTAGAACAGCAGCAAATTGATCTATCGAGGCTAAATTTATTCGATACAATGACAGTCTCTTATAATCCTTGACGAAAATCAAAGATTCTATCAGAAATAACTTCCGTGAATATTTACGTTCCCATGCTGGAAAACGGAAGAAAATGAAGATTTTTCAAGTCTAGAAAATCAGTTTTCACTCGAAGAAATTAATTGTACATATCTGAATTTCATCGCAACGAGATTCATGAACCGAGAGATCAACTCTGCGTTTTCTAAAATTAAGTTGATTTTTTGATATAACCTATTTATAAATTGAATTTGCGAAACAATTTTTTCTATTAATTTTGAAGTGCAATAAATATATAATAAATGAGAATGAATGTTATTTAATTTTGTGCGAAATTTCTCTACGAGCCCATACTTTAATAAAAAATTATATAATTTAAAAAATGAAAATTATCTTGTTTTTTCTCACTTATAATCAAGCGATCGATGAAAGCAAATATCCGTATTTATAACTGCAAACTTGATGCGAAGCAAAAAAATCCCGGCTTCCTCTACACTCAATAGACCATTACGACCAAAGCATTATAATAATCAATCTAAACAGCATTAATCGGTTCATGCAACTCTCCATTTCCACAGCTTTCGAAAATACTCCCAGCAAATAAAAATAAAAATATCGTGTCGCACGTGTTCAACGTCACTCGATTCGGGATCCCAATTCGCGAGTGAACACACGCACGGGAAAAGTTCACGAGCACGAGAGAAAAAGCGCGACAAGAGAGGAAGAGAGGGAAATACGCACATTTTTTCCTCATTATCGCGGGCGCGAGTTATCGCGCGATAAGCAAAGCAAAAAGCTGCATTCCACCGGTGCCTCGGAGATAAGGCGTGACCTTTCAATGACTTAATCTGTTTTTCCATGCATGAAAGTACGCACACAAGTGTGGCTTTGACTTCTTGTTTTACGCACGCGAGACGCTTCCTCATTTCACTTTCCTTATGTGATCTATTAAGCTACGTTTCTTTTTCTTCATTTGATGCTAGTCGAGCACTTTTCGTTTCATTGTCTTCCCAACGTTCCTCAACTTGGCAATTTTCCAAAATGGGATTTATGAAAACTCCCACCTTTTCACTGTATCTAGTGTCAAAATCGATACTTCTCCTACTAATATAAAAGCTAATGATAGTAATGTAGTTAGTAACGATAGTAACGTGTATGGTTGTTATTAAATTTAACTTGTGTCCTGTACAATGCACCATATGTATATGTATATATATATATATATACATACATTGATATTAATCTTGTATCTTCAGTTTCATTTTGAATAAAAATAAATTTTTAAAAACAAACACTAAAAGCTCCAACAGTGTAAAGAAAACGATCACAAAGTTTTCATTAAAAATTATTTTTGATAATAATTGTTTGATTCTACACAATGATTCTTTTTTCTTTCTTCTTTCAAAGACACATTTTTTGCTCTTTGATATTTTGTTTATTTAAAAAAAAACTTTGATTATTTAAGACTTATCTTTATTATCTCTACGCGTAGAAGTTACGTATGTTCATTTAAGAAAAAAAAAAAAACAAATTATTGTCTATAAGTCAGTATATTTTTTAGGCTATTATTCATATAAATTTAATAAAAAAAATTAACTTTTTAAACATTGATGCAATATATAATATAAAACGCGATTACTACTATAAAAGCTTTTACAATAATATTGAATCATTAAGTTTCATGAATGATAATTATTGCATGATAAACATTAATCTCGCATATTGTTCATTATTTAACAGCTCAATTTTCTTTTGAAAAACAATGTTATAAAATCATAATGTAAACTAATAAACGTGGGTTATAAATTGAATTTTTGGTCAACTTGATAATAATTTAATTTTATTCATCGTATAAAAGCAATAAAAATTCTTGAAAAAATGTATTCTGAATAACCAAAATTTCATTAAATATTTTTATTAAAATCTAACGATGGAATTAAAAAATTATGAATAATATACAATTTGTTAAAAAAAAAAAAAAAAAAAAAAAAAAGAAAAAGAAAAAAAGAAAAGGAATACCGTTCAAAATAATATGTATTGCTTTAATGAGTTTTTAAGCGCAATTCAATAAGAAAGTTGATTGAAAAAGTTTAACGTACACGTATAAAAGGTAAATAGGATACACGTAATTCTGCAATAATTATCCTCAACAATTTCACGGAAAATGATTTATAATTGAAAAAATCTTATGTCTTTAATGCAATATAAAATTTTTATTAAATACTGAAAGAATTTTAAATAATTTTTCAACGCTTATAAATTTTTTTATGTCCAAGAAACACATAGGAAGGCGACATAAACTGTCAATTTCTTTAACAAAATTAGATCTTCGGGTATTTTTTCGGAGCCTTCGCGATAAAGATTTATACGACCATTTAAAGAGAATAAAAGTAAATACATTGTGAGCATTAAATCAGCTTAAAGTGAGCAGCATTCTGAGAATTAAGGACATTAATGTCAATGTACCCTAAATTATATAACAACCTCACTTACATAACATGAATTCTCTTATTAATACAGAATCATAATAATAAATCTTAAAAATAAAAAGTACAAGTTTCGCCTGTGCAAGTGAATAAAGATGTCGGGTTAGCAGAGTCACCTACAGCATCTCTTAAAATTACTGATATAATATTCCTTTGATAAATTAATATACACTTGAGTACTATTGCATTTATAGCAATTAATAACTTATCGAATATTTATAAATATTTGAATAAAGTTTTATTTAATTGAATGCAATTCAACAAGAATATAAGCAATACTAATTTAATAAATATAAATGTATTTTGATTGAATCCACGAGAGAGTCAAATTACCAATAATTTATCAAAAATATTCATAATTAAAACTCAAGTACAATTAATTATACAGTCCACTATTTTATTATGTTAATTAAAATTAATAATCGCAACATTGTGCATTAATATCTTAATATTAAAAATTAAATACCTGAATATATGACTACTATTTTATACAATATTTTTAGTCTTAAAAGTAATTAATTCAATAAAACTGATAAAATATTTATTATATAATAATATACGTTAAATCGATGATTTTTTTTTTCTTTTCAAACTATAGATAAGTATATCCAAATGCAACTAAAATAATTAAAAATGTAACAAGTGTCACTCAAAATCTAATTGAACATGGTCTATGGAAAAAAGACAATCGTACAAAAAGTCCGAAAAAATCTAAGTAATTGCGAAAAAGTATCAAAATGAAACAAAGAAAATATGAATAAGGGGTAACGAGAAAAACCGAGATGGAAAAATAAAGTCAACAATGGAGCTTTTAACATATTTCTATTCATAGACCATTAAAAAAGAAAAATAGTCGTTTCTATCGTTTAGCAACGTCCTATTTATGTTTGTGCCAAAAGAAAAAGATAGGCATAAGTGAAAGAAAAAGAAAAGGGGGAATCTTGCAAACTTCAGTGCGTAGTTGTTATCATTGTTAATCTCTGCTTAAAGAAAAGAAGGAAGATATACACAGATGAGAAGGAATGCGAAAACTTGCGTGATACGCAAGTGAGGTATTTCCAAACAATTTTACAATCCATTTTATTTTTCTTAAAATTTTTTATAATTTTTTGCTTACTTTATATCTTTCATGTTCGTTATTTCATTTAGTTGTACGTTGATTTTTATTTTTTATTTTTAATTTTTTATTTTTGATTCAAATTTTTATCGGTGGAAATAACAAATTAATGGTGTAAATTAAATTAAAGATATAAAATATTTAAAAAGATTTGTTTTATTTTATAAATATTTGAAATTATTGGAGATTTTGTTCAGACAAATAACGATTTATTGTTAAAATAACTGTTTAAAAATTTGGATTTAAGCATTAAAATTTTAAAATTTAAATTAAAATTTATTTTGAGAAAGATGATTGTTGAATTTAAATGTTTTTGCAAAATCGATAAATAAATTTATTAAATTAAAATTTTTATTGGTATTCAAGGTATTTTAGTCTTTAATCTCTTTTCTGTCTCTTTATCCATCTATCGATTACTGCTCCGATTAGTTATATTTATCACTAGCATTTATTTAGATAAGTAATTACAATTAGTTTGTTTTAAATACTTTTTATCTATTTTTTGGTTAGTTCGCATGGTTCAATTAGTTCGAAGAGATCTCTTTCATTTGATATTGATTTAAGGTGCGACGTGGACTTTTCTAATATTTAAAGCCATTTTAAAGAAATAATATTTTAAAGAAAAAAAGTCTTTGGCGCGTCTGTAAAACAGGCGACACTTCCGCATTAATAAGAGGCTATTGATCGAATATTATCTTTTTGTTTAATAAAAAAATCCACTTAATAAACGTGGATCAGCGTATCCTGTAGCCCTAGGGAGTGTCGACAAGGATCTTCATAATTTTGAAAAGGATGTTTTTCATTATCTTCAGGTCTCACTCTATTTCCGGCTCTATTTTTTCCTTTCACGATACATTTTTATTTTCCTCGGAGTGTATTTTTTCTCTTCCTCCAGGAGTCCGCAGCGCGGTGTCGGGGTTCGTGCGTTTCCGGAGAGGGCCACTCGGGACCTCTCGGCCGTTCCCCCCACCTCCTCCCCTCGCACGATCCCGACGAAAGAAGGAGGAAGGACGGGGAGGGACGGAAGGGAAATATTCAACGGGTTGGTTGTGGGAGCCCTACGAGCGTAACTCCGGTAGCCACTACGTCGAGAGGGTGCTCGAGGAGGAAGTAACGGCGGGGCGCGGGGGGACGACCGACCGACCGATCAACCAAAAAAGACAGAGAGAACTCGCATTACGCAGAGGGAGAGAGAGTGAGAAAACGGGTGGACTGGAGACATTCCAATCTCCCTCGTGTTGAGCGCGTTGCCCGTGTGCCAAGTCACCGTAACTGGCTTTAAACCAGACCTCCCCCCCTTCCTCTTCCTCCCACTCCCTCGCCCTCTCCTTCGCCCGGGTATCCCGCAAAGATCGTGTCCCATCCACTCGGTGGATAGTAGCCTCTTTCTCCGGTGCCTCGGGCTCTCCAACAGACAAGTTCCCTCCTCCTCCCCTCCTCCCCCGTTCCCTCTTTCCCTCCCTCCCGGCTCGAGCATGCGGCTACCGCGCGTTTTGCTGCTCGACGGTGGTACTGCTGCCAATGCTGTTGCACAGCAGCATACGTGGCCTGGCTTTTTTATGCGCTTTGGGCTGGCTAAAAATAAGCAGAATAATGGCGATAATAATAACTCGACTTCTTCATAAGAAACGACGGGAAGATAAGGAAGTTTTTCTTTATTTATAACTTTTTCAAAACAGGTATTTTTATGGAGACTCTTCAAGTCTTGCGGATTTATCGTGTGTTTATTAATTTATTTTCCTAGCATCCACCAGGCAACGATCCATCGACCTCTGCGCACAATTTGGTGAACAATTTCCTCTCTCTTCAATTCGGTTTTCCTCCTTAACCATGAAGCTCAAAGTCTCGTTTGATTATGCACCGCATTGTCCTTGTGGAACAAATAATTGCAGCACCAATTGATAACACTTATCGCTTAGGTAAAGAAGCGGTCTCGGAGCAATCGTTGTGTATGATCCCTAGGTGTGGAAAATGTTCCCTTTTCTGCTGCAGCAACAGCCACAATTCAAGAGCGCGAAATTGGAAAATTTCGCGCGATTGTCGAAGGGAGAAAAACGTGTGGTGCGTTAACTCGAGCGCAGTTGGTGTCTCGGGACTTGATTCGTCTTAACTGGTGGTAGCATTCCAGTTATGTTTACTTACCCACACACAAGTCCAAGAGAGCGCACTGCAATCCACGCACACACGCGCACGCCCAAAGTATTTATCATCGGCACACACATTGCGGAGGTCCGCCTGCCTCCGATTTCGTACCCTCGCGATTTGCACCTTCCTCCTCGTTTTTCTCCATTAAAAGATAACTCGGGAGGGAAGCTCGTCCACCTTTCCTCCGGTTAAAATGGAGGGATATATTTTCGACTTGAGTCTCGTATTGTATCGACGCTTTGAGAGAGAGAGAGAGAGAGAGAGAAAAGAAAGAGGAAAAAAAAGAAGAAAAAATCAAGTCGGCCGAGGCGTGGACTCGAGTCGTCTTGCGGCCTTTTATATTGAGCGCATAAAGATGAGACAATGAATGGCTTTAATGAAAGAAATTCCAGCGTGACTGCAGACTTTGTACTTTGTACACGTTTTTCACCTAAAGAATGAAGAATGAGGAATTTATAAATTTATCGAATACACCGACGGGGAAACAAAACGAAGAATAACGAAATATTTTTCATCTTAATTTAAAATCGCCTGTAGAAAGGAAATCAGACTTATTATCTGCAAGTATTTTTATCCGGTAGACGAGTAATCTCTGAAATACTCATTAATTTATTACATTCCAACGCACGTAATATCGTTTTTTTGTAATGGAAAACATCATTTAATTAAATTATTTATTTTCACAGAACTGTCGACGATTTTTTTTTCTTCGAAATTTTAGTCTCGAACAAATAAAGTTTCTTTATTTAAGTCAACAAATTATGTGAACTTGAACAAAAATTTTAGTACAAATCTTTGTATGTTCAATTACACATCATCGTGAATTGTAATATTTTTTTCACATACACTCTATAATCGTGGATAAAAATACTGAAGACTTGCACATTTTATAAATCATAATTTTGTTGTTGTTATTTTAAATTTTTATAAATCTTTATTTTTTAATTAATAAAAATTACTGTACATGGGCTAAATATTACTGTATATGAGTTAAATATTAATTAAATGAATCAAATTAAAATACAACAATTTTATATTTAATAATATAAATACTGGAAAACCAGTTTATTTATTAAAGTTTATTTTAAATACATCTTTATCGTTTACTTTATTGAGTACTCACTACTGATATAAATTTTATCTGAATTAGATCAGATTTTAAAGTTGAATCTAAAATATAATCTATTGCAATAAAATTATGCATTTCTTGGAAAGAAGAGGTAGCTTTAAAAAAAGCACAATGCAAAGTAGATTATTTCATGTAGAGTTGTCAAAAGACAGATTAACATCTGTGAAGTAAAAATAATACACAAAGCTGCAAAATCTTAGAACTATTTATTTTTTGTGCATAATATTGTTTTTAAATAAAATTTAACTTTCCGATAAAAGATAAGAGCATAAAATGTTTTCGTGTCTTATTCAAAGATCTTTTCTTTAAAAAATTAATTGATGATAATTTTTCGGTTGTAATATTTTTAAAGATGAGTTCTGTTAATTATATCTTCTTTTTAAGAAATTTCGTTTTTAAATTTGAAATACAATTGATTTACATAAAAAAGCAAGGAATGCGGAGAAGTGTTGTTTTCAGTGTATCTTAGTCCTACCCCATGTTTAGGTGCATCTTTTGACAAATTTACCTCAACTCTCAAAGTGTAGTATGTATAGATAGGACGATAATTTTATTTTGTTTATTTATTTAAATGAATGAAATTAGAAAATATGTTATTTTCATGTGAAACCGCTGCTGAAATGACAACGTACTGAAATGAGAAGAAAAAAGGATAGATCCTATTACCGATTAGTAATTACAATGCAAATATTGCTCAATTAATAAGAGATTTTTAAAAAGAAAGCAAAAACTATTATGCAGCTTTCGTTTTATAACCAAGTTCTGCGAGTAATTTGTATGCATAATTAGAATGGATGTATTACCTAATTGTAATTACATAATTTATCTCGAAAGTTAGCTGCTTAATAGACATTTTGACAAGCACATGTACAAACCTATCTTTTTCCAAAGACAAAATTGAATCGCCAACCGGTTAAAATGTTAAACTTCATCCATGGTTTCAAAGGTATAACTCTTTAGAAGTGCTATATCAATTGAATCATGCGGCACATTTGCGCCACCAAGGCTCTTTTCATAACGAATTTTTCTTGGGCCTGGATTTTTCCACCTTCCCCGGAAAATCGACCAAATTATTTTTTACCTAGCGTCGAGTAATTTTCCCACTGTCACGCTTTATTGCGAATCACTCCAAATAAGGTCGAGGAGCATAAAGCAGAGCTGCGTAATTACCAAAGACTAAGATAGCGCACATTCCGTCATTACGGTTACTAGTACCTCGTAATCATTGTCGGGCTGCCATTTCGAGTATGCGGATTAAAAACCGATGGAGCCATTCCAAGATTTGAGATCGACATTTTCCCTCTCGGGCCTTGTCCTTTTAATGTACTTTACATGTTTCGGAACAGCTGTCGACTCGTTTTGACGACGATCGCGATGAACGTAAGAAAGGGGCGATTTTATTCGCAGATCTTCCCCGCGAAAAATGCTTTTTCGCATTCCTTTCTCCAGGTGGCTAAGGCTTTGGAATTTTTTCCACTAGTAATTTCAAGACTGGTTTGGGTTTAATTTTAATTTTATTTCGGGAGATTATTCGAGTCAAAAAAGCTCTTTAATCTTTGATCGACAAAATGGCTATTCAATTTATGTGTGTTGTTAATTACAATTTGGATGTTTTCCGATAATAATAACGGATTTTTTTTTTTTTTTTTTTTTTTTTTTATTATTGTTTGAAGATATTCAGTAAGTCGTTACGGTTTTAAGTTTCATTTTAAATTGTAATTTGTGACTAAAAAAAGAATGTTTTCTGAATTTGAGCTTTTTGAAAAACGCCATAAACAAAGAGAGAGAGAGAGAGAGAGAGAGAGAGAGAGAGAGAGAGAAAGAGAGCTTATTTGATCATTATTCTCAAAAATTGCACAAAAATTTTTTAAATATTTTGAGTACTGCAATAAAGGTATATTTTTTATTACTAAATGCATTAAAAGATAAAACGAAAAAAAAAGTTAATTTATTTTGATTGTATACTCAATTGCAGTTGAATTATTAATATAAAATTTGTATTTTTATTTTATTTTGTTTTGTAGATAAGTGAAATAGGTCGAAGCAAGTTTTGATATTAAATTTATTGGGCATTTGTACAAAGATTGACGAATTTAAAAAAATTTAAAAAATCTCCCGTATATTTAATAAATATTATTGTGATGAATGCGCTGAATGCGGTTTATTTATCGTAAGAACGACTCGCCATGACAGAAACCGAATTGTTGGCTCATGCAACATTTACGTACTATCGATAAAGCTCGAAACGACACCAATAAAAATACCCGATTCAATAAATGTGGAAGTAACGTGGTACTCGTGAATGGGCGACGTTTACAAAAACAATTTGCTTAACTTTAATTTTAAGGAGCGTAACTCGAATCTCAGCAGTTGTCGCCACGACAATATCCCGCGAAGCTGTTCGCCACACTAAATTTCAATCGCAACCAACAGTAGGCTAATAAGTTAGTGCATGCAAATAAGTCGGAGGCACACTGTAAGATAACGCGGCATGTTTTCCTCGGTGTTTTCCGTGGTTGTGTTGGCAGCGACCGTAAATCAAGCTTTAAACTTTATTTTATGAAAATAATAGGTATCGATGTCGTAGGTAATAATACTTTTGACGAGAAGGTGCTTTCTATATCCGGTTACGGGGTATCTATAGACACGATACACAGATACTCGAGTGACCAGAGGCAGGAATGTGGAGGCGCGCATAACGCGAGAGTTCGCGTGGGCAAAAATAAACGGGTAATTAACATTCCCCTCTCGTGCGCGTGCGCGTGTGCGAGCGTACGAGCGTGCGTGTGGCTCACGCACGGGCGCCCCATCCCCGCGGAGCCACGCACACCGAGGAGCACGCGCGAGGTATCTCGGAAATGTCAGCCTCGAGCCAAAGATTCTCGGGCGAAATTCGCGGAATTCTCCGCGCCAAGACGCGCAACCTTTCCCAACGCTAGCCCTACCTCCTCCTCCTCCTCCTCCTCCTCCTCCCCCACCTCCCCCGTCCCATCGCGGTAAGTTTAGCCTCGGAATCCCGGCACTTGAAATCGGCAATTTAAATCGGTAACCCTCAAATTTAAATCACTCCCTGCCCTCCTCCCCGGCTATATGTGCCCTCGCAGGCACCCGCGACTCTTTATCCGAGCTGAATGAAAAGGCCAGGGGATTTTTGAGGTTATGCGGTTGCGAGATCCGCGATCTCGTTCGCTCGAGCGATTAAGTGACGAATTAGCTCCGATGTCGAGGGGCGGGGAGGGGGGTAGGGGGGAGGAGGAGATAATGCCATGCACGATTTTATTCTGGATGACGAATTCCGAATTCCGAAGGGCCTCCTCGTGACCGTTGCGCTGACCGTTCAATGCTCGCTGCTCCCCTCGGCCCCCTCCCTCCATCCAGGCTAAGCAGAAACGATCTCATCTCGATTATTCATAAAATTCCAGCAGTCGGCGTGATCCATAATTGATGCCTCTTAAGAAATATTTTATTACGCCCCGACGATTTTATTACAATATTAATCATCGTTATTTTTAGTCTCGTTTAAGTGTCGACTAATTACCGCACATTGGAAGTGGAAGCTCGTGCTGCTCTACTAAATGTCATCGTATTTCAAGATTATCATTATCAGGTGAATTCTTCCGTTCGAGTTCAACCGAATAAATCAACGCCTTGCAGACGAAATGATGTCGGCGACCGAATCTGACCAAGATTTTTAATTGCTGACCTGAGAGCTCGAATACAAGTCCACGTACTAACAGCTCCACACAAACCTGTGGGACATTTTTATGTCAACTCGGATCGAGAGAGAGAGAGAGAGAGAGAAAGAGAGAGATCAGCGATCGTCGCAACATTTTAACTTACACATCTACATTTTGCATTTTATAATGATTTTTTAAAAGAGACTCTGGGATGACGTTTGGCTAGTACAAGCGCGCTAGGACGATGCAAAGAAAGATGTTTAGGCTTTCTATGTCCGGTTAAGAAAGAAGTATAAATCTTCAAACGGAAAAGAAAACCTCATTTGTCAGTGGATGCTGCAATATTGTACACCGAAATCCGTAACTTAGTTTAGAGATAAATTCCATTTGACAAGGCCATTGAGATACGTAATTGAAGATATTTGAATTATTGTTGCAACAGCGAAAGTACGTCATGTCAGACTGGTGTTTGCGAGTGTGCATTGACAAAAGGAAATTTAAAGGATAAAGTTTAGACGACACCAAAGTGAAATAGAAATCCAGGGACAACAATGGCAGACTAGGATTTGACGTATGGGTGTAGGGAAAATGTGCTGAATATTTATGGCTGGGCCGATTGAGTGGTGCATAAATTGTCAGCTAATGTCGTTTCGTTTGAGAATGAGTTTAAAATTCGGATAAATAAAGGAGCACGAAGGCTCGGATAGTCCGTGCCCAATGATTTAATATCGCGAGATTAATCGGATCGAGAGGGATAAATGGGGCTGTCCGAGGATAAGAAGCGAAGAAGGCTCGGTAGGCGGGGGTGGGGGGAGGGCCATTTGCATCGGAATGCAATCCCCACATACATGCACATATTATATCGGCCCCGACCGGTAAGAAGCTATCTCACGTTGCGCGTACCCCCCACTCCACCGCCCCCCGAGCGCGCGAGTTTGTTTACGTTGGGAGGACTTGGCTTCCCTCCCCCTCCGGCCCTCTTCGCCACTCGTGGAATGAGCGGACAGTTGATTAGCTCGCTCGAAGAGTATAATCTAATCGGCACTCGATGCTTCTGTTTCGGAGAAATCGGGTTTTCCAATTGAAGACTCCTTCGATCGAGAGGCCGACGCTTTTCACGAGTGGAAAGTCAAGATGAAAGGGAGATGCCAATGGAGCCTTTGCCTTTCGAATCTCAAACCAAAAATTGACACTCCCATCATCTCCCACTGGGATTCCATTTTAATGTTTCAGAGAATTATGGATATAATAAAACAAGAAAAAAAACTTGGTCATCTTAAATAATATTTTAAAAGTATTTTTTTTTATTTATTTATGTTTTTTTTTTAATAATTATGAATTATTCTGTTTGTACGTGAATTTCATTGTTAACGTATAATTAATTGTGTCGGACTGAACAAAGCTTTTCTCCTTACAAAAATATCTAATTTAGATCATTTCACACGTCTTTTTTACTTAATTCGCTCCAAGAAAGAACAATTTCCACATTCACTTTTCGTGTAGAAATTAATTAAATGAACAAAACTTGGTACAATTTAACGATAAGAGTAAGAATGTTGTTAAAACTACAATTGACTTACATCCTGCTTTAGTGAGCAAAACCGAGTACAATGTTTGAAAATGTTAATATGGATAATGTTTTAAATGGAGAAAAATTTGTAAAAAGAAAAATAGCAAGATGTAAAAACAATTTATAATCTGTGTTCTTGGAATGCACAATGAATCACAGACCAAATGCGAATTATTATCAAATATTTTAAAAGATCGCCAATGTAACATGAAAATTACAGTGAAGCTTATCTAAATATGCATAATCAAAGTTATATTTGCGTGTGCATCTTTATTGCGTGAGCTTTGGATCTCTGTTGCACGTACCCGACATACATACATGTATGTAAATATACTACATTACTACTGGCTCATCTAATGTATCGGGAATTTGTAGCTTCATCAAAATAATAATCATAAATATCAGTACCAATGCTTGTAATGGTCGCGGTAGTAGCAATATTAATATAAATAGCAACGGCGTAACAGTAAAAGTTTTTTTCAAAATAAACAGTTTGCAATTATTTCAATAAAATTTTAGTCGAGTTTTGTATCAGCTAGCATACAGTATTTAGAAGATGCAAATTAATATGTCGGAGAAATATATTCATTTCACGATTTTTAATTCTTTGATTATCTAATTCATCAAGTTTTAGATTCATTCAGGCAAATTCTTTGCTTCCAGATAATACGTAAAGCAACGCTATCGATACGACAAAGTTGTAACTTAGTGGAGCTTGAGTTGTTTAAAATTCCATTTGCTAACATTTTTGGTGATTTATATTTGTGCGTGATAAAACTTGACAATGACGACAGAACACGAAGCTAGATATTGATGAAATGCCTTTCAGGGGAAAAAGTCAAATAAGCCTTTATTCATTAACACGAAAAGTATTGCCAATAATAATTTATAATTGGAATGATATGACAAAGGGCTATCCAAGAATTATGTTCAATGAATGTTTGAGGTATTGAAGCATATTATCGAGAAATGGACTGGGTAAGCATTTTCGGTAGAAGCGACAATCGGAATGGAATTTTCGGAAGATCATCTGCTGGTAGACAAAGAAGAGATAATTAAATGCAACACATGCATTTTGGTATCAGGAATGGCTAATCTGCTGAGCTCGAATACGAATACGAATGTGAGTTTTGAGCTCCAAGTTGGACAAAGGCCGAGCAACCTAACTCCGGTCTCAACTTTAAATACCCGGTCGTTTAAATCGTGAGGATTAGCCAGTTGAGGGGCATTGGCGCCAATGTTGCGTGGGTGGATTGCAGCGGCGTTCATTTAAACGTCACGCCTATCGACGCGCGCCACAGATCGCTACGTGACCAGAATGTGATTGGGGTCTGTCCGCCGGAAGTCCCTCCAATTTCCCACGGGCGACTTCCTCCTGACCACCGGAGAGCCCTTCCCTGACCCGTCTTCTCCTCGGCAGAACCCAATCACTTACAGAAACGCCAGGGTTTGACCCTTCGGTAACGACCCTTCAAAAATAAATCTTAACGTTTTTTTAACCTGAGAAAGAGGATGAATTGTTCCCTTTATCATTATCCTTATATCTTGTTGCTCCAGAAACAGTACCTTGTTTTTTGTTTTTTTTTTTTTGGAATTGCCTTTACTGAGTTAGGAAAATACGAAAATAATTGCCGGTAAGAAACTAGACTTATAATTGTTTGTTTATTTCGCCTACTTATAAGTTGAAAATAAATTGTTTATTATAGGTTGAATCATAATATTGACCAATATATTATTTAAAAGTTATTACATAAAAATTGTATTAAAATTAAACGAATCAATATCATTGATTCACAATTTAATGTTACTTTAATCAATGACTTTACATTAATGATATATTTTAGCATTTTACAATAGATTACATTAAAATTTGATAAAATGTTGACAAAAAATTCTAATTAAAAAATAGCAAATTAAAAATAAAAATAATATAAAAAGAAAATGTTTTTGAATAATTTTTCACCTTAAATCTAAAACTTTTGTTCTTGGAATGACTATTATTTTAAAAAGGCGTTTTTTAAAAAAGTTACTTTTGTTGAAACATTTCTGGGATAAATTTTAAAAATTCTTGATATTTGAACAAAAACAATTTTTTTTTTTAAATAAAATAATTATGTTCTTCTCTTGAAATAAGAAATGTTTTGATATAAACTGTGCTCAATTACTTAAAAATATTAAAAATGTCTCTAAAAAAGAAGCATATAAAGTATCTAAATTCTTACAAACGATATTTTTTATTAGTATTATTTCATATCTCTTTTAATCATAAATGTTAATTTAAAAAATAAAACCAATAGGTACAAGGGCATTCGATGCATTTATATATTATCGCTTGATTTACACTGATATGAGAATATTTTTGTATTTAAAAGCCCCGATATAGAAGGAAGTAGACAAGTTGTTCTTGAGTTTTCCAATGAAATAATTGTTATTTATACGAGTGGATTCGCCTACGTAGAAGCTTTGCCACTTTACATGTATTCACTATTTTTTCTTTTTTTCGCAGATTATATTGAGTTTGTCAGAAATGATTTTTTCTCTTATTTTTTTCGTATCAAAGGTTTTGCAGAGGTATGTTCCACCATTCAGGCTATGGCACGTAAACTAGATCTTGATTTATTTGTATCAATTCCAAGCGAATGAATTAAAGCTATGCGAATAAAACGTATTAAAATGATGAAGTTGAAAAAAGTTAAAAGTTGAAAAATTTTCCATTGATTTTTAGGAATTTTATTTTAATATTTTATAAATAAATTTTAAATTCAAAGTTATTTTAATTGAAAAATATTGTTCGATACTTTGTTAAATAATAAGCTTCTTTAAATACCGATTTTTGATACCGAGTATTATTTAAAAAATTATTGCAATTTTTTATTTAAAATGTAATGGCGTACAATGAACAATTATATTTAATCACAATTTTCTAGTAGTAATTTTGATATTTCAATAAATACAATAATGAAGCCCAAGTATTTTTTTCGAATACATGGATTTATCAGTGTGTAAAATATGTAATATGCACAATGAAATGATTAAATCAACATTATATATAAAAAGGAAAGAAAATATCTATTTATTTAAAATTTTATTTTATTTCATTTTTGTCAACTGGTTGTAATTCTTTGTGAGTAATCCTGTGTTTATTTGAATTATACTCGATGTTGACGTTCACCATGTGGCAGGAAGTGGATATTAAAATCTAAATTATAAAGGCTCTCGCAAGTTGAGTCGAGTAAATTTTCAAATTCCTGAGACATTTTATGAATAATTTGAATGTTTTTGCCTCTAGGATTCACAACCTTTTTATAACAGAGCGATAAAAAGAATAAGATAAAAACACGACCACTTTTGTAATAAATAAGATATAATCAATGCAAATATAACATCGAAAATATAAAATACAATGTTTATTTTTTTTATGAATTTTTTACATGCAAACAAAAGGGAGAGTTTCTTTTTTTTTTTATTAAGCGGAAAAACGCTGAACGTCGATGGACAATTTGAGCAAAAAAGGTTGTATATTTTAAGAAAGTACTTTTATTGGCTTAAATATTCATGTTTTTACAATCAAACATAAAAAATAATTGTTTTACTTGCAAATTCACCAGTCGACTCAGCTTGTCAATATATTTTGACGAACCAAGTCATAAGAACGAACATGGAAAATGAATTTTAAAAATAAAAATAAAATAAAAATGGTCATTAAATGTGACAAAAGTATAAACTTATGTGTGATTCTCATTTTGATGAAAATCTCAAGCCAATACTCCAATGAATAGTTTGAATTCCTTCGCAAAAGGCTTACCTCTGACCTTCCGGATGTTTCAGTAGATTAAACTCAACGCAATCCTGGGGGTTAATGGCTTATACACGCACATTTCCACCCACACACGTGAGACAAAAGTGATGCGTCCATGGGAAGTCCCAGGAGCCCAGTTCCTGAGCACGTGCACGGGTGTGCAGCAGAGCAGAACGCGAACACCAAACACGAGAATGTGGGCTGGACGATATGAAGAATATGGGAATCATTTTACGTCAGAAAACAAGTAAGAGGAACTCACACCCTGAGGAGGATTTCGCGCCTCTACCGAGATGCCGCGCCCCTTTGCCGGAGGGGTATCTTGCTCTTCAAAGGCATCACCCAGGAGTTGATATCTCCGAAGGAGGCAGCTCATAATTCGGGACCTCATTCTCTTCTTCGATTCTCTGCAATACTGTAGTACTCAAACCGATTTTAATACTCAACCTACAAATGTGATACATTAAGTATACTCGACTTCAAATGACACACGAGTTCACTAAAGAAAATTAACGGGCTCAGTCTCTGTAACATGACATTATTTAAAACAAAAATACGAAAATTGTATTGTCAACATTTAATTATCTAAATTGCTCAACGACGTCATTAAAGTGTTATTGAAATAATGATAATTTCTTTTAATGTAATGACAAATACAATAGTTAGCATAATTGTAAAAATTAATAATTTTGAATATTTGGAGAAAAAATATGTACTTCCATTCAAACCAAAAATTAAAAAATGTAGAGAAAAAATTATACAAAACTTACTGTAAAACCATTTTCTTAACTTGTTTTCTTTACTTTTCTTCATTAATACTCAAATATTTGAAATTCCGCAAATAAATATTTAAAAATTTCTTTCCTGAATGTAGTATATATCTTTAACTTCATTTTAACCAAAAATATTCTTAAGAAATTTAGTATGTAACCAGCTCAAGCACAAATACAAGAAAATTTATGATTTTTGAAAGGTTAAAAAATATTTTTACACACAAAAATAGTTGCAATAATAGAAAATATTGAAATTTAAGAAAATATTTACAATTATGAAGTATATTCAACGTTACGGGTTCTATTGTAATAATCAAAACAAATATCATTTTAACATAATATGTAATTATATATGATAAGTAAAGAAATGTCGATATAATTGTAAACGTTTTTTATGAGTCACAGCAGATATTTTAATAAATTTAAATATTATCAAAAGCTATGTTACTCTTTGATTTATTTTATTTATTAATAGAAAACTATAATGAAAAATAAATAGAACGCTAAAGTTTCAAAAACATTTAACTATTATAATTTTAGTATTTTTAAAATTTTCATTCAGCTCATATAATTTAAATATGTTATGCTAAAAATGTAATAATCTACTTGTAATGAAATGAAATTGAAAACTATATGAGCAAAACATTTAATAACCAATCTTTATTAAATACACATTTTTTAATTATTAACTTTGATCCGTTTTGAATCAATAATTAAATAATGTATTTAACAATTTTTTATCTCCTTTTTTTTAATTGATACTTTATCTAATATCTTACTGCAAGTATTAAATTTTAATATAAATATTTAATGTAAAATTTAATGTAAATACGTAATATTTAATTTACACAGCATTCTTAGTATAATCTCAAATATTAATTTTTTAATGAAAATATTGGCACTAATAAAATAAATAGTAATTTACACTAAATAAATTAAATATGATGTGAATATATAAAAAACTAATAAATTAGACAATAGTTTAACAATCAATATATTTACAAAACAGATTTATTATTTATTGGTTAAATTTTTTATACAAATTTTTCTCAGTGAAAGATGCTTTTGATACTAGATAATAAACATTATAAAACTTCATTATAAACTACGTTTAAAAATCTAAATTTAATGAGTGGTGATAAAAAGAAAAACTTTGATGTCATTGAATACGGTAAATAATTTTAAGCACATTATAATTTGAATAATAATTAAAATAACTATAAATTTAATGGCAATTAAAGTGAATATCACGAGGCTATAGTTACAACAATTATCCCGCTAACTATTAATTTTGAAGTACTATAAAAATAAATCCTGACGTAATTACAAACATAGAAGCAGGAAATTATGGAAAATGGTGAATTAAAATTATATATTATGAAAGGGTATAAGAAAATAATATTTAAACATATATGTATGAGATAATGAAAGCCAATAATTATAAATGAGGTTAAATAAAATTTTTATGTATAAAATAAGATTTATAAAATTAACTGTATTTACTCAGCATAGGTAAGTCTTGTAATATTTAAAAATAATTTATTTGATATAGAAGGAACTATTTTGTGTGACTCTTCAAAATGGCATTACTCAATTTCATATTTACAAGTTAAAATAACTAATTTTAAAAAAAGTAATGATAGTCATTGGTAAATGATAAATTAAACTTTAGAAATCAATGCGTAAGATTATTAATTAACATATTTTTAAAAATTCATAAATTTATTTAGAGTATGTGGAGTAAAGAATACATATTATATTCTAAAGGTAAAAATGATGAATAGTTATTTCTAATTTACGAAAAATACGAAACAAACTGCAATAGTTATAATCTTTTGAATACATTTTATTTTTCCGTAGTTTACCTAATCTTTAATAAGCAAGATTTATTTCTTTGAATAGCTTAATGAAATTTCATAGATACATAGATTTTAACCGATGGCAGGAATATTCTGATATTAATTAAAAAAATTAAAATGGATGCCTATTCTATGATTAACGTTCTCCTATTAATATTTCTGTGCATTTTTCTAATCCAAATGGAAGTATTATAATTAATCCGAATAACACTTGGGTAAAATATGTAAATTATTTTGAGTAAATTTTGTAAGAACCCATTAATTTAAATTAGATTTTTGATAAAAAAGTTGTGCACGTGGTAAATACAATCTGAACTGAGATTATCTTTTATCAGTAAGTACATCGAATATCACAACTAACTAACTTTGGTTGGGAATAAAATTGTGAGTTCAATGAATTTATAAATCGGACACAAAAAAAAAAATCTATTATGATGAACGATAATCAACTAATGAGCACACATAGAGCCATCCAATCCAATCTATTTAGAGTCAAAAGATGACTTATACATTTGAGTGAAAAAAATACTCGATGCATCTTAGACAATCGAGGAGCGGAGCGGAGGATGAGGCGCAATTGCGAAAGTAGAGAAGCAACCAAGTATCGCTTCAGCAGTAATTTCGTAAAGTTAAACAATTTCTCCGATTTCGCTACCAAATACTAGCAGATGTCTCTGTGTGACAGTGGCTTTTTTAAACTTTTTTACACTCTCGCCCGAGGAATTCGTGATTAGATAAGCCAGGAGGGTAATGAACCAATTGGACCTGCACACCCACGTCACTTTCGAAGTTTCGAGACAACAACGACAACAACGACAACAACGACAACAACGACAACAATGATGATGATAGTGATAAGCACTGCTACTCGATCGACCCATAAAAAATTAAATCCCCCCGAGTTCGAGATGATTGCAGTCGAGTGAGCGAATTCTTTACGCGGATTAATCGTGCTTTCAGGGATAAACAAATAATAAATGTCCGCTCTTTTTTGCGAAGGCAATGCCACGGTCGAAGGTATGTCACGAGTGATTTTGGGCCCGTACCTCTGGGCTCGTACTCGAGCTACCGAAGATACACGAGGTTCGGAGGCTCAGCACCAGGTCGGCCAACTGGAGTTCAGAAGTAATCCGCACAGTAACGGGATACACGAGAGTGGATGAGGCAGACACTCCACGCCAAAGGATGATTGTCCCGTTAGCACGCGCGCGCGTGTGTTCTCGCGCTCTCTCGCGCTCGCTCGCACGCGTGCGCATGTATCGATGCTCCGAGAAATTTATAGCTTCATTACCTTAACTATTTCAAAATACTCCCTTTATCTATTCTATGCTAATTTGTTCGAAAATTAATATCCGCTTCTCATTATGCTAGGATCATTTTAATGTTGTCGTTCCATTTTAATCTAGGGTTATCTCCGCATTCTCCATAATTTAATCATCTATTAACCGTGGACTTTTACTAGAAAATATTTTATAATCTTACAAGATTCCTTTATTCTTGGCTCTGCACGAATTGCTAAAAAAATTTACAAGTTGCTGGCATTCCTCGTGAATTCCTTAGGAACTTTATGTTAATGCATGCAGACATTATTTTATGAATTCTTTTGAAGCTGCATACAAATGCTTTACGAAATGTTTCGGAAGTTGGTGGGAATTATCCTGAATTTTTTGATACTCATTGACGATGTTGTATGAGTTTCTCAAAAATTGAAAATTAATCATCCTTTTCAAGGTTTTGAAAGTATTTCTAAATAAATGTATATGAATTAGTTTTTTACAGCTCATCTAATTAATTCAATTGGCATGACATGCTGACAAAGGAAAAGAGATAAAACTCTCAATGCATGCACATAGATACTCTCCGTATTTCTAGTTTTATTTTTTAAGAGCAGGCAAAGATGGAAAAGATAGTTATTTCAAGGTTTCGACTACCAACTTTCAGTTGGTTAAGTGAATCTGCAATCGTTTTATAACGTTGTCGATGATAAATTACATCGCGCGCAATCTTGAGCTTACGTTGCTCTGCTCTGCTCTGCTCTCTCTCTCTCTCTCTCTCTCTCTCTCTCTTCCTTTGTGCCGAGCCGACACACAGTCGCGCCGCAAACACAGCCGTATCGTAAATATTCGGCCTTCCTTCCCTCCCCCTCGTCCTCCGCTGTCCCCGTCCTCCTCCGCACTCGCCTTTTTGCATCCTTTCTTTGACTTTTTTTGCATCGCTTGCAAAAGTGTCCAAGTTACTTTTTGTTTGGATTGTAGGAGCGACAAGGACACGAAGAAGGCCACGAGTTTTTCGAATCGCCGAAAAATGTCTCTTTCGACAATTACGGGCAAGCGTGAAGTTAGCATTTTCAATTTACGAAAACCCGAGCCAATAGTGAGAAATATTTCGCCAGGTGTGCATGTGCATATAAGTCAGTGTTGAGGTAGGGAGAAAAAATTTTTGGCGGTCCTCGTGTTCGCGTTCCTCGAGTCTGGTATTTCGGTGTTGGCTCTTAGGTATGCGAGCATGCAAATTTATTTCAGATTATCTTTCGTAGATCGTCTTTTCAGCTTATCTGCATCCTTTTAAACAAATCTAATTCTCCTTAAGAGCCATTAAATCCGCAAAATGATCACTAGTAGAAGGAAATTCCTCAAGTGGTATGTACAACGAATACTTGAAAATTGCTAAACAAATAAAGATGTCAAATATCTCTGCAATAACTGTCGGATTTTCAAATTTTCATAATAATAATAATAATAATAATAATAATAATAATAATAATAATAATAACAACAACAACAACAATAACAACAATAATAATAATAGTAATAATAACAAAAGTTCAATGCACCTTAATACATGTATTATTTATGCGTAAAAATAAAAAGTACAAAATACAAAAAAATATATATCAAGTGTGTTAAAAGCAATGGAACAGTAAAATCAACAAAAAAATTTAATGAAATGATTGTCGAGACTCACCTCAAGTGCGTCCTGTGCGGTTTGCAAATATTCGCGAAGCATGGCTTCCTGAATAGCGCGCCATTCTTGTCTAGGGTCCTCAAGTTGTGTCGTTTCTGCAGAAAATATTAAATACCATTCACTTACATTTATTTTTACAGTGTGAAGTGACGCTATAAAAAAAAAATTCAGTCCTTATAAAGAATAAAATAAGATATGCTAAATTGAATTGTATTTCAACGTTTCATCACGGATTAAAAATTCGTGTTAAACCTTTATTCAAGCAAGTAAAAATTTAGCCAAACATAAATAAACACATTAATTTTTTTTATATCGATTTATAGACACAAGAAAGTTAACATTAGACTGTTATTTATTATAAATTTCTACTTTTTCATTTGCACATATCTAAAAGTTACTTATTGAAAAAACACGCGAACCACAGGTAGATTGTATAATTTATGATGATTCTTTTCTTTTATGAGGTTATAAATATTCTTTTTTGCATTACGAAATAAAGATGAATTTAGTTAATATAGTTTTATATTAAAAAAGGAAAATGTATAAATTTGTTGTCTTATTTTGCAACAAGTTACCATTCTACATTTACATGTTAATTTTATCTCTCGATATTCAAGGTTCTCCGGATTTTTTCTCCGCGCATTGTGAATTCAAAAATTAAAATTTAACACCTGTGCGCAATTTTTTAACACTGAAAATTTAGTCTCTTTTCTAATAATTACGAGAGAGAGAGAGAGAGAGAGAGAGAGAGGGGCGGAATAGAAATTAATTCAAAGAGATTATACTGACGGTAGAAATAAAATGAACAAATGGGTATAATTTACAATGCATTATCCTCATTACGAAGAGAACACAGGTGAAACCGCCTTGATAGCTCAGAAAACCTCGCTCCCCACAAATTTCAGCCGAGAGGATGCAAATTAAAATTACGAAACGAAGTTAAAGTTACCGAGAAGGCAGGTAACGATTTCATTCGAAATGGTAAAGGTAAGCCCCGGGTAAGTAAGTCAAAATGCCCGCGGAGTGGGAAGGTCGAATAGATTTGATCGTCCGGGGCTCGCATTAGAGGAGCACAGGTGTTTCCTCTCTAACGAACCCGAGCCGGGGCCTCAAGTCCCAAACTGTGTGTGTGTGTGTACTCACGGTTAACATGATTGATGTAGTAGGCGCCCACGTGCTTGTCGTAGGCCTCCTCCCAACCGAGTGGAAGCTCGTTGCCGATGCAGTCTGCGAAGGTCTGGGGCTTGGTAAATCTGAAAGCAGAACAATGTTTTTATTATTCGACTTTGCGCGGCAAACACCTGCTGGTGTTCAACAGGAGGGGAAATTGTAAAAAGGAAGCACCGGTTCACAATTTATTATTGACTCGTGCTAATTGATTTCGCTCATATAACTTTCAGCCGATTCGGTTAATTATTATTGAGGAGTTGTCGAGAGTCATGGCGCAAGAATTTTTATGCCTGAGCTGGAAGCTGGATATTGCCTCTCGACTCCGATAAATCTTTATTCCCGTGTGTACACTTGATTTTATTATTAACATATTTGAATTTCATACATATCATCAAAAATACCTGACACTTTTTACGTAATTAATTATTCGCGGGGTTACGTGTTTAAAAAAGTATATTGCACTCTTGATATATATTGCGGCTCTTTTGTTTCCTTGCACTACTTTCGACGCCTCGTAAATGCTTCATTACAATGTTCTCATCGAATAATTATACATTTTAAAAATATGGTACATTGGTATTGACAAATTAGATTAATAACGAATTTTTATTTGTTATTATTACTCCGAGTGTACAGGAGCTATGAAAATATTTTTTATTATCACTAATAAGTAATACACACACAATGTATTATTAATTGCAATAAACAATTAAGTCATTTTATACCTAATAATCGTTGGAAAATGATTGCTTTAAATTTTGAAAATGATGCCTCTTGTACCTTCAATTATATTTTTTATTAACACGAATACATGTAATGTTAATTATGTTTAAGATTCTTTGTGTGCATTTATCATTGAAATATGGGTATGGTAATGATTTAGTATAAAAATATTTATCGCTTTAATAATGAGTATGTGATTCACTTTTTATTACCAAATTAAAATTATATCATTGAATTTGATAGTGTAAGTCGATAATATATATTCAAAAATTTCTATTTTAAAAAACAAAATTTAAAAACATTAGTTAAAATATTTATTCTATGAATTTATTTGTAGTACATGAAGATTATATCCATATAATAATTATTTTAACACAAGAAAATTTTTTATTCAACTTCTTTAAAACATATATAACTGAAATATTATCGTTTTATTATCGCATAAAAGCATTTTTAAATGAAAGTATTTCATAATATATATTTTGAAATATACGAATATTAAAATTGATCATAAATTATAAAAATTGATGTCATCGTTGGAATGCGAGTGTTAAGTACCACGAAGATCTCTAGAATCAATAGTACATTAAAATATATTTGTTCAAGGAAACACACATTTAAATTTTAACTAGGAAGCTGATTTCATCTCTATTCTTCATATATATAGATCTACAGTAAATAAATTTTATACTTAATTTTGAAAACTTTATACTAGGTGTCATCTGTTTTTTTATGAATTTAATAGTAAATGTATATACAATTCTTTTACGCTTAAAATTTATTAATAATGAAATATTTTTTATATTGATTAAAAAAAATTTATTCGTCACGTTGTGTTGTTATAAATATAAAAAAAAATAATTTAATTGGAATATCATATCTGTGTAATATAATATTTATTCGTATATTTGCCGTATATGCAATGTTAATACCAGTAACATTTATCGGTTTAATAAGTAATTTTCGTAATACCAGTAAATATTGGTTTTGTAAGAAAAAAATACAATATATTGTTTACTATGATTATAAAGATAATTTATAAAAATAATTCAAAATGAATTTTACACTGTCAATCAATTTGTTTTTTTTAAAGATTTTTTAATATATCATCAATATTTTTCATCCAATAATACAAGTTTATTAATTCGTTCCATTAAATTTATGCAAAATAAAATGAAACTTGTTAAATTTAAACTCAATTGTTGCTTAATGAATATTGCGCAAAGGAATATTAAAAATAAAGAAATAAATAAAAGTGAAACCGAATGATACACGTTAATTATACGTCGTAAAGAAATTTTTTGAAATAATCTTTACTTTGGCAATAAATTAGTAGAGGCATAACAAATATTGGTTGAATCCAGATGAAGATTAAAAGGACCTTGCGCCGCTTCATTGGTAATGTCTGACTTGTACCAAAATCAAAATGCGCCTTTGGTACTTTAATTAAATATTTCGTCAGTATTGCGGTTTTTTATCTTTGATATAAAGTGTCACAACGAGTCAATTACAATTTTTTTGTAGAATGTCGAATAACAAAATTTGATTTGCAGACCAAATTTTCATTCAATCGAAGACCCGGCGTTAGTAGACGATGTATCATACCTGGAGTCACAGAATCTGTGTTAATTTATTCATAATTTGACGGTAAACTTATTAATATTGAGGGAGTTTTTGGTTTCTCAGTAGTGCCTCTCCATTTCACATTTCAGAGAAACATTTAATATCAGTAGTTAATAACAGGTTCGTCTTTTCTCTTTCAGTGCGTAAAAGAGAGCATTTGCGGGTTGCGGAAATATATTTTGAAGAATTTTTGTTTAAAAATACGTATGGATCACAGAGATCACAGGCTACAGGTAAACGTAAAATGCAAGAGCATAAAGAAAAAAATGATTATTGAATGCGTAATTCGCGCAGGTACGAGGAACTCGGAGCACACCGAGTTGTACTTTGCCGTTTATATTTCGCGAGGTTCGAGCAAAAAAGGTAAGAAAAGAAAAAAATAAATAAGGCAAGACCGTGCACACGCAAATTTCACACGTCTCGCGATAAAAACCACGAGTTCACCGCGGCCTGCGAATGTAATGCGAGGTTGCCGGATCATCGAAGGCGGCGGCAGCGCTTCGTTTCCGGTCGATCCTCGCACGTCCCACCCGACCCCGACCCCCGACCCCCGGCCCCGCTCTCGGGCACCGGAATTTCCGGTCTTGGCGAAGATAACGACGCCCGCATTTTTTCGTTACGACGCAACCGCGATAATTCGGCGCCTTTTGTTTACCGCTGGACTCTCTTATTTTTACCTTCATTCTCTTCACTTCGCAATTTCCTTATTGTAAATACACCGCCCCCCCCCCGACTCATTCCATTCTCTTAGCCTATTTTTCTCTGAAGCTAAGATAAAAATTTACCAATTCACGAAGTGATCTGGTGACGGTAAACTGAAGCCAATTAAAAGATTTCTACTTTTATAATTTATTCTTACATATAATCTTTTAATGAGAGTATATTCGATTGATTAATGTAATATCTCTTTCATTCTATTATGATATTATGTCTGCACAAATCAAGTGCAATACATTCAACATGAAGTTCGAAACTTTGAATCAAGACGAAAAATGCCAATCGGATATCTGAGGCAGCAAAATCGCAAAATAATTACATGTTATGACGCTTTGAAACATTTTTCGGGCTCGCACCAGAAGACCAATTGTAATTGTAATTTTTTTTTTTTTTTTTTTTTTTTTTTTTATGCATATACGCACAAATGCATTTTTACACAACACGAAAGTGTCTGTACGTGCTTTCACATAACAAACACACACTTACTACCGATCATATCACCGATAAATGAAATTCTTAATCGTTCACGTATATGTAATTATGTAAAAACATCCATATGAGTTCATAAAACAATTTTCAAGATGTTCATATAAAAACGATGTAGTTAAAGGCTTCTAGATGATGAGCAAGCTTATAATTTCAATTATGGACGATTCCTCCAAGTCGATAAGATATTTTAATCCATTAATTGCTCATTATTTTTCTTAAAAAATGTTAAATATTTTTAATGTCTTTATTCCAATCACATAATATTTGATAAATCATTAAAAAACAATTTTTGATTATATACTTAAATTGTATCTTGAAGTCTTTTTTAAAAATAGATAGTAGATTAATATGGATAGAAATATATATAATACATTATATCAATCGAAAATAATTATATACATTCTGATTATAACATAAATTTTTATACCAAATGTGTTTGAAGAATGTATTTAAAAATATTAACGATTATTAAAAATATAAAAAAGAAAAGAAAAGACTACTTTTTCAAAAGTACTCACTGAAAACCATAGAGTTGAAATTTGGCAGGTTTTTTGCCAAATACTTAGAGCACTATAATAGTAAAATTTATTGGTCAAAGTCAATTTATTTATCATGTTGTATTTATTCAGGACAATAACGATATCAAAAAAAATTTATATTAACTCGTATGGCCTAGAACAAAAAAATAAAAATGCTGGCCTAACTTTCGAATAATTACAGTAATGTTATGAAAATCTACCCATAATACATTCTTTCGAAACGGTCAATACCTCATATTCAATTTTTTAAACGAAAACACTGACACTCCCTTAAAGAGAATCTGAATCTCCATCTACGCAGGAGACATAATGAGCCAGAAACAATTTTAAAATGCAGGAAAAAATTTTTCGTGTAGAGTCAGTAGTACTGCCCGACTTAAAAATCTGTTTTCCACTCAAGTACTATGAAAGTAAATACTTAATGGTTCGATTTCAATTTTTCATTGTCTTTTTATTTTACCTTTCCTTCATTTGAAAAATATCGATCGACAAATTGACGTTTAAGAAATGTGTTGCTACAAAAAAGATTGTAACTGTTTCTTGTAGACTTTGTCTTATAAATATTGAACAATTAAGCAATCTTTTAATAATATCACAGATATTTTTCCTCAAGTGTATTTAAGCCATTGTTTCCCATTGGAATGTTAGTAATTTCAATCTCGTAAAAACGTTTTTAAATTCGAATGGTTCTGCTTGTATGTACTAAACTCAGTCCGCAGTATCCACGTATATTAACATTAATTGCTTATGAAACAAATTTAAAAATATTAACTAAGTGAAAGTAGTTTTAAGAACGCGTAAGAGATTTTTCGAGAGATAAAGGTATTCGGCCGAGAATTTACACGTTCGAAATCTCTCTTGCTCGATGGCACAATATAGAGCTAGAGCTCCTGTCGTCTTTGGAGATTTTCAGTTTTTTAGGTTTGGCCGGAAGCTCATGTGCATGAAGCGAAGGAATCTCCATAAATAATAAATAGTAAACAAACATTGTATAAACTGTCACAAATGAAATTTCCCTGCAAAACGTGAATGGACGGACAGTTTTAAAGGGACTCCATATCGTGGCGATAAAGAAAAATCGCAGGAGCGACATCTTCCGGAGACTCGCGAGGTCGATATCGCGACTCCTTATCTCTGGTGGTACAGTTTTGGTAGCTCCTGGGCGATGGGCGATGGGCGATGGGCGATGCATCTGACTCTCGTTCGGTCCAGAGAGGGACACTTTAATTATCCTCCTGGACGTCCTCGGGGCGTCGACAAGGCGAGCCGCGAAACTTCCTCGCCTTGGCATTCCGACACGCATTGAAATCTCCTCTCGCTCTCGTGTGTACGTGTGCGGGTAAATATATCTCCTCTTCCACCGGTGGGATGCTGCGCACGCGCACGCGCGCGGATCTCTGTATCTCTGTCGTTGATCCGAGCCTCGCGGCGAATCGCTGCAACGCGTTGAGGTATGGTCCTCCACTTTTAAAATAAAATACGAGAGCCCCGTAAGTAGCATCGCCTGAGATTTATATGCGAATTTATGAATAATAATGCGACGTTATGAAAGCTTGACGAACCGTTTTGAAAGTTGAGAAGATCGTTTAAATGATCCACATCTACGCCCAATTATACCTCTCGATCAGTGGACTCGGGATGCAAGATTTGTACTTGGTGGGGGAGGAACACTTCTCGATTTTTCAAAATAAAAAAAAACAAATTCCACCCCCATAATAATATTCACCGGATTACATAAGTTTTTTAGCTGCAGGAGAAAATATCCAAATGTAAAAATTTTATCTTACATGGTAAACTTACTAGATATTTATTTTCTCCGAGGAAATAAAAAATTTTTGTACCATTACGAAATAGATAGTTTTTGATACTATTTTTAGGGCTGCTTTTAATAAATAATTTTTTACTCCAATTGAGTATATATATATAATAAATATAATTTTTATTACATTTTTTTATTTACTGGATATTTGAGTGCGATAAGAAAATATTGCTCAATGATATTATAAACAATACAGTTTTTTAAATATTTTAAATTTAAATAATTTCTCATATTTGATAATCTATAAATTATTTTCATGACAGCTATTTTATGAATGTCAACGTGTAAAATAAAATATAATTTTCCAGATACTCGATCAGAAAGTTCCTTGAAAAAATATGAATATGCTATAACAATCATTTAAATCTGGTCGAAACCTCATTTGAATCTGTTCCGGAAGTTGGATCTTCTTCAGACGGTGGTCCATTCGTATTGCGAAAAAATAATACTGCTATTATTGCTTTATTTACTAGGAATATTGCGTATATTAATAATTACCGTTTTTCACATTCTTCATTATTGATAATTAATAGGCAATAACGATTTCGATTATAAATATTGAATAAAAGTGATTACCTAAAAATCTATTCTTTATTGTATTATTTCAAAAAATATGATGAAATTTAAATTGTAATTGTAGCTAAATTTTAATGACAAAAGCTGTGATAAAATTTCAAATTATAAATCTAGGTGGTTGGTTAATTATGATAATTAAAAAATTTTTTAATTCATTGTATTCGAAGAATTTTCGCAATTGCAAATTACGAAAAGGATCATGCTGAGCTGAAGAAACCGAGAGAATAACCACCCAAAAGACAAAATTGTGTGAATTTCAATACGAATGTCCACTATAAATTCTTAAAATCCTTAAATAATAATTTGGTTAATGCCATTTTAGAGTTTCCATTGAAGGTCTCATGTTGTTAACGCGTTAACTTGTTCTCGATTAAGCCAAATGACTCTTGAGGTGCGATGCTTCCTCGGAAAAAAAATAATACTTTGCAAGAGTAAGTGCAAAGTTTTGAGGTGCAACTATTTTTCGTATCCCGTGGTCGTCTGCTGAACGAATCGGAAAAGCATCAAACGACTTGTAAAAGTTTTGCAAATTACAGGGCATCATTGCACTCTTAAAAATGTACATAAAGTTGCACCAACATGGAATGAATTATCGATGACAATGTACCCTTCGAGTATGTTGAATTTCAATCCTTATTTGTTGTCCGCATTTATCCTTCTTTTTCATGTCGAGTTATTTTTGTGCTCGTGACTCTTTTGTGTGTTTTTTGGACAAGCTTGGCATCCCTTTCATTTCTGGTATCCAGAAGCTGCTATGAAAGTGGATTTTAATATTTTCCTGCGTGTTTTATTATTTGCACACACACAAAAATGAATCTTGAAAGATGTCAATGTTCGGCCGAATCATTGTTTATTAGATATTAGAAGGATTGTTAAATAAAAAGTGATAAATTATACTGGATATTCAAAGAAAGAGTGTAAATTTTGCATCAGCTGCTTTCTGCATATGTGCTGGTGAAATCAATTTTTTATAAATAGACGTAACGTTGAACGTAACAAGCGAATCCTCTTTAATGCTCATTTACAGTATCGGAAATTAAAAAAAAAATACGTATGTCTGGAGTTTTTGTAGTCAGATAAGCAAAAAAGAAAAGAATAGAAAAAAGTCTAGAGACAGGAAGCGGTAGTTTGACTCGAAGTTCCGAAATCGAGAAATCCTATCACATTTCCCCAACCCTGAACACCTGATCACCTGAACTCAGAATCTCGAGGTTTTGCTCTTATTCGGATAGAAATCAGGGCCACTTATCACAAGCCTTCGAAAAATGATATCCCATCGCTTTCACCGCGAATTCCATGCTTTATGGCAATTCCTCGGCTCGGGAATATGAAATTTTTTCATTTTTTCGCATATAATGCAAGTTCTTTGTTATTACGTAAACTTCTCCGATTTTCGAATGGCAAATGCGAATTGCGAATTTCGTCTCTGTTCCATTCACTTGATGTTTGCTAGACTGATAGACAATCGGTAGACACTTTTTTTTTATACAATATTTAATGCTACAAAGTAATTCACTATAAAAATTAATGGCCCTGTCATTACTTGAACCCTGCATTCGTTGCTGTTCAAATGAAATTTATTCTTTTAAAACAGTCATATATAAGTCACAGAACACTGATAATGAACAAGACTAAATTGTTTTTTCCTAGTTTTTTTGTGAGCTACAAAGTACTGATAATGAACGACACTAAATTTTTTTTTCCTCTTTCAAAAATCTCTCGAGCAATCATGAGTAGGTCAAACTCATTATTCATATGATAAATGAATTGCAAGTTTGTTCTTAAGTACCGTTTATAATTTCTTCGTGTTTTTCTGATTTGAGTTTTCTATTTGAGGTTGCAATAATTTAATGTATTTATATATTAAATTCAACCAAAGAAAATAAACACCGATGTAAAATTTCGTTTGAAAATTATTGAAATTATATGAGAATATTCCTAAGTTTCACCAAAACACGAAGCAAAAATTATTAATTTGTTTACTGAAAGTAATGTAGCTTTAAATTTTCATTCATCTGTCTCATAATGTATGATTTAGTTTTTCTTTTAATTTGTACGATGTATATGTATATTATATGAATATTATTTAATTAAAAATGTAATTTTAGCTGAGCAGAATTATCATTGAAAGTTTCATTTGCAATTCATGCATCGCGATTACTAAATTTTATATTAATTACTTGGTCTTTATACGATAACCTAAAAGACACGTTTACAACAACAAGAAATGTAAGAATAAAGTAAGATCGCTTTAGAGTAATGTTTATTTAAATTTATATTCACTACCAAGTTCTTAATTAATATTCTAATCTTATTCCAATAAGTCTGCTTGAAGAATGTTGTGTATATTATTATAAAAACAAAAGGTTGTTAAGAAACTTACAAAATTTATGGTTTCGATTAAATTTTTCAATATTTTTTCAATATTTTTAAAAATAATCTTAAATATGAAAATAAATGGAATTTCGTACTTATCTTAATTTTATTGGGAGAGATAATAATTTATGTGCTCGTTTGGGCTAATTTTAATTTTTACTCGAAAATGATTATTCTTGAGTACGTGCGAGTTCAGTCGCATTGTTTATCAATAAGTTTTGGCACTCGATAAAAAAGCAGTCTCTCTTGCCCCGTTAAAACTCAGGAAGTGGATAATCGAGATTGAGATCTCGCTCTCGCTCTCGCCTCGATTCTCTTATCGATCGAGTCCTTGCCGCGCATCGGTACAGCGGACCCAAAAACGCAGCTGCGTGCATGTGCCGGGGCCCGTTCCCCACCCGAACCCAAGGAGTCAAAATCCACGGTGTCGGGGCCCGAAAACGGCACGGCCTAAAGTGTCGCCGGCTCAAAGACCAAACCAAGAACAGAGGCAGTAAACACAGAATCCCACCTGGCCCGGCATGTAAATCGAGAAGTAGGGGACTGTCGAGATAAGAGATAAGAAATAAGAGATAATTCCTGATCGAATATACCGGTGCCCCTTCCATAATACGACGCAGCATCCGACGTAATTTAATGCTCCGCGCGAGCATTTTTCAAAACTTTTATTTCATTTATTTGACTAGAACACAGAAATTTTTTATCTTGATAATTGTTGTGGCGAACGAACTCGATTAAGAGTTTAACAGAGTGCAGCACTTCTTTATCAGCGCCTCAAGCCTTTAACTCGTTCATTAATATTTGTACCTCATCTTATGAAGGTCGGTATTGATTGTTGGAACAGTATTCCACGGTGGCGTTCGCTAAATTTAAATTTAAATGCACATTTTCCACATAACACTTTTATAAAAGTCATTTTAATCGGAATGAAAAATACCTTGAGCAGTACGTAGAAGTGACAAAAAGTAATCACCAAAAGTCGAATTCGAAAGTTTTAAAATAATCGATAATTCTCGAAATGTTAATTTCAAATACCAATGGGACAGCGAATGTATCGTAAGAACATTCGCTTTCTCCCAAATCCGCAAAAAGTTTTAAATTTATAATTCCACTCGGGAGAGGTAAGATAATGCTAAAAAAGGTCATTGTCACCTAGCGGCATTTACAGTCCGAGGCGACTCTCGAACGAACGGCACGAGATCCGCCCTTGGCCTTAACAAACACAGCCAAATCCATACACGTCGTCGGTATGAACAAGCCGACTGTGTGTGTGTGTGTGTGTGTGTATGTGGGTGAAGGGAGCTCTCAAGACACGCACACGTGCACGCGTCAATGGAAATTAAAATAAATTGGGCGCTGCGATCACGACTGACGAATGCTTTTTGTGCTTTATTAAGGAATTTTCGGTTGAATTTATAATCTGAATTTACATTCACTCTTTGTCTACATCTGTCTATTTCACCAAACGTATCGTAATCCTTTTAAATAGTTTCAAAAGCGTGACCAAATTGTATTGTCAAAACGACAAACAAAAATTTATTAATAAAACATACGTAGAATAGTGTTTGTGTAAAAGAATAGTTTGAAGAAAAGTTTTAAATAGTTTTAAAAATTGAAGACCGGTGGTAATGTTATACAAGGCAATGAGATTGTGCGCGTATCAACATTAATCAATAAAACAAACGTGAGATACGTCTGACGTTTACCGTTAATTGAAGTGCTACACTAAAACGCTACTGTTCAACCTTGAAAATGCCACTATTATTTTTTTTTTTTTTTTGAAGATAATCTAAATATCATTTAAAATGCAAAGCTAATTGCTCTTGTAACCATGGCACAGTTATTTGTTCGTTTTATTAGGGATTTCCACAATGTAACTCAATGTCAAAAGAATTATCGTCGTTATACAGACTCTTTAGGTGTCTCATTACGAGTGAGAGCTCGGTTATTAAACACTCGCGCGTGCAAAAACATGCACACCGCCATGATTATGACTGTTCAATTCATTTGTTAGCTTGCTGGAAGAGAATGAGAAAATAAATAAAAGGAGCCGCCTTTCGATCTATAGCGGAGGTCGTTACTTCACATTGTCAACTAATTTTTCATAATAAAAATTGAAACGATCGCTGATAACAAGAACATAGATAACCAGTGATAAAATAACATAGATAACAAGCGCGATAGCAGCGTCGATAAGAATCAAGAGTTGGATGCACGAGAGCAAGAATTCAAGTACAAAATAAAGCGTGCATCTGCAATGGGGCGTGGAAATCGCCTGAAAATGGTCCAAAATTTTCACCTGGACGCGCGGCCCGGGCCAGAAGACGAGGTTAAGGTTCCGATTTACGACGTCACCGTCGCCGACGTAGCTCTGATTCATCCGCGGCTAATCAAAGACTCGCGAGTCCCGGTATGCCAAGGACATCAGACGCCGCGCCATCGGCTCGGTCTTGGGTGGGACGAGCCACCATCCTCGCTCACATTTATATTTGTTTTGCTTTCCACGTTTTTCCACTTACTCTGCAGCCATCCTCACCTGAGGCTGGGGGAAGGAGACTTTAATAATAACGCTGCCAGAGAGTGGGGAAGGACGATGGTGGCGAGACAAAACAAGAGGAAATTCCAAGGGGAGAGGGGCTTTTCCTAATCCGTTACTCGTAATTAAGGGGAAGAGGGAAAGTCTGCTCGATAAGAGTTTTCATGCAGCCGTACAATGTTTCTGCTTTGCATTGTGCGGAGTTGCTCGACCTAACTAACCCGAATGCCGATCATTGTTGTGCTCGAGTTATCGACACGAGAAACATTAATGACGTTATAAGAACGTTATTACACGTACTCGAGTCGCGTTTAATTTTCTTGCAATGATAAAAAAAAGTTTGATGTGCCCGTACATGTACGTATTCGAAAAAAATTTCAGCAATGCGACGAATATGTGCTTATCGCGAGCTACGCGTTGCTGTTTCTCCACATTTTTCATCGAGAGAGAAGTAACAAATTCTCCAAACGTGAATGTGCGTTATCGCTAGAAAAATTCAAACGAAGGCTCTGGAACGCGATTCGTATGAATCATATCGAGCGGATTCCTTTCGATTGCAATTGCATTGTAATTTTTAAATGGCTGAAATTAAATTTTTTATGAATATTTAAATGCGAAATTGCTGATTGTTTCAATGGGGGGGGGAGAGAGGAGGAAAGGCTTTTTAAAGCTTCTTCGGACCCGGATCAAGTAAATTTGTATTACATTTCATTTCGAGAACCCATCGCACAGTGATTCACGTCTTTTCAAATTACCATGCTTATCCGCAAATTAAATAGGAATCAAAAGTATTCCAAATAATTAATTCGAGTGCAACAGTTTTAGGAAGCAATGCAGTTTACTCTATAAAAATACGTGGGCCCCAAGTCAAATATCGCGTAACAATAAAATACACAATAAAAAAGTACAGTAGAAGAATGTAGAGACGTGCTCGGCAATTCTTACGATTAACAATTTCAATTTCCGACACGTGAAAATTCGTCTCCGCGCTGCTTTCTCGACAAAACGAAAAAGAAAAGAGTTTTCGCTTTCTCACGTCTCAAAAATGTTGGGCAGCAAAAATGACGTCCCGCACGTCATCTCCCGGCGAGAGAAATCGCGTTTGCACGTAAGCATTCTCGTTCTTTAAAATTGTGACGTCATAAAACTGGGCGTCTCCTGCATCTTTTGCCCGAGTCCGACTATTCATGGGAGCAAAGCGCAGCTGGTCCTTGCATTTTTTATTTTCTCTCCAGCGGATTCGTCCCCAAGACACGTACGTCACGTCGCTGTCAATTTTAGCATTCACTTTGTGACGCGATTAGCATTAACACGCTTATCCACTGCAATTGTAATTAGCGGTTTTAAATTCGCATGGAGGAGTAATGTCAACATCCGTAATAGTCGAGGCGAAATCGGCGACCAATACTAAACGAGACATTTTTTCTTGAAAACCTATTCTGTCAGAAAAATCCAACAAAGGGTTTGAGAAGCGCAAGAAACTTTTTATGGGGAAATATTCCATTTGGGATTTGAGTAGCTGAAACGAAACACTCGTTTGGCTCGAGCTAATAAGTGAAGCACGTGAAATGCACCTGGACGACGGACCCACAGTTCATCGAGTTTACACTAATTTAGAAAGCACTTGGATAACATTTTATTTAAAAATTGTTGACCGGGGATGCCTTATTCGTGACAGTGTGGCTGCTAAAAAACTTGCTTGTTCACTCAAATAAATGTACGGTAAACGGTGAGTAAATAAACAAGCGAGTAAGTAGCGGTAAACAGTGGTAATGTGTGCATGTACTCGAAAATAAAATTTGCGTTTAAATTGTTGGTCGATCGATCGGTCGTTTGGTCGTTTGGTCGGTCGTTTGGTCGTTTGGTCGTTTGGTCGTTTGGTCGTTTGGTCGTTTGGTCGTCGGTCGGTCGGTCGGTCGGTCGGTCGGTCGGTCGGTCGGTCGATCGGTTGGTTCTGTTACGACAACGCGGTATTGAAATTCAAGTGTTAGCAAAGACTCGAAGAAGACGAAAGCATTAATTAACCCACTTCCCGTTTTAGCGCCCTAATAATAAACGTAACATTGTTGGTCGAGACAATGGATGACGAGTTGGAGCTCCCAATGAAGATCGCCGAGGCTTGGCTAGAGCTCGCGATTACTCGGGGAAGGGGCTAATGATTCGATCGTCTAGGTTTTGGCACGAACCAGCCGACCGGGGAGATTACGCGAAGAAGGTTAAGCGCGGAGGTCAAATGTCAAATGCACAGCCTCCTACCCGGTCAATCGAACGATTAAACTCAATTCCCGGTCTGCCAAACTTCTTTTTTCTCCTGGATCGAAGAGCCACTACTCGGAAACTCGTTCTCGCTGGAAACTTCACTGATGTTGGAGTGACCGAGTATGCGGAGGTCGGAGGTACGCGTATGCGATCTTTACTCTACCCACCTCGTAAAAAATGTGCAATATTCGAGATCGTTGTGTTAAGTGAAACTGTTAAAAGGCTACTCTCTCGACTTTGACAACATTTGACACGTTAAATCTCAATTTTAAATTAATTTTTTTAGTGCAACGGAAGTCGCGTGAGTCGCTGCGCCAAGTATTTGCTTTGCACGATTTTAAATTAATTTAACAATTAATATTTCGATTATCTTTGAACAAACACTCGTCGTATATGTTTCGATAGAGCTTTTACTACTACCAGTACTACTACAATATTTAATGCAGTCGATCTTTGCGTATCCTCACTCAAAAAATGTTCAAATAATTGAATTAATGTTATTAAGACGCGTAATTATCGACAAATGATTTATAAAAATATCTTATTTTTCTAATCATTCATTTTGGTGTTCGCATATTACATTTAAATATTTATCAAATCTATTTTTATATAATTTAATTGAAATAATTTTAAATTATTGAACATTGAATATAAATTATAAAAAGTTTCATAAGCAGTCATTGAAAATTGTTTTTAAAAATAACTAAAATTATATTTAAGCAATTCGATATATAACTACGTATAAAATATATAAGTATACACAAGATGTTTATAATAACAAACTGCAAATAAAAAAAAATAAGTTACACTCGTGTTATTTTATAATTTTGATTAATTTTAAACAGTAAATGATATAATTTACAAAATGAGAAAGTAATGTAAAAATCCTCGTGAGTTTTTAAAATTCATTGTAAAATCAGTACAGAGTAGAAGTTTTCTTTTCGGTATTAATTTCATCTGCAGAACCATCATCATGCCGAAATAGAGAATCTAATGTTACTTCCTTGGGCACAACAACTTTATAATTGTTGTTAAATTTAAATTTTTTTCCTTTAAGGGAACAAAGGTTGTGCAAAGGATCGAGGAGAACCGGAGCGAGACGGCTTGGGAAGCAGTCCAGGGTGCAAAAATCCCCAGGTCGGCGATGATCTTCCTGACAAGGACGACAGAGTTCCAAGGCTGTACACACCTTTGCTCGACCTCCTAGTGATCGCGGGACACGTGTCCTCATCCGCGTCAACGTGACCCCCACATTCCGCGAGTGTGACGCTGTAGCGATCGACGTCGACCCCCTTGGATTTTCTGCGTGTCCGCATTTTTCTCTCGCCTCCTCGTGTTTACATTCCTCGGCAATGCCGCTTCCATGACTTTCCTCGCGAGCCCGGCTAAGTTTCTTTATTCTTTCCCCACGACCGGTTGACGTCGACGTTGAGCTCCCTACTCACTTCTCCGAGGAACTGAACTCTCTTCAAAATACCACCCTGAGAGGAACCTCGCCAGAAAGAGAAAGAGGAAAAGCTCAAAGTTACTATGGACCAACATTTCCATTTTTGACATATAATCTGGTAAACACTAGATTTATTCATGGACTCTTAATTTTGGCAGAACTGGTGTGCTCTCCTGTGTCTCTTTTCCGGAAAACATTTTTCCGCTTCTCATTGCTTCTACTAATAATCGAGACATTCGAGAGGATGACATAATAAAATACGTTCCTCTCTCCAGTGTTTAATAAAACTCACATTGGTTATACCGTAAAATAAATTCAAATTTTTAAATCTTATTTTACGTATAGTTGTAATAAATTGAATTAGTTCATTATTGAATTATAAAATTTATTTATTTCAAACACAAAAACAGCTATTTATGCTTCAAAATTTATAGACACAAAAGTCATCATTTTTTATTTACGATTATTTAATAGTAAAGTTTTAAACATTTTCATCATCCGCTTTAATGACACATTTCTTATCTAAGAAACTTTTAAAAAAACTTTAAATGTTAAAACTTATTTATACAATTTGTTTTGTACCAGAAATTCGAAATAAACGCAAGTATTCGAAAATCAAATAATACAGACATCAAAATATCTTTTTCTTGATAAAAAAAAATTCATTACGACATTGGACATTGAAATTTTTTATGTAATAATCGTTAAGCATTATTATTGTCACTCGTAAAATACATTTGAAATAATAATTTTTAAAAATATTGACCTTAAACTTTTTTTATTCATAAAAAAAATATGATATTAATCATTGTAATTATGATAATATATAACTCGATTAAATCAATAGAGATTTATTCATATATTTTTAACTGTATTTATTTTTGATATGAGTACCAGCAATTTGTAATGTTCAAAAAAATATAAATTAGTTTTTGCTGCATCCGACAGATGAAAAATCCATATTCAGTAAAATTATAAAATATCTTTTATTTGTCAATTTATCCATTGTTTTTTGATAAATGAAAAACAGAAAGTAATTTGTGGATATCATGATTATGTGATTATTATCATTGGATATTAGTTATTGAGATTTATATCAAAATACTTGCGAATTGTTGACTTTGTGTTTAAGCAAGACACTGTGAAATGCCATTACCTGAAAAAAAAAATTATATATTAATTAAATAGTATACTCAATAGCTAATTTTATTTATAAGCGTATCTATCATAAAAATGTATATAAAGATACTTTTTTCATAAAATAGTACGCATAATATTTAATATGAAAATTTTTTTATTCATAATTAAAAAATATATATCGTATTAAACATTTATTAAGTGTCGTTATGAAAGTAAAAGATTGGTTTAAAAGTAGTCAAATTTGTAAACAAGAATGTCATTGTAAAATTACGATACAATGTGAGATTAGAAAAAAATTTCGAGCATTTTGATAAACGAATATTGACTTTGTTAACTTTATCGAATAAAAACTGCTTATGTAATAAAAAAGTACTTAATGTAAATGTTGTCCCGAATTTCTAGGATTGTGTACCGTTTAAATGTAAGCAAGGATACTCAGGTATTGCACGAAAAAAAAATCAATTTCATGATTGATGAGACAAGAAAACAATAGATTTATAAATATTGTGTGTTGTATTAAAAAAAAAAAAAAAAACTGAATAATGGGTGGAAGATTTAGATGTTTTAAGGAATGTCTCAATAATACGAGCAAGAGAGAAAAGAGAGAAAGAGTATCGGAATTGATAGGTGAATACTTGGATAGTGATTAGATCGTCAGGGTCGTAGTTGTCAGGGATAATGCTAAACTGACGCATTAGTTATTAGCATTAGAGTAAAAAATCGAAAGCCATTTTTTAAAAATTACGAAAAGGAGCGAGCCGCGGAGTTTGTTATGTAGGCCACAAGAATATTCTTGATAAGTGAAATTATTCGGTGGCTCAATTTTCCGGGGACATCGCTGGTTTACGAGTTTGCCAATAAATGTAATAAATTGACTTTATCACGCCATTATTAATCCAGTTATTCAAGAGAAACACAATTCGCATGCACGAGTCGCGGCGAGCAGAAAAACGTGAAATGGTCGAGAAGCTCGAAAGAATGGTTGAAAAGAAATAATTAATTATTTCTTTGCATTCCAATGATGAAAGCTTAAAGTTATAAGTAAAGTCTCGTGTACAAACGCCGCAGACGGTAGTATTAGTTTTATTTCCTAGTTTCAAACTAGTAATTTTACGGACTGTTTTTTTATTGTGCACCGGCGGCGTGTGCGTGTGCGTGTGCGTGTGCGTGTGCGCGAGTCGAAAGGCGACATTCTTGCTCGCGGGAACGGGGGAGGGGGCCTTTTATTGCCGACTTCGAGAAATGTATGTCTATAAAAAAACAGAGACAGAGAGAGAAAGAGAGGGGGGAGGGAGAGAGGGAGAGAGAGGGAGAGGAGTTATTCCTAAGAGGCATTAAACTACTGTTTTCCCTCAGTTTCATGCGCGCGAGGGGCACTTTTTACGGTATTTTACAGCACGCCAGAGGCCTTTGAACTGACGTCTAATGTCTAATGAATCAAGCCTATCATTGTGTTCTTGGTAAACAGCGCTGCGGTACTTTCGCACACTCAGGAATTCCTCAAAATTGAATCACAGAGAGGCCACGACGAACTTCGCTGCGATTCCGATCTTTTTCTCGTAATTAAATCCGCGCTCCGCTTTACGACGCTAAACTTTCATGCCGCTCTCGAAATTTCCTCCGTTTGAAAAACGACCCCTCCCCCCTACCCACCCCCGTTCTAAACACACGCGCGCGTGCGCTTTTCACACCAACGGGAAAGTTCGGCTACGAAAGAAAAAATATTTGGTGGATTATCGAATTTTGGAATTGAAGCGAAAGCGAAATTGCGGCGGGTCTAAGGATGAAAATCCGCAGCAGCTTTCCCTCGAGGAGGGGCGGGGGGAGGAGTTCGGCAAAAGAGGTGGAGAGGCTTTGGAAAAACAGGTTGAGAAATGAGGGAAGCACTTGACAAACAACTACAAAGGGATGGAATGGAAGCAAACCCTTGGTCCAACAGTGGTTCCCATTCCAATTCGTGCTCTCGCTCCCGCATTAGCCAGTTTAGCAGCGACCAGTTTTGTACAAATCGTGGCTGTGGTATGCGAATTATTCAAAGAATTCAGTGCTTTTAAAGCAATTTCAACTTATTTTAAGTTGCAGTCTTTACACATTACAGATCAAATTGTGAACGTCCAGCATGCCGCTTGGTCAGTTCCATTTAAAATTCACATTCAAGTCTTATTTCTCAAAGTAAGTAATGATTAATTTTTCGTCTTATGAATCAATTTATTAAATCTCTGTATTTACAATGCAAAATCAAATTCATTCATCTTAATTATTATTTTTAAAAGCCTTTATTAAGCAATCGATACGAAAATTCGTAAAAGCATTCATGTAACTTACACAAATGTGTAATGTATTTATAAAATTCGCAAATTTACATATATATGCATTGAGAAAAAAAACATTATGCTTTGTATTCATTATGGTAAGTTGGAATATTTTTAAAAGATAAGCTAATTTGATCAATAAGATTTATGACAAATAAAAATTTCTGTAATAAAAATTTTATAAAATATTTTTCATTATTATATAAATTAAATGTTATTGATACCCAGTTATAAATTATGTCAAACTCAGTATGAAATATATATTCGTTTCTACAGTACTTACTGCTACTTATTTCTTAATATTATTTGGCATATAATTTAAAAATATTACACATATATTTTATCGACGTTTTAAAAATGCAATATTATAATATTAATCTATGAATAAAATTACATCAATATATTTATTAGAAATTTATTAAAAAAAAAATTATAATTTCTTTGAAAATTATTACTCATACCTTTTTTATTTATATTTAATCATAAAATTGGATTTTGTAATAATCTAATTAAAATATTTAAAATGATGACTTGGGCTGCAAATTTTGTGTCTTTTAATAATGAGATAAGTTTACTTTATAATTTTAATCTTCCAAAATCAATCTACTAAATATTTGCCACTTATTTTTAATAAGTTTTCTCACATAAAATATTTAAATTTGTTAATGCCCATATTTTTATTAATTCAATTACATTTGCTTGGGTAATTTAATGTACGATGTTTCATATCTTGTGCTGGTAGGTAATGCAATAAAGATATAAGTATGAAAATTTTTTGTGTACTTCAATTTATTATTACTCATTAAAAAACACAAATTTAGGCATTTTAAAAATGTTTCCAATCCCAACTGTAAATATTTTTGATAAAAATTTTTTATGTAAATATTATTTAAAATTTGTATAGATACGCACATATAATAACTTTAATGACCTTATAATATTATGCAAATAATCAATTATTTTAGAAAATCTTCTATAGTTAATTAAAAAAACTAATCTCTCCATGTGTTATATAAAGTTTAATAAAATTATAAGTAATAGCCTATAAAGAGAATAAAATTGAAGCTCCAACATAATATAAAAAAAATGTCGTCTATTACATTTACTGTCGATCACAGACCATAGAAAAACATGCGATAGAAAGAAAATCTTGGATACATTTGTCAACACTTTTTCATAACTGAAGAACATCACTTGTAATATTAAAAAAAAATTTCTATCTCTGCCAACTAATATTTACTGTTTTTAACACTATTTATTTTATTGAATTACTATCAAAATACAAGCTGTACGAATATTAAACTAAAGTTTAAAATAACGTTGAAGATTAATTTTAATTATAAATTAATTAAAACATTAATTTATCGAAAAATAATCGAAAAGTTATATATTTATTTGGGATATAAAATAATCTGGTTCCAAGTGTATTTTGATGAGTATTAAAAAATGTTACAAAAAAGATCGACAATTTAAATAAAAATCTCATTGCATTGCATGAAAATTTCTCAATGTAACAAAAATAGAAAAAGAAGGGAGCACTTAATTACTCACGAGAAAAATTCCAAGAAAATTACTGTTCTGAGTCTACATAAAAATAGTAAAATGTATAATACACCTTTTCCCTACACATTTTTGGTTATATATGGTACGCATAAGCAAGAAGGAGTAACACAATGAGAAAGAGAGAAAAGGAATGCGTGAGACTATAAAAAGTTCGCAATAGAGAACTGTTTTCCGAGAAGACCTGTGCAAGTGCAAATGAAGGGAGGTAAAATAAAAGTTAAATTTTTCTTTTTAACTAATCCGCTGATTGGAATTTTTCTTGGATTCAATTTTCAATATGTAAATAAATTACACTTTTTATTGCAAGGATTAATACAGTGTTGCGCAGCAGCGAAAACAAACTCGCGTCTATAATCTTCGTATTTATATGAAAAATGAATTACGATGAATTACGATCGAAAATGATCTTTTAATAGTTTAAAAAAAGGAATGAACAAACAAAATGAATATTAAATAGTGATATAATAATATTTATAAGCAAGCTGACTGGAAAAATTAAAAACGATGATTAACATTATTTATTAAAAGTTCGTTAAAGGACATGTGATAAAATTTACGTGATGTCGTTGAATGAATTTTTCACAGCGCCCATAATTTCTTCCGTGAATGCACGACGTTTTTTATTTTTAATATTTATGAATACACTATGATAAAACTAATTTTCAGAATTTTCGAGTAATTAAGGGGAAAGTAAATTTGAAATGATGTAAAAAAAACATGTATCACTTGGAAGGAAAGCGATGACGATGCAAATATTGTAAGTAATATTGTAGGTAAAGCTTTGATATTCAACATTTTTTTGTTCGGATTACTCAAGGATATGGACCATATTTAGTAATTAGACATTTAAAATAAATGCCGGAGTGTTGAGTGTATTAAGTGCCTGTACGTTCGCCACTTAATTCCACGGCAATTTTCGAGTAACTCGAAAGAACCGATATAATTTTACCACTGGAATTAAGTGAAAAGAGCACTTGGAGTTGGTGACACCGAGCGCAAAGCCATCATATAAAATAATTTAAATTAATGGCTCGGAAACTGAGTCTCCTCTTTACTCGTCAGTCGAGTTTCCAGCACTACCAATCCACCCGAGGTCAATGTTTTCCACTTATTTACTTTTTATCCTCGTTGCCCGTTATTTGCATGGTAAATAACGAGGCCCGTATTACCAATGTACATTAATATTTTTTAGACGCCTATCTCTCTGTCTCTCCCGTACCTGTAGCCGGGATTCCAGAAAAAAAGTCCCACATGTTCTCCGACCAAATAACCGAACCCATTGTGCCACATTCGATGCCACGTGAGCTTTGATTTGATACTCGATCTCCAGTGTCTCCACCCTCTCTCTTAGATCTTTGATTTGGCGTTCGATGGAAGCGATCGGATCTTGAAATTTGACATGCGAAATTATTATTCCCAATAGCTCCGGATGCAAAGTACAAAGTACTCGAGCCTTTTCGCTCTCTGCGATTAGGAAATGTAAAAAGAAAAAGAAACAAACCAAGAAGGAAGATTCGTTATCTACGCTCGAAGCATTCTAAATTCCTTTCACTCGGGCAACCAGTCGCGTGTTTTTTTTTTTTTCTTTTTTTTTTTTCTTTTTCTTCCTCTTCTTCTTCTTCTTCTTCTTCTTCTTCTTCTTCTTCTTCTTCTTCTTCTTCTTCTTCTTCTTCTTCTTCTTCTTCTTTTCTCCAGCCGATGGAACAGATGACCGAACCTACATGTGCTCGTGCGAATGGCGAAACTGTGGAAGCATCGCGGCTTCATTTATATTTGAGAATGTGATGAGCCACGGTTTGAATTCTCGGGAGCCAACGGTGGAATGTTTTACGAGGACTTTTTTGGACTGCTGGACTATTTGCCAACTGCTCGCTCGATAATTGTGTGGCAATCCCAATAATCGAAATGAAAGTAAAGGTAAAGACTCGAGGAAAATGGCAAATTTTCGTGAAATGATGCACAAGCGATGGATGCTCTGGTAATCCAGGCATCGCAATTTTATTGGCGAATTAAATTTATTCAGAAAATTTATATTTTGGCAAAATTTCGAATTTAAATAAATTAAAATAAATTCCTATTCGAAAATTGATTATTGTTTTTCAAAATTGTATTCGTAAAGAGAATAATAAAAAGCCCGCGTATTTTCTCGAAGCTCTCGCGCTCTGGTGTAAAAAATTTAAATAATTGAAACCTTTAAATGTAGTAAACTATGAAAGAAAGAGAAAGAGTGAGTGAGTGAGAGAGAGAGAGAGAGAGAGAGAGCTGGTGAGTGCTTAACAGTAGCCACGAAAGGAGGTCGCGTTCCGTTTCTTTTTGGGCAAACGGAAGTAATCATTTCGGGGTTTTGAAACTGTTGGCGCTCAGATGAGCTTAAATACTTATTCAACCCTTCCACTTTTCATTGACCCTCTGCCCAACGCCATCCATATCTATTAGTCGTAGAAAATTCCTAGATTTAAAAAAAAAAATCGGTAGAAAAAAATTGATATTACCATTGACTTTGGTTATCAGTTAAACAAGTCTTAAATACTATTGATAAACAATCACTTATGGCTATTAAAATTAACAAACAACTGTAGATTTGGATTCTAAACGAGCAAAGTATTTTCTTACTTTTCGTAGGATTAAGAATAAATAAGTAAAAATGACAGAGTAAAAATGAAACTGTAAGCTTGAGTTTGTCTTAAAACTAATGTCTCAGCTACGCAATATTATTGTTTGCTTATAAAATATGTATGATAGTGTTTCATAGTTTAGGTTATTTTGAACTTTTTTGTTCAGCCATTGTACTACATCCAAATGTACAAATGTACGGTAGTTTATTATCTCGAGTACCTGTTCAATGTTGTAGGTACATTAACAACATGTTTTTACCATTCGATAACGAAACATGAAATATTCAAAAAGTATCAAGCCTAAAAAGGAATTTAAAAAATGAATTGAGAAAAAATACCAACGTCACGGTTGGAAGCACAATACGCCGGAAAGGTATAGTCTCGGTCATGATGACGACCGGAGACAAACTATCACTATCATCGAACATGAAGAAAATACGCATAACTTTGGATCTCCAAGTATTTACGTTGTTGTTGTTGGTGCTACTGCTTACGAAGAATCGAGGATGGACTGAACGAGCAATTGATTGAGAGAAAACGTATCGAATTTCCAAATTTGGAAACATTCCTCGCTTTGTAATTTGTGTCACACCTCAGGCCCTGGAGCTGTCTGCGTTTCAGTGCACACACGCCCAAACAGAGAGACAAAGAGAGGGAGAGAGAGAGAGAGAGAGAGAGAGAGAGAGATGAACAAATCGATAGACAAATAGATAAACAGACAGAAGGAATGAGAAATAGAGAGAGAGAGAGAGAGAGAGAGAGAGAGAGAGAGAGGTAAGTATCGAAATAGAGATACAAGGCTGAAAAACGCATAAATACATCTCAAGACACTCTCCTCTATTCGTTCTAGGATTTTTGGAAACCGACCACTAGCAACTATAATTTTATCGACCAAAAATAAAAGTAGGCTTTTCTTAGAAATTAAATTTTTTAAATTAACCATTAATTCGGGTCTGTATCATTAAATCCAATAATTGTCTCTCGGGCGTCAAGATTGAATATTAATTATTATTTTATATTCATTTTCTCGCGCCCAATTAAATATTCAAGACATTGACCAAATTTTTTAGATTCTTGAAATATCAAAATAAATTTGATGTGTGAATAAATTTAATGTAAAAACATGTAAAATTTTAACAATATTTACCTCAACATGATTGTTATTAATATTGCGATTGTACTTAGTTTCTAAATTTATGTAATATTGTTGACTGTGTGACACACATATTATTTAAAAATATTGAGATTTTTTCAAAAACGAAATAATATTTTGTCTATATTTTACTGTAACTTCGTGTATAGTTTTTTAATTTAATAATTTTAAAAATAATGTTTTAAAATAAGCCAATGATTATCTTTTCATTTCTAAAATTTCATTTTTTAAAGGAGAGTTTGTTACAGGGAAATCTTGCTTGAAGATCTTTAGAAAGTAGCCTCTTTTTCGTTTAACGCTCTACCGTATCCTACTTTTAATAAAGAGCGTTTGCATATTAAACTAATTATTAATAATGATAAAATATAGTATTCAAAGTAAAATGTTTCTATTGCACACAAGAAATTGTTTGCAAAGCTTAAGTTGTATCTCTCGTGAATCTTAAATATTTTGAAGTATAAGTATATGTCAAATAAATTAGAAAGATAATTATGGACTTTCATTATAAATATAAATGAACGAGAGATAATAACGGAAGATCTGATAAATTTCATGAATCCCACGCAAAACGTCGAACAAAGAAGAGTTCACATAAAAATATTTGCATTCAAGATTCCTTAAAAGGAAATTATGGAGTGTTTAACGCATTTTTGCAAAAAATCAACAGAGCAATGGTTCGTTGCGAGCGGCGCAAACGACGATTTAAAAAAAGATGAGCAATGTTGTTTGTAAGCGTGAAGGAATACATTTGTGTATATTATGATTTAAATGAACGCTTTTCTCGTACTCCGGAATTTCCTCAAGGCCTTACGTCATTATTTTATTCTTTAATTATTTGTTAATGAATGCCAACGCGAATTGTCCGTCTTTTCTGCATTCTCACGGACACCCACGCACCTGTATTTATCCGACGATGAAACAAACTTTTTAGCACTCGAGTATTTAACTCCGCACACACGAAAAAACATTTTCATAGGGAGACACGTCTTTTTACTGGTTTGTTTGTAAAAAAATTTTACTGCTTACTCAGATGTGCTTTTGTTTATTTAGCGAATGTTTAGGTTCCAAATTATGAAACACAGAAGAATATTATAAAACAAAATAAGTGCTGTTGCAACATTTTTTTAGTTTTACGATAAGCTTTAATAGTTTTAATAATCTATTGAAAATACTTTATGCAAATTAAAACATTATTGTTTTATACAATACACCTTTCTTTACAAATTATCAAATATAATAAACATAATTCTTGCATTTAATGTGCATCATCAGCTTGTCCACCCTATTGAACAATAGCAATGATAACATTTTTCCTCTTCTCTTTTAATATCATTGTTACAATAATAATTTTTATTAAATAAGTAGTTAAATATTTAGAATATGTAATATTATATTTCTCCAAACTTTGTAAATATATGATTTTATATTTGCTTCTCACTACTCATTATGTATTTGCATATTCGAATTTAACATGAAAATTATGAAATTATAAATTTTTGAAAAAATGTTATCTCCGTTTTTGAGGTTAAATTTAATTAAATATTTGATTATCAATATTTTTAAAATAACTAATTTATTAATTAAATTAAAGAAATTATCGTCAGCAGTTTTAGGTAAACTTCGAACAAGAATATTGTTCTATAAAAATTAAAAAATGAATTTCAAAATTACAATTGAATAAATTAATACATTAAATGAAAAAAAATGACAGTACAACAGCTAAATTATATTTACAGATCTTATTTATAATTTTTAAAGAAATACGTGTTACTTTTGAAAATGTATTAACTTCACTTTTAATTTTTGTAATGCTGATTAATCAACTAGTTACTCGTGTCAACGATGAACATATAAATTACAAAAATATTTATAAAAATGTTAATACTGGTTCAGCAGATTAATTATATTTCAGACAATGCTATTAGAACAATAGCTTCTATAGTAACCACGTTTAAAAAATTTAAGTAAAATTTTTTATCTCTAATTTATCATCCAAATTAGTTTACCCCAGATGGCAAACAGACGCCGAGAAGAAGTCACGTTGTCAACTTTTATTTTCTCTTCCTTTTGTGTCACTTTCTACGTAGTTCTTATCTATGCCTCTGTTTCTCACTCGAACTAACTTTTTATCTTGCTCTTTTTTTTCATAAACTCTCTTCTGATAAAATTAAGTAAATGTTTATTAATTAAGGACAAATTTGCTTGTTTATCTTAAATGCGATTTGTATTTATATGCAACGTAGAAAAATTTCTCTTTTATTATATATATATATATATATCGTAACAATAATTAGATTTATTATTCGTTTGATTAAAATAATTTTTACTGTATATTACATTTTGGTGTAGATATTTTATTTTTATTTAAAATTAAAATATTGGATATAGAATAATTTTTTTTAAATGAAACCAAATACATATTTCATAAATGTCATATTTTAGATAACATGAATATAATAATTATACGTCACTTACTTAAATTGAAATAATAGGAATATTAAGCAATACAGTATAATTGTATATAAAATTCCACTTTTATAATTGAAACATAATGAAATTATGTAAATTTTGAAAATTTTTTAACAAAAAAATTCAATATATTTTACGGAAAATTTAATAAATAACCAATTATTATAATTGAAATATTTATTAATAAAATATAGAGACACACAAATTCATTAAAATATTCCAATTAAATATTATAAATTTCTATTTCAAAAATAAGGATGAAAGATGTAATTATTGAAAATCAAAAATATTTATTTAACGTCCTGTATATTCAGAGCTAAATGCACTCATTTTTGTTGGCAAGGAAAAAAACTATATAATATACTAATTTAAATAACTATTTTTTAAACTGAAAATCTATGATTAGTATACATTTATAAACAATCAATGAAATAAAGAAAAATTGCCATAATTAATTTCAATACTAGATAAATTTTTTTCCTCCGAAAGATAATAGTATACAGTTGTGTAAATTTACGTAAAATATAAACATTTTGACTTTAAGTACGCATATTTCATAAATATATACAGATACAAGATACATTTCGCTAATATTTAATCGAACGTGTGAAAATGGAGTTGCATTTATTATCTCGTGATCTTGGATTATTTTTCACCAAATGTAATTAAATGCATTTTTTTATGCTTCCTTTATGAGTTATTATTCGTATTTATTACATAAATGTATTTAATCCAAGATAGATAATTAGGTAAAAATATGTAATTACAAAATTACTCTTGAAAAATTATGTTATGAAAAGTTATGATAGAACTACAAAGTTAAATTCAAATAATACGTATATCTTAAATGATTTATCAACGAGGTTTCTTATTATAAATACATTAATAAAAAAAAAAAAAATAAAATTCTCAGAATTTATTTTATTATTTCTCTATATGAATGATAGTTAATTAAAATAGTACAATATATTTTTAAACATTAAAATTATCTTTATGTAAAGATATAAATAATAAAATTGAATAATGCAACAAAAAAAAATTGTTTAAAAATTTGATTTATAATTTTTAGTTTATAAAGAATTAAAGAAAAATTATTTAACGTTAAATGTATTATATAGTAAATATAAGTTAAAATTAATTATTAATATAAGTAAAAGCTAGATTTATGAAAATATTTTTTTTCTTCTATCAATTAATCATAACGAATATTTTCTTAAATTGTTGATTTAACTTAAAAGAGATCTCTAATGGTTGGAGAAAAAATTTAACAGTGTCTTTTTAAAAAAAGAATTCTCTATTAAAAATCTTAATTAAATTTAATCTTTCGTTTTCAACATATGAGAAAAATTTTTAAAAGAATTAATGGCATAACTTGAACTTTAAAGTATTCAACCATGTGTCAATATGAGAATATTAAAAATAATATTTAAAAATTTACATATTGAGGTTTTAAGCAAAAGAAGGCAATACAAGGAAAATGGATAAATATAAATAAATACTTTTATTAGTATGATAAACAAATTTCTGAAAAGCCGATAAACAAAAAATTCGTAAAAGTTTGTTTTTGGTAACAAGAATGATAATATCGTCTTCAACATATATTGATATAACAGTTGTGATCGTGACTGAATTCGTGAAAAATTTTTACAATTTAATTTTCTTCTCGTGTTACAAAAATTATGCATAATCGTGCATGAAGTATTATGGATGAACAAATGTGAGAAGTCATTGACCTTGTGCAAGAAAATTTGCCCAGACTAAAGAAGTAATGAAGGCTCTTATGTATGGAAGTATGCAAGTAATTTATCACTTTATTGTATGAAAATGTAGTTGTAGAAAGACGTTTTTTTTATTTGATAATTTGTCATTTTTACACTACTGTTATACTGGTATTGTACTTTGGCATCGCTGAGTATTTTTATAGAATGAATCAATTGCTGTAATTTTTAATGAAATAATAGTGAGCGCACGTCACCGATCATTCGTAATATTATCGATAAATGGAATTGCTTGCAACTCGAATTATAAAGTGTCTATAGTTGTATAAAATTATCTTAATGTTGGGTAAACGTGCATGATCAAAATTTTAATAAAAAGTACTATCAATAATCATTACGAAGTATTACCGATGATTCATTCTTGGAGCATAGCGATATAGCTAATTACCTCCATTCCCAACTCTATGTAATCTGCATTTTAATAACACAGAACCGACGCAAAGAGCTTACATAAAAAATGAACAAAATGTACGAATATGAATATAAATATTGATGCAAATGTAAATATAAATATACAGTTTTAACAGTTAGATTTTTGTACGATACGGGAAATTTAATTGTGAGGATATTTCCGCAATTTGGTCTCGAGGTGATAAAAGTCGTCATTTGGACCATTTCCGAGAGGACCGAGGAATGCCGATGTCCGATGTCTCGGGGTGCTTGAATAAAGCACAAAAAGCGTAAATAAAATTTCTTTAAAGAATGTCGCAAAAAACGGTTCAAGAGCCAAGAGCTCTTCCTCGGGGAAAAATGCAACAAAATTGAAATAGAGGGAGAGTGGGAGGAGGATCGATCAGTCACGGGCCTCGGGTTCGCTTTGCCTCGCTCCCGCATTCCGGGGATTCCTCGGCGACCGGAGCTCGTTTCGGGGGCTGTGGAAAGCGAGGACGACGTCGTCGGCGTCTGGAATGCGACTTTCACCCTCATTGCGTGCCTCTGACCTTCCAGGAGGTCTCCCTCCATTCCGGGGCTCTCCCAGCGTCTCGCATTCCGCTCGACGCTGACCCCAAAAATGCCCACCGGGGCTATTATTGGGCTTTGCCGTTTGGCTTCCAAGTTCGCCCCCCCCCCGAGCCTCCAAGGAAGATCAAGGGAAACCCGGGGATATTATTAGCCCACGATAACTAATCGGGGAAATTATTCACGCGGGTTATCAAGGCCCGGTTCGTTAGCACGGAAATTCGTCGCTTGATTCCAGAGAGTTGGGCGCGTCTGCGCGATTCGTTCTTTGATTTCAAAACTCGCGCGATTCGCCTAATCGCCACGAGTTTCTCGGTTGTCCACCGGTTTGCACAACCGGTGGACAACTTATTTACGATTATTCATAATTAGCCGAGCACGGAATGTCGGAAACGCGACGAAAACCGATAATAAAGAAGGAACATTTGCGAGTGCAGCTCGGTTCAACAGTCCAGCAGACGCTTCCCCAATTACTTTGCACAATGTTGAAATAGATACAACTAATAATGCGTAATTTATGCGCATTTCCAAATGGACATAAATTGCAAGTGCATTTTTCGACGTCTATTAATTTAATTAAAAACTTTGAAATACGTGCTCCGAGCAATCCGACATATTTTTCAAATTGCTCTGCGTGGGAAGAACCGTACTTGCGATGTAATTGTACAGTTAATCAAGTATAATAGCTGAAAATAGCAAAAAAAGAAGAAAAAATTATTAAAGACATTGTTTAATCTTATTCTTCTACGCGAGTTATCAATTCTCTTTTCTTACCGTGTCTTTTTAATTTCAACGACTCACGAAATTATATGGTTTCCACGTTGAATAATTTTTTACCTAATTATGAATATTGTTTCACTTGCTCGCAAAATTATATCGTTATATGTATATATTAATGCTACCAACACTTATATTAAGCGTAATTAGTAAAATTACTAAAAATTCTCAAAGACTAATGGATATTTATTTTACGCCCACTGGACGTCTATAAACAATTTATGGTCATTTTATGTTCATCATTTACTACAATAAATTTATTATTTACATTACAGTAAATCATAGTCCTGGAGATAACTTTTATAAATAAATATGATTTTAATTGTGTCAGTAGTCGTTAATGCAAATATTCACGAACAAAAACAGAAAATAGCGCTCGTCTATACAAAGAAAAACTTCAAATTCTGACATCGTTAACCACGGCATTAATTGATTGGCACAACACACGTATAACTAATGATGTCAATTCATGAATAGTATTTGCAAATGATAATATTGCGTTAATATAAAATTCGCAGATTATAACTCATGATCAAACGAGAAAGAGAACAAAAATGAAACTTGAAATTTATTCGCAATGGTATCATTGTTTACATTAAAAAAAAAAAAATAATAATAATAATAATAATAATAATAATAATAATAATAATAACAACAATACAATGTGTCGATTTCTTCATTATCAGTGATGAAATTAAATGAATAAGATTAAAAAAAGAATTAAATCAGCTGGACTCGTTTGGCTGAAAAAATAATTTAAAATTTCTTACTTTAAATACAGTATGTATAATGTGCTCCTGTTTGCTCAATTCGTTCTTCTCACTCCCCACTCATACTCGGTCTCTCCCTTCCTCCCCCCCGTCTCTATCTCTATCTCTATCTTTCTTGCTCCTTTTAGACACGTACATTATTTTTTATTTTTCTATTTCTATCTCATTCTAACTCCCCTTGTCCTTCCTCTCAATTACCTTCAATTTGTCCCGTAAGTGGAGTGTTGTTTTAAGTTTTTAATGAAGAAAAAAAACGAAAACGATATCTCTTTTACTCTATTATCTTTCCTTCTCTCTTGGCTTTCTTTATTTGTAGAGTGCGAATTTCTTTCTGTGGGCCGATTCGTGCGCACATTCTCCGATGATTGTTCATAATTGGCGAGCTCGTGGTTATTTGTATACGTACATACGCGCCGTACGAACGTGCACGTACACACTTGAGCACTCTTATACATAAAAAAACATGTATCAATCCGTCTTTCTTTCTCTCTCTCTCTCTCCCTCAAGGTTCTTTTTTGGAGTGCTATATGAAAATATATATGCATCTTAATTTTTTTCCAATTCTCTTTTGCTCCGTGTATTTTTTACAAGCACATTTCGGCCGATATGATTCATTTTTCCTTTGTAGGTAATTACATGTACACACACACATATATATATATATATAGAGAGAGAGAGAGAGAGAGAGAGAAAGAAATATCAAAACAAGTTATGTACATTCTGTATTTTAATATTAAACATATGCAAAAATATTTGTAATACATGTAAAATATGAATTACACATATCAGAAAGAGCTGGAGTTCTTGCTATTAATGCATTAAAATATTTTGAGTTATTGATTAATTAAAAATTAAGAAATTGTAGATGAAGGCAAAAGCAAGGATATTCAAAGTTTAAATGATTTATTAATAAACTAATCATTGAATATTATTAAAAATTCAATTAACGTGCAATATAAATTTTCATTTCATTTCAATAAATTTATTTCATCTTTTCTCCCAAAGTCATACATAAAAAAATAAAAATATTACTATTACAGTATCAAAAATAAAAGTAATTCTGCAGCCACAGAATTTAATCGGAAACCAGAACTTGAAATTGCATCTGTTCAAAAAATAAGCCCTTGCTTTCTTGATTCTGCTCAACCACGAATCAACTCGAGGCAGTAAAAAGTAAAGTATAAGCACAAGTTGAAGGAATTATAAGGGAGTGTAAAACCAGAAATAAGACATCGAAAGAATGTGCGTTATGCAAGTAACTCGGTGTGCCACTTGCACTTCGAAACGAGAACACTCGAAAAACGTTAGTCTGAACAACTGCACACATATAACACATGCACATGCACATCAGCCATCGAAGCGGCAAAAGCATTAAATAGAATAATAAATTTATACACTATTTTCATGTGTCTATCAACTAATCAATTCCGCTTGTATTCCTAACCTCCATAAACACGAACATTAAATTTAGGCCAAACTGTTATATAAAAGTTTTTGTTAATCTTTGGTTTAATGGCAGTGTTGGTCGAGAGGAGCAACAATGTATTTCAGGAAAACCTCGATCGAGTTGAGAATTGTAATCTTTACAATGTGAACTATCGTCATTTTCAAAAAGCTACACTTTAAAAGTGGTCATGAACGAAAAAGATATTCTTTTGAATTCAATATTTGAATAAATGAGTGATAAAATTAAAAATTGCAACTGATGCAACTTGATCTTTGTATGATAAAGATCAAGTGGAGACGATTATCATTCGACTAAATTTTACAAAAACATCAGTCCTAAAAATATTGCAGCTCATCCAAGTGTTGCAGAAGAATAAAAGAATCGAGGTCCGAGTTATTGAAATCAATACATGTATAATCAATTTCTCAACTGAAACTCAGCGTTGGGTGTACAAACGCAAACGGGAGCCTCATAAAACCTTTACGAAATTGCTGAAAGCATTCTGTTAGTAAAGCCATCCATCGATTGCGAGAAAGGAAAGCGAAGGGAAACGAATAAACTTGGTATAAATCGAAAATAATGAGTAGGTAACGCAGGCACGTGCACCTTCCCAGAGAGTGTGTCGTCGATTTTTGGTACACAAGACTGGATCGAGTGCTGACGAGAGCAGACAGGACCAGACCAGAGCAGCCACATAATTTAAAAGTAATTTAGCACGAGGTCGCTGAGCCCCGAAAGAATTTAATGGCTAGCGTGTGTAGGTGCGTAGGTAGTCGTCGTCGTCGTCGTCGTCGTCGTCGTCATCGCGCGCGCGTGTGTGTGTGCGTGCGTGCGTGCGTGTGCGTGTGTTAGTGAGGGTGCGCGTGTGCGAGTCCAGTCCCCGGTAGCCTTACGACTGCCACTCGACTTACGCTCATTACAGCCGGACATGAAAATTGAAAGATTAGCTCGTCGGCCTTTTCAATTCACGCACACGGACAGAGCGAGCGCGTGTGATTGTGTGCGCGCAGACGGCCAGCTTCCCAAATTATTCGTCTGCGCGTACGGGTCGACGAGAATTTTCCAGCTTTTAAATCAGAGGTAAAAACAAATTTTTTCTCGCGCTACTATGAGTTTTTGATTTTTCGTGTGTTTTCTCATTGGCAAATGGAAATGTAACCGTAATAAAAAATCTTTAATACCACTCGGTTATCGGTCGAAACGTCGATGAGTATATTTTCTTTTCATTTTATTACCAACCGATTTAATGATATTTTTATCTTAAATTCGTCTTTAGCTTCTCAGACGTAAAATTTAAATTACATATACATTTAATTTCAAAATTATTATACACGGCTTTTAATCACATTCAAAAGCGTTGGTTTTTGTTAATTGTTCATATTTGGACTTTTCCCAAATACTCATGTAGTTTGTATTATTGAAAATCCACGGCTGTATCAAGCTACACCAAGTTAATGTTAAAACTAAAATTAAAAGATGCAAAATTACAACAATACTAAAACTTGACTGATTTGGCATGTATTGTTTCATTTCTTTGTCAACAATAACGCTCTGCAATGACAATTGATTTTTAACTGAATAAAATATCATCGGAATAAAATTCAATTCTGCACCAAAGAATGAGTATCGATTAAATTTCGAATCGACGTTTCGCTCGCTTTCACGAGCGCAAAAGCACATGTTAAATGCTTTGACTACTGAAATAACTTGAACCGTAGCAACCGTGGATTAAAATCTAAATTCAGTTCCTTTGAATTCCTTTTATTATCGCCACCCTGGTCCGTAATCACGGATTCTCCACTAAAAAAACTCACTGGTGCCCTTTCCGAGTGACCTTGGCCACGAAGGAAGCAGGACCGACCGCGAGGACGATGAATTTATAAAAGCGATCGGAAGAGGAGAGCTCGGGACCGCTGGCCCCATAAATTTCCTTCTCGTTACGGTACCTCGCTAATCGAGCCGACAGATTCCTTTCCCCCATGCTGGTCCCTTGGAATAAATTGGCTCCGGGTGCCGGTTCAGTGGACCACACCGGTGAGCACTTCGATGGAAGCGAAAAACTATTTTTACACGCGTCATGATCGGACTTTAACCTCCGATAAGAGAAGGCCCCCGGCACTTTTCGCGAATGCAAATCCGAGTCATTATCCTCCGGGGGTGGGAGTCGAAATATCCCTACAGCCCCTTGCGAAATCTGATTTGCAGGAATATTACAGGGATTATAATGGACTGATTACGCGGGTCGGCCCTTCGTGTTTGAAGAATGTTAGACGATTAACCATGCATTTACGAAGAAAATTGAATGTAATTCTCGCGCGCATGTGGAACAAAAGCACTAATAAACGATAATAAATTATTCTTTTATCTTTGATTGCTCGTCAGAAATCTCTCGGGGCATTTGAAAATTTATTCATAATTCTTTTTTCTTTTTTGTTTTTTTTTTTTTTTTTTTTTTTTTTTTTGCGCGCGGTCGTAATAATTTAAATTATAATTAATGCCAATAGCAAAAGCTCATGGGAAAATTTCAATACTTTTCACCGGTATGAATGCATCGATGATCCTTCCTCACAGATATAATGTATATTGTACAATGATTGAACGGACCAACTTTTCCACAACATTCATTACACTTCAAAAATAATTATTAAACGATTTATAACGGCACAAATGAAATTGACAATAAATTTAAATTGCATTGCAAGTGCAGGCAAATGAAAGAGGTTACCCATCCTATTGGATACTTTATTTGCACGGGTTATTAATGTTAACGAAAGCACGTCATATTGTAGGTTCGAGATGCGCATGTATTGGCAAGACAAAAAATTTGTGCGCGTGTGCGAAAAAAAAAAAAAAAAAAAAAAAAAGTCATCGATCGATCCGGTGGCCCCCATAACTGACTTTCATCATTATACACCGTACGTTTCTCCAGGATTAAATAGGTTGTGTACCTTTGTAGCTCCTTTCACCAGCATCCGTAACCGAGCAAAAGGATACAGCTACCGCAATTCTGAAAACATGCGAAAATAGTATCCCCGAGTCGGGCCGAGACCTATCACTGGAATTCCTCCAAAGGAGGCTCGATCGCCGACTGATACACTTTGGAAAGAGGAAACGAGGAGCGTCAACGCTTTTGCCCTTCGTATTACCACCGATCCAAGCAGATGAGATAATCCAAGAGCCACATTTCGCGAGTCTTTTGATATTCCGCCGGTCGGCTCCCGAGCCTAATGCTTGGCTTGGAAATTAAATTATAGATTTCTTAAATTGGGATTACCGGTGTTTTTACTTCTGCTAATGGTTGCCGTTAGAATTCGGATGCTTTGTCTCTCTTTAAGCTATTATTTTCTCGAAAAGGACGGTAATTAACGATCGTCTTTTTATTTGCGTTTCCAAAAATCTATGATGATTGAATATAAGTGGGGTTATATTGGGTTAGATCCACGCCCATTAAATTTTAATTTTAAAAATTATTTTTATGTAAACTAAATAAAGACCAATTTCTTGACAAAACTCGTAGTAAATTTCGTAAATAATGACAATAATAATAATTATAAATGTAGAAAAAATAGTAGTATAAATTGTGGCCACTTAGGCATTGAATCAGAAATGTTTTTCTATGATCGCTTACGGTAAATTATATATAGTATATTGATTTTATTAAAACACATTTTTTATAAATGAGGTCATTGCTATTGTTGAAATTAAATTTTGATATGCAGTAGATAGTAATTTTCTGTTAAACGTAGGAGTGATAAACTGTGGTATACGAAACTCGCAAATGCTCCTTTTCTCTTGAGCGGTAAGATTATATTTACTTTTTTCACAGATAAATAATTGGTAATTTAGACATTCATAATTATAATAGAAACAAATATATCATTGTTAATTAAAAGAAAACTTTTATTAATATTCATTTTATTGGAAAGAAATAATGATAAAGATAATCAATTTCATCAATATTATTAAATGAATGTTTATGAACATTATAGACTAGATGTACGAAAAACTGATATTTGTTTTTAGTTTTAATAGAGTATTTGACGAAATCAAGAAATTTTTTTAAAACTTTTTATACAAAGTATAAGTGATTGTAAATGCAAAAATACATAATTTACCGAGCTTAAAAAATTTTGTTGTTGATATTTTATATTGTGATTGAACTTTTATGTTAATAATTGTGTTGGTAGTGTGTAACAATTAATGATAAATGCGTCATAAGAGTTTCAAGGATGTGAAAACCTGGCTGTCACATCGATCATGAATATCAATGCTCTAAAACTAATTTTCAATGAAAGCAGCGATCCAAATCCTAAGGAATAAATAAATTTTTTCCTCTAATAATCATTGATGGCGCTTTGCTTAAAAATAAAACTGGACCAGGAGAGTGGAATTTTCGAGTGATAGCCGCAAGCACCATCCCGGTGGGGTCAAGGGGCGCGACCTGGGGCTCTGCTACTCGCGGCGAGTCACGTTAATTAAGATTCTAAGTATACCCGCCGGAAAACGACGTGGACGACAGAGTTGGGAAGAAGGGGAACTCGGTTTTCCATAAACTCAGGATGCCATAGCTCTTGAAATACCGAAAACCCCAATGGGTTGTTGTGCGCGACGATGACGTTGTTGGCATTTATAATGGGCTCACTTATTGCGGAGCGAAGTTTCGCTCATTTACTTTAAGTTTTGCATAATTAAAATTACAGCTGTTGTGCCGTCAATTGTTTTTACGATCGGTGCTTGCAATTTACGGTATTGTTTGTCAATAAAAAATTAATTTTTTGCCGTGTGCGACGTTCAATTACTTGCTGCTTACACGCAAATTGATTGTAAACCGTTCCAAGGTTGAAAAATATTGCTGATTTAAAAAAGTAAATTTTCATGCACAATGTAAATTTAATTAATGCCGCTTGAGATTCTTAGCTTTGCTCCGAGTTTCAACGAAAGAGGATGAATAATTATTTATTTATCGGAGCGATTGGGCTATGAGTGTACAGCGCAAAAATCATCAATAGAAACTGCCGGATGTCTCCTTGAGTAATATTGGACGAAAGTTATCCGAGCACGTGATAATATTTTGATTGATCGTAGCCACTTATTTGACAACGTGTAGGAAGTAAAATCCAAGGCCCGAGCTTGTACCAAAAAAGGATGTACGAATAAAAGAGAAAGTTGAAAAAGACAGGAAAAGGAGATGAGTGTGCTTGCGTTTCTCTGAAAAATGTCAACAAACGGTGGATATTTAACTGTTGGTTCGGTTGTTGACCAAAATAGTTGACCCTCTTTAAATTCCCTCCCCGAGAAGAACTTGTACAATAAACTTAAAATTAAACTTAATCGTCAGAATTTGGATTTGGGCAATGAACCCCGAAACGGGTAGACAAAGAGGTTCCGCGCGAGCCGAGGTCAGAGTAAAAATAAATTTAAAGTCGGTCCGCGGATGCAGGGAAACAAACAACAAAAGGACTGGGATCGGATCGGACCGGATCGGACCGGATCGGACCGGATCGGATCGGATCGGATTGGATTGGATTCCGCTGGCCGGAGAAACGAGTTGGCGCGGAATCCCCCGTAAATGGATATAAACGTTAGGGTCGGCGCACGTGTCCGAGGAGAGCGTGCGCGAGCGACGGGAGGGGCGGGAGGGCGGGAGGGAAGAGGGGCAGATTGGGTGGGGGGGAGGAGGAGGAGGAGGAGTTTCCCGTTAAGTCGCGACTCGCGCGATTACACGTACGACGGATGGCCGAGAGTTCGTGCGTTCGGCGGATCGGATCGACACGCGGAAAAGAAAGTCGGTCTTCGATTTTTATTCACATCCACAGGAATAACTTTGCGCCTCGGCCCGAGGATTAACCGAAAGAAATTCGAAACGGCGACTCTCCTCCTCCTCCGCCCCTCCCCGCCCTCTCGGAAATTTTTACAATCTGCAGGAGCCCCCCGAAAGTCCCCCGTCGCAATCCTAATGCCATTTAAAGTTTTTCTCTTTGGCCGCGTTTGACAATGGCCGCCGCGTCCTCCTTCATTTTTAATGTTCGCCACGGCGTTTCTTTAAACTGCTACCGATCGATAAATGGCTGCGATGGGCTTCCCATTCGACACGATTCTCCTGTGAAATTACTTTTCAACAAATTTCAATGTTTTTGTGAATGCTGCATAGCTCAAGTTCGACACAAATGCATCGCATGCTTGCAAAAAATACAAATGTATGCACAGCAAAGATATTCAAGAATTACATACGTTTTTTAGTGTTGCTTTCGTGTTCAACGTACACTCTACAAATTGTAATATTTAATTGAAATCAAAATATGTAACAGCTACTGAATATTTAGATTCTTTTACAACAGTTTTAAAAATATATATTTGTGAATTATGATTGTAAATTGTAAAAACATTACTCCCATTACTACACAATGAATTAGTCTTTATTGGTAAAGTAACCGACAAAAAATTTTACTCATCACTAAATATATATACCAAAGATTGGTAACCACAATTAGTAATTTTGATACAATCGTGCTGATATCCTAATTTGGATGTCATGAATTTTACAACAATTTTTTAAGATTTTTTTACAGTGAGATATATAAATGTGCTACAGAATGCATTTGTGTATGTAAGTGTATGCGATCAAAGGTATTTAAAGTCCGTTATAACTTCGTGCCTAAGAATATTGCGAAAGGTACTAGCAATGCATTGACGTACCGCATTCAAAGAGAGAGAGAGAGAGAGAGAGAGAGAGAGAGAAGAAAATGGGACAAAAAAAATAAGATTTTTAAAATAGAAATGAGGTATCCCGAGGTAACCAGGAAAGAGTAACTCTAATCTTTGATGATAAATCTAATAAACCGATCTGACTTCAGGAATCGTTTTGTATAATCCAAATTATTTATGAGTACATTTTTTATTTATACATATATAAACAACGGTTTATGAAATTTTATCTTATCTTTGTAAATCATATGTAGAATATTCAATCAAATTTCATAAATTATCTTTGAAGATTCTTATAAATTCATTAAAAAATAAATTTATAATAGAATTTTAAAATAAATATTGTTTTGTGCCCAAAGAATTAACTGAATAATTAAATAATATAAAAATGATTTGTCATTTCCAAAAAATATACAAGTGAAATAATCGCACTTGATTGAAGTCTAATTAACAGGTTAATTAACATTTAAAAACAATTTTAATTTACAAAAATTTACGATAATAATTGCTTATTGAATTGTTACCGACAATCTATTATAATATATAATATATTATTAATAAATACACTCGACTTTATTTGATTTTATTACTAAAATTCTTTCAGGAATGTGTGATTTAACTATTTAGATCACATTTTATTATGGCACGCTATCACAGGAAATCATGTAATTCAAATTTAATTGAGGACACGGATGCCATATATTTCTCAAGAGATTTTTACAAGGATGATTGTAAAAAGAACTAAAAAATTTATTAGAATTGAAAATTTCAAAACAAATAATATTAAATTAATAACACATAATTTTCATTCATAAAGTAAATTTTATAAAATAATTTATCATTATCAATGGGAGAAGAATCTACTCTATTTTAAGTTATAAAATTTAATTTTACACAAATAATTATCGTTTATTAAATGTAGAAACAACTTTTTCAATTTTTTCTTATGTCTCTTTAAAATATGAATCTATGTATATAATAAAATATAAATTAAGGTATTATTAATTAATGTATTTATAATCACGTCTTTGATAAATGGTATCTGTCTTTAAAATGAATATGCTTTCCCCATTTAAATAAGGTATAATTTACACATATATAATTTTTTTTACATTATTATTAAAAAAATAAAGCTATATTTTTAAAAGGTTTTTAAGTTCATATCACCTTATTTCCACAAATATTATTTACATCTATCAATTTATAAAATTACAATTATTAATACTTGTTTGAAAATATTTAATTTCCATACAATTGATTAATATTAAAAAAATATTTAAGATAAATACGTTGATGATTACGTGAAAATTATGTACTTGTGTTTATTCATTTGCAGCATTCAAATTTGTTATCTACGCATCATTTTAACTTTCATTATTAATCATTTATGAATGGGGTTGTAACGTTACAAAAAACAAATTTATAATAATTTTAACATAATTAAGGAAATCAATTTTTTATTTACTTTAAAATTTTTCATTGATTAAGGCACTACCAATCAATAACATTATTCTTTTAGACAATGCAAATGAGTATAATGTAAATTATCTGTACTGTTACACTGCGTACATGTGACATGAATTGACAAATTTTATGAAGCATTCAGAATTGGATTCCATAGGAAATAACATAAATAATTTCTTGTATTGTAGTACTCCCAACACAATAATGAATGTAACAATTATTTCAGCTGAATAATTGCGCCCACAATACTTTTGGAGGTGACGAATAGAGGTGACGGTGAAACCGAAGAAAATACTTTGGCTGTTATCAATGTCACGAGCAATTAAAAATGCAATGGAGCGTCGGGCAATGGATAATTATTGTAATGTAACACAAGGGGAGTAGCGGTGTTGCTAATATTGAGCGATTTCTCGGAGTTTTCGCTTGAGACGTACGTAAATCTCGACGCGGCCCTGAAGTCTGGAATGCGGGTGCGGCAACTATTCTAGAGCGTCTCGACTCGGCAATTCCTCTCTCTCTCTCTCTCTCTCTCTCTCTCTCTCTCTCTCTCTCTGTGTCACTCGCACACACGCTTATCGTGTGCCTCTCTACAGTTATCTCTGCAAATTTGTGTAATTAAATATCTAAGGGTGCTTTTAGATAAATTCACCATTCCTTCAACAACTTTTTTCTGAGCTATTATCAGTGAAAAAAATGTTCTTAAAGCATAATCATTGGCGTGGAAATAGAAAATATTGTTTTCAGTGGATAAACATTCGTAATCACAATTTTTTCTTTTTGCTTTTTTAAGAGAAACTCTGTAGGGTACACTACTTAATTTTCATTACGATACGATTTTTTTCGAATGTAAATTACAAATTAACTAGTTGAAGGAATTGCAGAAAGAGTATGAAAGGTTTTTTTTCATGGTCATTGCATACATGTGTGTGTAACTTTAAAGCGATTAGGTCTTAATTTTGGCACTACGACATTTCATTTTTTTATTGATCTCCTGATAAGTCGAGAAATGTTTTTACAGCTTATTTCCTTGGCTTACTAGACAACCAACTTCCTTATAAATATGAAACTTACAAAAAAAGTACTTTATCGCTCAATGAACATCATCTAGTAATTGTATACAAGCAGAACAATTCTCTATGAATTATTCATTATGGGAAAAATATCAACGAATCGGCAATTAACAAGGAATTTTCTTTGCTAGGAACTTGTACGTGTCAGGCTGAAGAAATTTATATTCGATGTGTTGCAATTAGTTTTCACAGGGAATATCATTATGATAAATAATCCATCAGCGGGCCTTGCGACTTTTAAATCCGCTACTGTTGCAGACACACGTGTCGGGAGCAATGCGTGTGCACACGCGCACAGACACGCATACACCTGTGGTAAACCTATACTTTGCGTGATCAGCAACGACGTCCAGCTTCGTTATCTCAATGAGCGACACGCTCGTCCGAGTTGGCGACGACGATGAGGTCGATGTCATCTCCACGAAAATATCCTCCCTGCCACCACTTATCCAATAAAATTCATGAGATTTTAATGCCCGACATATTCGAAAAATTAATGTAGGGATTGCTGTACTTGTTTAAGCTGCTTGTTATCCTTGTTTATCCGTAGTTATTATTATTATGTTATTGTGGCAGGAAAAATAATTATAATAAAATGAAAAACGTTATCATTTTTTCAGCTATTTGAAGAAGTTTGTTATTTTCATTCGACGTGAGCCACTGACATTGAACTAATGTTGTATCGACAAAGCAATAATTTCTTACAAGGTCTACTGAAGACCGAGCTGAGGATAATATTGTTGGAATTATATAATTACAAAAAATAATATGGAAATTTTTTTCATTAAAAATTAGAATAATTTGCAAGTTTTTAAATCAATAACAATTATTGGTAAATTATTGTTAACATCAAATATATTTTCTTATAAAGCTCGAATTACTTTATATTTCGAATATGTAACACGTAAAATCCAATCAGGAAAAAAATCTTTTTTAATGATACTAGTAAAATTTTGAAAATAGTTATATTGGCCAGTCTTGTGATGCAATTATAGTTTTTTTTGTATAGCATAGTTCTTGATGTACATCATATATATCGAATGAAATAAACTCAAACTTCATTCGACTGTGAATCTTAATTTTTAATTTAATAGTTTAAAAAAAAATATAAAAATCGTGTTTTCAGTGTGCGTAAAAATAAGTTCAACAAAGCCTGTTAATAAAAGACAACCCCGATAAAGAAAATTAACTTCAATAATTTTATCGAGGATTTAAGGATAAAATGCGAAAGGCAAATAAAAATTATTTGTGATAAATATTCAAAGAAAAGAGTATCTTGGTACAGAGTATCGCTAACAATTGTCGTGTGGGTGGATTTTGTATTTGTAGCAATGGGTGCGTGTAGGTGTAAATTTTCATTTAATCGGCCGATCGACCGAATCCATATCTCTTATATAAATATTGTATATATGAATCTCGTATCAATAGCCCGTTACTCGTGTTAATTGGAAGTGCGGATGAGACGGGGTGATAAGAGACGAGAGCGTGGACTCAATGGGATGGAGAAAGTGAGGACGAAAAGATGAGTACGTACCTGTCCCGAGGATCGATCCAGGTAGTTTTCCTCGTGTTGTGGTCAATAAAGTACACCTTTCCATCGTAGTCCTGCGCGACGTCCCACCCTTCCGGAAGCGGTATCTCCCCATTCCGTCTCCTTGGCATATTTCACTGCGCTCTAAATCCATCGAAAGCAACAATCACTTGACCGGCATTTTCACATTCCACACCGCCACTCACCCCCCCCTCCACGGCTCCGCAACTCTACCTTCACCCCCACCGACCACTTCATTCAGCCCAAGCGCCACTCCACACCCACACAAGCATTCATTCGAAAATTAATAACGCCCACTCACCCCCGGAGTAGTGAGATCGAGCGCCAAACTCTTTCTTCGAACTGGCTCCGCTATCTCCTTCTATCTATCTATCCATCTATCTATCCATCTATCCATCTATCCATCTATCCATCTATCCATCTATCCATCTATCTATCCATCTGTCTATCCCTTTTACGCGAGCGAGGCCTTTTGCCTCATTTATCTCTCCCGCTGCTGTTGGCTTGCAGTGCAAACCCGACACCTACGACGCCTTTGCAATTTATTCTCACTCCCATTTGTTTATTATTAATAACATAATCGCTTTGATTTTCCTTTTCCTTGCTTTTATCGCGCTGGAATCATTATCACCGTGGCAACACGCGAGCTCAAATTTTAACGTAACCCACTGAAAATCTTGAGCGACTGATTTATTATTATTTATCATTATTATTATTATTAATTATCGATTAGTTCTTATAAATATTGATTTATATTTGTCCCTTTTAAATAATTGTACTTGTGCTGTAATTTATTTTTCTTGGAGTGTATTGCTTGCATGTGCATTCGAAATATATTTATTTCAAATTGATACTCGGCGTAAACTAGAAATGTAACAGACACGTTTAAGATGTATCAATTTATTTCTTAATACTGAAATTATTTTTTAGATCCTGTTTATTGACAAGTCAACGCGTCGCCCTTTATCCTTAGAGTTTTTCATTTTTATTATATTTTTTAAAGCTTTGTTTACAAACATAATTATTGTATACGCCCTCCCACCCAACCTGACACGTTCTACAAGTAATGATTTACACTTTTTATTCCTTCTTTATTATTTGATTTTAATTCATTACAATTAATTCATTCATACCTACCAATTAAGAAGATTCAGACCTTTAAACTTCAATAAAATTTTATATTTAAAATCAAGTTCGGGAAATTGTACATGACGCACATGATCTTTTAATTTTCTTTATAGAAATATATAAAATCATTTAAAAAATTTTATTTATAGTAATAAGACATTTAATGGTTAGCATTTAGTATAAAATACTTGACCATTACATTTTTACTTCAATCATAAAGTATTTGTAATAAATTGGTTAAAAGCCTTCGTAATTTATTTTAACAAAAAATTTACGTATCAATAAATAATCCTTGCTGATTCAAATTTATATATTTCTGAGAAAATAATCTTTGAAACTATTCAGAATAATTCATTTATACTATTATATAAAGCATACATTTTAACGCTTGGTTAAACTTTTATTCAAATCAGTATTGGATATTTTGTGAAATTTGATAAAGTACTACTGTTATATTGCAAATTTAACTATATCTTTTACATTTAAATATGATTCATTGAAGAAACGACTTGAACCTTCTTAAAAAAAACTTATTTTTCATTTATCATTCAAATGCGCTCTTTTCAACATACAGATATTAAAGTTAAAGATAGAAATATTAAAGAGAATAAATACAAATCGTACGCTTAAACTAAGCCACATCAATTTTTTTTCTCTGCGTGAGGGATATGACAAGGTTTTCAAGTTTTAAAAGATTGATTTAAAGGTAAAATAAAATATATATACTATGCATAAATTGATTAATTTTTTTCCGTTTTCTTTTATGAATTAACAAGATTAACAATAAATAAAAATTACAATAAATTTTTATTTATGCACATCTACTAAATTATTTTTTTGAATTTGAGAATTATTACATTGTGCTGTGGATATTTTTTAAAGGCAAAAATGTTGAACAAATTTTATATCAATTTTTAACTAAATACATGAATTTCGAAAATTAGATAATTATTTTAGCTGCTTTTTTTGATTGAACAAAACAAATAAAACGTAGATGATATTGTGCGATTTAGGTGAATACAATAAAAATGGAAGTTTAATTGTATTCAAGTTTACTTCTAAGTCAAATGCAAACAACTGGTTTATACTACAATGAGATATAATGCAAAAGGTGCGAATAATGTGTGTTATGAAAGCAAGTTTACACATTTTCTTCAAGATTGAACGAAATCGTCGTTTCGGATGCCTTGGAAAAAAAATCGAAAAAAAACCATTGCGTTCGCCGCGAAAACTCGGAGGAAAAAGGGAATCTCCGGAGAATGAGTTGGATTGGTTTGCCCGATTGTAAAAGGCATGCAACACCGTTCATTCCGCAGAGCAAAGTTACGAGCATATCCCGGTTGGCAAAGATTGGCACAATTTTCTGTCTTTGGGAGAGCGCGAATTTGACGGAGGAAAGGTGAATTGGATTCGTCCGCTGCGAGGAAGGATCGGCAGGAGTCAGGACGGAAAGCGCAAAAGGAAAAAAGGCAAAAACACAGCGTCGGAAAAAGCGGAATGGAGAAAAAGTAGACCTAGAAACAGTCAGTCGCTCGCAAAACACACGCACTCGCACATTCACAGCCAGCGCGGGGAGGGGGATGTCAGTCAGTCAATCTCTCTCTCTCTCTCTCTCCCTCTCTCTCTCCCTCTCACTCACTCGTCGCTCTCTCTCTCTCTCCCTCTCACTCACTCGTCGCTCTCTCTCTCTCTCTCTCAAGCGCGTCCGCCATCATGAATACCTCATTATCATGAGCGGAGTGACGTCAGAGTCCCCGCCTTCAGATTCCTCTCGAGCGGAATTCCACCGTTAACATGATAGTGTGTATAGTCGCTGCTGCGGAGCGGCTTTCCACCTCTTCTTCGCCTCGTGCATGTGTGCACACGCGGTTATTTACAAATGTACGTGCGCGCGTCAGTGTGTGTCAGCCTGAAAACTCCGATGTTACGTCTCCTTCCTCTTGTGTAAACAAGGCCAAAGGGCCATAGGGTTATCACAAAAACAGGCGGAAGCGTGTATGTGTGCAGCCGTCGCGTAGGGCTACGCGCGTCCGCGCGGCGCTCGCGCGCGTGCGTGTGTATATTTGTGATATCGTGTGTGCGTGAGCTGTCGTGTGGATGTGTGCGTGTACGGGCGCTCGCGTGGATGGGCGGATGGATGGAATTATTTATTATAGGTGTACACACAAGTTGGACACTGCACTGAACAAACTCATTCTCTCCTTCTTTCTCTTGAAAAATCGGAGAAATTGATCAGAAAAACACTTTGCACTTCACCATTTTCCCTTCTCTTCCTCGTGCAATGCTCGGGGACTGTAATGACAAAGGTCCTGTTTTCAAGGTCGATCCTAGTTTGGTCTCCGTCTGCTGCTCTGGCAGGGAACTCTCGGCGCACCGTTTCGGAGTCAATTTGAATTGTCCCGGGTAGCGGTCCGCCTCGGAGTCGAGGCTCGCGGTCCGAACTCTCGGTGGCAGCTTGCGGGCAGCAGCATCTTTTTCCCCGGATCAATCAGCCATTTCGGAAACCTGTAGCTTCCAGTTTAGAAAGGCTGGCGGCCGCTTCAACCTCGGCGCGGAGTCTCGTTTCCGAGGGAAAACCGAGGAAATTCGGGAGACTGGAGGTTCTCGGACACTCGGAGGCACACTGACTGGAGCGATGAAAAACAGGTTTCACATTGCTCAACTCCTGGCTTATTCTCCTTTTCGACTTGCCGTCGACGACACTTTCGCGCGGAATTCCAAAGCTCTCCCTCCCCCTCCCGCCCCCGTTCCCTCATTTAGCGCGAGAGAGAAGAAAAAACAACAGACGCGCACTTTACGAAATCCTCGAAACTTGTAACTGGCGGCGGTAGCTGCCGCGACGGGTTTCTATATTTAAACGCGGCGGCCTCTCGGTGCGCGGCGGCTGCTCGAGTTGTCGCTCGGGCCACCGAACGAGTTGCTCTTCCACGCGGGGAGACACCTTGACGCTCGTCCTCCCCCCCTCCTAGCACCAAGAGTCCCATCCACTGGTGCTGGTGCCGCGACTCCTACCTTCTCCGATTATCTCCTTATTTCTCTCTCTCTCTCTCTCTCTCTTCCTCGCTCTCTCGCTGGCGCGCGTCCGGTGCGTTAGATCGGCTCCCAGGCGGTCATCGCTCGAGGCCTCCTGGCACTGCTCCCGCTGGCCTCGTCTCCGTCGGCATCCTTCCCGGGCCGACACTCGCCCTCTCCCCGTCCAGGTGACTCGCCGCCCCGGCGCTCTCTCTCTCTCTCTCTCTCTTCTTCGCCGTGTTTTGAAAACACCGAGCGATCAGCCGCCCACGCAGCTCTTCTGCGGGTTCAAGCGCCGACCTGGCCCTGGTGGGAATAAATTGGCAACGGCTGGTGCTGCTCTCGTGCCGGGTTTGCGTTTTCTGTGGGTGCTGCGCTGCTCCTGCTTCGCCGTCACTCCCGTCCTCTCTTCCCTCTCTCTCGCTCCTCCGGGCTCTGCGGGGCGATGTACGCGCGGACGGCACTAGCGCGCTACGACTAGCCGCGCGGCACGCACTTCCCAGCCGGGACCGAGGCACACACACACACACACACGCGCGCGCGCGCACGCTACCCTCCGCACACGTACCCGTGCGCCTGTGTTACCGTCCTCTTTTTAGGTTAGGTGCCGTGGTGCTCGAGCTGAGCAGCGCCGCCTCGCGGAGAGGAGCGCGCGTGTCTCCCACACCGCAGCCTCCTCTCTCTCTCTCTCTCTATTTCTCTCTCTCGCTCTCTCTTTTTCTCTTGCGCGCACTCGTCCTGCAGTCTCTGCATCGAGTGAGAAACCGAGGAGGGAAATCGAAGGGAACGAGCCGCATATTTGCCGCGAGTTGGGAAATCGGCGCCACTTGCTCGGGTCTGGACCTGCCAGCGTCCTCGGGACCAGAAGGACAATGGACTCATTTGTGCACGAGGATGCGGTCCCACTTTTCCGACCACCAATCCTTCTTCCCAATTTTCCTCGCAAAAGCCTCGAACGCGACACTCACCCTCCATCAATCTTCAATTCTCGACACCTTCGTTCTTTAAATCTGTTTTCAATCGAATTACCAAATGCTTTTAAGATTTTCAAAAAACACTTTCATACACTTGTAAAGTTGGTGATTATTCTCCGATATTATCTTTATATTTTTACTCTGTCGAAGAAAAATATTTAAAAGTCACTTTGACTTCTTTGTTACAAAGTCCCTACAGAATCTTCAGATCAAAAAGGACAATTTGGCATTGTTTACAATTCATCGTGTATGTAAATGAATAACTTCTTAAAAAAAAAATAAGAACAAATTTAACTTCAAAAATATCATTTTGTACAACAATCAGAATTTAACAAAGTCGTTGCTTCCATCATTATTAAAGTTCTAACTTTAATCAATAATAATTGACAGTTTATTTATGAGAACGTACATTTATTTCGTAGTTTTTGTATTCACAACTTTTTAATTAAATTAACAGTTTTCTAATACATAAAATCTTTATTAATATTTTTAACGCACATTTATATGCAAAACTATAACTAACAAACGGCTTGTTATGTTTCAACTATACTTATCGTAAATTCATAGTATTAAAATTCGATTGAGTTATATTATAGTAAATATTAATTATTTAGATATTATGTTTTTGTATCTTACTAAATAATTTATAATCTTCATTTTTCCGTTTATTTATTATTATCTCATTCATTTTATTTCATCTACTTATTTTACCATTATTTATCTACTTGTCATTATCAATAAATATTATTTCCCACAACGTATAAAATTGTAATAGATGTTGATAACAATTAAAAAATTTAATTTATTTATTAAAAAAAAATCTATTAACTAATTTTAAAATTAGTTTATATCGTAAATTAATTCAAAAAACGAAATATGAACAAAGAGAAATATTTAATACATTATATACTGCAATTTATGATTAAAACAAAATTACATTGTAAAAGTCTAATAAAATAAAAAGAATCAATAGCACAATCATTATTTAATAATAAACAGAGGTTTCTTTAAAATGATTTTTATTTGATTGATGAATTGAATAATACTTACGGACTAAAAATTATTACCACGCACAAACCAGTTTAATATATAATTTATTATTTATTCTATACATGCAATTATTAGTATTTATAAATATTTTATCAAAAATATTTTTTATATATTGAAATGTTTAAGATTAAATTTAGTTAGTAATGAGGAGATTTTCTTTTAGTTATACGTTTAGTTCTGATCAATCTTCGTAATCGAGATATAAATTATCATTCTCAATTAATAATTTTTTACTGTTGAGGCTTATTAAAAATCTAACTCACTTTATGTATTAACAGCTACGATTTTTTTTCTTTCTAATATTAATATTTATTAAGAATGAATAACGTTTTTGATCGGTTAGAAATACATAGTTAGGGATTACACTCCAAGATCTTGGTTATTGTTAAAAATTTGAAAATTTTTTTATATTTATTTATATTATCACTATCGTTTTGACTTGTACTATTTTCAGATGTTTCTCCTTCCGTTCTACTATAGTTTTAATTAGTTAGTATTGCAAGGTTCAGATAATTGAGAAAACGTTCGGAAAATATTCTCAACACAATACTAATGATTTTTAAACCAAGTTCAAACGCATTCTTACTTATTTAATTTGTAAATAATTGAGCTAAAATTTCTTGAATAGTTCGCATGTTCTTAAATTATTGCAAATTTATTCCATAGTCACACACGTTATAAGTGTATATTTCAATAAATGAAATCTTGCATAATTTTTTTTTTCATTCTAAATACCCATTTAGTGAATTTTTATAAGCTAAATTAATAAGTAAATTGAGAAGCACTATAATTTGTCGTTAGCTTCAATCTGCATTTATAATTTAATTTCTGTTATGTTTAACCATTTCATCATTTTAATAAAAATATAACAGTGTTTGTAGAACTTATAAGAGTAAGAAATAGAATGCTGACGATATACTCGATCACATATCTGCATAACAGAAGTTCCATTACAAGGAATTTACAACCCTTACTTATTTGAGAAAAATGACGGCAAGAGGTTCTTTCCCTTCATATTAAGAATTCAGTCCAATTCTTATTATCGTATAGGATGGCTATTTGTAACCCGAAACAAAGACTTTCCCTATAAAATAACTTTTTATATTTAAATTGTTGAATATCTCTCATTCTTAATAAAAATTTTTGCCTCCAAATTTTTTATAAATGTTATAAATGTTAGATCTTTTTCATTTTTAACAGTGGATTTTACATGATCTTCATAAAATTACTTTGATGTACTAAAATTAATAAAAAAAAATTATGAAATTTATAGTTTTTAATTTTTAAATTTTGATAAAAAGTTAAATGATCTTAAAATAAAATCCGGTAATTGTAACAAATATGCATATTGCAAAAAAACAACAAAATTTAATAAGAAAATGTAATAGACAAACTCGTATCGAATTATACAATAAACAAAATATCCTTATGATCATATTTATATACTTTATTTAATTTTTCCAAAACATATGTTATTGACATTATAAAGAATGCTGAAACTTCAGTATAAAGTGTCGAAATTGATAAGGATTCATTGTAAAATATGCACTTAAAAAATTATAGAGATGTGTACAATTTTTGAACATCTCAACGATCACTAAAATCTTTATAAAAATTACACAATACTCTACTAATGAAATTTAATACTTATTGAATGTCTTTTTGACTTATTTTGACTTTCATAATTGAATAAAAAAAATATTCTTTCAAGATTGATTATCTATGCATTGAGGGTATCGTAAACTTTGTATTGAAAAAAAAATTATACAACAAACAAAAAATATTTGTCTCTGTCCCTAAGTCAAGATTAATAATAGTATTGAATTGAAAAATCAAATCTACAATGTAAAAGTTCCCAGTGATTGTACTTTTGAACCGCTTTATGTAAATCCATTATTCAATAACGCACCTTATAATTTAGTTATAGAAAGTCTTGAAAGTTATTTCAATCCTATAAACCATTCTTACAAAATATCATTTAACGAAATTAATGACACAATAATTTTCCATGTAATTATACGATTTTTTTCAACAATAACGCCACACCGAGGCCAACGCAATCGCCGCAAATTGAATAAGTGTAATATTGGTCATTTTCAAATTCGCCATCAACGATTGCGGTGCATTCGACTGCAAGTGATAATTTTATATGCATTAATACCATTATACAATAGCTAGAAACTAAGCTCTTACTTTTGGTACTAGAAGTGGAGTTGCCAGAAGAACCCACATTCCGGCGGTTAGTTAGTGACTTGAAATTCTTTGCGATAATCGGCTTGTTCTTCGATACTGTCCTTGATCGGGACTAGGGGAAACGGAGTCGTTAAAAACGGAGTGTTAAAGCGACTACCATTTAAATAGATCTTAGTATCGAAGACATTTTCTAGAGCTTCTCCGAGTTTTGACAATGTTGATGGCAGATAAACAGAATAATATATTTGGCTTTTATGTTGACTACCTGCGCTTCAGCAAGATTTCAGAATATTTAATAATCTTTAGCTACGATCGATGAGATACTAAGTATCTCATCTATGAAACAGTATTCATCTATCTGGATGTTCAAATTATTATCGACAAACTATGGAGCGCTCCGTAAAATACCGAGCCTCTCGTCTCTTTGGCAAAAGAATAATATTTTCCAGGCCTTAATGTTTAGAGAAGATGTCCGCATAGTTTGTCGTGAGGCTAACGTAGGAATTTTTTTAAACTAGCTGGATAAAGTTTACACCGAATTCCGAAAGGATTTTCGAATGACTGAAGATTTATGGACTAGGTTCGGTGGCAAAAAGCGTTGATTTGTCTAGAGCCACATGAAAAAAAGCACATCATGATATTCTTAAACAACCAAGATAAAACAAAAATATGTGTGCGATGTAAATCTTTAAGTTTCGCAGTCTTGCAGAATTATGAGAATTTTTTGGTCAATATGATTGGTTACATCAATATGTCCTTGATTTTTCTGGGACAATATTTCCTTTAGCCACTATGCTCATCTAGGATCCAAGGAAGTAAACTGAAAAATAAGTAAAAATATTGAAGCAGCAAAGAATTTTTTTTTAGATTCTTAATCCTATTAGGATCATCGATAGCCGATAAAAATTATATAATACGATGAAGTAATATTTATAAGTTTTTTCTTCTGAGATCTTTCCTGTACAGTCAGGCTAGAATTGAGTAAAATTATCATTTATTACATTCTTAGAGTTTCATTCTTCATTACCTTTTTGAAATAATTATTATAAATTTTGTATTGAAACTTCTTAATAAGTATAATTTGAATGAGTGCAACTTTCGATAACAGTTTCTTTGTTTCTTTAAAAATATATGAACTCTCAACACGCCAGACTCTAATCGGCTTTTATTTCTGAAAGACGATGCTCGCAAAACAAAAATGGGAGTCGTGTTATTCCACCTGGATGAACACGGAGGAAGACAGGTGATCTCTTACGCTTTCGACAAATTTTTTGCGGTCAAGCAGAGATATGACTCTGATGAAGAAGAGTGTTTGGCAGTTGTATGGCCGCTGAATGCACACCGGTAACTAAACTAATGGATACGTGACATAATGCCGTGCAGCCGTTTCGCGTACGCTTAAAAACCAGGCCTTTGTAAGGTGAAATAAGGTGAAAGCGAGCACTTTACCGATGAGATAAAGACAGGTGCAATAAGCGAGAACACTTGTCCAATATGATACCACCACGACAATGACTTGGCAAGGTAAAACGAGGAGGGAGGGAAGCGTCAAGGATCATACGAGAGCAATTGTTCTGATCAAGACTCGGAAGGAACATTCAACAACATATCGATAATTCCGGCATCTGTTAAAAAAAAAGCGTTGGCCTGTACATTTAACAGGCCAACGCTTCAACTCGATGACACCAGATCTCTACAGCAGATGAAAGAACGCTTTTCCGCCAATAAATGCAAAGGTCATCTATAAAAATAAGATTTTCTCACATTCCGGTCTACATTCACCCTAGTCCAATTCAAAATAGTTCCACGATAGACAATTGGTATCGGATATGCGAGGCACTGAGAACCGAGGTGTGGACCACATCCCCTGGGAAATTTTACGGAACGTCGTAATCAAGAATCGAAGAATGGTTTGCGGTTACGGTTTCGGGGAAAGGAAGACGGTTAGCGCTTGCGGGGACAAATATCTCCCCATAATCCTGTTCAAAATCAAAAGAAGGAGAACTGAGACCAGTGAGTTGCCTTTTGGACGAGTTATCATCAAGAGTTCCGACTATAGAGCATAATTAAAAAGTGATATCATAATTAAAAAGTTAATTAATAATTTAATCATGAGTCGTCGATTATTAATACGCGAAGAGTCAACCGAATATTTGGGTATGTGTAGACTAGATTCACGCGATGAATTAATCAGAGTACAAAGGGATTAAGCTCGACATAGGTAAACTGAAACTCCTGTCGGATTCCATTAAAAGAAGCTAGAGCACCTTCATTTATTTATAATAAATAAATTTAAATAGCTGTATCAATAATTTAATGTATTAATTATTATTAAAATAATTATTCAATAAATTAATATACATAAAATTTCGATTGAATATTTTTCACTAATATATACTGTAAATTGTTCGATAAAGTAAATTTTAAATAAAATAATTAAAAAATATTTACAATTTTACAAATTATTATTATCATTTAATCTATTTAAAGCTTTCAAATGATATTAACTATGTAATGTACAATAACTATTTAATATTCTTCTTTATCCATAATCGTGTGAGTATTTTAAAAAAGATATTTAAATTGTGTGAACAAAGTATATCTCAATATGTATAGATTAAATATGAAAATAAAGTTTTTATTAATATTTTTCACATTGAATAATATAAATTAAGAAAAATAATTTCATGTTTATAATTTTAATCATAAAAAATAAAATCGTACCTGTTAAAACTTGTCTTTTCGATATTCTAGAGGAATTGTGAAAGCCTTTGAAATACATTATGAAACATTTATCAATAAATTGAAATTTACGAGTTAAAAATCTTTTTTTCGCAAGTATCTTATAACCTGGAAAGTTTTAAGAAACATATTTCATTTTTATACTTATTAATAATGTAATTCGATTGAAATTTCAATTTAAAAAGTGTAGTTTGAATTATCCAATGTGAATATCATTTTTTCATAAAATCATACCGATTCATTAATTGAATTGATGAAATCACTAAAAATACTGGCACTAGAATCTGAAAAAAAAAAAAAATTATCGTAAGCCTTCACTGCGAATCAATTGATGTTTTTTTTTTTACAAAAATGCCTGACGCTTCATTAAATTTCACGAAGACCACAATTGGGAATAAATTTCTTTAATACTGGAAATATATATTGATGATTAGTGCTTAATTACAATCAACTGTTATGAATCATAAGCAAGCTTAGATTGATTTTATAAATGGTACAGTCCAAGTAAGTCAGGAAGGTAGAAAATCGATGAAAATTCGACAAATACATTTCAACAAAATGTTTGTGCTTACTTATTCATGGCGGATATTAAAATTTATTTGAATTGTATAAATAAATAGTAACCTCATGGATAAATAAAACTCAATTTAAATATTATTTTCAATTTATATTGAAGCATTTCAATTTCGAAGACAATTATTTGAACACATTATCTTTAATGGTGCCGGATTTACGTATTATTAACTATATTTTTCGTTTATCAAAACAATTAATGTAAGCTACTTATCATGTTGTTATTGAAGATTGAGTTCGGCTTTGCTATATAAATACCGGTGTTTATTAATTTTCATAATCTTACAAACACATTATACTTGGTAAACATAACATAGAAACCAAACATTATCTGCTTTTGTGCGGCATTTTTTAACGTATTTCACGAAATTTATGGCCATTAAAAACGCTCAAACTCGTCCGGCACTTAAGAGTCCTTATTGTTTCGTATATTTCGTAAATGTTGCGAATATTTTTGCAAAAGTTTTCGGCCGCCCAGTCGAACATTTAAAAGGTAAGATGGCGATGTTATGGCGCTCGACTCGCCCTCTGCAGGTCATGGACGCTTATCTCCTCTCCGAGTTGCTCTACACCTGTAGCCCAACGCACACAGGCTCACATTTTTGAATTGACTGTGGTGTTGCTTTGTGCCTGTACATCTACATCTGGATACGTGCGATTGAATGTTTTTCCATGGGCCACGTGATTTATTTTATTTATTTGCAATACAGTTAGTCGCGCATGCGATGTAAAGTCTAGTCGTGTGTATCCGCGAAATGTTATGAGATCCTATCAACTGCGTTCAGTTTTATGTTTCCTCGGTCTACGTCAGCATACATAGAATAAGCCAAAAGAGGATACGTACGTATCATCTTAAACTCCATAACTAAAACTCCAAAGCCTTTGTTTTATTATCACTTTTTCATGAGATCTCGGATCGATATTGGATCGGATCTCTATTTTTGCATTTTAGCTTAATCTCGATAAGTTAACCGAGCCCATGGTAAATGAGCACTTTTCCGAAGATTCTTTTTAACAAATTGCGTCACAATATTATTAATATTATTAACCATTGTTTTGGAACGTGAAACGGTAGTCTGTCTTTTGTTGTGAAATGAATTTATGTTAGGCTCTTCAATATTCAGTAAGTGAGAGAATAGAAATTTGTTTGTGCTTTTAAAAATATAAAAGTTTGTTATTAATTTCACTTTAATAAAATATAAATACATTTTGAAATGTATTACATATTACTTAATCAGTAATATTTATTTACAAAGAATACAATGTGGCATTGATATTTAAACATAATTTAATAATGTTTCATCACTATCAACATATTGTATGCATCATTTTTATTTGTTGCAGATTTTTTACTCTTTTTGATACGTAATGGCTACATCGGAGAGTGATGATTTTGAAAGTGCTGATGAAGAGTTAAATGCTCAGACAAAGCCAACCAATAGACCAAAGAGATATATGTCTATAGGTTCAGATAGCGATGATGATGTGGAATATATACCAGTACACTATCACACTCCAATGAGAGTATCTAATAAAGAAGGTCATAAAAATTTATCTCAGCAAAAAATTAATGATAAGTCTGGTTGGCAATGTTTTCATTATTTTAATAATAATATTTTTATTGAAATCTTTTTGTATAAATATATTTTTTTTATTTTTTGAAATAGATAAAATTCATATGGAAGTAAATAGTTCTTCTGACAATGATGTATTTGATAAAAGTGTTGACAGTGACAAAATTAAAGAGGAATTATGTAATATAAATGTAAATAGTCAAACTACATTAGAATGTGAAAATAATTTGTGTATTTCTGACAAAGAATCAAATAATCAAATATTATTAGAAGAAAAATCAGAGAATTTTCAAAAAGTAAAGCCTGTTCCTGGAAGACGAGAAAGACCGCAAAGACAACGTAAAGCAAGAGAAACTCAATCGTTAGGTGCTAAAAAATTAGGTGCCATTAAAGTTGATAAACTTCCAGATATAGACATGTTAAATGACGTTGAAAATACAAAAATTAATGAAAATCAATCATCTTTGTTAAGTCAAGATTGTTGGGAAGAGTTCCAAGGAAGTAATTTACAAGAAGAGTTGAGGGTAACAGAATTACAAAATGAAATTAAACAAAAAAATTTAGAAAAAGAAAAAAAGTCTGCAAGTGTACCAGCAGAATTAATGTCAAATTTAAAATTTAAGGAAGTTTTCAAACCAGATGGTTGGGAAGGTTTAGGAAATGATGTTGAACTTCCAGAGGATCTTTCAGATGATAAATATCATTCTGTGTTAGATAAGCTTGCCTCTAGTAGTTTAGAACAAAATAGTGCTCATGACACTTGGGGTGGATGGGGAAGTTGGGGTGTAAATTCTTTACTCAATACTGCTACTGTAGGAGTTTCAACATTAACCAGTCACGTTAGTCATGGATTATCCATATTAGAGGAATCAATGGGAGTTCCAGATCCTGCTAATTTGATTAAATCAGAAAGTTTTTTTCAAGAGAATACAAATTCAAATGGTATACTATAATATAATATTTATTTTCACATAAAATATATAATTAAATAATTTTATATAAAAATAAATACTATAAAAATAAAATTTTAAGAAAATATTTTATAGGAAATTAATGGAATTAAAATAATGAGATTATAGAGCTAAACAAATTATTAATATGCTTTTAAAAATACCTGATATTTGCATAAATGTAAACATTATTATTTATTTAAATATATGTGCAGTATTGTGGTACAAAATACATATAATATTTATATTTTTAAACTGATTTGATTAAATTATTAATTACATTATGTTCAAAATTTTAAGTTTATTATAAAATAAAACTATTAAAAATAAAAAAAACATAAATTTTTTAAATAAAATTAAATATATGTAATAATATATATGTTAATATTTTGTAAATAAATATATATTTTGTAACTAAATACTTATTTCAAAAAACTTTATTGTATTCATAAATATCATTTCCAATGAATAATATTAATTTATTCAAATAATTTTTTTAGAAAACAAATATGAAGAACTCAAAGAAAAAGAAAATCAATCTCAGCCACTATCATTTGGTTTTAGTAATCTTATATCTAGTATGTCATCTATTACTAAATTGGTTGAATCTACGAGTACAAAGGTTATTTCTGGTGGCCTGGATACTCTTGAAACGATTGGGAAAAAAACTATGGAAGTTTTACAAGATGGTGATCCTGGTTTAAAAAAAAAACGAGCATTTTTTTTCGATGAAACCGATGCACCTATTTTATCCCAAATCCTTAGAGAAGCAAAAGAAAAAGCAGATGTTGCAGAAAAATCTATAGAAGAAAAACAGTTAGCCAGAAAAGTTCATTTTGAAAGTCTTTTTGATGATTATCAAGGTTTGATGCATTTGGAAGCTCTAGAAATATTGTCAAAACAATGTAGTATGAAAATTCAGCAACAGATTGTAAATCTTGATGGTAATGATTTAACATCCATGCAAGAAACATTGGATGAAGTTAAAGATTTGTGTGATCTTGGAGACGATGATGAAGAGGATGATGAGGAAGACGAAAAAGATTTGAAACAAAAGCTACATGAAGCTTGCAAAGATTTAGACATTTCCATGACATATGATAAACTTGTTGAAGTAAGTATCATAAAATAAAAAAAAAATTAAGTTTTTAAAGTTTAATCTTAATTTTTTAGTTATTACCAAACAAAATATTTTCAATAATGTTTTTATAGTTGTATATTAAAATAGATAATTTATTAGTAATAAAAAATTTCCAATTCAAATTTTAAATAATTTTTTACAGTTTAAAATTTTCATCTTAAAAAATAAATATAAACAAATTAATAGAATGTTGACTAATTTAACTATTATTATTTTAGATTTGGAATAAAATAATGACTCTTAAGACTGTAGAAGAGGGAGATTCAAAAAATATATCATATAGAGAAATTTTTCAAAAAGCAATTTCGGGATTAGCTGAATTTACAGCTTATTCCGTTGAAAGATTTCATAAAACGGCAGAATGTCTTTTAATTAAGCAACGCCGCAGTACTGTTAATGAGGCAGATTGTTTAGTTCAGTTAACAAAGATTTTATCATGTCAAATTGGTTCTATAGCAAATATTTATTGTAATCTATTAAATAATTTAAAAAATGAGCCAAATAAAAGTGAAATCGATTCAGCTCTTAAAGCAATTGCTTTGGAAGTAAGTATTATTTTGTTTTCATGAACAATATTTTTTTTATTCCTTAAAATTATGTTTATTTTTTATATAACTTCCATAAAATTTTTATTTTTAGGCAACCAATGCTAGTTCTTATATTCAAGAAGCCCTTAGATTATTAATTCCAATTTTACAAGTTGGTGCAATGTGAAGAATGTTTTATTATTATAAAATTAGAGAAATGTTAAGATTTTTATTACAAATATATAAAAATTTTAATCAGTCAAAATTATATAAAAAAATTTATTAAAATTTAGTTTTAAAATACAAATAGTTATCTTTTTATACAAATAATTTAATTGGTTGTTAAATAAGGTTGATAAGGTTGGCCTAATTTTAACAGTAATTAATATTTAATTTAATTATTACAAGTATGCATGTTAATATAAACGAAAAATAGTTTTAATTGCCATTATTTTAACCATATTTAAGCACAAGGAAACTGAAATATAATTGACAAAACTGTGTTTAACATTTGATATTTTTGAGTCATATTTCTTTACTAATCAATAATAAAATATTAAAAAGTATTGAAATTTTTTGAAAAATTTATGTATCAAGTAAAATAATTATGGTGGTATATTTTCAGCCAATGAAGTATTAACAAAAGTCTTCAAAAACTTTGCTTGAAAGATTTTAAAGTATCAAAATCTTTCTTTTTTTTGTCATCTTTTATACATTGTTATTTTATGTTATTGTAAAAGAGTATTTTATTTTATTTTAAATGTATTAATTAATAATAAATCATGTTATTGTTAAAATACATTTTTTCTTATTTTAATTTTATTAATTATATTACTTATTTTATATAATTTTACAATATTAAATAATTTTGTTTGAATACAGAATAACAACAGTATGGAATATAAGTAAAATGAAAATCGATTTATAAAGATTGGTAACATAATTTGAGATATTTAAATAATATTAATTATTTTTTATCATTGTATACTTGTCTATTTTTTAAACTATTTTTAAATTCTTAAAAATGAAAAACAAAATTCTAAAAATTTAATCTATATAAAAATATTGATTATTTATTCATTAGAATTATGTATTATACACAATTTGAAAATAAGGAGTGTAAAGAAATAAAACTATTAAACTATTAGCACAAAAATATTGTTTCTTAAAGAAAATAGCATTTATTTAAGTATTAACATAATTTACAATTTTATAAATGCTATTAAAAATAATTACAAAAAGTGTATCTATTCTGATGAACCTTAATTAATTTACATTTCATAGCTCTAACCACGATCAGTGTTTTCCTCTTTTACTACCAATGGGTGGTTTTTGCAGTTGAAAACTTGAATTTGTATCTGTGGCAGATAGAGGTGCTGTTAAATTACTTGGTGAATTGAAATTTAAACCAGTTGTTGGAGGTTTCATCATCAAGCTTCCAGATAAATTAGCAGAAGATGACGAATTGACATTTCCCCACACTGTAAATAAAAAATTAACTGTATATTTTATTTAATTTATTTTTTTACAGTTACTTTTATTTTTTATATTATCCCAAAATTTGTTTAAAAATCAAAGACATGTAAAAGTTACTAGAAATCTGTACATGGATCCTTGATTTTTTGATATTACAAAATTAATTTTTTAGTAAAATTTTATAAACATTCCTAAATCATTTTAGTAGAATTAGAATCAATTATAATTTAAATGTAAAAGTTTTAATTTGTATTTTAATTTATAATGATTACAATTAAAATACATTGTTGAATTAATAAAATTAGCAGTATAAATCGTAACAATTTGTATAAAACAAATTATTTTAGAAATTATGTACAGAACAGATACTTAATTTCATATAAAATTTTATTGTGATCAATTTCAAAACAAATATTTCATTTAATTTTTTTCTACTTTATATAACACTTATGTTGCATTAATCATACATAAACTTTTTATGCAAAGACAACACTTACATGCTTCTTTGATTATTTTTTATTTAAATAAGATTGTTTCAATGTTACAATTATAATTTCTAACAATTGTTAATGCACTATGTGTATTATCTATATGTATTATTAGAAGCATGAAGGCAAAGCAGTGGTAAATTAAAATAAAAATTTAATCAAAAAATATTTGAATCGATAATTTTTTCTGATTATTAGTGATTGTTCAAGTGTATGAGCCATTAATTCCCACAAATGAAAACACAATATACAAGCAAGCAAAATAAATTTTCAGTACCTCAATAAAAAATTAGAATACAGCCTAATTTTTTCCTGAAATGGTAAGAGAAGAATAGTCACATAGTTTATTGTGAATAATGATTGCTCAATACTTTTTATTATATTAAAATTCAGTGATAGGTAAATTAGACGTTATTCATAATAGAAACTATCAGCAAAATGAAATAAAAACTTGTATTTTATATAACAATGTAATAAAATTATTATTAAAAAATAAAATAACATAGAGGAAAACTGACAAGAAAATAGATGCGGGTTTTCTAGAGCTATAATTCAAAGAAAGTCAATACATTATCTAAATTACACTTGCAAGTAATTTTAATGTTTGTAAGTGGCAGAAGATGTTAGTGAACTTCTACCTTGCTCTAAATCCTTGCCAGACCTGAATATTGGAATTTGTATAGTATAATAAACCATATTTTTTTAATTATGAATTTAAATTTAATTAATTCTTTAATTAATTATTAATTTTTAAGTATTATTTCTTACCTAAAGGATTTTGAGTACCATAACTGGGAGTTTGGGCTGGATTTAAAGCAGTAGAAGACAAGAAGCTTCTGTTTCCTAAATTAACAAACATTTAATAAATATTTAATAAACGCATTTTATAATTAAATAAATATAAATGCATACAAAAAACTAGTTGCATCAATATTTTTTAATTAAAAGACATTTTTAGTTTAGTAAATAAATTTTAAAAAATAAATAAAAATTTTTTGAACTTAAACAATAATTTGTATAAATAAAATACCTGGACCAAATGGTGTTGGACCACTTGTTACTTTTCCTATGCTATGTCTATTTGACTTTCCGTTTACTTTAATATCTTCAAAAACATTTGTACTGTCTTTTAAAACATATTTTCTAAAGTTTAGATATTGTTCTTTCTGTTGTTGTACTTTTGAATGTACACCTTGAAGTCTTCCAGCGACTGCGACAAGAGATTCATGTAACTTGTTCATTGCCATTGTTAACTCTGAAATTCAAAAAATATAAAATTTTAAAAGCATATCATTAATAGTTTTAGTACTTTTACACAAATAATATTTAATAAATAATTATAAAATTTGATTCTATGCTTTTTTAAAAATCAGTTTATTAAAAAATATTATTTTAACCTTGTGGAGTTAATGTTTTAGGAGACATCATTGTTTGTATATGCTTTTCCGTTGATTCAATTTGTGACTTAAACAGCATTAAATCATGTTCAAAATTCTCTGAAAGTTCCATAAAGAATAAAAGAGGTGCATTATTTTCGTATTGCAATCCTGCAGGTGTATCATGTGTTCTCTGAGATATTTCAGCATTTTGTAATGCTTTTGCTGTATCTTGTTTAAGTTTATCCGCAAGTGATCGATCTCTCTGAACAGATCCAGCTAATGTTGTAAGAATTTCCATCAAAGAAGCCGTATCTTCTGAACATCTATTTAATGGTCTTGCTGATCCTCTTGCTATATCAGAACTCATAACTTTTTGTGTTTTGACAAATTCTCTGAAAATAAATAGAATTTGAATTTCATATTAATTAATTCATTTTTTAATATTTAAAATCATATTAAATTGATATATTTTATTAATATTTTTAAAATTGAGTAGATTTATAAATGCTAATAACAAAATAATTAATTCTGAGAGTACTTACTTAAAACTATCTATTGTTTGCATCAGTTCATTTGGTAATAAGTTTTCTTTAGCAGCTGTAGGACTAGTACTACCTTGTGTAAGACCTTTATTATTAATCGATACATCTAATCCACCAAGTCCACGATTAGTGTTAACAGGTGCAGTAGTTGTAACTACTGCTGCACTTGTAGATTTTGTTCCAAAAAGTCCTCCTCCAGTAGAACTTAATAATGAGGCTAATAAAGAAATTTATTTATATATTATTATTTATAATAATAAAAATCAATTTAAAAAATAATAACTTTAAATTTTTTTGTAAATTTAAATTAAATGTAATAAAAAGTTAATTTAAAATGATTCATTATTTGATATATATATTTCTTCAAATTTAGTTTGATAATTATTGTTGTATGAAATTTACTTGAAATTTTACATTAAGATATGACCTTAACTTTACACAATTAAAAATAGGAAAATAATATGTATGTATATATAAATAAATAATATATAATTCGGAAATTACAAATAAATACTTAATAAAAATAACTAAATTTATGAATCTTACAAACAGTAGAAGTTGTTGTAGTAGCACCACCAAAGTTCCATGCTAAGCTACTAGAAATGGGGGTAGCAGTACTCGTTGTTGCAAATGATAAATTTGTGGTAGTTGGAGCAATACCAAAATTCAAACCTCCTGTAGTAGCTGGAATCGTACCAAATGATAATCCTGCAGTAGTTGCAGGTGTACCAAATGTTAGATTACCAGTTGCCTGACCTCCAGTTGTCAAACTTGTTCCAGCCGTTAAGCCTGCAGTTGTAAGAGCTCCAGTTGTAGATGGAGTTCCAAAAGTTAAGCCAGCAGGTTTAGCTGCTGGTGTACCAAACATTAATCCAGTTGATTGAGGCTGAGTTGCTTGAGGTTGTTGAGTTGGCTGACCTAGTTGAAGTGGCTGGGCTTGACCTGTATTACTTTGGAAAAGATTACTGCCTGGAGTTAATGTACTCCCTCCCATGGTTGAGCCAGCAGGTGGAACAGCTTGGGATGTTGACGGTGCATTACCAAAACTAAAATTTAATGCTGGAGTGCCTATTTGGGCTGTTGGTTGTGCTGTTGTAGAGGTTGGAGCTATAGCACCAAATGCTGGAGTACCTGTATTAAATCCTGTAGCTGCTTGTCTAAAATTATTATTGATGTTTTAGTAATAATTTTTGTGCAAATACTCAACAAAATTTGTTTGAATATAAACAAGTTCTTAAAATTTTTTAAAAATAAATTAAAAGAAATAAAGTTGATACTTGCGTAATTTAAAAAAATGAATTTAGGTTAAAACCAATGAACAAACACTTACGTTTGTGTAGGGAATCCAAAGCTCTGCGTTGTCGCGGTGGTGGTGGTTGCACCAAATGTAAATTTCGACATTATGTGTATATAAATTATTTACATGGGGCAAACGATTATTAACAATTATCAACTAAAAAATAACCTATGATCGACCTCAGTAAAGGACATCACTGAAAGTCTGCTAACGATTCGAACGCGCAAACGTGACGAGGGAAGTGAGAAAGTCGGAATACTGAACAGAAATTGGGATCAGGAAAAGGATTTGAACTTGGAATTTAAAAGGGTACAGCTGATGCTTACCCAACTGTAATTTAACGTACCCCCTTATCAACATTTAAATTGCCCTTTCATATCATTTTTATTTTAAAAACTGAAATTCAAACATTATTTTAAAAGTCTATTTTTAAAAAATAAACACACTATGTTGTTCTAATAATTTTTTGTTAATAGCAATATCTTTTACAAATATTCACATTAACAATATTAAAAAAAAAAAAAAATCTCATTTTTAGTTTTATAATTCTATCATGAACGGACAGTGGGGGTTTTTTAGGTTTATGGTATTAAATTTATTCTCTTATCTTTTGATGAATTCTGGGTGAAACAATGGTTAAATATTAATTCCTTTAGGTATTCAATAATAAATAAATATTAATTCAATATTGCTCCAATATTGAATGAGATTTATTTTCTAAACAAGATATTTTTATACCAATACTTTCTTTTCACTTCCACTTTGAACCCTTTCAAATTATTTTTTAATTTTAAAACACAATGATAGTCGAAATACATAAATTTGTTTGTACATTTCGTAAAATAAAGTCGTATAAATAAGATATAATGTTACTTAATTATAAAAATTACTGCAACATTGAAATGAAATTGTAAAAACTGCCGAGTTTTCAAAGTTTAATTTTTTAATAAATAAAAGGATAAATGTTTAGAAATCCATCACATATTATAAACGTCATATAAGAAATTTTAGGTAATTATTAGAATTTCGGCATTTTATTTATTTTTGACAGTTCTTTTATAACGGGGGTAATCATTGAAATGAATGCAACAAATATATTTCGAAACCTAGTGAGTCTAGTAATAAATGTTCTAAGTTTATATTCGATTTATTCAAATGAAGTTCAAGTTATTCGAATTAAATATTATTTTATGGAAATTTTAAACATACTTAGGTTGTGTATTTTTAATTGGGGGCATTTGGTGTTTCATTTATTTTTAAATAAAAGATTTATTCTAGTTCTTTTAAAATAACTATTCGGTCACGAACAAAATAAAAATAAATTATTTTTTATGATATTGAAATATTTTTACAATATTTTATATATTTAATGCGCAATATTGGCATATATAACAATTTGCTTTTATCAATATTCTTTTGTATATTATATAATAATATATCATTTTGTATTTATGTATTTTTTTGCATTGCTAGGTATACAATTCTATTATTTTATAATTTAATTTTATTTAAATAATTGTCACAAAAAAGGAACAAGTAACAGAAAATAAAAGTTTTCTCACATATCGAAATATTTGAAACATATTTATTTTTCATAAAAAATAACTAAATAAATATGTATAAATTTTAAAGCAAAGCCTTAGAAAATCGGTTCGAAGTGCACGTTTAATGATTATTTATGATTATTTTAAGCATTACTTTAAGTAGAAATTCAGAGTCAGAATAAACACCTTAATCTCTGTTCTCCGATGGAGACCCTCCTCCACATTTTCGCACACTAATTACCCCAAGTAAATGCTTGCGTAAAAGTAAAAGTAAACGCGATCGTGTACGTGTGCACATTAAAAGTACAATAATTTATATTTAAATAATAAATTTAATTTAGATTTGACAGTTGACAGTTTGACTTTATGATTCAGTAGAGGAAGTAAAAATGGTAAAAAATAATAAACTTACAAAAATAAAAGTATTTATAATTTCATAAATTAAGAATAAAAATTCATTAATTTAAAGAGAAAAAAAAAAGTTTATGCTCTTTACATTATTACCCGAGAGTAATGCACTTTAAAATCATTTGGTTTTGGGGTAAAAGCTAGTGAAAAGGACGAATGCTTTGAGGTGCCAATAATAAAAGTTGAGTAACCAATTCAATTCAATTTAATTTATTTTCCAAACGAAAAAGTTCGAAGGAAAATAAATTAGAATTATTTAGTTTAAGATATTAAATGATCAATTAGGTAAATTGAATTTCGAGCTAAAGATGGAGCGCGGGTGGAGCTAACGATTGTAGGTTAGATTATTGGTGGATGTGGAAGCGCGAATTTAATGTTTAGCTGACAATCGAAAACAAAAGAAAAAGGCGTTCGTCGTCGGGAAAAAGAACGGTGACAATTCCGGGAAATCCGAGGCCCGAGTATCGCGGAAAAGGCGGAAAAGGCGGAAAAGTTGGGCGGGATCGCCTCGGCAAGTGCGCGACAATTCGAACTCGGGTCGCGCGAATTTGGCGCGCTTACAATAAGGGTTCGGTGTCTTTCTTTGGTCCGCGCGCGCGTTGCTCCCACTAACCGTCGGGTCGGACTCGGACTCCGCATCAAAACATAAAGACCGTCTGGGGAATGCGAGTGAGTCGTGCTTGCGTCCTCGGGTGGAACATCGGCCACTCTCTTTCCGCGGGTCAACGCGCTCGGGTCCCTCGGCAAACTTGCGGGGAGCTTGTGGGGACTTGGTTCGGGGCCATCGCCTGGGTACTCCTCGCGAGTCACTTTGTTTTCGTGAGCGAGAGAGATGGGAGAAGCCGAAGCACCGAAATGATGCACTGAAAGCATTATTTATATTGCATATTGCATGAGCTTACACACGCAATAATTGCATGTGCGTTAGTCTAACCTAGATCGTCTTAACATTAGCGAGTTTGCGGCCAAGTGAGTTTTTTTCTTTGAGCATTACTTTATGACGTATTCTTTAAACTCTTTTAATATCCGAGTCTGTCTGTCTGTATGTCTGTGTGCGAGACTCGAGAACGAGATCCTGTACAGTTGGCTTTCAAGTTAAATGGCCGATTGATGACGAATTGGCATTGGATTCTTTTGTTCCTTTCGAGCTTTATTATTGTATGAAAAAGCAAACGAAAATATGTCACTATATGTGAATAGATACGGATTTCAGTGTTTATATTGTTTGACATGGCGAATGCTCATCATAATGCGGAAAGAATACACATTTTTGTTTAATATTTTTTTTTTTTTCGAATGTATTGTTATTGTTGGTATTCGCTAGGTGTATTGCGAAAATTTACAAGAGTCAAGTCCTCTTTCTGATCGATTTTAATACACAGTTAGACGTTATCCCCGAAATGGCTTGCTTTCAATCAAAAAATTTGTTTATTATTATTTTTATCATATTAATTATCGCATCGTGTAATTACAATTTTAAACCATTTACTTAAGTTATCAACTACCTTTTTTTTTTTTTCTTTTCGCATAAAATACGTTAATAATTAAAAAAAAATATATTTTTGTATAAAATATTTATTTTTGTTTAAAATATTTATTTTTATTTAATTTATTTATCATTTTAGGTAATCGCAATCAATTGAGATGAGATGCTTGGAAATTTTATATTTCTATTTAATGTCATTGTCATTATTTTTTAAATGTTTCCTTATTTATTACAATGTCAACACACGAATTCATTCATTTATTTTTTTACTTTACCAATTCTTCTTTTTGGTATATCTATTTGAGTACGTTTTTAGAATAACGTCTAGTTTAACCAGTTGATTATTTACTTATTTAAGGTGTATTAGATAGAGTCCATCTAAAGTTAATTATTTAATTAAGTTATTGGTAGAGTTCCTGAGAACACATAAACTCTGTTTTAACTTTTTATTTATGAAAATTTAAAAACAATTGCAAAAATTGATCAAAAATGAATTTTTATTTAGTTTAATTTTAACTTTACTTATTACTTATTTATTCATAATTTATATCAATAATGGTAGATTTTACATGTTTTGTAAATTAAAAATATAATTTTTCAATTTCAATTATCAAAATATTAGCATTTAATTTAACTTAATCTTCCTTCTTTAAAAAAAAAAAAAGAAGAAGATATTTGTGTATAGTATCATTTATGTAAAACATAATTACTTTCAGAAATAACATCAATGGTAAACATACCAGTATTGACTATGGATGATTACGGGCTTTTGGAGCCAACTGATGTTGGTAATATGACTATAGATTATGATCCAAAAGATGAATTTAAGAGACGTAATCGTTGGGATTCAGAAGAGGTTGGATGTATGCTAAATTTAATTAAGGAAAATAATTTTATAAGCAGATATTCTGTTACTAAGATGTCTAGTATCTTGAGTGATTTGATGCTTAAAAAAGGTTGGACTCGAACGGATAGGCAAGTACATTTAAAGCTAACAACATTGAGGAAGAATTTTTTAGCTTGTGAAAGACAAAAAGCAATGAATCGTACTTTAAAAGAATGTCCCTTTTTTCAAGAACTTCGTGAAATATATACAGACATAAATAGTTCCAATGGTATTGATTCAGAAGACTATGATAGTAGTCAAGATGAATGTTCGATAAAATTTTCTGGTGATCATATAAACTGGAATAAAGCCGAAATTCAAAAAATGCTTAGCATAATTAAGTCTATGAAGTTAAAAAATGAATTGACGCTTACATTTTTTTCTCCAGTTGCAGTAAGAATGATTGCCGAAGCTATGCAAAGTGCGGGATTTGATAGAAGTACTGAACAAGTAAAAAATGCATTGATTAATTTAAGGACCATGTATATAGATTATAAAATAGGTTTTGATAATAATGAAAATCCTCCAGAGTGCATGTTTTATCCATGTTTAGACATGTTCTGGGGACGAGAGTACAAAAAGTGTCGTTTGAAAGAAAAACGAAAAATAAGGTCAGATGACTCATGGTCTGTTCAAGAAACAATTATTCTTTTAACTTTGGTACAAGATCTAAATATTGCTGAAGATGCTTTTAAAAATACCGAAAAAGCTGCTGAAGATTTGAGACAAAGTCTGGCAGAAAATGGTTATTGCAGATCTAAACAGCAAATTATAAATAGGCTAATTAATTTAAAAACAGATTTTCTTAATGTACACACGTCATATGTAGAGATAGAGGCAATTAAACGATTTCCTTTCTATAATTTGTATAAGAAACTGTTTGAACGACAATTTACTCGTGAAATGATGAGGAAATCTAATTTTTCTGTAAATAGGCAAAATAATTCATTTGAATTAATAGACTTCCGTGAAAATATTAAAGAAAAATCTCAGAATAAAAACAAAGGTTTGTTTTTAAGTATCTATTTTTTAAATGCAATAAGTAAAATTATTTTTATCTTAGATTATAATAAAATCTATTGCTGTAAAAAAAAATATTAAAATTAAAAATTATATATTTCATAATTTTGTATGGAATAAAAAAGAATTTTTTATATATAAATTAATTATTCATAAATATAGTTTTAATATGTATTAAATATAAATTTTCAGTATCAGTAAGATTTAAAAATTAGAATATTTATTTTTTAATTTCAGATGTATATTGGTGTAAAAAAGAAATAAAACTTCTTTTAAAAACAGTTCAAGAATTGACTTCAGGATCATATTCTAATGATAGTTTAGAAGATGAGAAACTACAAAAATTGGTGAGAGTTTTGAAGGATTCGGGTTATTACAAAACTGCTGAACAAATAAAATATAAATTAGTTCTGCTTAAAAATTTATATTTAAAATGTAATTTAGAAGACAGTTCTGAAAAGGATATTTTTGAATGTCCTTTTTATAATGAACTACACAAAATTTTCCATACTCCTGTTTCTGATGAAAGATATGAGTTTATACAAAATCTTTTAGCAGAAAATTTGGATCTAGATACTTCAAAATTTTCTGATCATAGTTACACAAACATAAAATTTGGTAACTCTTGTACTGAAAATAGAGTAAACGATAAAGTTACTGTTGTACCAAATAAATCATTAGAAACTTGGTTTCCCGTGGAAAATATTATTGGTAAGTTATTACATGTTGGATACAGTATGAAAATAAATGTTAAGAGAAAATTGCAAAAATTAAATGGTAGTAATTAAAAAATATTTGCACCATCAAATATAAATATAGACAAAAATTTTTTTTTATGAATGCAATTTTTTTAATTAAATAAAATTTTTGCCTAAAAGAAATAAATTTATAAATACAATAAAATAATTTATCAGAAAATGAATGTTATTAAAAAAATGTTTAATATTAGCTAAATGAGATAAAACTTTAATAATTGCTATCTGTTTAACTATCTTTAAAATGGATTAAATTTAATAAGTAACAAAACTTATTAAAAACATTGTTTTGTAAGAAGCAACTAATTATTTATAATTTACATTGAAGGATATGTAAAATTTATTATTAATTTAAAATCTGAATATATTTTTAGATGAAGAAGATATAAGTCCGTCGTCGACGCTCGAATTCAATAATATAAGTGCTGTTTCTTCGAAGGAACACGAGCAAGTTATCGAGGATGCCTTTCTCTCCATTCTTCCTAATAGCTGTGATACTAAAATTGATGGCAACTGTTCAATAACTGAAGATTCACTTTTTCTTGAATCCAAAAGTATTGTAGTTCCGGAGGAGCGTGTGCCGCAAATAATTACTAACGTTGCTCTGGACCAAGAAATAACGACTACAGATCAAGAGACTGAAATAGATTTTTCTCGAATTTATAAATATACAGAAAATCTAGATGACCAAATACCTGATTCAATAATAAGGTATTTTTTTATTAATTTTGATGTTAATAGTTTAGCTATTAAAACATCATTTTTGTAGATTGAAACTATGATTTTTAAAAGCTGAATAACATATTAATGAGTACTTACTATATTTATTTTTAATTTTTAAAAAAACGTTTTTATAAATTTAATATATAGAATTTTTGAAAAGAAAAATTCATTTTTTACTTTTCATAATCTGAAAAAATATTCAATTTTAATTTTATTTTACAAATATAATAAACTTGAATAAATTCAGTTAAGGAAATTTTGAATTTTATATTTTTAATTTAAAATTTTAAGATTATCTATGATTATGTTGTTTTAATTACATCAGATTGTTGGTTTAATATGTTTTATTTTATACAAAATGAAAATTTAAAAATAAAAAAAAACAATATCAAAAAATTTGTATTTTTTTGATATAATTGTAAATTTATTTCGATTATTTAAGTTATTTAATAATAATTTTTACGTAAATATGAATAAATTTTATATTTATATTATTTTTATTTTGACAGTCCAATTTCTTTACCAAGAGAGGAGGACAGGTCACCACCAAATAAAAAACCCAGAATAATTGAGGATGAAAAGATCACTCTCAAAAACAAATTTCTACTGAGACCTGTGGAGATGAATCCTTCTTCTCTCAATATTACAAATACTAAGTTTGTGCGTTTGATCGTTGCTAATGAACCGAATAAAAATAAAGTTAATCATATTACAGCTCATATACAACCTTTGAATATACATACAAATAATTCGGTGACTTGTGGTATAAGTTCACCTGTTGAACAATCCGATATTTTAAAACAAACATCTGAAAGTATCTTAACAAAAGATGATACAGATGTGCATAAGTCAAATGAAATGGTTGTTATGAATATGAAAAATCATTATTCAGAACATTTTTCTATAAATAATAATTTTGGTAGTATCGAGGATAAAATCAAGGAGACTATAAAGTAAGATTTATTATAATAGCAGATTTTAAGGAAATTTTTTTAATTTCAAATAATTATAATGAAGATAAAGAATAATGAATATTTTTGAATAATAATTAAATATTAAATATTAATAACATTATAGAGAAACAAATTTCCTTTAAAACTTTAATAATATATATTTTATATAAAAAGAACTAAATATATTTCATTTTTATTAAATTATTGGTTATATATATGACTATATTTCATAGATAAATGATATAAGGAAAAAAAATAATTTAAATAAAATGTTAAACTATATATGTACTACATAATGTATATAATAATTGTATATACATAGAATTAGTCCAAATTTGGTGTCCACTTTCAAAATTATTTTGAGTACTTAATAATAAAATAAAATGATCATTGTATAAAATTATTCATAAATTATATTTCTCAATATTTATTATAAGATTTAATTATATTTATTTTTATAATGTAGATTTTATATTAATGTGTGAAAATTATAATTTATAGAGAAGCAGTACAAAGTTTAAAAGAACATAATGAATTAATGCAACAAAAGCATCGTATATGGATGGAAAAGCAATTTGAGATTCAACGAAAGCAAAATGAGGAACAAAAAACAACTCTAATGAATGAATTGAAAGAACTTCGAAATATTATTACAGTACTGCTAGCGAATAAGCAGCCTCTCATTAATAATCAAAATAGATAAGCTTATATTTTGATGACAAACAAAATTACTTTTCTATTAAGAATCACAAAGCTTTAAAAATGTACAAAACTTATCTTGTAAATACAGAGCTTAAGTTATATTTAAATTAAATTTAAAGTTTGAAAGTTCTAATAGAATATATTATTTTAACGATTTTTACTGTGTAAAATTTCGTTCATCTATTTTTCGAAAAAATATAAAATTATGTATCTTTTCGTATACAGCAGAATCTAATTTTTGATACTTTTCAGTAAATAAAGAAACGAAAGTATCGTTTTTTCATTATATTTGTTATTGTTTATTTATTCAAAATCAAAAACAATATATTTTTTAAAAATATTACTTTTTTAACATCCATAATCTTATATTTTTATATTTGTTTTAAATATACATATTCCTTCTTTCATTAAGTCAAATAAATTGAAAATGTTACATATTTGTTACTAATGTGCATGAATGAAAATATCAAAATTGTGTAATTAAAAAAAAAAATAAATAAAAATGCCATTTCTTCTTTTTTCTTTCATTCAAATACAATTTGTGATATTTAATTTTATTTACGTATTTTAATTTTCGCAATATTTTTATGAAATAGATTTTATTTATAAACTTTTCGAGTCGTGTTTAAACTAGATTTTACTGTCAATAAATAACGAATTAAAGATGAGTTTTATGACTTCAGGTTAAGCTAGAAAGTAGTGCATTTGACTGCCATGAAACACATTATCAATAATGGTTTGTGGCAAGTCAAGTGAGAAAGTATTTTTTTTATTTATATTTTTTATTTATTAATACAATTTTTATTTATAAAAAGTTATACGTATTATTTAATAATCAATGTACTTTAAAATGAATATTATCTCTTGAAATAATTTTGCAAGGTAATGTTTAAACACGAAAAAGGGTTACAATATTTAAAAAATGAAAAAGTCAATTGAATTTATTGTTGGCACAATGAAATTATGTCAATGAATTATAAAACAATAAATGTATTGTATAAAATGCATGCGTACACATGCACATATGTAAATGTAATTTATAATATTTTTATAGGTTAAGTACAAAAACAAAGACGTTTTTTTGTAAAATCGCTTTATAAATCATATTTTATAATTACAGAATCTAATAGGGTATTAAAATGTTACTTCGCTCGTACAGACTTTTGAGTTTTATTCGGTGCAATGTACATTGTTGTCGACAAGAACAGTTTTATTTATTTCGAGTAGGACTTTCACAAAGCCGTACAAGTATTTTTATAAAACGACAATTAATTTATGTGATATCAACTTCGTCGAAACGTTGCCACAATAAACGTGATAATATAACGCAATTTTATACTGAAATTGCAAAATTTAATTCAAATGACAATGAAGATAAGGTAGAAAAAAATAAAGGTAAAGCTGTAAAAAAACAAAAAATAGTTGAATTGAATCAAGAAAATTTAGGAAAATTAAAAAAGCAAGTGTTAAGTGTTGAATCTACAATTTCTCCAAATAAGAATTTAAAAGAAGAATCTATTAAATTAAAAAAAGAAGAAAAAATTATATTAGATGAGAACATCAATAAACTTGAAGAATTAATAATAAAAAAACGTACATTGCTTAAGTATTTTTTCCATTATAATTCATTAACTTTTTTTCTTGGTATATAGAATTTTAATTTTATAATAAAGCTCAACCACGAAAGAGAATAAGAGTGGACTTGTCAGCATCTTCTTTGGAAAGAAATTTTATAACACCTGTCAGGGCAACAGCTGACTTTTGTCTTAAACAGTCGGATTTAGAATCATTACCAAAAACAAAAAGAAGATCTCCTTATGAATTTGAACCACCAATTACAGTTTATTGGAGAAAAGATGTAGAAGCCAAGTGAGTAAATTTTTATCAAAATAAATTTTTTTTGCTACTTCTAACATTCTAAATGATTTGATAAATAAAAATGTTATTTTTAGAGCATTAGAAATTTGGGGATCCAAAGAAATATTGTTTAAAGAAATATGTAAAAAAGAAGTTGAGAGAAAAGCTTATCAACAAAGTAAATATAAAAGTTTATAAAACTGATTCATTTGAATAAAAAAATATCTTAAATTATATTTCATGTTATTATTTTAGCTGTCTTTACTGTTAAAAAAAGGTTAAGGGATTATAGGCGAGAACTTGTAAGTAAATCAAGGGAACGCGAGGAAGGTCTATTTGGTTCATCTGGTAAAGTTGTTATAACAGCTATTATAATGTAAGATAGATAATCAATGAATTTTCTTTTTTCATTACTTTGCTACAAAAACAATATATTTGTATATTTTTGTAGAAATGCAAGTAATTTTCTTTGTAAATTATGTGCATGGTTGTATACCGGTTCTCACAGTATGTTTTCTGAGTGTATTCATTCAGCTGCAGATACAGTAAATCAGATAATTTTAGCATATGGAATACATAAATCCGTTCAGGTAAATATTGATACTGATCAAATAACTACTAATTATAAATAGTAAAAACAAACTTTATTTAATTTTATGTAATAAATTAAAAATTTTATTGAAAAATAAATGTAATTTCATTTAACAATTTAAAATTCTTCTTAAATTTCATTTTTATTTTTTTAATAAAAAATTTATAATATTGGAAATTTTAATGTTTATTTAATATTATATTGGTCAATATTAATGAATTTTTTCATGTAAATATAAAAATATTGGTTAATGATTTTTTGAAATTTATTATAGATTCCAGATCCTGATCATCCATATGGATATTCAAACATGAAGTATGTTTCTTCTCTAATATCAGGTGTAGGAATTTTTTGTGTTGGAACGGGTTTATCTGTATACCACGGAATTCATGGACTTCTTTTTCCTAACCCAGTGGAATCATTTTTATGGGGGTATTTTATTTTAGGGGGTGCATTAGTTTCTGAAGGGGCAACTTTATTAGTAGCCATTAATTCAATCAAGAAGGGTGCAAAGGAAAAGAGAAAGACTTTTCGAGAATATGTACTAAATGGACATGATCCATCAGTTAATGTTGTTTTGATGGAAGATTTTGCTTCAGTAAGTTACAGAAACAATGCAACCATCAACGAATTACCTCATCAAGTATTTTGACTGCACAATTTAAAAAAATCAAATAAAATAGATTTTAATTATGTATTTGCAATTTTATATTTTTTCCAATTAAAAAAAAAAAACAAAGTATATGAAAATTGATTAAAATTTTAAATTGCTAATATGTTTACGAATTTATTCGTATTTGGTTGTTAAAATTATAAGGACATTGAATACGAGTTATAATATTAATGAAAACTTATTTTTAAAATTAAGCAATTATTTATATAAATGCATACTTATGTGCATATATTTGTCACATTTAAAATTATCAATTGATTAATATAAGTATTGTGGTCATTTTTAGAAATTATTTTTGTCCATATTTATGTACTTTCCCTTTTATTATATCTTTTTTTTGTTTATATCAGATACTTTAGAGTACATTTTTAGTTATAAAAACGAATCGATTTATTTATTATTTTAGAGATAATTGTTTAATATAAGATAAATGTACTCAATAAATTATTTTATCACTGCTAAGTAAATAGGATTTCTAAGTACACTAAATTGTGTACATTCAAAAATTTTCAATACACATTTATTGTGTGTTAATAAATGTGTATTAATTTGTATACAGGTCATAGGTGTAAATATAGCTGCTTTATGTATGGGATTGACTTCTTATACAGGTAATCCTGAATATGATGCAGTTGGTTCACTGCTTGTTGGAGGACTGCTTGGAGCTGTGGCTTCATTTATTATTTACACTAACGTTGCTGCATTAGTTGGACAAAGTATTCCCAGGGAAAATCTTAATAAAATAAATGACGAATTGGAATCGGATATTATGGTAATAATATTTATTATATAGATTAAGATTACAATAATAAAATAGTTTGATAAGGCCATAAAAACTTTACTAGTAGACTAAAAAAATTTGTTTTTAAATATAATCTCAAGAAATAGTAATCATTAAAAATTAAAAAAACAATAAATTTTATAAGTTTAAATAATAATTGAACAATTGATTATTTTATTTGCATGAAATTATAAATTAAAATAATTTATAGTTTAAAAAATTATTTAATTATAATTACATTTATTATTAATTTAATTATTTATTCTAATAAAGTCATTAAAATTCATTGCATGGTAGATACGAGCAATCCATGATGTAAAAGGAATAGATATGGGTAACAGCCTTGTAAGATATAAAGCAGAACTTGATTTTGATGGTAGAGAATTGACGAGATCTTACCTTGACAAGTTAGATCTAAATACAATGCTTGAAGTAAGATAGTTAATCATATAAAGTAATATTATATCATGAAATTTTTAAAAATATTTTTGTTAATACATTAATAGGAAATTAAGAAGCTGCAAGACATTGATGAACTTGAATCATTTATACTTAAACATGGAGAGAATATTGTTGATTTACTTGGAGGGCAAATCGATAGAATTGAATTGAAATTAAAGGTAAAGGTTTTTATTTATAATTTTAATTTTCAATTTCTACTTTAACTTTAAAATATTTCTTTTATAGAAAAAATATCCAGAAATTCGCCATTGTGATTTAGAGATTCTTTAAATATGTGACTGATATATGAATAAAAATAATTTGATGTAAATATTTATTATTAATAATAATATTATTATTATTTATGACACTTTGTTGTCAATTATAATAGGAGAATATGCGTCAATCACATTTGTTATAATAATCACTACAATAAAATCATTAAATCAAAAATATAATTTATTTTCTTTTTTTACTATCTGTAAAATGAAATACCTATAGTGTGTACATAATTATTTATTAATTTTATATAAGGTAACATTGTAATTATTATTTTTTAGAAATATAAAATGTAAACACAATAAATTGATATTTGAATATTATAGTTATACATCTATAATTAAATTATTATGAAGCTAAAAATTAAATGATTTTGTTGTTCATTTATATTTGTATTTAATTTAAAAAGTCGTATATATCTATTTATAAAATATACATTAAACAAATATATCTTACGTTTTTAAAATGTTATTTTATCATTACTTTATATTATATTAATTTTTTTTTTTATTATTTTAAGAAACATTAATTGTGTGTAGACATTTTAGTTATATTAAATAAAATAAATATGATGATAAAGGATGAAGAGAGAGAATGTTTGTTTTTTGGATGAAGTTTTTGTGGAAAACAACTGATAATTCACCTGTATGATAAAAGAAATATTAATGCAGTTATGTGGTACAATTGTCGTATAATTGTTAATTACTCCTGTATTCAAAATCCCTGCGTGATCGAAGAGAAAAAAAACAATAGATTTATAACTGTAACATTTAAAATCAGCTTCCACGACACGATAATCTCACTGCTTGTATAATCCCAGTTTAATATGGTATTGCACGTACGCATTGCAATACATAAAAATATTAATTCACTTATGTAAAAAACTACAAAGTCGCAGGCTCAAGAGCGAAAATTCACAATATGATCATGATCGGAATTCCAGAACGTGACGTTCGTTTAGATCGGGCGCTGATTAATCCAGAGCACACGTGATCACGACAAAATTGACCTTTCGCACTCTCCCCGTTATTCCTACGCCCTCGCATCCCTCTTTGACCGCGGGGATAATCATTAAAATATATCGGTGTCATAGGTCGTCAAGCTTATCAGAGATCTACGGGTCTTCTAAGAAGCCAACGCGACCCTAACGCAACAACAATTAAAAAACTGTTTGTGTCATACTTGAAGAATATATGCTTATGTAATTGTGCGTATCCGATTAAATAAGCTGCATCTTCGGGAATTAATTTGTCCGGACAGCCTATATTATTGTTTAATCAATCAACACTAAATAAATATTTTATCAGTGTATAACGATTTTATGTGTCTATGTTTGTCTATGATTGTAAAAAATTGACAACATTCTGACTTTTCGGGAAATTTTAGTTAAAAGATTAAAGAAATTTGAAAGATTTTCTTTGATTACTTCTTTAGATAATAATCTATTGTTCCCTTTTTTTACAGTGAAATGGTTATTTTTATTAAGCAACCGATATTTTCCCCTTATCTATATTTTCTAATGTTAAGCGAGCATAAGCTTTAAGTAACGTATAAATAATTAATTAATTCATGCTAATTAATTCGAATTTTATCTTCAATTTCCAATATAAAATTTAAACTTATATATAAGTGCATTATAAAATGTTCTATTAGATATTACATTATTATGAAGGCAGACTTGAATTCCTTTGGAGCCACTGAAGAGGACTTACCTAAACCACTCGACCTAGTTACAATTCACACTCTGGATACTGGAGTCCTGGTGTGGCTTCCACGCGATGATTACTCAATTAAAAGGATTTTTATGCGAACTTGTACTCGTCTTATAAGATCTTCTTTCTTTTTTTTTGGCATTTAAGCGTCCTTCTTATTGTTGTACTCTTTTTTTATAAGACAGCGAAGCACAAGGGGAAAATGAATATAATTAACGGATCTTACTTTAAAGCAATAGTTTCGCGTAATTAAATTTATTAGCAGTGTACACACGCATTCGAGTGGTTAACAGTTGAGCACTAGTCTTAATACCAAATTAACTTAATATCCTCGCTCTTCGCAACCAGAATTACTTCTTCTTTCCACTTATACGACTCATTTATCTTAAATTTTTAATTTTAAGGGGATAATATGATGACAGAAATAGTCAATGATTGTAATTTTCCAAACTTAATATGTAGCTCCAGTATTTTATAAAGTTTTTAGATAGATTTTTCCGAATGGGGTTTTTTTTTTAATATTCTTTCCGAACCTCATGCCTCGATGTGAAAGTACTCAAGGGTTTGGGGATGAAACTAAAGAGGCAAATGAATGTGCGTGAGGGCCTTGAGGCTGAATTTTAGACGACAAAAATTGGACGCGTGGAATAATTATAGCTAATAACTTCATGCTTCGACGCGGAAGAGGAAATTTAATAAATTACCACAATTACGCTATTAGCATGCACCGGCTTTTTCCTTCCGAAGGGAAAGTGGTGATTTTTTGTGTCGAGAACGAGATTCTTTTATGAGAGCGGGAAATAATATCGCACGTGAGTGTATAAAAAGCATCAGTAATTGGTTCAGTGAATTCGATGAAATCAGAAAGGGATGAAAGTGGAAATTATCCCTTGGCGATGATGAGAAAAATTGTAAGGAAATCAATCAAATTTTGTGCAAAATGTTCGTACCTTCGAACGTCTCACTCGGTAAACATTTTTTTTCCTCTATTAATTTTTCATGCCTTATTCAATTCTTTGATTCGTGTAATTTAATTTTTATAATCATTATTGATATATTTAAGTAAAAAATTTAAACTTTACTCTTTCACCATTTTTGAATTTTTAATAAAAATTGTAAGGTATGGTTCTCTACGATAATATATGATCAATATTATTGTATTTTAATAATAAACAAAAGTCTTTCAATTCTATATAACATTTTATTTAAGAAATTTCATTATAATTTAAATTTTACAATATATCAGGCCAACGAGAAACTTTGATGTTTACAATGATATTTGGATAAACGAATTTGTCGATATATATATAAAAGATAGCTTAATATAAGACAATAATTTTTAACTGTATTTATTTAGACATCTTTTCATTGGACTATATTTATTTATGTATATCATATCTGGGCGTCATAATGGTTTAAACCAAGTTAAAAGGTCTAGCCAGTCAATACTTACAATTTACAGAATATCGAAAATTAACAATGTATAATTAAAAAATAAAAGAAAAATTTTTTAATTAATGTAGACATTTATAATTAATAATAATGATTAGTCTACGGTGAATAATAGATAATTTCTAAATTTGTTTTTAAAATCTTATATCTTACCAACTGAACGGCTAAAGAAACTGAATATTTATAAAATACGTTCCTAAAAATCACGTAATTTTCACTGTTATGCATCGATGAATCAATGGATATTTCACTCATTAGCATTATAAATAAGGAATTAAAACCAAGTGAAAAAATGTAATAACACATGAAACTTAAATACGAAATGATGCTGTCTTTCATGAAAAAGATGATGATGAAGGTTTAGAAAAGTGTCGCTCCTAAAAGAACATTTTGCAAGATATTTCGCTCCTAAAGTCAGAAGGGGTGAGTTAGAAATTACGGAAAAAAACTGTTGTTAAATTTTTCACAGTCGGTGCGGATTGGAACATTCGTCCACTTTTATCTTACACTTGGACAGGAGCCGCCCGGAATATTCTCCCGAGGCGAAAGTAGAAAGCAGAAGACGTATTTCAACTCGAGGTTACGGGTCGCCACCCTTGAAAGAAATATCCCCTTTGTCTTTTTCTTTGTTTCCTAGTCCGGAGAGCCATTGTGCCTCGAACTCTATCTCTCTCTACGAGTTGGAGTTGGTTTTGGCAGATGTGAAATTCGCAGCCAACTCATGTGTGCAATTGGTTAAGCCTTTCTGAAAAAAAAGTGTAAATAAGCCCTGTATACGTACACGCGATAGTGAACGAGAATAAAAAAAAAGTTCAACCACCATTTGGAACCTTTTATTCTTTTTCGTATACTTATTGATATACTTATTCATATACTCTAATACTTTGAGTCAACAAATTTTTAAATATATCACCATCGTCGTCATGGAAGCCGATTATCCAATTTTTCCTTTAGCAACAATTTTTACCAAAGTCGATAATTTATCAAGTATCTTATGTCTTACAATATTAATAAATGCGTTGATGACATATCTTTTTAAGCTTAGACTTATCGACTTATTTAAAAAATGTTCTTTTTTAATTTTATTATTTTAGTTTTTTAATTAACTCTATCCCGTAACATTTTTATTTATCAGTTTAATGATTGATGCATTTTTACTATTATACTGTACTTAGTGGTTTTAAGCCTGTTATAAAAGTGCAAAACTTGAAACAATTTGTTCTTAAATACATTCATTATAAATTTCAAAGAAAATCTTTATTATGATGAAATATACGAGTAAATTAATATGAGTTTTGTTCCTTTTATTTATTTGTTACTTCTAATGAAGTATATATAAGATAATTCATTTGCATTCTGGTATTTATTAATTTTTAATTAACAATTTTGATTAATAATATTATTTAAAGCTAATCTTTGTGTTTGAATCCTTTATTACGATACAAATTTGATGGATTTTACAACAACTTTCTAAGTACATAAAACGACTTTTTAATTTTTAATTATATATTTATATTAATTGATGTAATTTTTTTCACTTTTATTAATATTTTGTTAGATAATCCTTATAAAATAACTTAATTTTAATAAAAATTTTTTATCATCGTTAAAATTATGTATTAAATCATTTTTTATCATATTTTCAAATTGGTCAGTTAAATAGTTCTTGTTTTGGTAATCGCGACATATTAGTTTGGTAGCTCGGCTTCATTTTATATCATATTATATTATTCAGCCCCCTTCCAATAATATTTAATTCTCATTCTCTGATTTTTTTATTTATTAAAGTATTTTTTTCAATTTTGTTACTACTACTTCGAATTATTTCGTGAACATTTTAGAATGAAAAAAGGTCTTTGTGTGCTTTTTATTTTGCCTGGATACCACAGGTGCGGCGTTCTTTGATGATTGTTGAATTTATAACATATGTGACCCGAGTGAAGTGATACGACTTCCTCTAGAGGAATTTACCATCAATGTTGTATGCATATGGTCTCGGGGGAAATCTTTGGCTTTTCATACATTCATCGTTTCGCAAGCCTAAATCCTTGAATTTTATTCTTTTTTCTAATGGCCTAGACAACAGAAAATCTTTCAACAATAGAGTTATATACACACGTATGACCACAGGACTTTCTTATCTCAAAGGAAATTTTATTATGCAAATATATTTAAATTTAAACTTTGACTCACACTGCGTACGCTGAGCTATATTTTTAATCAATTATTAACTTAATCGTCCGTAATTATGTTAATTTCTTAAAAGTAATTATCATCGCATAAATATGCTTAGGATAATATAAATTTTTTGAAATATATCTAAAATAATTAGAATAAATGTTTTTTTAATATCTTTTAATTGTTCAGGATGTGTACTTTTCATTAATTTTGAACAAAGAATCTTCCATAAATGAAAAATTGAGAATAGAAAATTTTTCTTTTTAATATATGATGATAAATCTCATAACAACAACAACAACAACAACAACAACAATAATATTTATAATTTTTTTTTAAATAATCTAGAAAGAAATCGTGGATTCTTGAGTAAAATTTTCAAAGTTAGTGTAGTAACATACAAATGGAGTATTACAAAAATGATTTTGCTAATAATTACATTATAAAATTTTTCAGTCCCGTAAATTTTAATCCACTTAATTAATCTACTCTGCCTTCCACCAATGTCCCAGGAACATCTATTAACGTATTATTTATAAATGTACGTACTAGCATCTACACAGAGTCACTTGACTCTGAGGCTTTTCTTAGTCATACAGTGAGTTTTTTTCTTCCCCACTCTTTTTACCCTCTCGTGTGTAAGAAAGAATGGTCAAAAAAGGGGGAAAGATTTATCCTCACCACTCGACTTCCTGTTCCTTTCTGCAGATCATTACTGAGTTGGTTTACAGAGCATACAAGCTGATTTTCTTTTCTCCAGCCACTCTGCAAGTCAACTTACATGTTGGATTTTTTCTCAATTTTGGTAGTCAAATAATAGTTAGGAGGATGAAAGGAAAGAGAAGGCACCAAATGAGAAAACTAGGAAATAAACTTTTTGCTTCTAGAGCCGTAGAGATATTAATGAGAGGGAATATAAGAGAACAAATTGATAAATGATGAAAATAAAATCGAGAAAAATGTTATTTGATAAATGATGATTTCGTATTACGAATTTGAATTGTAGAGAGGTTTTGATAATATATCATAATCTTGCAATCCAAGCGTTAGCGTAATGAAAAAATAAATTTATATATTAATATTATTTTATAGATGCAGGTGAACTTTTCATCTTTTCACTTAAAAATATTATTGAATGATTTAATAAAATTTTTCAGCAATTTATTTTTATACATTTTATGGTAAAAACAAAATTATTATGCAACAAAATTAATACATTCCATAAACTTATAAATTTAATTCTTGAAATTTTTCTCAGCTTTTAATTTAAAGTTTATACGTGTATAAAATTTATTTTTATTTTCAGATTTTATGAATTGTGCTTAAATTACATAATTTCATATTAATTTTAAACGACTATAATACCAGTACACTAACTTTAACAATTTATAATCCCATTTTTCAGTTGCGTTTTTTTGTAATTTAATAGTTGAATTTAGTTTTTTTTATTAATAAAGGAGCTTACTCGTTTTCCATACTTTTACAATCTCACACTGTATTGTGAAACAAAATTGTTTAATATGTGCTAAAGAGTTTGTAATATAAAATTTTTCATTGCTACGAGTATTATATTTATTGTCATTATTTAAGGGTTTAATTTTTTTATTCTATTTTATTTGTTTTTCAATGAATTAATTTGAATAGTCAATATATGTGAGAATAGATTTTACTAATTTTATATTATTTACATGAAAGCATATAATTGAAAGAAAAATCGTTGAAATTAATGTAAAAAATCACTTAAATTTATTAAGTTATTTAATTACTTTTGAGACGCCATATGGTTAGATGTGTAGTTAATTTTTCTATTTGATCTGTAGTTAATTATTCTTTATGGGTAGGTTTTAATTTTTATTTGATATAATTTTATCATTGATATTTATAATAAGAACATCCAAAAACTTAATGAATCTATTATTTTAATTTGTAAACTACAAATCACTGTTGAAAATATTAAAATCATCTTTAACAAATTCAATTTGAACTTTTTAATACAACTTCATGTGTAAATCCTACATCTGTAACAAAAAAAATAGAGTTTAATTGTATTTACTTTTATGTATTTTCAGGCATTCAACTTATCAATAATCACGCCTACAACTAACAATCAAATAGTGAGCCCATGAGAATATTTAAACATTTTTTGAAATGTGTTTTATTAAATATTAAATGTGTACGGATATTATGTTTTGATTTTTAAATTTTTGATGCCCTCTTACTTGTTCATCGTATTATTATTTATTTTACTATGTATCGTTTCAGATATGCTCTTTATTACAATTCGATTCTCTGTCGAGAATCAAAACATTGTTCCAGTTAATTTTATGTGGGTACTCTTGCAAATGTATACCTACAATAGAAAGATTGTTTTTATCTTTTTCATGCTCATTAATACTTATACTTAAGCTACATTTTGTTTCGGCAATATAAATCGCAGGGCAATAAAAAATTTTATGTTACGTAGAACATTATTGAAATCCAATATTTTAGTGATATCATTAGTTAATTTCATAGCGCTAATTAATATCTGATTGGTCAAATCAAAGTTTACATTAATAATTATCCAACTGACGTCATAGAAAAACTCATAAAAAATAGAATTAAGAAGATGAAATATTTAATTTACATTAGTAATAAAAACAATAACAGTATTTATAATAACAAGCACAATAATAATAATGACAAGGTGCGTTCCATGTTAAAATCACGTAGAAGTATTTTAAAAAGCTCTAAAAACTGCTATATATTTTAGTAGTCTTAGAGCACATTTTTATTTTACTAAAATTCTGAAAAAATATATAAAGCAACGCCTTTATGGATTAAAAAAAAATGATTTTACTCGATTGTAAATTGTAAAAATTATAAAAGAGTAACATAAAAATGAGATGAGAAAATGTCGTTTATAAGAATGGAAAGTGTTGATTTATTAGCGCATGTGTTGGCAAAACCTGCTGCACTCTGTTCACACGCATTAATGAGCGCAAAAAAGATAAAAATAATCGTTCTATTGTAAGTAGACTCACAAGAGTGCCAACATAAAACTAACTGGAACAATGCGTTAATCCTAATTAAAAATTGAAGTATAATAAAAAGAGTAATATCTGAAATGATACACATAAATACAAAATAAATAATAGCACGAGAAAATTGTTTAAAATAAATAACAGCACGAGAAAATTAATTAAAATCAATAATAGTATGACAGCGAGTCAAAACATAAAAGAAGTAGTGCCCTTTCATTTGTATCTCATTTTATAAAAACTTTTGTTCCTTTGTCACTTGTTTCATTGAAAGCTCGAAAAAATTCTCGATTGCCAAGCTTAATGATATTATAATATTATAAACGTAAGTATTGTATCGATAACAATGCTTAGTGCAAAATGTAATACAAATTAATATTTTTTTCAATGTTTAACCATTCCGCATATTTATATTTGTTAATGAAAAAAGGTTTTTCTAGAAGATAAAATATCTTCTATAAACATTTAAAGATTAATCAAATAATGTATTATCTTTATATTGAATTTGATATTTTAATTTTAATAAAATTGTATTTGTTAGAACGAATAAGAAGACTTTTTATAGGTCACTAAAATTTGTAATTTTATAATTAATACTTATTTTAACCATGTAATGAGTATTAATTAGTAATAGTTAGTAATAATCAGTAATAGTTACTTTTGTTAATAGCCTTGTACTTAATAAAGTGATAAGTCAAATTTATGACAATCAATAAATAAAATTATAATTTTTTATGTTCAATTTATTTAGCATGGTTTAAATATAATTGATAATTTATGTCTTTTTCATAACTACTTCCAACCACTGCAAGAACAAAAATTACTTTTAAAATATAATTGTGATTTACTTCCTACTTCCGTGTATAAGATAAGATTTTACAATTGTATATCCCCTTATTGTCCTATTAAAAATATTTATTTTCTCAGTGTTTGAACTAAATATTTAACAAGTACTTTTTAAATATTAATTTTTTTAAAAAAAACTATTGAAAAATTGTAAATTCAGCACCGATTTTTATAATATTTTTGAAATTAGTTCACGACGTGTCGGTTAATGGCTAAAGTACTATTACGTCAACGGATAAATAAGAAGCCAGATTCCGAGTAGCGAATAGAGTTACGAGCGATTGCTTTAACTCAGTTGTGGAATTGGAATTACAGAACAGACAAATGGGGTGGATTTAATCGATGTTTATTGATAAATCACACGAGAGAGGAATGAGTAAGTTTAGTCATGCGGAGATGATTTAAAATTGACCAGAATGATCCCAGTCGTCCAAATTCCCGTGTAGGATTTCCTGAAAATCGATCTAATCATGATCTTGCTCACCTAGGCTTTTGAACGCATTATAGAAATTTTAAATAATGAAGTAGAATATTGTAATTATTCAGTTATAACTTTCTTTATAGTACGAAATAAATTATTGTAATCTACCGAAGAATACAAAAAGTTAAAACATATCAAAATTATACAGGTAACGTTGTTTATTAATTTATTTTATTATTCTGATAATGTTGCAGATTATTATTTAATATTGTTATAATATAAATAATTCATGATCTCGCTTCAATTTCAATTTTTAATAGTATCTCTGGAACAGCTGCAAGTATAAAGTATGATGTAATATATATCGACTAGTTACCCTTATAAAATAACAAAAACAAAAAATAATATATATAATTCTTAAAAAAATAGTAAGTGATAAATTTATTCTGTTTAAATTTCTTTATTCAAAAAATTAGAATAGTTACATGATTTGCTGAGGAGTTCGAAAAGTATTATTACCAAATAACTTCATGTCTACTTAAATTAACTAACCATTAATTCATTATCTGCTATTTCTTTTTATATTAAAATCAGGAAATATTTTTTTTAATACTAATTTTGAAAGTAGATATTGTTTGGTTTACTGTTCAAATATTTTTTTTGTACCCCTTCATATAATCAATCATTTTATGCTTAAGCTAGTATAATATATCCAGGAAATTTGAGTAAAATTTTATCCTGTAAATATATAAAAAGTACTTAATTATTCGAAAAAAAGAAGATATTAGTATAACTTACAATTCTATTGTAATTCTGTTATATTGTATTATTGTATAAAAATATTTTATGATGTACTGATTGTAAATATATTAAATTTTTTGTAAAATAATAAATCTTTTAAAATTTTAACATAAAATTTTATTTTATTTCATTTATAATGTAAAGCTCACAAGTTGTTCAAACTAATTAAATATAATTTTTAATTAATTTTAATATTCATGTAAAAGTTAAGTAATTAAATTAGGCTATATGTATTATTCAAATTTAGTTTAATATAATTAATGGTGCATTTAACCATTGACTTCTAATTGTAATTCGATCACATCCAATACATTATTTCGTATTATATTTTATGTAATTAATAATTCAATATTTTATTTTAATATATGAAATTATAATACTATATAATAGATTACGTGGTTTGTCAAAAAATTTAATAATATATTGAAAACGATTTTTTATTAACTTTAGTATCAAAATAAATAATAAAAATAATTATTGAGTATTTGACGTCATTGTTTTTCATTTATCTAATTGCTTTATATTGGTCATTTTGTAAGAAAAGGCGTGACCAATATGTATTTCCAATACTCCATTTTCCGAAATATAGTTCTTCTTATCCTGTCATCGAACGTCATTTTTAATATTTATCATTTGATTTAACTGCACATAAGAACACTTTTTTTTTAACAATAAAGCTTTATTAGTAGATACAAAAAAAAAAAAAAAAAAAAAAAATTATGTTATGAATCAATTTAAACACCTAATAGTAAATTTTGCTTTTGAAGTTATTGAGTTGTAAGAATAATTTATTTTGTAACTAATTAAATGGTGCTTGTAGAATTTGAATTATATGAATAACAAATATCTGGAATTGAATATACTTGAATTATATTGAAATTAATTTGAAATTTGAACACAAAAATTATTTTCGAAAAAATCTAAAATTAATTGTTTTAATAATTTCTTACTGCAGTGATTTTTTGTGTAATAATTATAGTTTAGTACATTAATACTCTTTCGTAAAAATATAAATAGCAATAAATATCAAAATAAAAATAGAAAAAACAATTGATTCCTACGAAATACTTTAAAAATCAATACAAGATAAACAACCCAATCTGTATTTATTTTATATTGCATTGAAAAAAAAATTAATGTAGAGTGTAGTAACTAAAAATTTTTTATTATTTATTCAAGAAAAAGCTATACTAGAAAATCATAAAATTGAAAAAACAAAATAAATATATTTAAATTTCAAATATACTATTAAAAATGTATAAAAAAAATTATAATACAAGCAATAGTTGTAGCTATAAAACTGTGTTGTTTTTATAGAATATTCTGTTAACTTATGTATTTATAATTACAATTACAGTTTAAAAAATGTATTTTATTTGAAAGCTATATCTAATAAAAATATAAATCATCTTAACTCACAAACATCGTTAATTTTTATGGGATTAACTTAGGTATTCTAGTATGTTATAAAGAGTTTCGAATCATGGAGTCACATACATAATGCATTACCTTATATATTTTTCAATGGTGCTTTAGAGAGTCTTTGAAAATTTTCAAAGATTTCAAAACTCAGTGGCAGCGGTAAAATCTTTCATTTTCTTCTTACTCTAAATGTATAACTTTTTCAATAAATTGCTTTGAAACCTTATTTTACTTAGGTACACATAATTAAAGAAAAAAAAATTTTTTAACTTGCTTTTTTAAATACAACTTATTTACACTTTAAAAATTAATATATGAAAGGGGAAAATAAGCAGAAAGAATGGACAGTATGTTTTCACCAATATTATAAAAAAATTTTTTATTAAATTACTGGAAATCATAATCAATGCTTTGAATACTTTTAATGTCTCTGACGTTATAAATAATGTATCATTTATTCAATATTAAACAACTACAATTTTGCGAAGAAATAAGAATAATGTTTTATTGTATAAAGACTTTCACGTTTGATAATAAATAATTTCTTTGAATAAATTAATTTAGTGAAGAAAAAATAAATGATAATTCTTTGCAAAACTTCAATTACTCAATTTTTAATTTATAAACTAATAATTACTTTACAACATAAATATTTTTATTAAAATCAATTCTTTTGGAGAACTATAATAAATTCAGCCTTAAACAATAAATGGTAATGAATTATAAAATAAAACATGTTCACAAAATTTCAAAATATTTATATAAAAATAAATTACTAAACTAAATAAATCATTTAAATTGCTTATTTAATACACAAGGAAATTATTTAAATATTGTTAATAATCTTGTCTAAGTTAATAAATAATACTTTTTACATTAAAGATTTAAAAATCAAAAATATTTATATAAACCAGAAACATAATTTTTCAATAAAAAAAAAAAAAAATAGATTGCATTGTAAAAAAATGCAAATTGAAAGCTTAGGATTTAGTTGTATTATTTTTATTTATTTGTACGTTTATATCCAAGCGGGTAAATTTAACCATTTGAAAAATTGCATATCTTCTTACAAGATTTTGCGAGAGCTAATATAATTTTATTTAAATCTCACGATTCATTAAATTACAGGCATTCCTTTAAAATGCTTTATTTACGTAAAAATTTTTTATTTAAAAAATTAAATATATAGGATGAACATATGTTTGTTTCAATAAAATTTTATCAGAAATCCAATAAAAATTAAAAAAATACCATAATTAATTTCGCGGTTACTGATAAAGGCAATCTTTATATTCGTAATTTTATGAAGGAAAAAATATTTTTCAGAATGTGGTATAATATAATGAAAATGAAACTATTATATTCCCATGTTGAAATAATTTAAATTTTATGCCACATTTATTTTTCAAAGAGTTATTCAAATATATTTTTTATATTTAATATTGAATCATATTTAATTTAATAATATTTTATAATTTCAATATTTAATACATTATTAAGGTTTTTTATGTACAAAAATTTCACTTCGTGTATTATCCATATACGTATAATTTCTTTGAATTATAATTATTGTACATAACATTTTATAATGAAATACTAAAAAGTGTAAAAAATGCTTTTACGGAAATAGTAAAAAAAAACTCTACCATACTTTTTAGGATCGTTTTTCAATTACTTTTAACGTGTATTAATATTTAAGAATTTAAGCAAAACGGTTGTATTAATAAAGACCTAAATTTATTAGCCATTGTGTTTAAACAATGAATTAAATCATGCTAATTTTGAATGAATATATATTGCAATTGTCCTAGAAATAAAAATAGTCAAGACACGAGAGTAAATTAGTAAAAATAATAGTATGGTATTCTTGTGCAAAGAATTAAGCATCTTGTTAAAATGTGGCGATCCACATTTGTAAACATGTTCTAGAAAAGCAACGAGTTAGAATTTTGGAAGAGACTCGTCGGTTAAATTACGAATTTCCCTTGCTGTGTACCGAATGCTTAATGTGAACTGTGACCCAAGTTTACTGGATTCTGTGTAGTCTTTTCCGTTTATAAATCCAAATTTCATTCATTTTTATATGTGTAAACTTGTGACTCCTGTCACGTATGATGAACGACTTTCTAAATTTGTTAAAATATCTCAGCTCATGAATAGTACGATTCCTTGTAATATCCTATGTAATATTCATATTGTAAAATTTTACGGATAAGCTGTGCAAATTATATGTCATTTTAATATACGCTTTAATTTAAATTTAAAATGAAAATTATTATTTTTTATAATTTTTGGATGAATAAATATATTTGAAGAAAAAACGAGCTGGGGATTGTTGATGTCATTCTGAAAATGAATTAGATTATGCAACCGATAACCCAGTTTCATAGCTGATTAAACATGATTATGCAACTGATAATCCAATTTAATATCGGATTTAATATGATATCTTATTAAAATTACATTTTACAAATATATTTTAAACCTTTAATATATTAAAAATAAATTAATGTATTACACATACATGCATACATGCAATTCACATGTATTCAAATTTTCAGAGTATTAACCCATTATACAGTTGTTTTCTTCACATTCCTTTAAATGCAATTTTTCATGAAAATTTATTTGTAAAATAATATATTTACAAAGTTTATTTAATATTAAATACATATTATTAATTATCGATATATTCATAGATGATTTGTTTTATCATAATACACGTAGCAAATTGAAATTTCTTCTTTAAATCTGTACATATATTGAATCACGATTTTTCAATATTATATTATTTAACTAAAATTTTTGATACTATTTAGAGTGTAGTTTATATTTTACAACTTACTGTAATAATTAATTAGGTGTGTATTTAATATTTTGTGTTGGTTAAATTATAGACAAATTTATCTTTTAGTGGCTATTTTTTAACAAAACCTCTTTTGCATAATATCAATATAATTTATTATTAACATAATAATTATTGATTATAAATTGATAATAGCGAATATTTCATGACTTGTCAACAATAATATTTTACGCTCTAATTTATAATTCATATTCTTTCATTTCGCTTGACTGCGAAACCAATACACCTTAACTTAGGAAGAAGAAATACTTGATTTTCTTTTCTTTTTACTCTTTTTTTACTTTTTTTTTTATCAATGTTTACCACTTTTTCTCTGAGGTGTGAATTTTTCTGGAATGGATGGCGAAATATTTCTTGGGTGTGATGAATTGTGGGGAAGAAAATATAGTATTTAGTGAAAAAGGTTGATGTGAGTTATGTGTACACTTAGAAATCTAGTAAGAATAGTGAATTAAAGAAAAAGTAATGAACGATATAACTTTAGATAGAAAATCAAATAAAAATATAAATTAATATTTTGACATGATTTTGTAACTGATAATTGATATAATTAATAATAATATAGCAAAGTTTTTTTTTAAAATCAATTCAATTATTGTATAATTATAAATTTTATTATATAAATTATATTTTAAATTGATTATATTAACTGATTCATAAAAAAAATAAAAATATAATAATTTAAATTAATGAATTTACTTCAATAATCTGTACAATCTCTCTTATGAAAGAGTAACTTTATGTAATTTAACAATTACCTATAAATGAAACGGGTAAATTTCATAATCTTTTATTTGGGTATATTCAATTACAATGAATTTTTAGACATTCAATAAATTAATTAAATTTAACTTTATAAATTCATTCAACGTATTTTTTAGAATACATTATTATAAATTAAGGTAATATACATTCTGGAATGAATAAATATGCATTATTTGCTGTAACAACGATTATATTGCTTTTAAATCAAATAAAAATATTTGATGATAAATTAAATAAAATAAATTAATAACAATTATACAATATTGTTTACAATGTAATAACATTTACTTGAATTACTGATTCAATTAATTTTTAATAATTCATCGAAAAATATTTCTAAAAGCTGTAATTAATAAATGTTAAATAAATTATAAATTTATCATTTTATACAAATTTAGTTGTTTAATTAACCCATAATAAAATGATTCAAATTTTATAACTTTTGTACAAGAATAAAATTATTTTTTAATATTAAAGTAATAAATATGCAAAATATTTATTACATAAATTGAATTTTAATTAAATATCATATTATTTTTTTGAAAATATTTTTTATGTAAATAAATTGTACTTACAAATATAGTGTATTATTTTTTAATTTGATCGAAAAAAAATTTATTCAATAAATATTTTTATTTTAACGTTCTTTCATTCAAAAGATCTTTATTAATTTTTTTATCTTTAAAATTATGATAGATATAATTTAAGAAATGAAATTTATATTATTAAAAAAGAAAATATAAATTTATTCTTATTTATACTGAATTTGAAATAAATACAGAATATTCATTAGAAACATTTTAATTTTGATTAAAATTAAGTCTTTAAATAGTTATTAAAGAATTGATATTCATTTAATATTGAATTTATATTGTTATAATAATACAAAGGTTATTTTCAATTTTATTAGTTACTTTTGATCTAGTTTTTAATACCAGGATTACTGTACAGGGCAAAGCTTTTTCAGGATTCTGTTCAACGTTTCAATAGCTCAGAAAGTAAATATAAACGAGATCAAGCAAATAATTTAGATTTTAGTAAATAAATAAAAAAAGGAAGTATATCAACGGTAATGAATAAATTTTATAAATATAGATTCGTTGTTTGATTATTAAAAATAAATTTATTTATTTATAATTTGAAGCACAGAACGGTTTCAATTATTACAATTATACATATTGTATTTATTCTAATTATTTATTTTTTAAAAAATTGAATGCAATTTATGAAATTATTAATAGGAAGATTGTGTATAAATTTTAAATAAAAAATAGCAGATATTTGAGAAGTAACAGGCGAATAATGATGAAAACACGATCAGGGTTTGAAATAATCATTAAATCCCATTAAATTTTAAATTTGTTTTCAATTTCTTAAAATCAGTTTAAATTTAATGCTATTTTTATATTTTAACATTAATTTAAAAATTTTTATTTCAAAAAATGTTTTCTCAATTTATATATTAAATTTTTAGATATTTTATTGTTAATGTAAATTTCAATATAATATTTTAATAAAAGGTTTTGTAATGCAATATTTGCTTTATCACGATAAAATTATTTTTTCATCATAGTTTTAAAGCCTTTAATTAAAATAAGACCATATTAATTGTTTTAATAAAGTAATATTGGAGACTATCAATATGAAGGATGTGATTTTAATTATAATTACAATTTTTAGTTACAAGTATATAGTTAATATTGTTGTATAATATTATATCTCAAATTAATGTTGAAGAAGTTAATGCCAAAGTTTGAATAAAAATTCTAATTAAAGTTAAATGATTTTAATTCGAAATATTATAATATTATAAAATAAAGAAATAAATTACTTTGAATACCTTATATTTCTTCAAATAACTTGTACCAATGAATTGTTAACAAATTTAAATAATAAACAAAGAAAGTATTAACAAATATTTTAATTAAATAAAAAATTGTACGAATTATTGATTGACATATTCGATGTATTTCACATAATTGAATTCAAAAAGGAGAAAAATTATAATATAACTATAAATATATAAATTTATTCAAGTTGTTTTTTAAAAAGAAAATTATATTATAAAATAAAATATAAAAAAATAAAATGAATATTGATATGTATATTATCTTTTAATAAAATTACAATAACTAGCTATTGTAAAAAAAAAACAATTTCTTGGTTATTTTGTATCTTTGTCACTTTTGTTCTCTGTCAAATTAATTATACATTTAATTTGTTAATATAGGATGTTTTTTCATAAATATACGTACTATTTCTGATGGAAGCAAGTGTAGCGGGCAAGTATTGACGTTGGTAACATTTGGGATCATGTGGCAACGTTGCAATTTGACCTTCGCGAACAGGGTTACCGATGTTCAGCTTCGATCGGTCACCACGCCGATCAAATGGCGCCACCGCATGGGGGGGAACAAATTATCCCTCGGCAAATTTGCGGTGCTAGGGTGGCGCCACTAACGCACGAATAAAAATATTCACACCGATTGCGCAAATTGGCGCTAAATACTCATCGATGGCGCGGGATCCAACCGACCAACCCAGTTCTTTCATTAAATGCTCTCATTAATTCGTATTCAACTTTCCGACCTGCGCTTCACGGTTCATGAAATAAGTTTCTTGGGGGGGGGGGTGGAAAATTTATAGAAAGTCCGCACCAGGGAGAAAAATCTCGAAGTACTTCCAGCTCTCCTCCTCAATCATCCTGTCAGGTGTTTTTACTCGTTGATCACTTTGCTCTTACTTACAAACACACACACACACACACACAGACACCTTCTCTAAGCTGAACGACCTTGTGTGTGGCCCATTGGGATTAGTTGAACCCGTTGAAATATCTGTCACCTGGAGGTTTGCATGTAGGTGTGTGATCTCGATCGACGTTTATGTGTAAATGATGATAATCACCTCCATGAAATACTCCGAGCCCAGGTGTAATTGTGTCCGCTACAATTATACCAGAATCTGTATTTCGCCTATATTTTTTACAAGAGATTTTTGCGACGGATTCACACTCATACATCTACTTCTTATCCAATTTTAAGTGTTTCTCCTTGATTTTTTATTCGTATATCATTATTAGTTATTATTAAGTATTATTGAATATTGTTATTTCTTGTTTCCAATACACTGTAAAAATAAAAACACACTTTCACCTTAAATTCTTTATTATCTAATTTATTATAATTTATCGTTAAATTATATTATTTCTAGACTGTATTCTAATGTTTATACAATTATTTATTGTAAATTTAATGAAGGTTTATATATAATTATATATTTTAAGTTTGTAATTGTTATTTTCCGACACCAATCAATACGTATTCTTTTCAACCCCAATTTGTACAATTCAATATTCGACGTAAATTATGTCTGTTATCATCATGAGTATTGTTGTTATTATTATTACTATTAATTACGTCTTGTTTCTGTAGCCTCGAGCAATCTCTCGAATTCTAGATAAAATCCGACTAACAAGCTACTGCATGCTAAATGACCTAAAGGGCTGTCTCAATACAATGGTAATTACAATGAAAATTCTTATTGGAATAATGTACAATTAAATTTAAAGGTAAAGGAACAACAGAATATAAAACAATGAAAAAAAAAAGATTTATCAAATATAGTTCGTGTGCCAAATCGGTATGACGTATTTTATAGTATGATATATTTTAGTTTAACAATAAGTCAATTCTATTGGGATTAGGTGCATTTCCATGTTAGTGATTTGTACAGAATTTGTTTAATGCAATTTTTTTTATTTTTATTGAAATGTTTATGTAAATAGTTTAAAAGAAGAATGATTCATCCGATGTGTTTTAAAGTAACTCAAGAACGTTTTTTTTTTATTTGTAATATTACTGTGTTAGAAATTATACGGCAATTTTTAGTTGTAATTCCTTTGAAAATATTAATGGCCGATGTTCGTGACTCAAAACTACCCTTCGTTTTCTCCATTTACTCCTCTTTTTTCCTGCACTCGGCTAGGCTTAGACAGCTTATATGGTGCATGACTTAGCATGATTAGTATTGCATTCGTCGCCTTAATCCAAGATTTCCCCATAGTAAAGAGGTTTTCAAACTGCATCACGTTTATAATATCGTTAAAGACACGGAGTTTAATTAAACCTCGTAGCACATGTTGTTTGCTGTCGCAACATTCAGACAAATATTGCAAACTACCTTTGTTGCATTAGAACAACACTCAAGCAGCGCACATATTTGAAACTCTTGGCTGCGCTTCCTTAAGTGTTTTTAGTTCTCTGTTTAGGCCAATTTTCAAAGTAACCTTACAGTTAATTAAATTGAGACTTTGGCGTTTTGCGTATCGAAGCAACTGCGACGGGCTTGCCGACCTTTGGCTTTGTAAAGTTAATTAGCAGCTTTAAGACGCAACCAAAGGCTTACTTGAATTGTACGAACATCAAACAGATCTTTTGCTTAATAGATACCAAGACTGCCGTTTGTTCCTATTATCTTGCAGATTACAATGAGGAATCGGTGTCTGAGAGGTTGTAGACTTATACAAGCACAACTTTTTCTTACTTCGAATCGAAAAGAGTCTTATTGTTTTTATCAATGCTATTATCAATCATGGTTCATTCAATTTTAATCATCTTTTAGACTTTATACGAAAATAATACTCACATCTAATATTACGGAAGGCATACGGAGATACTGGCTACGTGCGATGGAGTAAGTTTTACATGATCACATCAAAAATAGATAAGTTACAGGACAATTAGTAAGTAAAAGTGTATAGCTAAGCAAGAAACTATGTAATTATAACGTATAAAATGTAATTAAATAATTATTTAATGTATAGTTATTATTTACATTATTATTGTTATTACTATTATGATTATTTAAGTAGTTAATTCAGTTTAGTGTATATTACAATTTCGCAGTCTCACCTGTGTTAGAATGTATGGTGAGCAGAGTTAATTTATTAGGAAGCATTTAGTTTTGCAGAAATATAAATTAACTACAGTCATAATAAAATAAAATTTCATACCATATTTTATCGTAGAAAATTAGGACGCCTCAAATTAAAAATTTAAATTGAAAAAGTATACACTATTCATTTTACAATGTTTTGATAATATAAATCTATCCACATAAAAAATTCAACAAATTTCAGTCAAAAATTTTCTTATGTAACTATCGTCACATTGTAAAAATTACAGTAATCTCTTTTAAAAGTAATAGTAATTTTATTCTGTAAAAATTAAAATTAAAAATATAATAATAAATAATATTTAATTACTATTTTACAATGATAATAAAAAAAAAGGATTTATTGTTATAATCTTCTTGAAATAAAAAAGAAATGATTTAAATGTAAGTGATGTTAATGCAAATCTACATTATAACATGGAAAATGTAAAACATTTATTTTTATGAAATTTCATATTTTTTATTTTTAATAAATGTGTGAAATATTTTTTAATCTAAATTTATAAAAATTTGTAAAAACACTATTTTTAAAAGTTTGTATTGAAATAGAATTAATATATAATAGTAATGTTTATTTAAAAATTAAACTTTTCAATTTTAAACTTAGTTAAAGCAATAAGAATTATTTAAATATTATTTCAACATAAAAAAATATATAAATTCATTTATTTCAAGTATATTAATTTGTATCAATTTGTTTCAATAATTTTAAAAATCCCAAAATAAATAATATTTTGGAGATTCATCAATAGTAATTAATTAACTACATGAAAAATATAATTATTGATTTTAATCATAAGGATTAATTTATTCAATTTTTTTTATCTTGTGAGGTTAAATCATCAATTCTAGTGACATTGATATATTAAAGTATCGAGATATTTTCGGTTTATTAGGAAAAAACTTAGAATTATAATTAGCAACTTTTATCCTTTAAATTTATTTATTAGACAATTTTTCATAATATTTTTTAACAAATACTCTTTAATGCGAAATTCCGAAAGAATGAATGTTGAATGTTCATGTGATGAGTAGTTGGACTCGACGTTTGTTCGGACGTAAATGTATTGCAATGCACTGAAACATCACGTAAACTGTTAGCTTATAATGAGAATTTACAAAGTGAAATTAATGGTTTTCTTGTAAATATCAAATTTAAATAGAATATACATATAATAGAATATCCGTATACTTAGAATATACGGATGTACCAGGTATCTCCTACAATTTTAAATTTTATACATTTTTATTATTTACACTAAACCTCTACATGCATTCATAGATTTTATGGTAATGTAATTTTAACAAAATTAAAATATATTTTTTAATATATTATATATATATTTAAATATATTTAATATATATTTAAAATATATATATAAAATCTATATTCGTTTTTTTCTCTGAAAATACTAAAACTGAATATAAATATTTAATGTTGATTACAGTACAAGAAGCAAATTCTGCTTTTACTATATTTTTTATTATTTCCCTCTCTCTTTCTCTCTAAATATATGTATATGTATAACTACTTACATATATACTTATCTTTCTGACAGCTATAATAATATTCAAATAAAAAAAATATTTATTTACATTATCTATTTCGATAGTTATTTTTTCTATAAATTCTAAGCAATTCTGTAATTTTTTCAAAAATATGTCTACGTGTGTAGTATTGTATTTCGCAAAAAATATAATTATTTTTAATCAAACTTTCATTTTATCTCTTAAAAACTTAATAATATTAATTTTTTTACTGAATTATTTCGCATATTATATTGCGAAATTATTTTTTTTTCATTGCCAAAATTTAATATTTCTTTTGATCATAGTAAAAATATTATATTCAAAATGATTTAATGAATAAGAAGCCAGTTAAAATTACTTTTATACTATGAAAGAGTTTTTTTTTAATAAAAATATTTTTAATTTTACCATTTATATCTTCAAAAGAAATGAAAAATTCAATAATGATCAAATTTAATTAACTATTAAACATTTAGATATATTCTAAAATCAAATTCTTAATAATCTTTATAGTGTATTTCTTTCATGTAATATTTTTGCCAAACGTTATTTCTATAATTAAAATTTTTTTAATATATTTAGCGCAAATTTTCATTTGCTTATACATATACATCAAAATAGAAAATATATTATTAAAATAAATTTTTTAAAAAGGGATAAGATTTATCTGTAATTAATATTAATTTGCTTAAATTTTTTTTTTAAATAATTGTATTACTTATATATGTACATATATTTGTACCTTTTAAATATTATGTGCATATATTTTTTTTTTTATATACGTATATTAATTTATGTAAAATAAATTTATTTATATATTATATACGTATATTCATTTTAATACTGTAAAACTCCAAATTTTATAACATTGTTTTATTCATATTTTATGAATATATTTGATAAAAAAGTAACATAAATTATTTTTTTTATTGTACTATACATTAAAAAAGATAATAAGAGTACAATTAAATTCTAAAAAATTATATTTTCGACAATTATTTTCGTTGGATTTAAAAATTAATTTCTAAATTTATTAATATCTATGTTTTTAATTTACATAAAGTCTTTACTATTAATAAAATAAAAGAGCATAATATGTAATTTATTAAATGCATATAAATTACTAAGAATATTATTTTATGTAGCTTAAAAGTTGAAAATAAAAAAAATTTTTTATAACCTTTCTTTTACATAAAAATGTTACGAGTTATGGAATAATTTTTATCTTTCATGAATATTAAAATTTTGAAGAATAATCATTTTTTGTTTCAATCAAAATAATATAATGTAGCATAAAATTTTCTAAGAAATCCAAGAATATTAAAAAATATTTATATTAGTTAATGATTGAAATATAAGAGAAATTTTAATATTTGTTAAATATTTGTGTAAATTATGACTTTGATCATTGTACATAAGACAAAAGAATTTATAGTAATAGTATTTTAATATGAAATAAAAAATATTTTAAATTTCATTTCTTACATCAAGTTATATTAATACGGTTGCTTATTATTCTTGATTCACACAATATCATTATTTATTATCGCGTACAAATAGATAAGTTACATGTGTGTCTAAGTTTAAAATAGTTGATTTACGTATGAAATTTTTAAAAATACATAAATATAAATATTTTTTAAAATAATTAAATTCATTATTTATTCTAATGAATACAAATTGCTACTTATATTTTGAAAATTTGCATATATAAATTTAGATTTATAAATTCATATATTAATGAAATGACATTATATTAATAATCTTTTGTTTAATATTAATCTGTTTTTAATTAATAATAGATAGTAAATATTAGGTAATAATAATAAAGTATAATAAATTATAGACCAAAATTCGAATTTTTATATTATATTAAAACATGCAATTTATTTATTTAAAATACTTATCTCTTTATTTATTGAAAAATAATACTAAATTAAATATATAAATAATAAATATAAGCAAAAGTTGGACTTATCGATAATTCATTGAACTTCCTATATTTTATTTTTCTACATTAAATATGTGTATTATGAGAAACACATGTAATATTACAGTTACAATAATTCATGTTGCAATATAAAAAATATATTAAATTTATTTATTCTTAAGTCTCAAAATTGTTTCAAAATCAATTATTAAATAAAATTAGAATAATATTGCGAATGAAATTGGAGTATTCAGCGTGTTTCACGTATGATCAATTTTTATCAATTTTAAAGGTCCGATAACTCTCCAATCAATATAATAAAGATAAACAAGAACAATGTATCGATAAATCCGATTCGAGATGGTTTGCAATCTTTAACTACATTATGATGTGAAATCCGAAACTACAGCTCCTGTCAAACCCTGACAATAAATAAAATTCTCCAGACAACAATAACGAAGATTATTGTTTATGAGAAAACCACCTCCTTAGCCCATCTCATCTCGAAGGGTGTTATGGTGGGAGGAAAACTAAAAGGTTATAAAAGATGCGCAAAAGTTTACCATTTTACCATTTTTTTAAAAGTTTGATTTTACCATTTTGACAATCCTTTGAAATAATTTTAACTAATGCACTAAATGCGTCCGAAAACTTGTATTTGCATCAACTTTTATTTCTTCAATAGAAAGAAACACTCGTTCAAATAACAGACGGGATTTCCAGACCCGAATGTTTTGGACTGGTGATAGAACGCTGCTAAACCTTTAGAATTATCAATAATTTATAAATAAAAGTAATTTTTACTTTAATATTTAATTGATATTTAATTTATATCTCCTTCTCCTTCAATATACTGAGACATAGGATTAGGTAAAAGTATTTTTTTTTAAATCTATTTGCTTATATAATTCTAGAACACTGTGTAAAAGTAAAAATTCTTTATAAAATTATTATTAATAATCAAAATTATTTTTGAAAAATTAAATTTTACTTACCTCATGTGTAGTAAAATATTTTATAAAATAGTCTCTTTTATGATGATAAAGGTATATCATTCAGTCGTTTTTTATTTAAATAAAAAATATATTTTTTTCACATTATTGAAAAATTAAATTACTTAATTGGAATGATTAATTACTCTCTATGGTACTAAATTTTAAATACGAAATTCTTTTACTGTCACCATGAAAATGAAGATTAAAAAATAAAATTAGGTATCAAAGTAAAAGCACTATTATACATATGATCGTAGCGAATTAAATATATTTGTATATATGTAAATACATGGTTACGTAATTGGCATAAGGATAAAATTCACAAAGTAAAGAAAAGAAAATTAAATTAAATTAAACTAAATTAAATTAAATTAAATTAAATTAAATTACATTAAATTAAATTAAATTAAGTTAAATTAAACACTATTGAAGCCAACAAAATACTTTATTGTTACATATTATAGTTCAGTACGCGTAGCCCGTGACACATCAAAACAGACCATTTAGTACATATTTTAAATCAATAGCCCTTTTATATTATATATTAATATAACCAACCTCAATATGATGATCGCAAAACTTTACTTATTTTCATCTCTTATTTTCATTTTTATATTTATGTGATTTCATTAAACGATTATCGCACACTGATGCGACATGAGCTAATATATTTGACCAACATCTTTGATTTTGCATAAGTAACAGTGAGTTTTTATATATATATATATATTTTTTTTATTGCAAGTTAAAGTTGTAAAAGTTGGAGGAATGGGAAAAAACTGCACGAAACTGATTAAATAGGGCAGTTTTTGAAAATATCTCAATTCATAGAAAAAATATTCGTGCCACATTTATATTTTCCCTTTTTTTCTTCATTTTTTTCATTTCATTGCATAAACTTTAGCACACCCTAGATTTTTATTTATTGAGTTTTCAGCTTTTATCGATAAACAGAATATGGTGAAGATTTAGCTTAAGAGAAATTGTTAAGAATTAAGAATTACTTTTTTTTCAATACAAATAAATAATTCACTATTAGTTTCAAAATTCATAATATTCTACGTATATATTAATACAATAAATTCTTATGTGCATTAGTTTTTTAAGTATTATCATCTGTGTAAACATAAAATGTTTACTTTTTACTTTTCCAAAAGAAATTTTCATAAAAATGAAAATTACATAACTGAAAATTAATGAAGGAGAATGGAATCTTCTTTACATTTGACTTTTAAAACTATTACAATCATTTATAAAAAATTATAAAATCGCTTTTTATATTTTTAAAAATTATTTAAAAAAAATTATTTAAATATTATTTAAAAAAAGCTTTAAAAAAACTTACTTAGCCATTAAAGGAAACTTAATTTAATATCAAATTTATGATATATAAAACAATGATATGAATTTTAATGAATTTAGATTCCTTTACTAAATTGAAATAATGATAAGAACATTATTGATTTAAATAATTATATAAATTTTTATAAATTTCTAATAAAATTTATATTCAAAGAGTAAGCTATTGTATATTTAGAAATTTATATATTTAGAAATTTATCTGAGTTTGAGTAAGAAATTTACTTTCATTGCAAGTATTTTGATACGTGTAACACTAAACAATAGTGTTAATGTATTAAAAAAACTCTTTCTTTTATCTATTCTATTTCTTTAGGAACAAAAATCCATTATTTTTTATCTATTATTTATAATTTTTTATGTAACATTCTAATATTATTCGAGAATTCAATGATTCGTTCTCGTTGGAATATTCTTATTCTAGAATAAAAATAGAAATGTGTCTTTATAAATTTTACGTACACATGCATACATATTTTCTTTTTATGCAAAATGATAAGTATTCTGATCGACAAACGCTGAAAACGAAAATATTTTTGTTATTTATCACATTGGTCTTTTTTTTTTTTTTTTGAATTTTAATTTATGGGAAGCATCGTTGGCTTTCGGTCACGACTTTTTCTTCTATATTATAATTAATTGAAAATTCTCGCGACTCTATGTTCAACTTTTATCGATAGTTAAAAAATCGCACATCCTACAACATATTGTTATGTATATGTTTTATACAGCTATAAATATAAGTCACAGGCCAACATTTCGTAATACAACACAGCACAATCATTGTCGTATCATTACTGTTTTTATTTTTTTTTTTTTTTTTTTTTTTCATGTATTTATTTTATTTATTTCCATAGGTTTTACATTATCATTACAGTATCAAGTTTAAATAATACAATCGTAATAATATATAATAATAAAATTGACAAGATATATTCTATTGACTAGGCACACTTAGTTCATAACTTTGTCTTAAAACTAAAATTGTCTTTAAATCGTTCTTACTTACATACAGTTTCACATTTACTTCATTATTTTTGTCTTCGTTTTTTTATGACATCATATTATCGCATAAAATAAAAATCGTTTTAACCTTACATGCAACTCAATTTGAGTTTTGTAGACAATTATTCATGCATTTTTATACTTCGATGAAAGTAATGAGTGTTCGTACCTTAATGAATTTATAATTTAATTACATAGTGTTAATTTCTCTTGTTTATTAATAATAATCCATAATGTATAAACACATTGGAATAATAATCACAATATTTATTTTTAATAAGAAGAGTAGTATTATGTATAATGTATAATTATGCATATTACTTAGAGATTATGCTTTTTTGTGTAAACTTTTCATATTTTCTTACATCTAAAATACCGTTTATACATACATTGTCGCACTCATCAATTATATAATAGTTAATATTCGTCCCTTATTATTATTTATTATGGAAAAATAGAAACTTCTGATAATAAAAAACCAAACAAACGGAAATCGACGATTGGAACTTGCGGATGGACATTTTTATTTCTATTATAGCTTTGAATATTTTTTCGGTCGAAAAAAATTTCATTTTAATCGACATTTCTTTTTTTTTTATGAAAAAATTGATGCGATATCTTAAAAGGAAAACATTATTTAGCTTTTTGATTTTTTCAACGTTAATGTCCATCAAATTTCCATTATTTAAAATAAAATTTTTAAGATTAATAAAACGTGATTAATTTATTCGCAACTTCCAACCTTTCCTTAACCGCTTAAAAGTATACCTTTATTAATACTTTATTTTTTTTTTTTGTTCTCTAAATTCATTATCTTTCGTCATTTTTCTAAATTACAGTACATTCATTTAATTTTCGCAATAATATAAGTATGATTTCTTTTAATTCACGTCCTTGTTATATTTAATCATGCTGTTATTTATTTTTGTTTCGATAATTTCGATAAAACCAATTTTTAATTCAGATGAGAAATTTTGTATTTCTCAAAGAAGTTTGAAAGGAGTGTTTATAAGATTAACAGTTTTCTTAAATTTTTAAAGACATATCGTTTATCATTTCTCAAACATTCATTTTCTTTCCATATAATTAAACATGAAATGTCATATCATTTATTTCTTTCCCGTTTTTTATTAAAATTGTGAAATAATAATTTTTTTATCAGTTATGTTTAAAATTTGGAACTTTGATAAAAAATAATTTTTTTATTTTTTTAATTTAAAAATATTGTTTTTATCTTATTTAATAGATAAAATTTGTACGTAAATCTATAATGAAATAAATAAAAAAGAAAGTTTTATATCTTATGAAGCGAACGAATAGTCAATAGTCAGATAAATTACTTTTTATTAAAGAAAACTGCAAATTCGTATCAATTTTCGTTGTTACCGATTGAATAATTATTTATCTGTTTTATTTCACATTTTAAATGTAAATATAATTTTATTTATGCTTATAAATTAATGCTGATTGGAGATTTGCCTTTTTAAATGTATTTTAATCAATAGTACATAGATTATTAAAAATATAATACGTTATATTTAATTAAATTTTATTATACGAAATTCATTTTTTATGATGTTCATATTTTATACTAACTTTTATCGAATAATAGTTGATTTTAACAAGTGATTCAATAGTTACGAATACAAATTTAATTTTGATTGGATGTCAGTCAATCAGTAACGAAAACTTTGTAAAATATTATATTTAAAGATTTTTAATCTTAACAATTTATTTACGGGCAATGAAAGCCGATGAAAATGAATTTTTATTTAAAAAAAAAAAATTTTAAAAAAAATTGTGCTGAGCTTTTCTATTGATATTCTATCATATTTATGTCTGTAGGTGATGCATATTATCAATTCGAATGCAAATAGAATGGATTATGTTACGATAGAAACTAAAAAACATTCATCATTTCTTATGCTTTCACATTACATTGCCGTAAGCGTGACACTTGGTCGATTAGAGTCTATAATTTAACGTACAAATGTAATAGAAAAATATAATCAGTAGAAGAATATAGAGATAGAATAGAGTTAGAATTAATTATTTTTATAAATTACTTCAATTTTTACCGCAAATATATTAGAACGCCTAAAAGTTTAGTTTTTACGCATTTATTTTCAATTTTTTCTTTTATTTTTTTGTTTGTTTGTTTTTGTTTGTTTTTTCATTTGTTTTTTCTTTTGTTTTTGTTGTTGTTGACATTTTAAACATTTACAGCTCATTGTTTTCCTGATTTACGTAATATTTCAATGCGCCAATAACCGCGATCGCATTGTTCAAAATTCATAATTACTCTTGGATCCATTAATGTTAAAAGTTAATTATTTGAAGTTAATTTTTATCAGAGATCTCGGACAAAATATCATCTTCACAAACTCAAAAACGGTTTTTGGTTCTTTTCTCGTTGTGCACACCGTTAAAAAGCTCTCGTCTTTTGGGTTCAGTGCGTGTTTGTTCTTAGTCCGGTTTGTTCCTTTTAACAATTTGGACAACTAAGCGCAGCCAACGAGTCCATCACCGGGTTATAAGGGTGTTAAGGATGTGTGGCAAATTTTGAGATTAGACGGTCGGTCGTTAACAGTGATAAATTTCCCAATCACGTGCTTAACCTTTAGTTATTCATCGCGCAGTAAAAAAATTAACTTTTCAAGCTTTCTTAATTTTTGCAGATAATTTCCCTTATGCCTCAAGAGCGAGAAAACTCCTTTGTTCTTTACCCCTTTAAAAAGCTCAACAAATAAGTGTTCCCTATGTGTCTGTCTTCGTCGCCGCGATAGTACTCGATAATACGAAATCGCGTGCATACATATGGACATTTCTATTTTTACTTCATTTATTTATGGCGTTTCAAGCCTCTATAGTAAAAACTATAATCCCTGATAACTATACTATTATAAATCGTCGTATTTTGTGCTGAATCATAACAGTTAGTACTTTATTCTTTATTTGATTTAATCATTACTTCTTAAAAGAGACCTTATATCAGAGTAACATTTTAATCATTTTAATTAAATTGGAACACGAGCCAACCTGCTGCAAAGGACAACAATGCCGAGATCAGTGCACGAATTACACAAGGACAATAGTTCTAAGTATTTTTTGTATAATATGGGGGTGTACAATTGGATTGTGTATAAGTATGTGTGCACAATTGAAATACACGGTAAAAGTCTGGTGAATGCATCAGTGGTGAATACAATTTTAAGCATTAATAATAAAAAATAGCTATCGATTTTAATTAAAAAATCATACGATTCAATTTGAAGAGCCTTAAAATCATTATCGATTTTGTTCTAAATTATTGACTACTTAAAAATCATAGCCATTGAATTAGAATAAAATAATCTGCGAAGCTTTCATTATAAACATTATGTAAGGCATTTTGTGAATTAATATTGAAAAATAATTCTGAAAGCAACCCAAGAATGAAAAGCAATTGAATATATATTTCACTAGACTTTCCCCGAACTACATGAGTACATATATTTCATTATGAATTATTTATTGAGTAAAGGTAACTAATTTTTTTTATACATAAAATATTTTCTCGGTGCGTTTAAATTTCAAGAGCTCAATACACATTATTAGACATCTATCGATTTTTTTAAGTGAAGATTTAAAAATGTTTGGTTCTGTTTTATTTTATACTTATGTTACGTGTATGTGTGCGTGCGAAAATGTGCGTGTATGCGTGGGTCTTAGTATGCATTGATAATTAACATGCAAATAAGTTTTCATAAGTTTTCATTGCTGGATCAATTAAGATGGGATTGTTATGCCACGAGTCATTGAACGCTTTTCGAAACATAATAAAAGTTATCATTTGAAAACCAAATTGGCATTTAATAATACTGTACTAGTAATTATTACTTTTTTACACATTTGTGGTATAGAAATTATAAAAACATCAGCAAAAATCATGCGATGCTTTCAAGAAAAAACAGTCAGTCTTAGAAAATGGAAAGAGGATGCAAAACTTGACATATTCGAATTTCTCTGGCATTACAAATTCTCTTTTACGTTCATTATTTTCTTTAGAATCCTCAAGTATTTCATGCTTTTAAGTACTAATTTTTTTTTTTTTTTTTTTTTTTTTTTTTTTTTTTTTAACATAAATGGATGTACATGTGTTACACGAAATCTTATACAGACTTAATAAATTGCTATAGCAACTTATAAAGTTAGAATTAGTTTAGAAGTAATACAATGATTTCATTTAATAAAATCGTTCGCACACTTATCAATATTTAAGATTCTTCTTTATTGAATTTTCAGAATTTTATTATTTCCTGAATATTTTATTTCTTAAATCTTTTTTAATAATATTTTTAATATACTTTTTAAATTACACTTACGCCATTCTTTATATACATTATTATTTGAATAATGAATAGTTATTATAGTAGGATGTATTCATAAATTATACTTTATCTTATATTTCATTTTATATTATATATTTTTTTTCAATTTCTTAATAATGATGTATAAAAACAAAGTCTAAAGGTGTAGTTTTTGAATATTGAAGTTTGTTATAAAATTGTTTAAACGTGTTTTACAATATTTTTCTTAAATATTTTCAAGAATATATCATGTATTTGTAGAAGTTAAATTTTAATTTCAGTAAATCTTTGTCATTTAAACTTAACAATAATACATAATTAATTTACTAACTCGATGGTCTAGTCCTATTATCTGCAACTATTTTTCTTTTGTTATTGAGATTAAAATTTCCAGTTATTCGTTAACAGTTTCATATATTTTATGATCAAAATAAATTAAATATTTTGATATTACGCTACTTATTAAAAAATAATATATTAATTCTTTCCAACCTTTATGAAAATATTTTATATTTAAAAAATAAATATAATCACAAAATCTTTCCGCGGTAAGAAAATATTGAAATGTCTGTGTAATTTATAAAATTAATACAATGCACGACAACAATTAATATAAATTCTCTCTGTCTGTCTGTCTGTCTCTCTTCTCTTTCCCTTATCTGTTTTTATCCCTCTTTACTTTTTCATTATGCATTTTCAAACACCTTTAATATATATTTCTGTCGATAATCACGACATTCGTTTATGAATCGGACATTTTTCTCCCTTCAGCTTGCACGTATTTAGAAAAATGATAAGCAATTAAAAAAATGAGAATATTATTTTATTTTTTTTTTATATCTATTTTTTGCCCTCTTTTGTTTCTATCTCTCTCATCTTTCAAAAATTCATTGATGCGCTGTTGATCGTAGTGCTCGAATGGTTACCAAAATGAAAGTTAATATGCTGTTTTTACTGTTTTCTTTTTCTATTAATTTAGTTTTTCTCCTCCAGTGCTGTTATAATTCTCATTTCCTCGTACTTACAAGACTTGGCTCATTTTTTATTTTCCTTTTACTTCTTTTATCATTATTATTATTATTTTTTTTTTATTTTCTTATACTTTTAACAACATCGGAATCTTTATGAAATTTAACAATGAACAATGACGTAAATGGAGAATATAAGATATAGCATACGTGCGTGTGCATGTGTATATGAGCACCAACGTGTGTATATAAACATATTGTATGCACATAATTTAAATTAAAAAACTAAAGCAGTAAAGTTTTTTAAGTATGGTATATAGACACGAACATATATCAAGGTAATTAATTCGAGAGCATTGAAGTTCCGTGTAAATTTAAAAAATAAATTATAGATGACAATTTTTTTTTGTTTCAAACAACAAAGTAACAAAATACCGTTTTCCCTTTTTAATTACATACGAAAAACTTTTTAAAGGTATTAATTAGTCTTTATAGTTTTAATTATATAAACATAAAGTAAGTTAAATGTCATTATAATTAAAAATGATGTTTATATATTAATTTTTTTCTTTGAGTTGAAATGTTCTTTAATTTGAATTATTTAATTGACTAGTACATTGCAGAAGTTGAAAACTTGAATCAATAAAATTATACCGTATTATAAATATAAAATATAAATGCATACAAAATATGTTTTTAATCTATTTTTCGTTTAAGTTAATTTATATGAAGAAGAGTCTACTGGAAAAGTACATTTTTAAATACATTATTTTGAATGCATCAGATACGTATTATGAATATGAAATTTATTGTACTTTTAAAGTTTTTTGTTGGAAACAGATTTTTTTATAATTTACTTTTTCAATTTCTATCTGTAACTTCAAGAATCTCGGGAGACTTTGTTTTTCTTTAAAACAATTATTAATGTCAAGTGATTTAAGAAAAAATATTTACTTGTATACATAACAAATTAAATTAAATTCCTTTAAAATGAATATGTAAAAATCTAGAATACTTCAAGTTTACGAGAGCACAAGGATATAAAGATAAATTGAAGATAAATTAAAGATAAATTGAAGATAAACTGATAAGTACTAGCGTGGACCGTAAGAGCGCATGTGCACAAAGAACATAAATGTACGGTATTAGTGAATGTACATACAATGTGCTAAGATGGTATTATGAAACGAAATATAATTATAAATCCAATTTATTTTTTATTAAATTTTGTCTCAAGTAATTTTTTATGACGCCGCAGAAGCCCTACCTTGGAGAATATATGCAGTATTACTTGAGAATTTAAATTGAAAATGTTGACTCTTATCTTAAATATTTACCGAATTTAATGGTATAAGGTTTTTTCATTTCTTTATCATAATTACGTAAATTGGACTAAAAAATTTCCTAAAGATTCCAATGTCCAATGTCAAGATTTACTAGATTTGGCGCGGTATTATTTATGTTTAGTTTTAAGTATTTCTCGTTGATAAAAATACACGACTACTCGTGTAGCGACGATAGTTTATATGTAGTTTATATTCTGTATTAAACTCTTCAATAACGATAAAATTCAAGTTTCATTTCGCATTATTTGCATATTATCTGGATTATCGAGTGAGATGGAGCTTCTCAATGTCTTTTCAACTTCTACAAAAACATTTGATAAGCGACACACATCATCCACGACACATCTAAAACGGGTGCCTAAACTTTATCACTGATAAGGAAAAATATAAAAGGCTCTCCTACGGTCATCCACACTTTTTAATGCGCTTTTATATGCGTCGATACGCATATGGCGCACTTGTAAATTTTTCGCGAGCTTTTCTTTTCAAGAGGGGGCTTTTTTTTTTCAAACAACGTCTTTGTATTTTGTGCTTAACTCGTGTCGCAAATGACGCATGCGTGATGTTAATTATAAATTAGCGTTTGCACTTTGAGTGAATAACATGTTTTGGCCACACAATATATAGACAAACAATATCGATTCATTCACGTTAATTACACCTAAGCTTTTGTGTTTCTACGCTACTTTACACCGATGATCAGTACGTTCAATTTAATTATTTTAAGTATATGGCTGCTTGTACATGTAAAATTAGTTTATGTAATTTACATTTATACTCTATGATATATTATATCAAGTAATTTTTGAGTTATAATTATTATTATACCATTATAATAACTATCATAGGTACATTGATGATTAATAGTTATTGTGAGATTGGTGATAGAAAAAATAAAATTTATGGTACCAAGGACTCTGCTTATTGGTTTTCTTTGCCTTGTATATTTTCTTTTAGCACAAAAGTTCCATCGATATAACAAGTCACTCAAAAATATTGCGTACTCTACTTCTTTTTTTTCATTGCCGAGCACATCTTTTTCATCTTGACTTTTGTTTGATTCACTTTTTTTTAATACTTACAATTTGAAAGGTGTCAGCAAAAAAAGCTTGAACAATTTTAAAATTTATACACCAAAATAAATATTCAACAATGGAAATAATTTTTCGTTTTTCATCTTTTTAACGTTATTTTTAAATGAATTAATTTACCGCGGAAGGAATTTACCGAGTGTAATAATTAAACGTAGAAACATTTTGATAGCTTTTTTCCGGAATAATAGTCAAACACCTGTTAAAAATAAAAACATTTTCTATAATAGAATTTACCAGTTACTTTCACAACGATACAAGTAATACAAGAAATGAATAATGGTACATCAATTTCCTTTCGGAAAAACGAATCATATTTTTTATTTTTGGTACTGCATTTTAATACATTCGAGTATTCGGTTCTTAAATAATCCGTGTAATTTGACGTAATTATCAATTTTTTTGTTAATGGTAAGTTGTGACATAAAATTATTGGTTGCTTGTTCGCGAAAAATATTGAAAAAATTTGATCACGCTTATCATTCTGCTGATCGAGTTTAAATAATTGCAAGTCAAACGTGAAATATCTGAAGCTCAAAATGCTTTCAAGTATACCGACGTCGGCGCTGAGTTTAGTTGTCGACCGGGACAACAAGTTATTTTTCTCCTTTCTAACTGACTCTCGCCTTTGCCTCCTTAAAGTTATCGATCTATTGGTATCGGGTTAAGAGGTTAATCCGTGCGGATTTTCCTTGTTACGTCACTTTACGATCGTCAATCAAAACACGCCCGGATTCTCATTCAATTTTCCGATGATCTCTCAGTTTTCCCAATAGACTGTATTAAACTTTTATCGGATCCACTTCTTGTTAATTCTTACTTTAAAATTCGGCGAGAGACGTAATTCAGGAAAAAGGCTTTTCACTTTCGTACCAAACTGGTAATTCGATTTTTCTATTCAAATTGAAATTTACATTTTAAATAAATATATTGGAATGTATCTTTTATTATGTGAATGCTTTGTCTTTTTTTTATTTAATAATAAAAATAAACTATATTTGAAAGGACAAATAATTGTTTGTTTTTTAACGACATAGCTTTTTTGAGACAAAGGTACTTTTAAAAATATGTTTTTCTAAAATTTTAGAATTTATTAAAAATGAAAATTCAAGAAGGGAGATATTTTATAAAATATTAACAATGTTACTCTACAACCATTTCCGCGTAATGAAAGCAACAATGTTAGAACTTAAAAAACTTTTCGGATTATCACTTTTGTAGTAAACTTATTTTGTAGTGTACTAAAAAAAATTAATTCTCAATTGAACTTAAGAATGAGCATGATAAATTTATTTATTTTAATAATTATAAAAAAATTAATTTAACAAAATCATTCGCCTAAAAATAAATTTATCTTAAAGAGAAAATATTAAAAAAGATAAAAATACAAGCAGTTTTGTTTCATTAATAATTCAAATTTTATAAAATCACCATAATAATTAATTTTAAATAATAATAGAATATAATGATTTTATATGTAAATTATAAAAAAATTTAAAAAAATTTTTACAAACAACATGAATTTTATAATTTTGTAATAAACGTAAACAATAATTTTCATTATTGTACATAAAAATTAATTTTTGGTATCTGTATATAAGAAAAAAATCATTAATAAAATTCTTAATAATTTATAAAATCAAAAATAAAAAAATGAACTTTCAGTACTAATCTCTAGAATTTATAATTAAATCAAAATTAATTATTTTATTTTAGTCTCATCAATAAATTAAGACGTGTAATGAAGAACTGTAAAGTAAGTTTATTATAATTTTCTAATAATGCCGATAAACATTTTTATGGCAATGTAAGTAAGTTAACTCGTTTAAAATGAAATTTCAATTTTAATTTAAAAAATGTATCTATAAAAAAAAATCAGCACTTTCTTATGGATATTAAAATAATTTATTATATTTGATATTACAGCTATCAAAAACATATAAAAAATATTCAAAAAAGGTATATACGTTAAGAATTTTAAACAATTAAGTAAAGGGAATGACAGAATAGTAAATTGAATTATGTTAATGATTATTTTAATCATAATTTTGTGAGTAATTAAATTATGATGTTAATTTCTGTTATAAATAGTTTTATTGTTTTTAAATTCTTTTCACAATGTTTATAATATTTAACATATATTTAAAACATTTTTCAATGCTTTTTTTTTAATGCTATCTTACTTTACTGTTATCTCTTTTTGTGTAGAAGCTTAAAGTAAAAAGCTTAGTATAATGTAAATCAATTAAATATTGCAACATTTGTACGGATCTCAGTAGAAATAGTAAGAATAAGGTAAGATTATAAATATTGAAAATACACTTTTTCTTTATACAACTGACACAGCATTTAATCTAATATTATGGAAGTATAGTAATTGGTAAATCCTTTTTATTTTGTGCACGAAATAACATTACACTTTAATACCTTATACTCGCTTCAAATATAAAAAAATTTTTTGTTATCCTCATTGTAATTTCTTAATGTGTTTCATTATATTGTACGGTAAAAAGAAATTTTAGAGAATATAACGTATCCGTTAATCAACTTTCTTGGTTCTTTATTATTTGTTATTCAATTATCAAGTAAGTAAAGAAATATAATTTATTCTCGAATATACAATCTTATTAATATTTAGAGAAAGTTGTTTAAGAATTATTTATCAATAATTAATTCAAAATTTCTTTATTATAACAGACTTTTTCGACCGTATTACGGAAAAATATGATTGTTTTTGCTAATGTTTTTATTTTTTTTTTTATCACGCAATACTCACATAAAACTTCAATATGTACCTCGACAAATATAATTTGTCAAATTCCTTTTTACTTGGATTTTCTCCAAAACTGTAAAATGTCATTTTACATGAATATAGTTTGAAAAAGAAAAAAAATTTTCATCGTATATGAAAATACAAATGAAAGTCAATTCACGTGTTGCTTTGAGAATTATTTGTAACTCTTTTCTTTAAAAACTTTTACTGAAAAATCAATTCGATCTCGATCTTTACATTGTTTCCTCTGTCACTTATAAATCGATAGTTTAAAATTTGTTTAATGCATACACTGATAATAAATTACCAATTTTTATTTTGTTTATTTTTTATCATATAAATATTCAGGTTAAATCGTCAGCAGGCGTTTGAATATTATTACAGTTTTGGTGTTTAGTTACAGTTCCTTTTATTTTATTTTTTTTATTTTTTATTTTTTTATCCTGTTTTAGTTTTATTCATAAACTTGGAGAAAAATCTACCTACAAAGACGACATAAACGGATTACGCACAATAAGTCGTTAATAACATTATTACAGTGTCAGTATTCTTATGAAATTTGTTCATTATTACAAGTGTTAATTCTTAAGATATATTCTCTTTCTTTCTCTCTCCCACTCGTGCTTGTGCGTGTGTAGTGATTCACACGCAAACTTTCACACATAATATTAATTTTTAAATACAGTATAGCTCGATAATAATTTTTTCTAAATATATAATCGTCATTATTGTTTATTATTAATTGGATAATCGTATTAACTTAACGTCTTTATAATTCTAGCTTTTTTTTAATTTTTTTTTTTATTCAGAGTCACTCTTTCTCTTTCTCTCATTCTCTCATTTTCACTCTCATCCTCTCTATCTACCTCTACTTATCTATTTTTTATACCTCTATATTTACGAAGGACTTTTAAAATTACTTTTCGTTAATGCTATGCGAAAAATGGCAGGTGTAAATACGTAAGTTCGCTCGTTTCGCACCTGCGAATGAAACCTTAAATAATGAGAATTTAAAATATGAATTTAACGTAAATCGATATAATTTCCTTTTTATTTCATTTTCAAGTAATAGATAATAGTTTAACAATATTCTTTAATAATTGTAGTTTTTACATTTTGTTATAGAATATTTATTAATTTTTAAGAAAAATAAGCTTTTAACAAGCTGTTATTATTAAGAAGAAAAATACTTTTGAAGGCGATCGTATTTTTCAACTGTCTATCGTAGTATTAAAATATTTTTATATTCTTAAGAAAAATATTACTTTATTATCATCTTTATAATTAATTAATTAATTAATTAATTAATTTAATGGATACCGTTATCTATAATTCGTTAATTTGTTGAAATGTTTATGTGAATTAAAAGCTTTTAAGAATCATCTTCAACGAGAAAATATATTTGAATATATTTTACAATTTATTTTATTACATTTTAAAATATTTTAGATTTATAAGGAAATCTACCCTTTCATTATACAAGCAAATTCATAAAAAGTGATTATTTAAATTCCAGAAACTTTTCATTTATTTTAAAATAAAAAATATATCAACTTTAAAATAAAATTGAAATGGCATAAAAAAAAATAAATTAATGGATAGTAAATGATTATTTTCAATTTTTTAAAGTTATTTTCAGTTTTAATAATGACGATATATCGTCACAGGTGCGAGTCTAAGACACAGCGAACTGTACGAATTGTTAAAAATTATTAACAAATTGCGTGTAATAACTTTCTTTGCACACTTTCTCATGTGTTTTTCTTTATTACACCGTACTTAATACATATATACACACATATATATATATGAATATATATATATATATGAATATTTGTTAATTTGGCTTTAAAAATAATGATGAATAAATGAGTAATAATTATCGCAGCAGTAATGTGATAATGGATAGAAAAATAAGCCAACAATTTTTGTATCGTATGATAAAAATTTGAAGTCTTTCATAATATTCTGTCCTGTCCCCCATACCCTTATCTACTTTATACTTTCTTGGTTTTTTAAATTTATGACAGTTTTGCGTCATAATGTCCCGTCTATTCCACACAAACTTTTTTATTTAATTATTTGTTTGTTTATACAATTCAACTCTACAAACTTATGGTTTAGTTCTTTAATCATTGTGCTCATCTTTTGTACATGTTCCCGTAATTATATAATTCTTGCACCTGTTTACAATGTATATTTATGCGTGTACATAGTTTTTCTTTATGCATGTTAATATGTGTAATCGTACGTGTATACTAAAAGGGTTTATGATTTGTTTTGTCCCGACGAAAAAATGCGCGCTTTAATTATTATGTATATTAATATCCTGAATCTTGCATTATTATTTATATTACTTAGTTGAATTATATTTTTATTATTTACTCTCCTCGTCTCTGTTTTAACTTTAACAATATAAAGGGTTTATATTTTTAATTTGTCACTGGGCGCACAACTCTTTCCTTTCTCTTTCTGATTTTTCAATTATTTATACAAGCAACAACTAATCACATCGATTCTTTTTTTATATTATTCACCATTGACTAATTTTTCCTTTTTGTCCAAAGACACAGACGTCCCGTGAATCGAATAGTCCATATGTCGTCAATACGAATACGAGTTAACGGCCCACATTCACATTGGTAATTCCTACACACCCATAGCCATTAACTTCTATTACAAAACATGTGCACCCATCTAATAATTCAGCCTGTGTGAGAGTAGAAAACGATTGCAATGATCACAGTCCGTTTCATAAACAATTTGTGAATAAACTTCACAGTTAAAATACGTACTTTGTGAATACGAGTGTGTGTGCGTGTATGTGTGTGTGTGTGTGCGCGCGCGCGTGCCTGCATGCATATGTGCTGCTTTCGAACGAAAATTCAAAGAAAACATGTTCGGTACGGAATGAAAATAACCAACACGCCGTGTAATTTTTGCGAAAAACCATGCATTTATTGTGGTGAAATTAATTGGAAATAACTATGTGTGCGTGTGCGTGTTTGTGCGTGTGCACGGGTTTAATCGCGTCCAACGATTAATATACGCGATTTTCTTATTCCTCATTGCTGAACACTGAACAACCAGTGTGTTTGTATAGTTCCGCAGGTATATTAGGTGTGTGTTTTGATGAGCAGAGTATACAATTTGCTTTTGTGTGTTTGAAGAATGCATTCAAGATCGAACATCAATTAATAATGAGCAAAAGGGGTCGTGTTTTCGTGTCGCCCGATCAATTCCTTATTTAATAATCAACATTTCATCTGTTATAACGAAGTACTACTTTGACACAAATATGACTGCCAAGTAAAATTTCCCTTATTTCAAAGCGCCAGCTTTATTAAATTTAAAAAGAAATTTTGTTTATTGCGGACAAAAGTTAGATCGAGAAATAAGGGAAACTTTTACTTTGTAGCCCGTTTTACACTTCCTCCATCATAAATACTCTCAATTTTTTTAAGTGAACTAAACTCTCGTAGGTGAGCCCTTGGCCCATTCGTAGGAAAGATAAAATATATCGAAATACTTAATTAAAATAAGAGATATAAATGTTTCATTTAAAAAAATTCAGAGCTTATAGCGATTGTCTTTCATTTAACAAAGTTTTTTTTTCTTTTTATCATCACCCCCGATACGAATCTCTCTCACTCTTTCTGTCTTTTTTAACACATGTATAAAAGGAAGAAAATAGTTTTCAAACTTTAACGCGTTTCCATTTATACATTACGTACGGAATTTCGTGAAAATAATAATCGCAGCGAAGTAAAACACGACCGATCGCTTCACTTCTTCGTTTTCCACCTCTTTCTTAACTTGTCATACATTTTGTATTTCTATTACATTGTATCATCCTAATTCAGTAATATAAATCACCTTTGATCGTACAATAAGAGAAAAACGTAATTTTTAGTTAAAGAATATAAACACTTTATAATACACATATAATCATTATTATTATTATTTCAAGTTAACCGGCATATTTTATGAATAATTAATCTATATTTTTAAATCACTAATTGTTAGTTTTCTTATCAGACAATATTATCGTTATCACGTGGCAAAATATTATTTTTGTTTTTCCTTTATTTTTGTTTTATTATTCACCTCTTGCGTTCTATTCATTCGTCAACAATATAAAATTCTCGCTAGTAAATTTAATTTTTTTGTTTGAGCGCCATGATCTTTTTTTATATTTGCGTTTATAAGATTACTTGTTTTTTTTTTTTTAATCTATTATATTTTCTCAATATAGTTTATTGTAAAGAAAATGAAAAAACCACAAATAAACTTATCAGTTATGCATATTTGGAATTTTATAAAAATTTTTTTCATAGATAATTAAGCCTACAATAAATGAAAAACAAAAGATGAATAATATGTAAATGAATCATTAAATCAATGAAAAATGATTGTACTTAATAAATTTGTTGGCACATTAAAAAAAAAAAAAAATTGCTGTTTACTTAAATATTTCTATTTGGGTTGTAATTATTCATTATTTGCAATTTATTATTTCCATTTTATCTTGTTTGATATTAATGACATGAAAATATAATAACCAAATTTTAACAATCAATTATATTCATAATAGAATTAATGTAAATTTAACATTTTTTAATTTTTAATATAAAATTATGATATATATATATATTAGAGAAAGCATTTTACAAAATATGGAAAATAAATTTTAATTAGAATTATCTTTTAAAAAGAGAATATATATGAATGTACTTTGCAAATTTTAACGGTATACTTACGTTATAAGTGTACACTTATTTGTATTCAATTTTTAATCAATTAATATTTAAGATTTTATCTTAAATATTTAATAATTATCAATACCATTTAAAAATTAAATAATGTATAAGTATGCTATCATTTATAAAAATTTACTTTAATTATTAAAAAACTGTTTATTCAATGCTAAAAGAAATTACTGAAAATAAACTCTTATAATTTAATAATAAATTAATTTCTAAATATTGTTAGACTGATAAAATACAAATGATTGTTAAACATTTATATTCATGGAGTAATCGAAATTTCAATTGAATTAATTTTTGTATTCACTCGAATTGTTAACTCATTGAGTCGTTCTTCTGTCACTAATTTTTTTGACTGTCCCTGATCTAAATTCAAGAATTCCCGAGTTTGAAAGACACTGCATTTCTCGAGTTAAGAGACATTCGACTTTATCGGAGCTACGAAATTTCGCACAACAGTATATTCAAGTGTCATAGTAAGTTATAGAAAAATCTTCCCCGAGATCCTCGTAGCCGTGAAAAACGATCAATATTTCCTCGCCCATTTAGCAGCCTTTAGAGATCTGCATTTTCCGAAGGACCGCAGACTATCGTCGGACTCGGCTTTCAGCTCTCGCTTGGCAGGTCTATTTGTCCCTTCGCCCCCAACACCCACGCGTGCCCTTCGAGAAAAAAGAATCAGGAATGCACATGGATGCGGCGCATTCCAAAGGGTCGTCGCCGACTTTCCTTCGAGCTCGAGTGCGCGCGAATCGTCAAGCTGGACGGTCAGGAACAAAGGGCCCTCCTTCCTCCCCCCCGTCCCTCGACCGCTATTTTCACCTTTCCCTCCTCAGCACGACGTTTCCTTTCCACCGTTCTCCCTCGCCCCTTCCCGCCCCGATCCTTAACTCTTCCTGCATCGCAATCATTTTCTCCTTTTGTCATTTCGATCTCGCAAGGATGAATATTTTTTTACGCTTTCTTGGACTCGGTCTGTAATCTCCTGCATCTCACGTCCTATCGCGTTGTCGCGGAAATTACTGTAATTGCGAATAGCGAATAATGAGCGAAAACGAAAGTATCGTAATCATAATCCAACGAAATTATTGCGCAACGAATGAATTTTAATGAACGGAGAGTTTTAGTTTAGTTATTTAACTTTTTTGCCCGATGCTCCTCGCCATTTTACACGACGCGAATTTATTCCGGAAAATGCCGATGTACTTTCTTAATCGACGGGAACATGCGGGGAAATGAATATTATTATTATTATTTGTGACAAATATTATTGATTACTTAATGAATTATGATTGTCCACTCATTACCGACATATCTCATTGCAAATGATGTGTAAAGATTACGCTTATCATGGGAATTAAATGTATCTTCATAATTGCGTACATTCATATATTTTCCATTGTTCCATTTTTCTATTGTTTTTTACCCTTATAGATTTACCAGTACTTTTACATATTCATTGGTGAGAAAAAAGTTTAATTAACAGGATGTTATCGTTTGATCTTGGAGTAAATCGACAATTTTATAATAATAACTGATGTACGTTTTTTTTTTTTGAAAAACATAAATTTAATAAAAATTAATTAATTCAGTAATTTTATAAAGCGACTAATGGCAGCTCTTTAAATAGATGTGTATTATCGATAGTATAGTATCAAAAATTAATGTACTGAAAATAAAAATTAAAATGGTGAAGCAGTTAGGATAAGTTTTGTAATAACACGTCAAACATTTTTAACGTGCTTTAAACTAGCTGCTAAACTTTACTCAAGTTTGTTAGAACAATTTTAATGTTTAATATTTATTAATTTTGTTTTATTTTCAATTAATTGTCAGAAATTGAATGATCAATAAAATTCAGTGCTTAAATTCGCAAGTAACTTGGAGACACAGCACTGTTATTAAGTAAAAAATTTATATTAAAAATGATCAGTATCGCAATTAACCAGAGTGAAGCCTTTGTTAATTGGATAAAAGGAGGACATTATATAAACAATCAATATTATGCAATAAAACCATTACCATTACAAGCTGCAATTTAATCGTGCAAAGTATTTTGTTAATCACTTGAAGAATTGTTCGACATTTCTGATTTCGTTCCCCAACTCGCTGAAAGCTTGAAATTTCAATTTTCAAATGTTTTAGCTTCGATACCCCTAAAAATTATAAAGACACTCAAACACAACAATCACAGCGCATCCCTACGTGTAAAAGATCGTTGGAAAACCATCCAAAAAATAGAATGAAAGCGATGTAACCTTCCGACCTCTGTGTCTGTCATTTGACCCAAGTGTTCAGCGCATAAAAGGTATCCAACCTACTCTCCCCCCCCCTTCTCTCTAACCACCCTCTACTGATCAAAAAACCGAATCCCACCCCTATGATAGCCAATACGGATTCACTCCAATGCAATACGCATAGCTTCGCACGAGGAGAGGAATTCCCGGTTAAAGCTGCACTTTCAACAGCCAAAACCATATGCGAGGAGACGCAAGAAAAGTAAAAGTAAAAAAAAAAAAAAAATTTACAAACAAAACAAATGCGATTGCGATGAAATTGCGACAGCATCAGTTGTAAATGGGAGATAATGTATTTGATATTTAATGGTGCTCAGAGGTGGCTGAAAGTCTTTCACGGAATACCGATTCGATTGGCTTAATATAGAGCATTTTATCGGATAGATCCCGTAAAATCTTTCTAGATAAGTTTGTTTTAGTTTATTTATATCAGTGATGTTCCCTAGATTAATTGACATGAAGATATAAGTATATATAAATATTTAAATATATACATACATACATATATATATATATATATATATATATATATATATGTATATATAAAAATATGTATGTGTATATATATTTATACGTATATTTTAATATGGTTGTACAATGCACCTCACGACGTGCATTTGCCGAGAATCTTCTCCTCTTCTGGCATTTCTTTTCTTTTTTTGCTTTAGTCCTCATTTACATACTCTTCTAACAACACAATTCTTCACTCTTAGCCTTGCACTCGTCTTTTGGAAAAATATTTGCTTAAACAGTAACGTCACTCCCTTTTTTCCAACTCTCTAAAACTACCATTTTTGGCTTGATTAATGCGTAGATTTTGGTCGAAGCACGACGGAATTGCAAAAACAAGTTTTTCCACTTTTTCTAAAAGCAAAATTAATGTACATGTTTAAATAAACAACAAAGAAATCATATTATGTATTTTGCTGTATAATGATGAATGTCGCCAGATGAATAACCAATCAACGAAAAAAAAAAAATAAACAAAAGGTAAATTGTTTAAAAACGTTTATTGTTCTCCACAGAGTAGTTTACAAAAATAAAACTTACTTATCGTACAATAAGTAAAAGAAGGTAACGAGATGTGTCGATTGTTTTTGAGCTCGAAAACCAGTCGTCGATTTCGTATTAACAATGTGCTTTATAAAATTAAAGTGATTAAAAAGTGAGTAAAATAAAAATCGAATTCAATAAAAAATGCGCCATCGTATCAAATGTAACATGTCACACGTAAAAAATAAAAAGACGAACGAAAAAAACGATCGACTGCCTTGTCGGGCTACGACTCATCAATCGTTCTCACGTTCTTCCGTCGATTTTCTTGCTCCATTTAAAACTTTATCCGTCTTTCTTTATTTATTCCCGCCAATTCCCAATTCAATTCAAATTGCTTTTCCTCTCTACTCCTCCAATAATCATCCTCGTTTTCAATTCTCTCATGTCGCGCAAAATTCTGAGCAAAAATCAACGTAGCATATGCGTACGGCATCGTCGACCAGTACACGGTAAATCTATAAACCTACAAATAGTTTTTCTGTTCCCAGGTTTCGTTTTTTTTTTTTTATTCTCCTACGCTCGTCTCTTATTTATTTATTTATTTTTTTTTTGTTTTTTTTTTTTTTTTTTTTTTTTTTTTTTTTTATTTTTTTATTTATAGTTTTATCTATTTCTTTATCGTTTTTTGTTAATTCTTATGTTGAAATTTTAAAAAAATACATATCTCAATCTGACCTTGCTGTGCGCCCACGGTTTGTGGATTTATTTTACTCTTTTATTTTAAAACTCACACATACCTTATCTTTCTGTAAATGCAAAACTCGTCACATAACGCGCTTTATCCCATTTAAATTCGCTCGCGACAAAATTATTTTTTGCATAAACTTCCTTAATCTTAATAATATTATTACTGTGTCGTGTACATCACGTAATAAAAGTAGTTAATAATAGTAATAATAATAAATACTATCAATATAATAAATATTTCAATACATGTATACAAAGTTAGTAATTAGATATGAGTTAGGTTTGACGGAACGAATCACGACAATGCTTACGTGGTAATAAAAAATAAATTATTTAAATATAACTTTGCATCTCGCTTTTAATTTTATCTTTATGTTTCTCTCTTTCAATAAAAAATAGAGTTCGTAATAATATTAATAATAATGTCAATCATGATAATAGCAATGTCAATAATAATAATAATAATAATAATAATAATAATAATAATAATATATAGTAATAATTATCGCAATAATAATTAATAGAGTGATTTTAATGATAAAATTTGAAACTTTCGTAGGATTCTGATGTAACTTAAACGTAAACAATAATTTTGATTTTTTTAATTACAAAAATAATATAGCAATAATAATAATAATAATAATAATAATAATATTAATATTAATAATGATAATAATAATAATAATAATAATAATGATGATAATAATGTTTGTCAAATATTAATAAATCTTAATATTAATAATGATAATGATAATAATTATTGGTTACAATGATATATTCGAATATATCATTAATCTTTTATGCCTACTGACTACAATAATTATTAAGTAATTATTTTTTTTTTTATTTTAAATACATCTTGTGTGTACTCTGCCTATATACAAGACAAAGTAGCAAAGGTTTTTTTCAAGAGGCCATGACTAGACATTCAATCGTTATATATAATAATATTTATATATAAGTTTACACTTAAAATTTAATAACAATATGGCGGGCGACACCAAGAAATCGCTAATGAAAAAACACTTGGCGCTTTTAACCTTAGGCTACTGTGTTTTTCATACTTTCAGTAAAAATGATTTTTCCTCTTTTTATATTAATTTCCAATTGGCTTGATCCTTACTTATCTTTGGATGAAATAATACATTCTGTGTGACTAATTTTTCCTGTTTCTTTCTCAAACTTAAAAAAATAACACTAATAATAATACACGCCCTATTATGTCTCACTCATTGTACAAGCAAAAAATTTCTAAATTCTACGGGTATTATCATAATTTTTGTTTACCATTCACATCCGATTACTAATTGATATTAAATTTATATTGAACTTCTTGCCAAGGCGTCTCCTGATATTAATATTTTGCCATTTCCATTTGTACACCGGTGTTTTATGCACAAAAAACGATGTTTGCATGCCTCCCTCCCTCCCTCCATCCAACCCAATCCAATATCCATATTTACTCTTTATATTTCTTTAACAGCGGCTCTCACACGGGAACATAATTTTTATATTGTCGCTTAGTTATGCTTTGCTTCTTTAAACCGATCTCCTTAAAATACATCAAGCGACGAGAAACACAGCTTCCTTGCGTTAAAAAAAATGTTTGTGCAACAACATATGTGTGATATACAATAATATTTAACGGTGTCTCTCGATGAAACGAGAAAAATAGCGAAAAAGAAATATTCTATCTTTCTTTCAACTTTTCTTTTGAATTTTATCCTTTTTTTAACGTTTTGTAGTCACATCCATGGACGGACCGCCTCTTATCATCTCTTTGAATTTCTTTTTTCAAGAAAAATAACACATTTTTATATATCTCGCGTGAATATTCCCATAAACCCGTGCGCGTCGAAACTTCTCACAGTTAGGTTCGATTTCATCGTAACCTTATGAAAATCAAACCGAAATGTTTTTTTCGCGTTTTTCTCTTTACACGGAAGCTTTTATTCTATCTTTCTATCTTTCCCTTATTTTTCTTTTTCCCTGCTAAATTACTACAAAACTGTAGCGTCGCGTTTGATTGACGGTGTGGAAGGCGTTTGATTTAAGCCGTTCCATATTTTTTTAATTTTAGTTTGATTTGTCAGTCTTACCAGAAATAAAGTCCTTAAAATATGCAAGAAGGTATTTATCAAGTACCCTCGTTATGTTTTTTTTATTTCTCTAGTATATTCACTCTATACTTGATTTTCCCCTTTTACACTTATTCCGGTACATATTGGTTATTTTTCAGCACCGAAAATCCTAACAATCGTTTACGCTTTCAATTTTAATCCTCAATTTTTAATTTTAAAACTCAATCATTGCATAAATATTTAAATTATCTTGAATGAAAAGTTGATTTCGATTCGATGTCATGTGATTCGGTGAGTTTAAAAATGCATTGCCCATGAAATTTTCACAAGCGATTATTTTCGTTAAAATGAAAACTATACAGTAGCAATTGGGTTAAAAATTGAGTTTCCCGGAGTATCAACATACATTGTTTTTCATTTTTCAACACTTTTTTTTATGATTATTCGAGTTAATCCGGGGATATTTTTTGGCTATAAATTGTATCTTGTTGTATTTTAATTGTAATTTAATTTTAATTGTGGCTTTCAATTGTATCGGTACTATTCGTCACATATACTTGTTCAAATAATTTATGCTTACTTTACATGACAATTATAAAATAACGAAAACGATTATTCGCACTACAAGCGAAAAGATTCCGTTCTTATTTTTATATTTTTATACTTAATAAGATACTTAACATCTTATAATCAATAACCTTAATCCTTATTCATCGAATTTGGCGTAATTTTCGTTTTTTTTTTTTTTTAAATATGTTAACTAGGCATGCAACAATATAATTTATTAAGTAATATTAATATTAATAATAATATTAATAATAATGAAAATATTAATCAACTATGCAAATTCGCCCTTTTCACGTTTATCTGCTCTCGTTTCTTTATCTTTCTCTTACAAGTATAACATTATTTGGGCCCGGGAAGAATAGTGTGCATTTTATACATACATACGTACACGTAGATACACAAGTGTGCATGTGTATGTATACCCCACATTCACAGCATCCACACATACATACATACATACATAATTACCTCTACATACATATACATATATACAGCCATGTACATATGAAATATATATATATTATATATATATATATATATATACACATTTATACATGTACATACATATATATAAACATACATATATATATATATATATATATATATATATATATATATACGTATATATAAACATACATATATGTATACATATTATTTTTAATTGCGAACAGTTCCAATATTCGTAATTATTTAGTGAGCGAAACGCTAACAAACCATCTCGATTCGCGATACTTTTTTCGATATCTTTTGTTTTTAATATCCAAACAAAGTAAAAGTCTCGCCAAAAGAAAAAAATCCTGGGCGCTCGTTCTGCTTTTTTTGCGCACATTTTGCGAACGTACAAAAATATATGTATAATCTATCCGAACGCTAAATCCTAAAAATTTATTTTTTTTTATTTGTTATTTTACTTTTAATAACCAGTAATCAATCGCCGAGCGCCACAGAAGTTTCCTTCTCTTCCTCTCTTACCTTGCTTTTTTTCCTTTTTTTCCTCTTTATACACGTTGTTTCATTTTCCATAATGTTGATGTTTGTTAAACTTATTAACCTTAAGAATTACGCTTTAAACTTACATCTTTGTGTGTACATTAATTGGGTGAGTGCCTCGGATTTAAGGGAGCGAATTCTCCGCCCGTTTCCCCATAACTCAAAAACTTTATATTATAATTAAAATCGTCTCACCAACAAACGACTAGCATTTTTGTATCACGACTAGGTTATTTCCTCGTAATAGTTCGTCCGCTTTTATTACCCTTAAAATAATAACTGTCTTTCCCCCTTTGGCATCGCGTAGATGCATTGGGCGTGTCTGGTTTCCTGGGCGAACCGTCAACGTCGGCTGGAGCGACCACTTGAAGCTTTTCCGCATTTTCCGCCTCGGATTGATGACTCGAGTGCGTTCGGTTTAGCCTGCGCCAAGGGAATTCGCTTTCGTTGTCCCCAAGCTTTAACAATTGATATGTGAAACGCGAAAAGCCTCGAATCCCGGCGGCGAGACACTGTGCTTGCAAGCTTTTCTTCCCCCATTAAAAAAAGCTCAGGTGATGGACGTTGACGACTCGCTCGCTCGTCAAAGTCACTCAATTCGATTGCGAACGGTTACTACTTAACTCCTTAGGCAAAACATCCGGTTCCTCGCTCGTTTGTTTTCTCCGCTCAAACAAAAGTTTGATTTTCAAATTCCAAATGCGACTCTGGAGAAGCCGAGTCAACTCTTCCGGAACAAGATTTACCTTTTTACTTACTTTTAATGGACGCGTGAAACAAAGCGTTGCCAACAGTTTTCGTATGGTTTATCTATCGTGTATCGTTTAACTGCAAGTCAGATAAGTTGGGAACTTTGCGCGTGAAGTTCGCAGAGGATTGGAAATGGCGTTTCTCCCTTGAGTTCAGTCTTGCATATGTGCTGTTTTCCATGATATGTGAAAGTAAAATTTTTATCGTGTTTAGTCTGCACGTCAACGCATCTTTCACCTCCACCCCCTTAACCGATAACAAAATTTGTGAAATCAAGGGTGAAATGAAAAATAGTTATCCTTTTTGTCACTTATTCAACAATGATACAATCCTCCTGCGAATTCATCATGCGATTGCTTTCTTCCTAGCAGAAATTTGTATTTGTCTCTTTTATTATAAAAATTAGTCATCTCGATTATTACTTTTCATTTTTGTTCATTAAAATACTCTTATCGTAATCTTTTCTCATAACTTGCGCGATAAACAATTTTTTTCAATATTTTTTTTTTCTCTTTTCTTTGAAATATTTCATCGGAAAACGTTTTCTCTGCTCGTAACCAGAGTTGACAAAAATTTCTGCTAGAACAATTATAGTATTTATTCAATAAATCGAAAAAGAAATCATTGTAACCAAGGAAACAAAACAGCCCACGCCACACATATTATCGCTTCTCTTTAAAATAATATAATTACATACAGCAAGACAGTACGTTATCGTTATAGTTAAAAAATTCGCTTGAGTATCATCATTACTTTTTACGCTTACATAGAAAAAACACAGCTAATCGTTGATCACTAAAAGACCTGGAATGTGTGAAAACGTTCACCGTTTACTTTTCACTAGTTAGGCGGATTTTCCTCTTTTTCATCGTCATCGCTCAAAATTTCGCTTATAACTTTTATTTCTCCATCGGATTATTATTCTTTTATTATAGTGCCGGAATCTCGAAGCCATTACTTTGTGCTGCTGCCACTGTTGACGTGGAATGTTTTTTTATTTTTATTTTTTATTTACGTTGGACCCTTGGAACCTTATCATAAAGAAAAATTAATTATTTTTTTGGATCATTGAAGGGTTCACCGTTTTGGCACTAAGATCCGACACTCTTTAAAACACTGTCGTTCTTTCTCAAGCCATGGGAATTTACAGAGCAAGGTTTCGTATATCTAGGGATGTGTAAGATTAAGAAAATTAGATGTAGGATACAGGCAGAAAACATAAATAAAAAGGCGAACAAAATAAAATAAAAACACAGTCGGTGAAGTAATGTGAACTGAAAATATTATTAAAAAGCATTTTACAACAAAAAAATAACTAAAAAACAAACAAAAATACGCTTTACATTTAAATTAAGAACAATTGGGTTGTATCATTAAAAATAATAACATAACAAACCATACAAAAGAGAGACAGTAGTGTTTCGCGTTCATTTCCCTTTGTCGTGTCGCGTATGCAGTCTATAAGGAAGTTTCTGTTTCTTTTATACTCATCTGTTTTTCAATTATCATGTATTCGCTTTCCCTTTCTCCATTCGGTCTCGGTTTTCCTCGAAACTTGCCTCTCTACTCATATACAACGTCGCACAACCATGCACATTCAACCAAATGAACATATATATAAAATAATTGCAAATTCGCGAGGGTTTCGAGGACAAAATGCATAGCTCACAGCGAGAAACAGAGGAAAGAAGTTAAAAAAATATATTTATTTATATATTTTCAATTCTATTATCGTCGGTTGCGCGCACGGACAATTTTCTTCATTTTTTTATTTTTTTATTTTTTTATTTTTTATTTTTTTATTTGAACGCGGAAAAACAATTCAAGTTCACACGTCGTCCGTTTTTGCGGTCGCACTTTCGGCAAGAGTGGAATGGATCGTTCTGAATTTACTCTCAAGTGAAAAAAAAAAACTTGCAACGCGACACCGGAAAATCGGTCGTGTATTCGAGTGGTCTGTGCGTTTTGAAATTGATATTTACTTTTTACTAGTATTCCTAACTATTAAAAAAAAAATACGATTTTTCCTGTCTTAAAAGAAGCTGCACCGCTAATTAATCAACGAAATTATTTTTTTCGGCTTGTCCCACGTTGTTGTTTTGCTACTTTTCGGAAAAATTTCGTTCTGCATCTACTACGATGTGTTCCGCATCAATCAACTTTTTTGTAATTTTTTGTACATAACATAAACGCAATAATTAATAATAAAAAAGGGTTAAATCAGTTCTGCGAAACTTATTCGGCTTATCTATCAGTGCGTAGAAAATATCAGGGATAAGTTTCGAGGTGTCAAGTTATATGTACATATCGCATCGTTTCTCATTTTGTTGGAAGTTCAATTAAGGAAATTGACGAAAGAAGCTTATAAATATTGCGAGATCTTTTGCCAATACTTACTCACAACACAATTATATTTAAAGCTGTCATTTTCATAGAAATTTGTGAAACACGTTGCAAATAAATTAACGCGTTGCATTTATACCGATCTTGGATACATACATCTTTTTTAAAAACCACGATTCGCTCGATCGGTGATAAAAACTAAACAAATTAGACATTTATCATTACATAAAAATGGAAAGTTAAAAATTAACAAGTGTACGGTGTATACTAACTATATAAGCGCGTTTGGCAAGTCAATATATCGTGATGTAACAACGAACCTCTATTTTGAGGGAAGACGAAAGTCGATCTCTCACAGTATCACACCAAACACAAAACTTTCCAATTAAATCTATAAAAATTTCATAACATATAAAATGTGGCTCAATTTATCAACACAATAGAATTATTCAACAATTATATAAAAAAAAAAAAAAAAAAAAACAGTTAAAATAAAAATAAATTTCTTTCTTAACAATGAAAATTGCATTTGAAAAAATGAGTTTTGAAGATATGTGTGTTTTTGTACATACAAAAAACAAAGTTAATTTGTATATATATTTGTACTAACAAAAAACAATTACAGGAACAAGTTATCTTTCGTGTGAAATTGCTTGGCATTGCATATCGCGTTCCCTCAAAAGGATTCGTCGTTTGATTTTCTTTTTTCTTTTTTTTTCGAAAGCTTTCAAAATATTCGGAGGACAATCAACAGTTTTCAAATTTGCTCACTTGAGGCGTCAATCGAGCGAAAGCTCACGAAAATGAATTAAGATCACAGCGAAATCCTTCAGGTTTTAATTTTAAAAATTAAAATTGCAATAGGAGTACACGAGGCAAAGATCTTCACCGAGTTGCCACTTCTTTCGTATGGTCGGAAAATTCCACTCTGAGTTTTTCTAATTCTCCTTTCTTCCTATCCGGAATTCAGTGTAAATAGTACAAAAAAGACTGAAATTATACGGTAATAATCGTATGACGCAAAATAAACATAATAAATGATGCGCGAAAGATTGAAGTTGTTACTAAGTAATTATAATGAATAAGTAATAGTTGATGATGATAATGATGACGAGATGATGATGATGATGATGCCGATGATGGCAATGAAGGCGATATAAAATCGCTTAATAAAAACACATGCATGAGGTCGACGCCCGAGATATGTCTCGACAAAAATAACGCGCGACTCATCCAACAATAATAATAATAATAATAATAATAATAATAATAATAATAATAATAATAATAGTAATAATAATAATAAAACTTAGAGAAGGATTGTATTTTGTATATTAATACTTATGTTCGTAAACATAATCAAACAGTTTAATGAAAATTTCGATCAACTGAAAGACCAGTTTACCTTTTCACAAGGACAGACTTGAACCTCATTATTTTCTATTATTTTTCTTCAATTCCTGATACTTTGGAAATTACAAAATTGAAAAACATGAACGGAAATGAAAAAAAAAACTAAAACATAAAATGGAACAAAGAATAGAAATAACGTAATTAACAGATAAAAATAAAGTAGTCGGAAGAAAATGTAAACTTTTACATGAAAGGTGTACAATTCATTATTCGCTACCATACTACAACACTACTAAAAAGAAATAAAAAAAAGATTCTAATAATCGTACAAAAAATAATATTGTTAATGATGATGGTGATGATGATTGTTGTGACGGTGAACAAGATTATGATAAAGACGTTAGGGCTGACCATGATGATAATAATATTAATAATAATAATAATAATGATGATGATAATAATAATAATAATAATAATAATAATAATAATAATAATAATAATGATGATGATGATAAAATAAAATAAAAAAAATAATAATAATAAAAAAAACACAACGGATGTGAAGGAAGAGGTCGTACTTAAAATGAGTTTCGGCAATCTTCATTTGTAGGAAAATCACGCGATTCAATTAATCGCTCATTTTTTTTCCCGTTTATAATTACAATTTCAATAAGATATAGTATAGTTGAAAACACGACGCCCGAAAACTCATACGATTTTTTCTTCTGTTTCATTTATTAAAATACTAAGTAATGATATTAATTAATAATAGAATAATAATAAAAAAACGCGTGAAGGAAACAAAAGGCCCGAAGAGTTTCGAAAACGTCGAACGAGCGCGTAATACTGAAGGGGATTTCAACTTCTTTCCCTACTTCCTTTCTCATCCATCTTAAAATTTTTTTTTTTTTTGCAAAGAACAAAAAATAACTGTCACGTTTTGTTCCTTTACAATAAAAGAATTGAAGCCTGTGTCGGAGCCGCTTATTATCGATTTGTTCGCAAATGTTAGCTTCTGGTAATGTTTATTTTACCACTAAAAGATTTTAATATGATTGTCCCAAACGTGAGAATGCGCCGCTACTATTTTATAAAAACTTGTTAAAAATTGTTCGAGTTTTGCGCGATTCCACAATAAAAACAAAAATTAATTTACGTAATACTATTTGGACATTTTTAACGCTGAGTCGTCTTAAGAATTTTCCATAATTTATACAATAAATTTTTGTACAAATGATAAATAATAGATTGTTATTCGATAAGCGGCGACTCTCGCACAAACATTAAAAAAAAAAAATTATAGATACAGGGGTGTGAAGTAAAAAAAAACAAACAATCTATAATCATGCATTGAGTCGTCGCAGTAAAAAAACCTAATAATAGTAAAAATATGATATAGTTTTGCGTTTCGAGCATGCATTAAATGCGGGAATCGCGTACTTTTTTTTATTTTTTAAACGCGGGTAATTCCGTGTTAAGTCCGAAATTAATGTTTATTTTAAATTTGCTAGTTCTACCATTTCTCCTTGTTCAACGTATTTCTCTTTTGTTTGTTTTCCTGACACGTGCTCGCTTCCGTAAAAAAGAAACGAAGTTAACAGATCCGCACATAACGATTAAACTTTAGTAGTTTGACACATGCTCACATGCTCACATCTCCATTCTCCATTCTCCATTCTCCATTCTCCATTCTCCGTTTTACGCTCGTAAATTGGCGATCGTCTATTATGACTTGAAAAAGTACAAACTAAGTAATAATCATCCAACGCGACAGTGTGCATAACGCATTGATTACGTTGCAAAATAAAAAATAGTTATAATAATGTGAAATAGAGTGACAATAATAATAATAATAATAATAATAGTGATAATAGTAGTAGTAGTAGTAGTAGAAGTAATAATAATAATAATAATAATAATAATAATGATGATGATGATGATGATGATGATGATGATGATGATAATGACAATGACATGAAATGATGATAATATGATAATGATGATAATAATGACGACGACGACGACGACGACGACGACGACGACGACGACGACGACGACGATGACAGTAGTAATAAAAATATTAATAGTCGTGGTACGAATGATCATAAATACATGGGCTCGATAATTAACGACGATTGTTATAAATGCAAATGTGTGCAATGAAGAGCTACGTATACGGAAAAATCTCTTTCCATTAAATCCCCGTTTCGTCACCGCGTCACTTCGGTCTTTTTGTTTTTGCCTGTTCTCGAATCATTTCCTTCATTCGCCGAAGAAATGCGTGCAATTTCCATCTCGCGTATCAAAATTCGAAGCGAAGTAAATGAAAAAAAAAAAAAAAAAAAAAAAAAAATTATTAACAAAATCGTCATAAAAATAACGTAGTAGAGATATCACCACTCATTTGCTCTAGCTTTTTTTTCTTGTCGCAATCTTGCACATCGTGCCTTATTTTTTAATCAATGTATTTCGAGAATCGAATGCGTCCTGACTACACAGTCAAGTTGTCAACAGAACATAGAAAAAAAAAAGGTACAAAGTATAAAAAAAAAAACACTAATAGGAAAAGAAGGTTACACTTACACGAGATTCCGGAAAAATAAATTTTTTTTCGGATTTGGTGAAGTATGACGATGAAATGAAGGACGAAGATGAGGGATACATGAAAGTGGGAAAGGGGCTAAGGGAAAAGTGACTAGCGGCGGCGAGCTCTACAACTAAACAACAACAACAGTATTTTCAGCTTATAACAACATTAACAAGTAAGTTTTGTCGCGCGTTTAATATTTAATTCTTCTCTCTGATCTCTTTCTCATGTTCCATCCTTTTCCAATTCTCGCATTAGATCACCTTTTCTCTCTTAATATTTCTTTCATCCCTGCCTCTCCGTTTTTCAAAAGTAAAACATAATACAAAGATGACCAAAGTTTTGTTTATTCTTTATTTCCTCACCACCTTTTCTGGCTTTCCTAACTCACTTTTTCTCCATCAATTGAAAATTATTCAATGTTTACATGCCACTCGGTCAGTTAGACTGTTAATTGATCATTTTTTCGTACAGTGCAATGATAATTTATCGCTCCTCGTTCGCCACTTTTCTTTTCTCGCTTTTCCTCTCTCATAAACTTGCACACAATTAAAAGCAATCGTGTGGACAAAGTGTGCGCCTGATCTGGAGCAGCACCCGTCACTGTATCCCAAGAGTACGAGTCTCCGTTCATCTAATGCTAAACGCCCATTATTTGAGAATTTATCGGCTGTGCACACAGACAAGTGGAGAGCGAAAAAGCGAGATGGGAAAAGTTGGAGAAAGAGAGATCGATGGCAAAGAAGGAGAACAACACGGAGAGCCCAAGGAATCGGAGACAAAGAGAGAACGTTCTCTTACACATTTATACTAAACATGGAGGAAAATCAAAGAGGTAAAGTCAAAACTAGATAGAGTCATGTAACTGAATGAATGAGCGAGAAAGAGGAGAGGAGGTAACAAAAGCACGAGAAATAAAACAAAAAGAGAGCCGAAGTAGACGTTGTCGCAGAGAAACGAGAGGACACAGCATATAGTCTTACAATAGAGTCACACACTTGCGTTCCTTGAGAGTCCCTCGTCGGTGCGTTGAGTCGGTCCAGGGTGAGCCAGCCCACAAGGGAACGCGTCATTAGTGTCGGTGGACGCGGCTCTATATCCCGATAGGGGGCACCTGCACGTAGCGGTAGATGTAGAGTCGGTAGTCCTTGCTCGCAAGCACGACGCTCCCGTCGTCCATTAGGGCGACGTCGAAGCACTGGGCGTGCTTCACCTTGGACTCCAGGGCTGAGACCAGCTGTCCGTCCTGCGTGAAGATTGTCAGGTTGAAGTTGTTGTGGTTGTCGGCGATGAGGATCTCGCCGGCAGCGTTGATGCCGACCCCTATCGGATAGTTGGTGATGCCCTCGCCTCCGATTTGCCTGAGATAGGAGCCCTCGTAGTTGAATACCTTGACGCAATGCGCGCGGTTATCGCTTATGAAGATCTCCTGCTTGTCGTTGACGACGACTCCATTCGGGAACTCGAGGTGCTTGGAACAGCCGAACTTTTGCAGGACGTTGCCCGCCTGGTCGAAAATGATGACCCTCATGACTTTGCACTCGACGACGACGATGCGGCCCTTGGAGTCGACGGTCACGCCGCGGGGATGCTGCAGTATGTTTGCTCCGAATTTGCGAACAAACTGTCCGTACTGGTTGTAGATCTGGATTTGGTGGGTCGGCGAGCGCTCGGTGACGATTATATCGCCCGAGGTGCGCACCACGGCGACGCGATTCGGATACAAAAGCTGTCCGTCGCGCTTTCCACACTCGCCGAACTGGAACTTGAAACGGCCTTCCTTGTCGAAAATCTGGATGCGATGGTTGTTTGTGTCCGCGACGATGATGTCGTTTTGCGCATTTACAGCAACTCCGGAGGGCTCCGTGAACTGGCCCTCGAGGACACCGAACTCACCGAACTTGCAATGGTAGATCATTTTTTGGCGCTTGATCTGCGACTTGAGTGGAAAGATTGCGGCTGCGGGCATCAGTTTGGAGGTGAGCTCGAGGACCGAATCGGCTGGGGCGGCCTGGGCAGCCGCGACTGCCCCTTGGATGGTAAAGTGCTCGCCACCGGCGACAGTGACCGGGTAAGCCTCGGAGCCGCCGTTGCTCCACTTCTCGTAAGGGTTGCTCATACCGTTGAGGTTGAGCTCGCTGATGCTGGTCGAGAAGGGGCCCAGGCTGTTGGCCGAAGAAAAGCGCTTGGAAATGAGGCTGCTGCTGCTCTCGAAGGGTGAGGGTGAGCCACTAGGGCAATTGGAACCGGTGGAGGAGACGAGACCGTTGCTATAGGGTCGATCGAGGATGAGTCCGCCGAGTGATCCGGCACTGCCGGGTCCACTACTGGCACCGCTGCTGCTGCCTCCACTACCCGGTCCACAGTTGGTACCACTGCCTACGGCCGTGGGTCTCGCGATCGGGGGTTGCTTACTAGGGCCGGCATTGCTCTCGCTGCTGCTGCGCACGTAGCCAAAGGTATTGCGCACACCAACTTGGATTGCCTGGTAATTGCTGACGAATTCGAGATCGGTTTGCTGACCGCCCAGATCCGGGGTGTAACTGAGCATGAGCTGAAGCTTGGAGTCGAGGAGTTTCTTTACCATGAGGACCTCCGTCACGGTCGTGTATTTGGTGAGTCGTTCAACGAACTCACAGGTCTGCTGTATTTTGTCGGCCATTTCGTTGGCTTTTTGCGTGAGGACACCCCAGGATATCTGCTTGGCCGAGAAAACGGATTCGAGTTCCTTGAGGAGCTCTTGCTTGCGTTCCTCGAGCATTGATCGGTAAAACTGAAAGGTGTCGTTGATTTCATTCTGGGCTTTGTGGTATTGTACTTGTAGTCGAGCGGCACCGTGATCCGCGGCTTTGACGGAGGCGCGGATATCCGAAGCCTTGTTCCGGCAGTCCTGAACGGCACGTGCCACGGCCTCGATTTGCTGGGGTCCAGCCTCGGAGATGTGCGCGCAGTCGTGGTGAGGACCCGGATGTTCCGTGAGAGAACACTCCTTGCAGACGGGCATCGAACACGTCCGACAGTAATACTTGACGAGCTCGCTCTTATGTCGCGAGCAGAAGAGGGCTTTTTCAGCGCCATTGGCGCCGCCGTTGACGAGAAGCGGACTGCCGGCCCCGAGGACCTGACCCGGGTTGGCGGAGACCGCGGTCGTGACCACTTGGCCAGCATTAGATTTGGATTCGGCGAGGCCGTTGGTGGAGGCGGGCTCGCCGAGCTTGGAGTCGCCCAGGTTGAGGACCCGGTGACCCTCGAAACAGTGCATGAACTGGTGAGCCATGACGCAGTTGGGGCAGAGGAAGTTGGCGCAGTCAAAGCAACGCGCTACGGCGTCGGACTCGGTGGACTTGCAACCGGTGCAGGGGACGCCGCCTGCGGCCGTCGTCGGCGACTGGCCGTTGAGACCGTTGGAGTGCTGTTGCTGTTGGTGCTGGTGCTGCTGGGTATGCTGCTGCTGCTGGTGCTGGAGCTGCTGCTGAGAATGCTGCTGCTGCTGTTGCTGGCTAGAGGAGGTGGTGGAGCCGCTGCTGCCGCCGGCACCGAGCCGACAGCGGGGGCAGGGCGCGTCGCCGGGTTTGGCGAGCGGGGCGTCGAGACACAAGTCGCAGCTGTCGACGTCGCAGATGGCCGAGTCACTCGCTGGCGGCGAGCTGCCGCTCACTGTTAGCGGGGAAAGCGAGGCCAGGGAGCCGAGGGAATTCGCGCGCGATTCCAGCGACGGTGTCGGCGAGGCCATCTTCAGTCAACCGGCATACCTGAAAAACAAAGCGACAATTCAGTTAAATATTATTCAATTATGGCTATCAACTAATGATAGATCAATTAATACTATATTATTAATAAGCATTAACAAATAATAGATTAGCTAAAACTAATCATTGGTTGAAGCTTAAAATTGAGGCGGATTCATGTGCTTTGGCAATTTTGCAATCGTTTCTTTTACGATATTTAAAATAATCGAATCCGTTGAAAAAATTTATTGTTTTTTATTACACGAAATATATAATTTGCTCGTTGATGAGGAATAAATACAAACTCTTATTATTTCATAAAGAATTTTTTTTGCCTTCATCGTGCCTTAATATACAATTTTTAAGTTTTATAAAAAAAAAAAAAAGAGAAAAATAGAAGTCTCAAAATTAGCAAGTACAAATAATTTTTGAAAACGTGGCAACAATGTTAAAATTAGATAATTCTGTACATAGATCCAATAAGATTAAGAGGATATCTTGCAGAAACGTCACCGATGAAACAAATAATATAAGTTTATATATAATTTTATTAATGATATAGCTTTTAACAGTTCATTATTAATCTGAACAAATATTTTTAATTAATATAAAAATGAGAAGATCGAGATAATACGTGGTTACAAATATCAAAAATTCTTTTTAATATCGTCGAAAACAATTTTAACGGATATATCGATGGTATTTTCTTTAAAAAGTGTTAATGTATTAATGTACTGATAGTATCTTATTATACAAATAGATATGTATCAGTAACGCCAAAATTTAACCCGAACTGACCCAAGCAATTATAACACCATTGTGGTCAATAGCCTTCCTCTCATAAGTACTTAAGTACATACCCACGCATACGTACACACATGCGTATATAATAAGTTATGCATGACTACAATCGAGAAATCCTAGGGAATCCTGTTCCGGTATTCCGTTCATTCTTTTTATTTTTAATAGCATTATTTAAGAAAAGGAGTAGCTCAAATTAAGCCAAAATTGTTTTATATCATCTTTCGGTAGGAATTATGTTGTAAATACACACTAAAGGTGGCCGGCCGTGTAATTACGATAAATGAGTTCGAAATCCTTTACAATTGCAGGTAATGATTAAAAAAAGCGCAAAAAAAAGTCACCTTTCCATTGCAAGAATTTTTCAAACGATTTGCAACCACATCCTTCCAGATGTAAATATGCGATTCAAAAATACCCGAGCCAAGTATGCGACCTTGGGAGAGAGGGGGAGAGAGAGAGAGAGAGAGAGAGAGAGAGAGACTGGATGCGCTGTGCTTGCACCGTGCAGTGCAGCGCGGATGACGCAAAGTAAAAAACGATTACAACTGCAGCCGCCGATTTGGCGGCTGCATGGGGCTCCATTGGTTAATATTAGAGTTCTGTAATTATGCTTTCGAAGCGACTCGACGGGCGAAAATACAAAAAGTCAAAAAACGGAGTCACTTTAGGGACAATGAAGATGAAATTTAAAATTTACAAACTCGTACTGGCCCGACGAATCGACGAGAGAGCTCGGGCAAAGGTTGTTGAGTTCCTGGCGTTCGTGTCGATCTCCTTGTTCAATGATAAATAGGATTATTGGGTTTTGGTTTTATAAGGTTGCAGTCAGCAATTTTTGCTTATGACTTACATTCACGAGACTTGTGTCTCCCTCGAATTGTAGGCTCGTTCAATTTCTTTATCCCGAAGGTTGAGTTCTAGGTGAATTAGCCCCCGAAGCTTCGTCTTGGCCAATTGCATGTGCTCATTTATCTCAAGAGTTATCACGAGAGTTATTAACTCAATTCACAAGGAACAGTAGTTGGGAGAGGCAGTGCACCGAGAGTGTTACATTAAAACAATTGGCAGATAGAGCTTCTCCTTATCCAAAGTACACAATAAAAGTGGAAATGATGTAATGATGATGGAAGAAAATAATTAACAAGGAAACACGACGTTCGCATCGATAAAAATAATTAAGAGCGTGCGTGGACAGGACATGTATGATACAGAAGAATAAATCGAGATCGATCACCGATCCTCTCTCTCTCTCTCTCTCTCTGTGTGTGTGTGTGTGTGGATCGGCTGCACAACCTCCATCTCTCTCACTGACGCGAGTCTAAATTTAGCGGAGCTTCCAAGGAAGCCACGTAAGCGCACGATGAAATCGACAACAGTAAAATGGATGCACGTGTAATACGCGGTAACGTCCAGGTCGAGAGAATCTCGCTCGCCGCGGCATTCCCACGGACGTAATCGGCGCAGGCTCATCTTGTTTACTATTTATACGCCTATCTCTTTTCCTCTCCTCCCCCGCCTATTCCTCCTCCTCCCACTCCCCCGCCCCCGCCGCCGCTCCTCTCCGCTCCATTCCTTTCCCTGGCTTTCCTTTCTCTCGGGCTCCTGCCTGCTTTATGAAAAATTAGCCAGCAAGTACGGTTCCCGGAATAATGCGCCACCGAGAGCTTCTTCGCAGCCTTTTCCAGACATCCGAACACGCAGATCCAGGAGATAGGCCCCGTTAAATTGGCGCTGCGCTTTTTGCAAACTGCTCTTGTAAATTATTTTTCTTCGCTCGAGGAAAACTGCGGTTTTTAAGAGAAGAAAGGGTAGTTCGGAGTTTCTTCAACCAGTCGCATTGCGCTTATCAGCTGCTCGGATCGCTTATAAATTATTTTTAAATTAGATAATTAATGGCGTAACGTTTGTGAAAAACCTCTTGTTTATTGCGTACGCAATTTCGTGGATTAAGTAGCACAACTGAGTCATTGCAACACAATGAAAATTAATGGAAGGCAATAAAGAGGAAACTATTCGCATTTATGTACAAAATGTTTAATGAACAATGAACCTGAGCTCGACATCGCTCACTCTCCCAAGTGTTTCCAATTTCTTTTTTCGGCTTTAGCAAATAATCTCGCTAATTTAATTCTGACCCTTGGGATTGCAGAGAAACAAAACCTTTGGACAAGCGATAATGGCTGTTCGAGTGGGGTCAAAGCAATCTAGCGATGGTGAAGGTCCAACTCTCCTGCACCTGCACGTGCACCAGAGTCAGAATCGGCCTCGGCTCAGGATCAGCGTGATCAGGATGAGCGGGAGAGAAGGCTGGGCCTTTAATTAAATCGCACGTCCACGATTTGCGTCGCTCTTCCCCGTCTTCTCCTTCGAGCAGTCGTGGCGCGCTCCGCTCTTTATCTCGTGCCAAGGTCACGATCACCTAGCATCCGAGGGTTAACGAACTCTCGCGCCCCGAGACGCGACCTTTTTTCCCCGGTTCATTCGGAGTCGGATGGAAACGCGAATATGTCGCCGGAAGATGTGGAAGGAGCTCGGGCGGAGGCCGGGGGAGATCAGGCTCCGGTGGGTGGACTGACGGGACTGGACAGGAACAAAGAGATGGAACCCCGATAAAGAGCCGAGCGAGGCCTGACCCCGCGTGCTCCTTTTGACTGGGGGAGGAGGAGGAGGAGGAGGGGGGGGAGAATATCGGAATATCGAGAATATCGAGAATATCGAGAATATCGAAGCAGCTGAACTACCGCTGTCTCGTCGTGGTTTTCCCTTTGGAGTCGGGCGAGCCAAGTCGCCCCAAGTCCGAAACGAGCGAAATTTTAGCTCGAATCCAACCCACTGACTCACGTTTTACCGCGAAATAAGTAGTTATTTACGCCCTCGTATCGACTTGGAAGAATCAAGACCGAGTCATTGACCTTTTCTGCTTTAATCTTACCCGGCTCACAATCCAATTTTACTAAGCGTGACATCCCAATTGCCAACATTTTTTAACGTCTCCTTCCAAGCATTACGTTTCGAATGTCTGCTATTGAATTATACACTCGCGTATTTAAATCCGACAATATATTATTACATTTTTCCTCGTTCCAACATTTAATTCGTCTTCGAAATATCAGTTTTAACAAGTGTTTTAATTAAAAGTAAATTGTATTAAAAAATACACGATATTTCTATTTTTGCAAAAGTGTGTAAAATTAAATTGGGTGAATAAAAATTGAATAAATTACTTGACGTAACACAGATTATTGAATTTATACGTAATATCACATAAAAAGGTTGGTAATTTATGAGATAAATATATTATCTAATAACAACGTCATTCTATTATTAGATCATATAATGTTGAATTTATGAAATTATTTTATTACTTTATAAATTATTGTTATAAGCATATATTGTATGAACACCGTGACTGCTCGTAAAAAAGACCGAGGGTATATTAGATAAGAGAGTCCATGTTAATTTAAGGATATAAAAAATTTTTTTTTAAAATCTATTGTTTTATTGTTAGTTTGGCGGTATAAATATTTTCCTTTAACTTTTAATACCCTTAAGCGATTTTTTATTTACAATTTTCCTCGAGTTTATTTAAAAATGACGACATTAAAGTCTGTGCTCATAAATATTATGATCAAAATTTCAAACAACTTCCACTATCCAAGCATTATCATATAAGCAATATTCCAAAGTACCCGATTGAACAATTTCTACTCGAAAAAAGCTCTGATTTATTGATATTAATATAACAAAAATTGTTAGAATAATTAAACAATTAAGTAGATTGATTCATTTGATAAATTAGCTTTGAATACAAATTTGAGTTGTATTTACGATAAAATATTATCAAACTTCGAATAACTCTGCAATTAATTCATGCATATCATCCGAAAGTGGAATGAGCCAAGAGAAATAAGTTTACTCATCCGGGCAATGCGAAAATGTGTCGTCAGTAATACTTTAAAGTTTATTTAAATTAACAAACACTTGGATTCGTCTCGAAATAAAGTTGGTGGCGCGGGTATGCAAGATTGTAAAAACAGACAATTGCAAATAAAAACTAGCGCCAAAGCCAAAGAATAAATGTTTTAAGGGTATATTACAGAGGAAGGACCATTGAATAATAATTCGCGTATAAAAATAAAAACGAAATGATTCAAAAGGCGGATTTCGAGCAACGAAAAAGGTAAAATGAAAGTGGAAATAACTTTGCTCTTGACTTTTCCGTGCAAAACACAAGCAAGCTCTTTAGCTTTATCGCCTCCTCGATTCACCCTTTCTTCTCCTTTCGCATCTTTTACCACTCTCTCTCTCTCTCTCTCTCTCTCTCTCTCTGTTTCTCCCCCTCTACCCCCTCTTGAATGGCCTGTAAAATTTCGCCCCGTGAGCCGAATGCCGGGCCGGCGATATTCCAGGCTCTCGGTACTGGTACTCGTACTCAAGTATTCGAGTATTCGAGTACTCGAGTACGAGTACCAGGTACAACGAAGCTATTCGTGACGTAGCCCGATTTTCTCCTCCGATCTTTCGCGTGTTTTCCTTGCACAATTATTGTTTATTTTTTTATTATTCTTTTATAATACATCGTTAATGACCTCCGTCGGGAATCGTTTACGTGATCGATTATGCGCTTTCATTACGCGGTTTTGTTTTGCGTGCGAAGAAGGAGTAAGTAAAATTGCTGTGGGAACATTTCTGACCTTGAAGTTTTAGTACTATTGCTCGAGGATGCCGAGGTTGTTACTCCTAAGACGTGGTGGAGCTCGAATTTTTTCAAGTTGAAACGGAAAGATCCAACATTTATGTTTTTCGTATCTTTTATTTCTCTGTAATCGAATTAGAAATAGAAATAGATCTATCTATGGCTCGCTTTTTCTATTTAATACCTTCAAATTTGTGAGAATCTTTGTCTTCAATGTACTTAAAATGACTATTAAATTTTTTGTAGCTCCCTCAATAAAGTTTTGTTATTCGGCCAACATTTAGGAATTATGTGATTTTGTAATAATTTAATTGTTGTTTTAATGAAATTTACTAGAAAATAAATAAAAAGTAAAACACAAAATTGACATTACTAAATTATAATTACGATGAACAATTAAAGAAACGATCAGGGTCCCTTTCAACGATGTCTTCGAGTATTACACATTTGTTTATTACAAATGTTTTTAAAAATGTTTTTTTAATTAATCCAATAACGCTGATTGTCTTAAATCCTAAATCTCGATCGTTTTATAATAGTAAATCCAAGTTTCGGAGTTTGTTAATGACACCGCAATAGAACAGTGACTTTTGGTTTCACGGATTTTCCTTTTTCTGGTTGATCTACCGTAACTACGTGAAACTTTGCTCACAGAAAATCAAACGCTAACAAACTCAAGTTCACCTACGAAATTAGAATTCTTGGTTCACCTAGTAATACCCTACGATGCATTCCTACGATAAAAAAAAGAAGGAAAAAGAAAGGACATTGAACTCGCGAATTTCAAGAATCAAAGCTCAAACGCTGTGAATTGTAAATCAGTGACTTTGTATACATATACATATACATATACATAGATACAAAGTTAATACTAATGATAGTGCTGGATTTATTTTTTCTCAGACTATACTTCTGAACGCATGCTTTAATCTGATTCTATATTTAATGTGTCACTTTAATAACTCTGTCCACATTTCAATAGCTCGTGTTTTGTACAATAATGTAAAAAGTAGTTTTTTGGATTACTTAAAAATATAACGAATAGTTATTAAAAATTTGTAATTGATATGATCAAAGAAATCTTGCATGTGCATTTATTTTAAATAAGCAAAATTATGAGAGAAAATTTGAAAACTAAATATTTCCTTTCAACTGTATAATCATTTAAAAGAGCAAAGAAATAAAATGAGTATAATAATATAAATTTAATATTTTGATATACAAGAGTTTCTTAGACTAATAAATGAATCATTTAAATTTTCTTATCCGTTAAAGAGGAAAAAGATGAAAAAAGGGCAAGTCACTAAAAAAATTAAAGTTTAAAAGTTTAAAAATGGTAGAATTGCAAATTCTATTTTCTACGATAAAAGCACACATAATCAGTGGAAATGTGGAAACAGCTATTTTAAATCGATTCAAAAGTGTTTGTTCTTCAAAAATATTTTCTCGAAGCACCTGGTTTCCCATGTTTTTCATTGTCTTTGCATTGTCGTGAGAGGCTACAGCATTAAACTTGTAAAAACGAGTAAAGTTCAAAATTTTGTTAAATTGAATGCATTTGTTTGTAAAAATGGCTTTTCGGAAAAACGTGAAAAATGAAATTAGAGTCAAAAAAGGACTTGTTCAAGAAGTTGTCGAAAGTTCCGAAGGGATGAGCGCAAGAGTTGGGGTTTTTTCGGGGGAGGAAAGTTTCCGTTATTCAGTTGTTGAGCGGTCGCTTGGTTGTTCACTACTGGTTCCAAGAGTTAAAAAAAAATTGTCGGGTTCGCGGTAAGGACGCAAGGAAAGAAAGAAGTAAGGAAGGAAGGAAGGAAGGAAGGAAGGAAGGAAGGAAGGAAGGAAGGAAGGAAGGAAGGAAGGAAGGAAGGAAGGAAGGAAGGAAGGAAGGAAGGAAGGAAGGACGGAAGGACGAAAGATTGAGAAAGGGAGAGAGAGAGAGCGTGTGGGCTCGTCCTTAATTTGAAAAGAATGAATCGGAACGGTATCCATCGGAAAGTCCTCGGTGGTCGCGTAAGGAGACTCGTCAACCAAAGTAAACAGAGAGGCGGGTGTAGGAGTGTAGGTGAGTGCGAGCGGGAAACGAGGCGGTGCCGGTGCGCCGTGCCAATCGCTCCCGAGGCAGGACAAAGAGCGACGGTGCTGCTCGGGCTAAGGGAGAAAGAGAGTGAGAGGGAGGGAGAGTAAAAGTCGACGCGCAGTAAAAGAGGAGTGAAAGGGACAAGAGAATCATCCAGGATATTCGCGCGAGCTTCGTGCAGGAATTCCGATCGCGAGCGAGAGATAAGGGAGGTTAACGCTCCTCCCGCGAGATCTTGGTTCCGTAACCTCGCCTCACCTCACCGTACCTCTATCCTCTTTCCTCCTTCGGCCCAGCCGCATTTATCAGTCGTCCCATCTCTCTCTCTCTCTCTCTCTCTCTCTCGGGAAAACCCTCCGCACCTACAAGTGTGTTCGATTTATCGACTACCGCGAAATACGGTTACTCCAAATGTAATTATTCCGTTAATTATCGGGATCGAGTTTGTTTGCTCTGGCCGCGTTTGAAGTCTCGCGGAGAAAATTGTCAATCCGCAGAGACTCTGCCTTTGTTTCAACCTCTGCTCCACGCTTCCCCGACCAAGCCTACACGTCGAACAATACTCGACAATACTTTCATCCCACTCCGACCTTCGCAGAGCCGACGTCGTTCACGATTTTTAGCTGGATTTGACACGGGAAACGCTCCCGAGGTCGAGTCTACCAATTCTCGATTCTCGATTCTCGATCTAGGGTTTTAATTAAACCGAAAAACGCTCATCCGATAAATCGTATTGCTCGAATTCAGTATACCTGTTGAAGCCGAGTAAACAATATACATCTCGTCTGTGGGTGTGTGTGGGTTAGTGGGTGGGTGGGTGGTTGGATCGGTGGGTACGTATCGTGTCTTGTCCTTTTTAATATTTTATTCTATTCTTGAGAGAGCAAACTTAAAATGAACCGGAAAACTACTTTACTCTACTACTCTGGATAAACCTTCCGAAGTAGTGTATCATTCGAATCGGAACAGGATTGATTCGTTGTATTTTTCTATAAATAAAATGAGCGTCTTTTAACGAGTTTTCCGGATGAATTAACCCAACCCCGACAATTCATCAAAAAATTGAATTCAAGAGTTTTCAACTTGAACTTTGACATGCATTTTCTTTATGCATCCGTTGTACGCAGTGCGACGCGCTTATGGGTATTGCGCGAGAAACTCGGCGCGTGAAAAGGAAGGAAGAGAGCTAAACTCGAAACGTTCGCTTCCGCAAGTGAGAGAGAGAGAGAGAGAGAGAGAGAGGGAAAACGGAGAAACCAGTTTGCTCTCGATTTAATGTTGCGCAATAGCTCCGCGCATAGGAAAATTTCGTCTGCACGTAATAATACAAATTTTTTCCAAGGCATGCAATATTCTTTGAATTCGTTTGCCTTGTGAATTCCGCGGCCTTTTATTATTTTCAATTTCATAGATTTATTTGTCTGTGTATAAGGATTCCAGGTGATTCGGAGCTTTCAAACCAATTGAATTTTCTGTGCTTTTATTGTTGCAGTTTCATAATGATATCGAAACAATATTTGAAGTACGAATTTGGTGAATAAATTTTGTGAAAAAATCCGTTTTAATATCATTTACTGTAGATAAAATTTGTTTAATGAATGGGAATTGATTTGTGATTTTCCGCCAATTGAAATACTAACCCGAAACTACGTTGGAGATAATTAGTGTTGAACTTGAAAAAAAGAATTATTCGCGTTGGAGCATTGTAACCTATTGGAGGAAGCACGGGAAAGGAGGCAAAATTTAAGTTATCCATGAAATAAAGTAAGACAATGAAGTGAAGTGACAATTAGTCGAGAATCCTCGTAGCAATTTTTAGCAATGGTAATAAAAAGAAATAAGCGAAGAGCGAAAAGATTATTCGGTTATAAAAGGGAGTGTATTTGAATTTGTGAATAACGAATGAGCGAGTGCGGGAAAAGAAGGGAGTCTGGGATTTAAAAATCAGTCGTCGCATCTCTGGGCTTTGTTTGTTAGAGCAGGGGGATGGCGGAATGGAATTGGGATCGAAATTAATCGAAGATCGAGCGTCGATCGAGCCGTACTGGATCGGGCTTGGAGCGGAGAAAAGAAAGTTCCTCGTTCGAGTGTAGACAGACGGGCGGGAGGGCGAGGGGAGGGGGCGGGTGGGTCGTAGAATAAACGAAAATCGGGCTTTGAAAAGGCACGCGCCGGCTGCACGCATAACGGACATATGGGCGCGCGCACACAGACAGGCCGTGCGCGCGCTTGTGAGGGTGAGAGAGGAGAGGAGAGGAGAGAAGAGAGAGAGAGAGAGAGAGACTGAGCGCGCGTGTAGGGTGCGTGCGTGCGGGGTGCGTGCACCCCTCTCGGACGATCGATGCGCAGGACGTCGCGTCGGGCGCCGCCGTCCCCCGCCTCCAGGAAGCTCACCTCCTCCGAGGAACCGTCTCTGCGAGTTTCCGAGAGCAGCAGCAGCACATCGATCGCTCGCGCGAACCGAACCTAACCTCTAAGACCGGCGGAGTCGGAGCCACCGGTCCGCGGCAGCGGCAACGTTCGCGCGGAGGAACTCCTGAAGGTGCCGACGGCGATTTCCGATCCGCCGATCCGTCTCGCCCGATCGACGCGCGATCCTCGACCCTACGGCTCACCTGTAGAGGCTGAACGCGCGCCTCGCTCGCAGTGGATGATGCCGGCAGCGGCACGGCCGTGAGCCGAGCTCCGGGTGCCCGACGTGGAGTGCGGCGTCCGGTCTCGTCTGCGTGGGCGGAAGCGCGAGCGCTCGCATAAGTAGCAACAGCAACAAGGGAGACGGCGACGAAGAGGACGAGGACGAAGGGAACACCCGCGCAATCACTTACCGCCAGGAGATCCGCGGCTCTGCGCACCACCACAGGCACCGTGCAACACAAAACTGCAGAGCTCGGCTCGAGAGGATCTCAGGAAGCCTTCACCCCGCGTGTAGCAGAGACTGGCAGAGCGGCACTTCTCCCCTTCCTCAAAACTCCAACGATCGTTGGCGCTCTCGGTCTCGCTCTTGCTCTCGCCCGTCCTCGTCACCCCTGTGCTCTGTGTCGGGCTCCCTTTATCCCCCTCCCCCGGTGGTTCCGAACAACTGTCGGCTCTCGGTTGGGTCGCGCGGTGGGGGGAGGACGGAGAGAGAGAGAGAGAGAGAGAGAGCGAACCTCGCACGCAGTTCGTTCGCACGGGCGACCTTGGATGCCGGCGAGCAGGGAGAGGGCAGGCGAAAGCGAAAGAGACAGAGCCTGGCTCTCTCTGGCGCGCGCGTGTGTGCGAGCGCGCGCGTGCGCGTTGAGTTTGTCTGTGTGAGCGAGGAGGGCCTGGAAGGTTCGACTGAGCGCAGCGCCAGCCGTCGGTGGATCGGTCGGTCGGTCCGTCCGTCCATCCGTCCGTCCGTCCGTCCGTCCGTCCGTAACTCCGTAACTCCGTAACTCCGTACGTCCGTCCATGTGCTCGGCTCGCCGCCGTGAGAATATTGCGGCGTGCTGCGGTGCTCCGAGGGAGCATTGCATTCGCTTTTCGCACGAGACGCGCCGCCATTCCGCTTTTCCGAAATCGGTTTTCTCTTCGTCCCTCCTCACCGTGCTCCCAAGGCCTACCCTCAAGAGGTGCTCCTGCCGCCGAGCGAGTCCTGCCGTTTCATTCGAAATATTTGACCATTCAGGAATATTTGGCCCGAGTCCCCACGATCTTTTTCTTTAAATGAGTCATTAAAGAAATTCTAGAAAGCGGTGAGGTCTTATTCCTTATTCTCTGCTCCCAAGATCTCACCACTCACTCCTCGAATTATTCCGTTTTGATGTCTCAAAAATTTCCATTAGGTAATCAAGAATTCAAATTATTCTTCCCTCGTTGTCGGAATCATTCCAATTTTCAAAGATAAACATCATTCTTTTCATTAAAGCTAATGTTAATAATCCAATTCAACCACATTATGAAATTCTGACGACAATTTTGCTGTATTAAAAAGTTCCAATCTTCGATAAAGGCGACCAGCAGCATATGCAAAATTACCTTAATCGAATTCTTAAATTTGATCCTCGATATGTACCCAATCGTGAAATCAAACATTGCTCATATCAGTCAATATTAAGCCAAAGTCAAATTTGATTAGTGTTTAGAAACTGTAGATTTTACGTATATGAACTAGTTGCGCCAATAAACATCAAAAGAGAATTTCATAAAGAATATCGGAGATACATTTCGATCACGATACCAGAGCTCATTTTAACCAAACCAAGACATTAATTAAAAATATTGATTAAGGTTATTATCTGGTCTTATATAAAACGTTGTTCCTTTTGTTCCACGCCACAATCTACCTTGTGGAATTACCTTCGCCGAGCAGCAGAGTTAATATCCTAATACTCCAGGGAGGGGAAGAGGAAATGTGGCCTTCCTCTTGATATCAACGGTCTCAACTGCTCAACACGAGCCATTAGTTTGGTTAACTTGGTAATGATAAGGCAACGGTTCACCCCAATCTCATTGGCCATTTCGCATGGGGGGTGCACTTTTCGGCTAGGGTAGCGCATCATCAATCCCGTCACCATTCGAACCCCAACGAGCGCGAATTTTTGCGTCATTTGTATAGTGGGTAGGCAGTTGGGCATCGGGCGGGTGTTTCACCCGGGTGCCGGTGGACGGAGGGATAAACAAAGGCTTGAAAGCTTCAAAGATTATTTTTAGTGCAATCACAATCACGTGCGTCACATTAAGCAGATGAAGCCCGGCGTGTGCGTACAAACTAAATTTAACAATCACTGCCACGGACAAGGAAGGCCGAGTCAACGACGGGCATCCGCGCGCGATAACGTTTTTCCAGCAGATGAGCTTTGTAATTAGCACCAGGGCGAGCGGGCGGGCGGGTGACGGCGCGCAGTCCCAGTTCCTGTGCGGAAGACCTTGAAAGCGTCGGCCTCGCCCCTGTACCATGCGCCTGGCTCAGAGTCGGAGCAACAGCACTGCCGGCGAGCGACGGCAGTGGCGGCGACACCAGCCCTCGGCCTCGGGGGACGGAAGAAGCGAGAGGGAACGAGAGGAAGGAGAGTGGGCAAAGAGCCAGAGGGGACGAGCCCAAAAGCGCCAGACGGTGCGGGTCGCGGGGGGACGATTCAATGCCGGGTCTGTAGCTCCGACTTCGGTATCGTCCCGGAGGTTGTGGGTGTGCACTGCCTCGCCAAAGTCTGACTGACCTTAGCCCCTGACTGATACTTCCAGTTACTCGGTTTTTGCATACCGCCCGGGATCGAACCCCGGGAAGCTCCTCCGGAAAAATCATAGAGACCAGTTGCGCGGACTCGCTCGACCGGCGCTCCATTACATTCCGCATTTGCATCCCAAATTTTCTCCTCAACGCAACGAGCTTTTCCCTCCCCCTCCCCCCCACCACCAACAACCTCTTTCTTATCTCGGAGAAAAAGTCGGATGCACTTTCCCTTCCGTTACGCAGCACCGCCATTCAGGCACAATTGCATTGAATATTTCAGACCAAGCGCCTAACTTTAATAAAATTTAAATTTACCCTATACGATGCGCACACGGGTTGCGACGGTTGCGCGTGCTTGTGTTTGTGAAGAGCGTGTGTAATGTGTAATCGAATGAGCCTCTCGCAGCTGCTTTCGTGTACCCACCAACATTTTAAATCCAGATAAAAATCCAAATTGTCGAATGGTGGTTGATCCGTCGGTTGATGATTCTAAATATTTTACAAGCCCGCTCTACTTATATTTGTACATTCCATTCCATTTTGCAGATTGGGTTCCATTAATAAAGCAGAAAACCAGAGTATTATTTATACATCGATGCGGATTTGTAAATAATAAATGGAATTCATCGGGAAAACAGTTAACAGGTGGTGGAAAAACCAGAAATTGGAGGCGACTGCACAGCCCGCGGAACAAAATAAAAAAACATATTTAATCGAGTAGGAGTTTGGTGCGAGCTAATGAAGAGCTAAGTGGCCGGGGTAGTTATCGCCCCGGTAAAAATTGAGCAGCTCCGCTAATTTCGGGGCTGTTAGGAGTAAAAGGGGATGATCGATGGAATCCCTTGCTGCCGGCACTTGGTAGTCCTCGAGTCTCGTCGAATCCTCTGCCGCTAAAACCACGTCGGAGCTGCTCCAGGTGTCGCTCCTCGTGTTCGCGTTCCCCCGGTCCATGCTCCGGTCACTCGGGGACATTTGAGGAAAAGCAGCCGTCCGGTGCAGCGCGTGTCGGGCCGAGCGACGCGCACAGACGTGGCCGCCGCCCCCCACACCCCTGCGCCACCGGCGGAGGGTGTCGGGGACGAGCGTCTCGTTGTCATGGCGACGCCGCTGCACATCGACCGCCCCGTCTGCCGAGGGCGGGGGACGGCCCGAGCCTCGCGTCCCCCGGAGGACGGCATCGTTTAGCTCCGCCGGTGCATCGCGTTCGCCCCGAGTTTCCGGCTTCATGGCCGCCACCGAGATCCCGGACGACCCCCAAGAACTCGTATCGGCTCGAGCCGACGAGGGTTTGCCTTTATCGCGCGGACGGGGCTACTTTGTCAAGCAGCCTCGGCGGGTCTGGCCTTAAGTCCAGTGTCCCAGGACACTTGGTCCAGGATTGACAGCCGGTCCGATGACTCGGTGTTTCTGAATTGCATTCTTGGCTCAGATCGGGTGTACCTGACATGGGGGACAGAACAAATGTAAAGGAAATGTCTTGATTAAACATTTACTGCGGTGTTCTACCATCGCACCACCTAGATCAACAATTTCCTTGTTTTGTTGGGCACACTTGACGAAATTGTAAAATGCCTCGAGAGCCATTGGAAATTTTATGGAAAAAAAAGTAATAAACGACTTTGATTACTTATTTACGAATATTAAATTTGTAATAAGCTGTAAATGGACGTTTATTTGCGAACCATTTATTTATTAAATTTCACTTACCATTCCCGCTAATTTATATGTCCTCTTTTGTAAATTAAGGTAATACAAATTTAAATCAACAGTAATGCTTCTAAAATATTAACCTTTAAGACTCTGGTAATGATGGTTTGCGAAGCTAGTTGTTTGAGGAAGCGTCGTCGTTCTCACGCAACGCAGAGAAATGAGGAAAATCAATTTCAAGGATTTTTGAAGGCGATTTTTTTACAGCTCATGGGTATTAAGGTACACAGAAAAGAAAACTCCCCGTGTTATTAAAGTCGGCGTGAAGGTGTAGCTGCCCTGGGAAATTGGATAATTGTCAAGAATAATAATGATAGGAGGAAGGATAACCGCATAGCCGAGGCCGAGCGACCGCGGACTAATAAGAAGGATTCACGAGAGAGCAATAGAGGAAGCAATAAACTGGGAATAGCAGGTGTTGCGATGAAATGTCGCGCGACGTCACATCGGCTTCGCGGACCTTGAGGAACGTCCCCCCGGGTTCAGGGTCACGCGTTGCGCCACAATCCCTGCGGAAGCGCGGCGACGTTTTCCTTACTCGCGTGCCGTTTCATCTTACAAAGGGTGGGAACATTTTTCACACGTGTTACAAGGGTTGGGCACCCCTGGGCAGGAGCAATGTCCTGCCTCGCCCCCACCCCCGTCCCCAGACAAGGAAAAGCCGGGGAGTTTTCCGATCGGAGGCGCCTTGGCAATCCGACATCAACAAGGTCGTGAGCTATGTTCCGAGTTGGTAATGGGTTTTCCGTTGTGACAGAAGCCCGAGAAAGTCACTGTCTCTTGATCCCCAGGTCTCGGTGACGAGGACGGCTGGAGACGATATCCCCGACGAGGGGGAATCTCCTTGCACGCGCGTTCCGGGATCCGTCAACCTGTCCCAGGGTCGAGTGCTGCATTAGATTCAGCGCATTAAATTAGCGTCAGGGGGCGAATTCCTGAGCCATTGTTTGAAAAACAATCCGGAGGAGGCTTAAGCTGCGTGGCAACCTGTTCGGGCTTTGCCCACCCAGATGCATTCTGAGAAAGCCAATAAAAGCAAGACCCACGGACCAAAGTTTCCGAGGAGAGGACTCCTAGAGGGACCAAAGCTGAGATATTCCGCATGACTTTTTCGGCCAAATACACCCTGTGTTCCGAGGATTACGAGATTATACCTCCTGTTAATTGCCGGAGAGCTCCGTCCAATATTTCAGCTCTTTTGGGGTTTTGTGTTGATGGATAACGTCATCGTGACTTTCGGTAACGCCGCAAAAGCACCATTCACTTGAAGTTTAAGTACGCTCGACGAATCGAGACTCGTTTTCCTCTTTCGAATTTTGACATTTTGACGATACTTTTGACTCCTGCTACTTGATCAACACCACGGATTAGCAACAATTAATTACTCTTAATTATCCGTGCAGTGCGCCGTCTTACCCAATATCGCTTTTAACTTTATGTTTTATCGATTCATGTCGAAACCGAGAATTGTCGGACCAAAAAATTATTTCTATATAAAAGCCGAGCAACAAGTCATTTTCAAGTCACGCGGACATTTTTCACACTCAAATTCACCAAGTTTAACCCACGGCTTTATTTCATTGTTCTTTGCCTCCTGCACCTAAATAATGAAAATATAAATTTCTCGCGCCATTTATGAAATGTGGTTGCTGCCACATCTACCGAAAGTAATTACGCCTTAAAGTCGCAGCATCATAACCGAAAAATCATTCCAAATCCGATTTCCAAATCTAATATAAGCGTTTGGGAAAACACATCGTAAAACTCGTTTGTAAAGGCTTCTGTTTGTTCTCTCTATGTCACTAAGGACTAGATGTATTTGGAAATGTAAATCTTTTGTTGAAACAATTTAAATGCGACGTTTTTTACAACATGCAATTTTTTACACCACAATTTCACAGCACACTAATTAATTATTTGATATAATAATAAAATCAAAATACTTTGTTTAAATCTGTTTGTTATCGTTGAAAGATAGATTAACTTAATCTGTGAAGTAATGTCAAGTAAATCCTTAAAGTATGATCTGATCTTGCTTAAATATTTAATTTAAACTTTGAATTAATTAAATTTATATTTAACGAGATAACACGATAATGGCACTCTTAACGAATGTCACTTATAGTCTCAAAGATTTACAATGTTATAAAATGCACATAAATGTTTTAGTAAAAATTATATTAAAAATACATCCATTCATAAATAATTAAAAACTACGAGTAGTATTTTTTATTTTTAAAGAAAACATATTAAAAGCTTCTAAAAAATAATATTCGCATTAAAAAATTAATACTGAAAAAAAATGTTTAATATTACAATTCCTTTTTATATGCAACTGTTGCTATCTACTTATTATGCATTATGTTAAAAATAATATTATTGTTATTATTATTTCAAAGAATTAGTTAAAAATATTTTTATTAAAAATACTTTTATGCGTGAAAGTTTTTTAATTTTAATTTTTATAGAAAATTCATGGAAAATACTTGTTTTGTTATTACGCTGTGCCCTATTGCATATTGAGCATTTCTTTCAATATTAATAGCTAAATATTAAATCGGATCACGATTATATTTGCATAATTTAATTAAAGTAAATAACTTAAATTGTGAATGACGTCATTTCAAATCTTATTTAGGGCAATGAAAAACCAGTAGATTTATTAAACGGAACATTTATCTCGAAATGATAAATTTTTTTTTTACTAAGAAGCATTAAAAAACAAATTCTTAAAGTTTCTTTCAAGATGCCAACTGTAATCAAATTATTTTTTTTCGGTAAAGGTTTATTCAGTCATTTTTCTAATGTATGTACACTGAATATTCTAAAATATATTTTAGCGTAAAAAATGCATCTTTAAAATGAGAGTATTTTACCATATATTGAGATGTAAGATATTTCATATTGCCTGAGCAGGCAAATCCTTTTAAAACTGACGTACTTTTATTATCTCGGTCTTTTTTCTCTTTGATTTATGAAAATTTTGCAAATTTATTTCACAGTTTGTATAGCAAAGCACCAGCGGCACTTGAAATATTTAGAATTTTTGTATAAAAATTAGTTAAGAACTAGTTTATAAAATGAGCCCTTTGCCTTGAATGTTTAATAAGGCTGCAACAAATTCTAGATGTGGCACTTGAAAAATATTTTCCGATTTGGAATTTCATTGGAATTCCACATAATACATAATAGAGAAGCAATAACTTTTAAAAAGCGCAAGTGCATCTTCGATTTACATTTACAACTGAGAGAAATCCTGTAATTCTCCAAGATGAATAGTACGAGGGTCGAAAAACCAACCGTTTCATCTGTTACAAATTGAGTAAATTTTATGGCATTAAGTGCGAGACATTATAAATTATTACTTGAAAGTGAAAAAAGTGAAAAAAGTGAAAAAAGAAGTGGAGCAGCAACTCGATAAGTATTGGAATAATCCAGTGTAGGTGCGCTATGTCCAGAGCTAAGATGACTAATCGATATAAAAGGACGTCGTTAAAATGAAAAAAAGGGAAATCGGAAAAAAGACAGACAGATAAACAGACAGAGAGAGAGAGAGAGAGAGAGAGAGAGAGAGAGAGAGAGAGAGAGAGAAAAGGTGGAAGCTGACTAGACGCTCGATCGATCCGTGGATGCGCCGCCGAACTTCACAAACACACGGACGTGACTCAAACCATAAACCGCAATTATTTCCATTGTTTTCCCGTGGATGCAACTTCATCAGTTACTCTTATTTCTCTCACTAGTTTAATCATTCAGTACTCTCCAGCACATTTCCACGGTGTGCAAAAATTCGTTTTTCCACGTTTGGCTTATTCATTAATGTGTTTAAAGCCCAAGTAAATACAATTTTAGTAAATAAATGGTGATGAAAGAAACGTGTATGCAGAATCTTTTGTTATTTTGGGTGTATATTTTATCACTTTTTTTTCACTTTTACGTTTTGTTTGTTTCTAAAGCAAAAGTTCTTTATTAACCACATTCGCCAAATATATATACACAGTTAAAACAATATATTTTATATTAATTTAATTTATTTTTCTTAATTGCATTAGTTTATGAATATAATGTGTATATACAAAATTCTATTAAATTTAGCATAAAATAAATTGGATGGTTTCGTCAGAAAAATTATGTAATATTTTTATACTCATAATTTATTTTTTTTTAGATGTATTAAAGTTTTTTTGGAATTATTATTCAAATTATTATTGTTTTATATGTCAAATTTACTACAACTTTGTAACAAATTTACTACAGAGATTTATAAATTTATATCAAATCCTTCAATCGGATGAAATTTATAATAAAAAAAATGTAGTTATTAATGTTAAAATTATGTAATAAAATCAAAATTATAACATAAAATTTTAGTGCCATAATAAAAATTGTAACTGATTATAAATTTTTCAGATTTATTATGCAATTTATGCATGTATCAGATTTACAACACTGAATGAGGTTTTTATTTTATTTCTTTCTAGTGAAATTTCCATTTCGAAGTGTTTAACATCAGTATGTTTGCCATTTTTTTTAAATATTCTCTCTCCCTCTCTCTCTCTCTCTCTCTCTCTCTCTCTCTCTCGCTCTTTTTTCCTTTATCCATCCTTCAATCGCTTTTCACGAATTCTGATACTATTGATAGATCATTAATAAAAATAATAATATCAAACTAGTTTTTTACTTTTGAATGTGTATTTGATTTTTAATAAAAAACATTCATTAAGAATTCATTTTAATAATTTGTAAAACTCAAGTTTTTAAATTTTAAATTTTGTAACCGTTCATTAGGAAAATAGAAAATAATTTTATAAGTTTTTGAATAAAGTCTTAATGTATAATAAAGTATTGAATAAATGATTTTTGTCATTGTTAGCCAAAATTCAATAATAAATATTAATTCATATTTTATTTCATTTGATTGATTTTTTTATTTTAAATATTATTGAATTACAAAAATTATTTTTTTTGGAAATTAAATTTTTAATATATTTAAACTAATATTTATTTACTATAAACAGATGTAAATTTCTTTCTATTATTCGTTTTAAATGATAATTTTGATAACAAGTTGAAGCTCTTGTTCATGTTGTACATTGAATTAATTTCAATTACTATATTTAAATTGTAAATAATTTTAATAATGTATCAATTTAAACAATTTTAATATAAAATTTACATACACAATACGTATTTTATATTCTCAAATCACAATAATTAATATTTTTTTAATTTTTTGATTTAATCAAATATGTTTAAAATATTTTATTTTTGGGAATACTATAAGTAAATTTCATTGTTATTATTATGACATTTTCGTAATAAATAAAGCACAAAAAAATGATATATTTAAGTACCGTGTTTGTGGACTTGTTCGTGACGGATTTTTTTCTTCAAAACTTTCCGTGATTCCAATAACTTACCTGTAATAAAAAGAGAAAAGATAAAAATAATTTTCTGAAACACTATAGAAAAAGTATGTATTACATTGATTTACATAAATATAAATGTGTAGTATATAATGTGGCAAACATAAAGTGGACAATTTAATTATATTGTGCAAGAGACTGTCAACTTAAAATAAAAGTTCACAATTTTGTAGTGAGTAAATTTTTAATTAACGAAAAGCACGAGAGTAATATCAAATTGAAGCGATAGTTCAAGTTTTTCTCAAACAGTTACAATGTTTTATTAACCCTTTAGTACAACTTTAATGGAAGTCCAATAAATATTAAATTTGAATGCTCAAAACTACAAAGCAGTTGTCTTATCTTGTTGATTAATTCTATAATTTAAATTTATATTAAAAATTATTGTTAATTGATTATTAAAAATAAAATTAATTATAATGAACTAATAATAAAAAAAACAATTTTCGCATTGTTGAATAATTCTGAGGAAATTGACGCAATCATTTGAAATTAAGTGTACATTTTAATAGAAACGTATTAGTTTATTTGTTCATAAACTATATTTTTTAAATTAATTACTCCAAGGCTTGTACATCAATAAATTTAAGAAAATAAAAAAGAAAAAAAAGTCACATCTACTTTTAAATCAACTATCTATAAAAGGATATGTCTTTTTAAATAGCAAAATATTCGAGACATGCGTTGATTTAAAAGTAAATGTTTTTGCCGAGCAGTTTTAGATAAAATTTCTTTATTTCCAATGACAACTTCTTTAATCATTCATTAGAGATAAAAGAATTTTGTCAGTGATAATTTATTGTTCAGTGTACACGTTAACGGCGTCTAATTTGATGAAAGATTTTTAGCTTAACTAAAACTAATTAGTACTCTAGTTCGACCAGATGTCACGCTCGAAACTTGAACAATTTCACTAAAATTCATATTAACTTTTGTACGTTATAAGACTTTAAATTTGAGCCGCGGTATTAGTTTTTGCCGGAGATGTTCAAGTGATTAGCATTCATTAGGTATAATAATTCATTTGAATGCTAAGCACCTGAGGTTTGTGCCACCGAAAAAAAAACGGCAGTGCTCGTAGGCGTTAATTCCGAATTTCGATAGTCTCGATTAGCCCTCGGATCGAAGGAAAAAACGCGATACCCCCAACATTCACCCCCACTCCCTTCTCTTCCTTACCTATTAATTATTACTAATCGCGCCTACTAAAATTAATCAGTTTCCTCGAGTGCCACCCCCTCCCGCACGCGGACGTATTCGACCGGTGGAGGGTTGGGGTAGGGGTGGTACGGCAGGCGGCGGGAGGTCAGTGTACTTGGGCGAACTTCAGGCGCGGAAGGTCACCGCTTGCGCTCTCTGTCGTCGGGCGACGTCGCCGATTCTGCCAGGATCGATCGTCGCCGGGGCACGGGGGTGCGGTGCGGCAGCCTGAGGGAGGGGTGGGGGTTGCCGCGCGCGTCGGACGTCCTCCGTCCTTGTCCCCCTCCCGGAGGTGGTGCAGCGGGCGCAATATTGATCGGCGGGTCGCGCAAACTTCTTCCTTCTCCCTGCTGATCCCTTCCCCCTACCCTCTGCCCGCCAACCCTATCCCCTGCCGCGGCGCTCTTCCAACCCTCCCGATCTACCCTTACACTCGTCGTGCAACTCGGAGGTTAAGCCCTACGCACAATGTGCCCGTTATTGTTTTGGGGAGTGAGGTTTGCTGACTCCAGGGAAGGGGTTGGAACTGTAAAAAAGGAATTGGAGGAACGACGGCAGTTTAAATTATTATTTTAAAACGGAATTTTGAAAAGTATTTTGCTAAGGAGATTGCAATTTTGTACATTAAATATTACAAGATAAACAGCATTAAATATAAAACGACTTAATCTTGAAAATCGTACGGGAAACTTACATCAGAAACCGGTGCGCAAATAGCATACTAATAACTTTATTGTATTTAATTCATTTCTTATCAGTTTTAATATTTATTGACTCAAAATTTATTGGATACATAAAATTATATGTTAATTATAAAAAAAAAAAAAATTTTTTTAAGTACCGATTACAGTAATTTCTAAGCTCGTTATATTAAAATAGAAATTTAAATTTTGTATATACAAATAACCAAAATAATATTGTATAGCGAATATTCATAAATCCTATTCAGTTTATTATTCGCTTATTAATTTCGATTATGTCAGAATATCAACGAAGATGATAAAATATTTGCATTGTTCGCATAATTTATGTAATATTTATACTAGTTGGTTATTCCACTTTAAATGCCATAGAAATTATAATTAAAACTTGAATACCATTAATTTTATAAATATTGTAGATAATTTTAGTAAAATAATGCTCTTAACATTTTTAAATATAAATAGTATTTATTTGAACTTGTATAAAATTTGTAATTAAATAAATTCTCGGTTAGCAAAATATTTTAGAAGGTGAATCTCTTCAGTATAATGCATTGAAACTTGGATATTAATAAATATTCTCAATCTTTATAGACTTAGTATGCTACTGCTTAACTGCCATAATTATTTGAATTTATATTTTAGAAAATTAAATTTTTTTAATAAATCTTAAGATTTACTTCAATATTTCGCTTAATCAGTATAATGCAATAAAAAACATAATTTATTAAAATTATGTATTTCATAATCTTTAAAACATGCATGTATTTATAAATGAAAAGAAATTTAAAATTTTTTAAATATTAAAATTTACGGATTGTTTCCATATCGATTTTAAAAATACAAATTGAAGCTGTTTTCGAAGTTGAACATTAAACTTTCAATTAAAATTATATTAAAAATTACAAAATAATAAATTTTAAAGCACAATATGGGTAAATTATTTTCTGAGTGTATCACACATTCTTCATTACGGTACTTCCTTTTTTTAATTCTCATTTTTTTTTCGTTATCACGTTATCATGCAAATTTCAATTTGAAAATGATTGAGTAAACAAATCAAGTGGTAGATAATGGATGGTTGATTTGCAGATTTTATTAAAGTTTATTCTTCATATAAATGATTATATATAATTGCATAACCGAAAGCTATAAATCTATTTGTACTAATTTAATTGTGATTGTTGATAATAGTTTGAAAAAATATTAATAAAAAAAAAAAAAATTTTTTTTTTTTTTAAATATTAATTTTAAGTTAATTTCTTCTCCATATATTAGTTTTGAGTATTCATTCCATTAATCACATGAATAATAAAGATGACGTACTAAAAATTTAGAAACTTTATTTGATTGTATAATATTTATATAATTTAATGATAAATTATGAAGCATTATGAAGCCAAGGACTTTTATCTGATAAATAAACAGGAATAACATTTGAGTGAATTTTTTTTAAAGTTGATGTATTAAGGGTTTTGCATCGAGTGTAATTACATTCGAACCCAGTCTATTATCTTCTTCTGTGAGTAAGTGTGTAATAATAATGGAAAGTACTTTAGCTCCTATTAATACAAGGCATCAATCTGGTTGTATACATTGAATTGGCAAATTTTATAAATATTCATTGTGTGTAGTTGGTTCGGAGAATGTCTGTGAACCATGACACGAATCGTGGTAAATCCGATGAATTAAAGATTAGATTATACTAACGAATAGGCAAAGTAATTTTCCTATTTTTTCATCAATCGACGAGTGGTTCAAATTATTTAAGCAAACCAAATGGTCCTTTAAAGAAAGCTTCAAAAGTCGATTGTAAAAATAAAAATTCTACAAATACTTTAAAGTCAATCAGCACGAGTAACAAAGTTTGGTTATCAATTATAAATAAAATCACGCACGCAAAAAAAGCACAGTGAATCAAATATGTTTCACGCTGTGAATTGGGATGCACAAAAAGAGTTGCGTTTGAATTATCACAACAATGTTGATCTATCGATCAAAAAAAAAAAAAAAAATACCTTTGCGCAAAATATCTTTAGCTTTGTAATAAAGGAGAAGTAAAATGATGAAGAGCAGTTGATTAAAGCGCTCTTGATCGAAGCGACTTTTTTCTGCTCAGCCTTTTATTTATGTACGTTATCTAAAGTTGTTTAATTTCGGAACTCCCAAAGAAGCGCACAAACAACGAGAGATCATTTCCGTTGCTGGAAATTGATCACGCACGAAAACAACAGGTACTTTCGCACTGGCAAGTAAACAACGAGGTACAGTCGAGGGTGAAAACATTACGGCGCACGCGATGCTGCTGTTAAAATTTATAACTTTCAATTTTGATGCCAAATATTGTGTTTATGTCAGCCTTTGTCTTATTAATTTTCGCATTAATGTTAGTTTACTAAATTTGCGTAAAAGCCCGAGTACTTTATATTAGTCTTTGGAACGCGAAATTTATATTTTATCAAAATTGATTATCGCTATCTTATGCAAGACTTCGTTTTGATATTTAAAATCCAATTAAGGGTTGATTCTCAATAAGTATTTTATACTGTCAAATGAACGCTCTGACATTCACTAGCAGTCTTGCTTAGACGAGAGTATTTACTCAAAATAAACTCGACAAAAATTCGCTTCTTCCAATTTGACGTCTCTTAAAATTCTTTTACTTTAATAGAATTATATCAAATGCGCACGTGCATGCATTTAGTTTAATAAGTACTTACAGTAATCTCATTTGCCAAAACTATATTTTCGTGAATTATGTTGCTGTAATTGACGTAAAAGTTTGAATAAAAAAATTGGTTTAACAAAAATTTATATCTATGATTGCTTTTTTTCAATAGCCTCATGCACTTGAATCGATTTTTAATGTAGTATTACAGTAAATAAAACTGTGTGATCCTTTCGTAAACCTACTTTATACCACATTATTGCTACTGTAACTATGCTGCTACTTTTAAAATCTGATTTAATATTGTACGAATTTTTAACTGTGAATTATTTAATAATTCGGATCGAGTGAATTTAATTTAAATAGGAATCGAGACTCAACTCATTCCGAGAGTCACAGAGCATCTAATTGATTTCACCAACATTCTTCATTAATAACATCATCCGCAGCAATAAAAATAAAACTAAAAAGTTAATCAACGCACAGAGATAGGCCATTAATGCCTGGTATCAGTGATCTTGATATATACGAAGTTTAAATAAAAGTTTCCAATTGAAAGAGCGCCGGTATTTTATTTTCAACTCACTTGTAAAAATGCGATAAAAAAGAGGAAATAAAAAATAATATAATAGAAACCACGGGGTGATCCTGAATTGTAAAAAACCTCTCAATAAATAAAATTTTGTAGGATGTGTAGGTACATCTCGATCGGAGTAAGACGATTCATAAAAGAGAAAACGGAACGGATGAATCATCGCGACGAGTATAACGTTTTCGCGAAGTTACGTGACCGCGTATACGTGGTGTTCCAGTCCTTGTTTTCTCCGTCTTGTACTCGTCTCTCTCTCTCTCGCTCTTTCTCTTTTTTCCTAAACTAGACTCGCTCTCGCAGAACCATTGAGGCTTGCTTTGACAAACACACCAACGACGAAATCTACCATATGAGAGTTTTTCTCCACTTGTCGCAAGTGTTATTATTTAATGCATCATTGGTAGTTGGGAATTTTAAGTCGCCGTTCACCTTTTTTAAACACTTAAAAAATACTTACTAATAGGTTCTTAACGCAATACTCAAGCGTTTACATTTCGAGCGTGGCGTTAGTGATAAAAACTCATTCGAAAGAATAACCGAACCGTGGAATCACTCGATGAATGCTCGATTTAAAAAAGCATCGACAATGATATCAGAAAATTCTACTACGAGGGGTGAGCCAATAAACCAAATAGTTAGTCTGCAAAAATAATCACGCGACGTGCGAATAAAAATGAAATTAATAATTACCAGGGGTCTTAAATAAAAGAAAATTACCTATTATTAAGATAAATGGCACTTCATTATTTAGCAGTAAAAAATTTTTTAGTCTCGAATGATTACTAGCGCCATTTATATACGGCATTAGCGTGTATTTATTCTTTATTTACATGTAGAGCTTCATATGTATCTGTCGGTGGGTTCCCGACTATGTGGCACCTATACCTCACTGGTTTAGATGATTTACGCGTCCGGAATAATAAAACAAGCCCAACTTCGGTAGTACATGTACACGTACACACCGAGACATTTATTGTTGCTGATACGCGGAGGCGTACTCAATTTTCTAATGCAAATTACTCTATCTAATTCAGCTATTGTTTTATTCATTTTTATTAATGCGATTGTGCGTGTGCTCTTTTTTATTAATGTGCGCAAATTGTGTAGTAAATATAGATAAAACGGTTCACAGCTCGCGCCTATCCGCTGAATTGAAATTGAAAGGTTAATGCTTTCATCAAAATACAAAAAAACAAAAAACAAAAAGCAAAAAAAAAAAAAAAATCAATAAAACACGTGATTTAATTTTCTTTTTCTAATTTCACAATTTGTTCATGCTTTTAAATTGTATTATTTAAAAAACAGAATTGGAAATTTTATTTTTAATTGTGTTAATCAGATGAAGTGTGGAAACACTGGTTATAAGTATTGGAATACATTATTTGTATTTATTATTATTGCTCTACAATGTAGCAACAAATGTTACTGTAATAAAACACACCATGACTGATATTTTTTCAATGTCTATGTTACAGTCTCAATTATCGATTACCCACTTTAACGGAAAAATTACCATTAAATAGTCAAATCAATCGACATAAATTAATGACTTCAAAAGCAACATTTATAGGCGAAAAACAAGTGCGGATTTGTATTAAGATCATTTATAAATAATTGATGTTTTCACAAGTGCACCCGTGGTTTTAAAGCTAATACAAATGTGCATGATTCATTAATGAAGACTGATTCTTCTTCGGATTTTCGCCACGTGATTGTTATCGATTATAAAAATACAGAGCTGTACCGTTTACCTACGAAAATAACTTCGATCAAAGAACGAAATATTTAAAATGATAATTACTAGTGTATAAAAAGAGCTTCGTTTCAGAATGAATATATAATAGCCTTGGCTACAGTAAAAAACAAATATTAAAATGGTTATGATTTTCATAAACACCAAATACTATTGCTTAATAACCAACAGTAGTTTGTACATGATATTAAAATACTATTAATTATTATTTTTTAAATTAAGATTTTGTATTTTGTGATACATAAAAAGAAATATAGATATTTTATGATTCGAAATTTGTATTTACTCGAAAAATTATGCAAAAAGAATTACTACATACTTTACATTGAAATACGTTAAATGAAATCACTTGTACTGATGTAAGCGCTGTATTGATATAATAATTTAATGATATAATAATACTTATTTCAATATTTTAATATTAAAATAAGCACTTTTAATTTTTATACAAAGTCACTTTATTTACTATAATGTAATGGCTAAAAATCCTGTTTATATATATTCAAACATTTTTCTTACTTAGTTCAATTGTGTGTCTCAATAAATATTAGTATTTGTTTTTATATTGTTATTGCATATGTATAACATTTAACAATAATTTCTTATTACATTAATATTAGCTTTAAATAAACTTGGATAAAAAATACACTAAAATAACTTTTTAAGATACATTTAAATTTATGTAATTACGCAATATATATTACAAACAGTGAAAATAAATACAAATGTTTTTTTAGTTAAAGCTCAGAGTTTTTAAAGTGGACTTTTAACATTTATTAAATTATTATTTTAAAAAATATTTTTAAGAAGAATAAATAAAATAACATTTGAATTTATTAATATTTATAAATGTTATTTATAATTTAAATCTAATTTACATATTAGATAAATAATGTGTTTTCTTATATCATATTAAATTTTTTTACTTTTTAAAATAATATTTATTTATACTATTTTTATTTTACAACAAAAGACAAAATTTTTTGTCTTATGTTATAGAAAAAGTATTCTTTATCCATATTTAATTTATAATTTGCATCATTTTTATACATTAAAAAACGATTTGAATTTTTTAATAACTATTTAAAATTTTAATCTTCGTACAAAATTGTATGATTTTTCTTCGGTCTTTATAAAATTTTTTTCATTGCAATTTTTAATTCTTCAATTATTTTATTTACATATATCTCAGTTTATTTTTTCAACACTTTTATTCAAAGATTACCTTGGATACAAAATAAATTAAAATTTATAAACGACGACTAAAATCTACATAATTATATTTTGTGGCAAGTTAGTTAGGATTTAAATTAAACTATTTTTCTCCCATAACGTCATTACTTGAGTTTTACTTTTTATTCTATATACATTATAATAAGTAATTAAATTTTTTATTTTTTACTGGGATTATAGAAAGATAAAATGGTGATGGCTAATTTATAATGAGGATTAAAACATTAATCCATTTATAATAATTGTTAATAAAAAATATGAAATTAATATTTAGGAGATATTATTTTTCTAAAAATATTGCATTGAAGAATCTGAATAATTTATTAATGTTTAGATGATCTAAATCATCTAATAGATTATTGAAGGAAAAAGAATATGAATTACTTAGAAAACTTTTATAATTATATTTTTACTAAAAAAATTAATACTGAAATATCCCATGTATTTGTCTTAAATTGACAAATTAATCCTTATGAGAGAAAAGGAAAGTTTGCAATATAAAAAAAAATTTTAATAAAAATCAATATATTAAAAATATTTTTTCTGTACCAGAAGAATTATGAATTATATACTACTAATGATTTTACCACGAAACAGTTTTAAAGTTTGATTTTTTTAAAAGTTCTATAGACTGGGATTAAAATAGATTTTTGTGGTGGAAAGTATCCTGTGTATATGTCGATTAATTAAGGTCAATAGTGTTAGGAATCTTCAATTGATAACACAAATATCCATTGCACTCGTAATCCGATAATGACAAGTGCTTTTGAAATATTTAATGAAATAGCAAAGCCAAGCTATAACAAGGGATTAAGGAAAAGAGAACACAATTATAGTTGAATTAAGACAAATAGCTGTGTCTCATTTTGTTATTATGCAATGTGCACTTGAGTGCTTTGAAGCGCAACCTTCGGATTTCAGCGAAGCTAACATTTGACAGAATACAAAGTAAGTACTAATCCTTAGAAAAGGTTGTACCGGAACTCCAGTCAATGAAGACCCCGAAATTAAAATATTGCGCTGATCATGGCATGACTGCTCAACGAGCAGATAAATAATTTCTTTTTGGAACTAACCACTCGCTAACTTTCAAACAAATCTCCTGTTCAAATTTTCGTAATAAAAAAACATCGACACTTTGCATTGTTTATATTTGTATTCTATATATATATGTATGAAAGTGAAAAGAAATATTGTTTTATACAATCGATCATCACTAATTGTAATTTATTTTGTGCAAGCAATAATAACTTCATTTATTCAAATGTTTGTTGCATTGTTCTAGTCGATATATTTTTACAATTATTCATTTAAAAAGTTTTATTTTATTTACTTGATACTTTTATGTACTTGAATACTGAAAAAACAATAAGTTTCTCGTAAAACAGAATCAATGTTTTTCGCTCAAATAGAAGTTTTATATACTTTTCTTCAATTTTCGAACTATACGAAGTTTGAATAGGAATCTTGATTTGTTCTTTTCGACTTATTTTATTAGTGACCATATTTTTTATTTTTATTAGGAGATTAATTCTTATTTAAAATTTATTTCAGGTAACTAATACATGAAATTTTGTTATATTTAATACATAATAATTAGGTTGAAATCGCCAATTATCTGAATATTAAGAGTTATGCAAGCATCTTAAATATTACATTAAATTATTAAAATTCAATTATATCATGAATAGATTTTTATTTTGTCGATAAAGTTACAAAATTATTGAATCATTCATTTTAATAGTCTATAAATATTTTACATGAAGATTATATGTAACAATAAATTTTCAATCATTTTTTTTGATTAATTTTACTGCTATTGAAGAAAAAAGACAATATATTTTTTTATTAAACAACATTCGAAAATACTATTCAAATGTTGAGACCTCAAATGAAATAAGTGAAAAAATACATGTATAATTATAGAAAAAGGGACAAGAAGATGACGACGACGGTGATAATGATGATGATGAAGCAGAACCGCGTTTAAGTATGCGTAGAAGAAACATGAGTAAGGGAAGAGAACGATGAAAGAAGAATTTTATAAGAGAAATGGACTCTTATTTGAATATAAAGTTGAACAGAAAAAAAGAAGGTAACATTGTAACAATTCACATTTTTAAATCTCATTTTTGTTACTTCCACTGCAGTATTATAATTTATTTATACTGAAGTAAAGTTTGGCCACTGTGTACAATAGAAAAAAAAAACACATTGACAAAATATAAATTTAAAAATAATATGTGTATTACAAATAACTAATTTATTGATTACTTTGGTCTAATCAATACCCAATAAAGAATTGTTACAAATAATGATTAAGATTGTGATGATGGTAGTTGATTAATGATTTCCTTAAAATTAATTACAATTGAATAATATTGATTGAAAATCATTTAACAAATTTATTTGTCAGTATAAAAAAATCTTATAAAAAATTTGCTTACTAATTAATTCAAGTGATTATTAAGTAAATATGAATAAATATAATTAAAATTCTTTTTTAATGTTATTGAAATTGTATTGTTAATGCTTCTCTAAAACTTAAAAGAATTTCAAGGATTCATGTAGTTTGCATAAAATTAAAATGCATATTAAAATGTTCCTTGACTAAAATTGTTCGTTTTTGATCATTAAATGGTATTCGTAAAAAAACTAAATAGTTTATCGATACATTTTTAAATTTAATTTTACTTAAATCGTTTGATGGAATTTATGCAGCTATAAACAAAGAAGATGATATGTTTTTAAACATCGTTACATTTTAACTTGGGACTCTATCGCTTGTACATAGATCTGCGTATAAAAGTCGCATTTTCGAAAAACGAAAATTTATTTTTAAAGCTGCAGTATCGCATTGGCAAGAAAACGTTTTCTGTTATACAGAAAGTACTTTAATACATTAATCCATTTTATTATTTCATTTATTAGAGTGCTTTATAGATTCATACAGTAGGCAATTCCATGTAACATGTGGATATCTTCTTTTTCAAAAGAAAAATCACATTTTAAGTTGTCTATAATTTCTATCAAGAAAGAGAGAGAGAGAGAGAGAGAGAGAGAGAGAGAGACAAATTGTAATGATTAGCTTTGAGTTGGTTTCTGTGATGACAGTTATTTTTTCAAGAGATTTATACAGTGGCATCAGGGGTTATATAAATTCTTACGCTTATAAATAAATATTTTATAGTTTGCTTGTGATTTACTTTCTTTGTTTTTAATCTGACTAAGATTTAAAAAATATTTGTTAAAATGGGGTATTCGTGGGTCTAATTCTCTGTTTCACATTCAAAGAAGTTTGTTTTTTCATTAACAGGTATTTCTGCAGGGGACAGAATTAAGGTAAATGTGAATTTATCTGGATCCTCGGAAAGAGATCGATGGATTTCTGTTAAAGTGATAGGATGTAGACGTTGATTTTCGTATTTATTCTAAGGCTGTTTTTACTAATGAGTGCACTGAAAGTTGGTTAATTTTAACAAATTATTGTCGAAGTTTTTATTGGTTATTCGAAAGGTTTTCTTTGTTAGAGTAATGCACTCGACATTGGAAATAGATATATTTCTTTAGCTAAGTTTCTGTTTACAGTGATATTTAAATTGCCGTATACGTCAGAATCTCATTGAATTGGCTTTTTGTTCTTTGCTTCCGTCTCTACTGATTTTAATAGTGTTTCATCTGCTGACTAATTTGATGAATTCATCTCTTCAATTCTGCAATTTACTGATGGTTTTTTGACTGGTATTTAAACAAAGATATTTTGGTATTGATTATTTCACACAAAAACCTATTGTTCGCCAATCATTTTATTCGATGAAGATTTCTTCAATAATATTCTATAAAATTCTTTTTCTTTTATATCTTTTTTTTGTTAAATTTTGAAATTTCTCTTTTTTGCAATAGTTTTTGAGATGGAGAGCGATTTAAATAAATAAAATTGTGATAAACATTTTTAATGAATTTTCAATTTCACGCTCAGGTTCTCGTGGGATTACATTAGTTAGTATATATGTTCTGTAGCTCCAAGTAATGTACACTACCGTTACTTGAATTTATTCAACCTTTTTTATACAATATATTTTTTTTTATTTATTTTTTGGGACAGGACTTTAAGTCCAGTGTTTTTAGGCTGTATTTTTTTTTTTTTTTATATTCCGGCTGAGTTTTTCCAGGCATTGATTCCGTTTTGGATATCTTGATGTCCAAAGTCATCTTGATAAAAATGGTAATGTCATCAATTAGAATTAGGAAACAGTTGTGTTGGGTTACTCGTAATTTTTGACACATACAATGTGTTGGGCTGCTTATTGACTCAAAGTCAACACAATTAGTTTTAGTGAAATTAATGTAAAAGCTTCATTTACATTTAAAAGGAGTATGAATTTAGCTGTAAAAGTGAATTGTTGGCAGCACATATTTCCATTGCAATTTTAATGTTTTAATATAAGAAAAGAGAAAAGTCTTGTTTATCACCGTATAATTATTGTACTAAATAGAGAATAACCGTTTGTAAATAGTAATTAAACGTTTGAAAATGATAAAATATGTGTTGGATTTGAATTTCAGATAAGTTGAAGTAATAAGACGATAAAATAAAAACGAGCAAAACAATGGAGAAAGTGAAAAAGAAAAAGAACAGCAGAGGCATACGTGATGATGTGCATTTAAAAAAATGAAGAGAGAGGGAGAAAGAGAATTTATTAGGAAGTCGAAGGGTTGCCAGGCGTATACATATAAATACATACTTATGTGCAAATTCGCTAAAAAAGATAATAAAAATGAAATGAAAGAATATGAAAGAGTGGATTGCGTGCAAATGAGAGCCACTTGAAAATAAAACGGGAATGACGCGGGACTTTGTGACTTGGACGCTTGACATACATTTTCATGTACTGTTTATCCCTCTTTTAAATATTCTCTCTCGTTAGGACTGTATTTTCTTATGAGATTCGCAAAGAATGAATTTAATTCCAATCCAGGCATTCACATGTTGCAGCGAATTCCAAGTGCACTTATCAACGTTTTCTTCTCCGAAATCGAATCTTATTACATTGTATTGTACGTTTTCTGTTTATTTTTATCCTCCACGGGCACACTTTTAATTAACGTCTCCAGAAATTGAGAAGCGTTTGTCAAATAATCGAAATGCACAGAAAGGACGGAGAAGAAATTTTCTTAAGAACGACCGGTTGACATTTTGCAAATCCCCTAGCACTTTGTTTTTGGCTTGACGTAACCCAAGTAGGCGTATTTTACGGTAAGCATCTTCTTGTTTCTCGGGAGTCTTACAAGTATCCGGCACGAGTGGAGGTTGATGACGTCACGTGCGTTACCGTGAATCGATGACACGTAATGGGGCTTCTTGTGGGTGGGAACCGGAAAATTTTGCGCGACAACGAAAAAGGAAGTTTGCACCATTGTTGAAATGCTAATTTTTACATTAGCTTGCTGTGAGAGTTGAATATTATAAAAAATAGTAAGCCAAAAGCCAGATGACAGTACGTTTAAGTACTTTTAATTTATATAATGATTTTACAATTTATAAAATAGTCATTTATTTATTCAGTATGTTCTTTTAAAATGTAAATTGAATTAATAAGCATGTAATAGTTATTTTTCAGATGATGCTGCTATGATTTTTTTCCCTGTTATATTTTAATTCAATTGCTCAAAAATTTTTTATATATAAAATATGATGATATAATTAATTGTGTAGCTTTTGAAAAATTCTTATAACTTTCTAAAATACAATGCTTTTTCGTTGTAATTGACATCTATTTTCTTTTTATTAAAAAATCTATAACTTATCGTACATAATTTAGAATTAAACTTTTTTTTTCTAAATCATCCATGTATAATTTATTATATTATTTCAAAATAAAAATTTATTATCGATAAACAATTAATATCTTCCAAAGCTTTTCAATTTCAAAAAAATGCACTTCAATTCTTACGTATAAAGATATTTTATCTATGTCCATACATACACGCATATATTTTAATCATTAAAAAATTTTGCTTTTTTGTATTTTTTATAACATATTTTATGTTAAAAACGATGTCTATATATTATGTAATTTATTTTTTTTATAACCTCAATTCCAAAATATTACAGTACTCAAAAAATTTGTATTAACGAAAGAAATTTCGATAATAATAATAATTATAAAGCGTGAGAGAAGTAAAATATGTTTTTATTATTAGAATATGTAATTTTTTACGATGACTAAATAAATTACTAAATTAGCAAGCATTTAAGATATTAAGGATACAATAATTTGAATTTAAAGCTACCTGACTTGAAAAAAAAAGTAGCTCATTTTTGTTTATACCCGGAAGGTAAAGCATAAACTGCAAATTACAAAATGAAATTGAAGAATAAATGAAATTTAAGGCATTTTAATTTTTGAAATATTGAAATTAAAATAATACTCAGTATTTTTAGAGCAACTGCGTGTATAATTAAATAATTGTGAATAATGTTATTTTATTTTAATATTAATAAAATTTAATTCTTATTTTTGTTCGCAATAGTTTAAGAAAATCTTAATAGTTTAAGAAAATCAATATTTCATCACTTTCACATATTTGAAGAACAATTTATTACAATTCAGAATACCGCATGTTTTCCAACAACTAATTCGAGCCTAATAAATTTTAATAAATTTATAGGTTTCCTGGCCCTTACGAATATGATCCAGAGTTTTTTTGGAAATGCCACCAAGGCACAAGTTTAAATAGAGGTAAAACGTGAAAAAGAGGAAAAGAGAGTCTTATTGATTCGTCGTAGTCGTGGGGTTAATTGAAGCTTACTTCCTGTGACACCCCGATTGGAATCGCTGAGAATAGCCTCTCCGATTACCACCATCTTCATCTCTTCTCTCTTCTCCTCTTCCATCTTGGATTACATATTCTCATCCTTACACGTCTCTTTCTCTCTCTCACTCTCACTTCCTCTATTGCCCCACTATCGATTTATTATGACATTCAATTAGCCTGTTTCCAAGTCCGTGATTATCAGCTGGATAATAGAACCATCCAAACTTTTTCTACGAAATACACGGGCAGATTACTGGTAGATTATTAGAAATTGTGATAGCTCGATTGTTTATTCAAATGTTAATTGCAGTTTTCTTTGCCTCATTAAACTGCAAACAATTAATTTTTGCGATTCGGTAGATACCTTTTTCTCGTACTCGAGGCTATTATTTATGTTTTATCCCTTCACACCTTTTTTGTATTAATGTGGTTGTTATTATTTTTTAATCTTATATTATTTTAATTTATTTCCACTTAAAGTATCTAAATTATGAGGATTACAAAATTGAATATTTCATGTAATATATTGCGTTAAGTTATACACATATATATATGCTCAGATAAATTTTATATCAGTACATCAAATTGGTATATCAATATATTGATATTAATGCTGAGGCAAATTCAATATCAATATATTTGTAAGTTTAAGACTATCGTAGCTATTATTGACATTGATCCGTAATATTCCCGACATTATAAAAATAAAATTGTTTTTTTACGATTTTTTAAAATTATAGTTTTCAATAATAAAAAATACAATAGATTTGGTGTAGCTGTGAAAATTGTATTATTGCATTAGTATAACCTTAAAAAATATTTTAATTTTTTGTGCTCAAGGCTCTTGATTATAAATTGAGCTTACATCAAAGAAACTGATATTGGTTGATTATAATTCGGTTAAATGTTACATTTTAAAGAAGAAATTTGAATAGTCAACGAACCATTCATTTCGTATGTATTAGTTTTTCAAAGAGAAATAATTATCTCTGAATCTTTATTATCACTCCACTTTTAATGAATTCATTTCACGATTTAATTTATATTCAATGTTTTTCTTCATATCTTTTTGCCAAAATATTCTGCGGGAAGAACCAAATGTTTGTACAGTTATACACTTATAGTATATAACTGTATAAACTTACAATATAGATAGAGTAAGAAAGTTTTGATGAAATGAAATGAAAGGAATCACAAAATTAATTGTACTGCATACTTATTCTAAAAGCAATTATTAGTATTTTTTAAATGGTGAAAATAGAAATATAACCCACTAAAGTTATCGCTAATTTGTTGTTGGAAATAGTCTTAATGTATCAGACGTACCTTTTAAAAAATGATTTGTCTTGAGTACAACAAAGATTCGATTTTTCCTACTCGTTTGGTGCTTTATTCTAAAAGTTTACAAACTTTTTCTTTCGAAAGCACTCCACCTCTAAATTTTATTCAAAAACTATAAGAAACAGCCTGCACGGATTGATAATTGATAATTTTTTAATTACATTTATTTCATTTACGTGGTTTTCTCAGGAGTAATATTTGTAAATTTGATAGCTGCACAAAGAATAAAACATCGACGTACAAAGATTACCTTATGGATATTGCGTTTCTTGTAAACTATTTTCATTTTCAATTTCTTTATCTCTCATTTTTACACACTATATTACGTGTATACATATATTATGATCGTATGTGTACATACGCTACTGGACTCCAAGGTGCAACACCCTTTTGGATTACATACTCGTTGTACTTTGCACTGATTAATTATTTTTCCTGGTAAGATTGCATACATTGTTCTTTATTATTTTTGTTTTAATGCATAGGCCTTTTTACCAATTATTGAACACTAATTTATGTTTCATTTATTTGTATTGAAATATCGTAATTTCCTTGTAGTTGCATTAGCTGTTTATAACTTCTCGTAAAGTATCCGTAAATTATTATATGCATCCGAATAGTTGCTTTTCATTTTTAAATTTGCAGTTCCTTTTACCAGCTCATCTGATATTTTCGATAAATTTGAAATACAATAAGAGATCGCAGGGTTGTTCTTCCCTAACTTGATGGTTTTTAGTTTCGTCTCCTAAGTACTGGTGCGTTTTTTCCTCTTAAGACATTTATTCACTTTCTCACAGAATTTCCAAGTTTTTGCACTTAGATTACGAGTTCTGGATTCAGTAGTTAAATGACCTATTTTTCACTGCAGATTCTTCTCGCACTCGAATCGACTCATCAAGTTTTCGTATTTTCGTTTCTCACTTTGTAGCGTTTTTTCATTTTTTCAGCTGTAACCTCCATGATTATTACATATTATTATATCGAGCATAATTATCTTCACCTGCAAGATCATATTTTCTTTTTCCCTTTATACTCAATTCTCTTCTTTAGTTGATTATTTTTCAATCAGCCTATAAATTTGTTTCTTTAGGAGTTTGTTCTTCTTTTCTTAATTTTTATTTTCTTTTAAATTTATAATAATTCCTTTTTTTTTACTTTTAAATACATATTCTTAATGACAATGGATAAAACTAATCTGCTACTTGAAGCTGTTGTATATTCTGTCAATTTTGTCAATCTTACATAATCTCGTTTGTAATTTTTTAACAATGTAGATATAATTTATATTAAATTCAATAATTCACATTCAGATAAATAAAGCATAGGAATAAATTACACGTTAAATAATTAATATAAATGAATGAATTTATAAATACCAAGATTTTATTTGAAGTTTTAATTCGCTTATATTATTATCATAAATTTTGAATAGAATTTATGAATCTTTAAATTTAGCTAATAAATATTGAAAGTTTTCAAAAAATAAATTAAATATTAAAAAGTGAAAAAAAAATTTATTAATTTTTGATAAAATTTTTAATAGGTTAGAAACATACTGCGTCGGTGTTTATAAATCAATTAAAATATAAGTGATTAACCATACAATGAATAAATATTTATACAAAACCTATAGATTTACTGTAATCAATAATTGAAAAAATTTAGTGCCCTTGTAAATATATTCATGAATTTAGATTAAATTTCGAAGCCAAAGTATTTTTTTGAATTTCCATCAAATTTTATATTGAAAAGATAAAACTATAATCTCGACAATGTTGCATTTCTCAAAAACAATAAAATATTTGATAATGGTTATCTGAAATCAAGTCGGGCGGAGTCCTCGAAATGGGGTTAACACCTACGTTTCGTTTTCCTTGATTAAAGGTCAAGAAGAGGAGGAGTTTAAATCAAGATATTCACGAGATTTTCATGAATTTACAACAATGCTGAAAAACACACTAGTATTTTTAGATAAAATCATAAAATTTGATATTTTTATGTAAGAATGCTGGAAATTTAAAAACAAAATTAATAATTCTAAAAAATAAAATATTCTTAATGTATTATACAATACAATCAAATAAAATATGATTTTCGAAATAAAGTTAAGTTTCAGCGATTAATGATATAATAATTTGGTAGTCGAGGATTACTTACTATTCTCATATGATTGAAAACACAAATTATTTGAGTAAAGAGCTACAAAAGTCATTCTAAAATTTCAATTTAAAAACATTTTCTTCTCTTCTAAGCTGCATAAAAGTGAAAAACTGTGAGAACCATTCTAAGAGGTTTATCTCATCAATTACTTGATCATTACTCCTCTATTTACACAGATTCATTAAATTTATTTCAATTTTATTAAAATTATCTCTTCATGCATTTAATTAAAATGTATTTAATCATTAATATATATAAAATCATTATGAATTTTTCTGTTTTTTTTTTTTTTTTTTTTTTTGCGAAGTATAAGATTTTTAGATATTGAAAAATGATTATTTGTTTTACAATGACTTATCGATAGCACAATTTTTATTAAATATTATATATTATTTTAGTAAAAATATATTATTAATTGATTTATATTAAAAGAACACTATTACTTTGTAAGTATATAATGACATAATTTATAGTTAATGACATAATATTTTTGTTACATCTAATTAAACAAAAATACTTCAACACATAGATGTACTAAAAAAATACTAATTAATTCATACATTGCGTGTGTATCTTTAGGGAATATTAAATTCTAAATAATATGTATTTACTTAATGATTTATTAAATGAATTAATTAGAATATTTTTTTACGCGTTATTATTTATATTAAAAAAAAAATTGTTTAATTTTGAAAATTATCAAAATTTATATTTTTGAAAATATAAATGTATTAATTGAAAACATAAATTCTAAAATAGTATAAAAAAAATATTAGATAAGGTACAGTATATTATACTGTATCAGTTAAAAAAAAAAAAAGAAAAAAAGCTTCTTATCCACTATACGTTATAATATAATATTATAATATATTATAAAAAATAATATAATTATTTAAATAAAACTATTAAAAGCTTAAATATATAAAATTATAAACAATTAAACGTGTTAAATAAGAAAATTCTTTGGATATCCTTTTAAAATCTGAAATATTATTTAAAAATGTCAAATTCAATTAGAAATTTTGTGTACACGTGACACATAAAATACAGTATTTAAACATTGAAATTTCTAAGCTTTCATGTGAATTATAATTTTTCCGTTTCTAGCTAAACTTATATACACATTTTTTAATGTTACAATCATTCAGAATGAATAATGAAAGCACCATGAAAAATGTTTAATTCAAGTTTATCATAGGTAATTGTATAAAATTAATGATGCCAAAGCAGCTCCAACGAATCGGCGTTGCTTTATATAGTATGAAATTTAAATTATTTTTTTTTTATTCTCATGCATTTATTACGAAAAACACATAATTTCAGCAGTACTCTGCAATAAAAGGTATTTTTACTTACAATTGAAATATGTTTAAAAACCCAATTTGATCCGTGTAATTTTCATAATTACTTATTAGACTCAGGATTTATGAATAATTTCCAGTGTGGAAAAAAGAAATTTTCTTCTTGACTGTACACTAGTTCATTAGAAAAGTATATTAAGTAATAAATCAATATTTTATATTATTATTTTTCGAAATATCCATTAAGTTAAAAATTACTTGTATAAACTTTAAATAATAACTTTACGAAAGTTGATATCGTACGTGTTTAAAAAAGCAAGAATATATTTTCTTTTTCCTAACACATAAAATACATAAAATATATTTTTCTTTTTTATGAAATTTCTAAAGGGAAAATTATCAGATACATAAGAAAAATTAAAATGTTGACATTGGTAATTTAATTTTTGAACAATGTCAGTTGTGCGCGCGGAATGACTCTCCATAAATTTCGGAAACAAGATTTGATTAATAACAATTTACGAAGTAAAAAAAAAGAAGAGTTTGCCGGACGAATGTTTTGATTTCAATAAATGAAAAGAAGTCACGTTATACATCATTTATAATGGAAGATGGATGTTTGCATTAGTCGTCAGGAAGCAAAATCGAAAATGAATGATATCCTTCCTATTCTCTTTGATGCCATGCGCAACCTACTCGAAACGTGCAAAAGCTTTATGCGCATGAAAACTTGTTTAACTCACGACAAAGCACTCATTTTTCACTCTTTCAGAATTAGATATAATGGATGTTAAAAAGTATGCGCCGCCAATTTCAAACTTTGGAATAGCGAGGAGCGCTGATAAATAATGAAGGTGGATATTAGCATTGGCCAAAAAGGGAGAGAGAGAGAGAGAATTATCAATTAATGAAGTTGCTGCTCTGGGGGAGTCCCCGACAATGGGAAAAAGTTCTTCCCTTTTCTTTTCGTTCGTTTTTCTAACATTTTTGCACTCCTTAGCTGGGTTTTTATCGCGGCGAGGAAGGAACGGCGCGATGGAGCGATGGAGCGATGGAGCGATGGAGCGATGGAGCGATAGAACGAGCGAGAGAGAAGGAAAGCAAAAGTCGCTCGTCTGGCTGTCGCGCTGAGACTTTTATCGAGTCTACGCGTTTGAGTATTTTTAGTGCCTCTACTTTGATACGCGAGCGAGTGCACGCGAGTTAATATATATACACGCGTGAAGGGATATTCACCTTCGCCTTCTCTCCGTCTCTCTCTGCCCCTCTCTGTCTAGTCCCCAGATATCCCTTATCGCCCGCCGGAAGAGAATGGAACGGCCGCTAGGGTATGGGGAGGGGAGGGGGGCGTCGGGGGAGAGCAGAGGCCGGAATTAATACAATTCGCCGGCGTTTCGTCGCGCAGTTTTCTAGAGGAGAAACGTTCCACCCACAATTTCTCTGCTTGTGAGCTTGAATATTGGATCAGCGCCGATGAACCGTGGCGCCCAACTTTGCCAGTCGAGCATTTTCGCAGTAAAGCCCAAGTACTCGCTTTAGTACGCATACATTTCTTTTTTAGCACGCATAATGCTCGTGTTTGCGAGTATGATATTATTGCCGGTCGTACTGCTTTTTAAAATGGATCGACTAAAGATATGCTCATGTTTCTTTAAACACCCACCATTGCTTTTCTAGCCTGCACCAACTCGCAAATAGTGTTCTCCTATTTGAATAAATGTTGAATTTTAAATTTTAAACCAAAAATATCGAGGATTATTATGAAATTGTGGCTATTTCATCGATGATCAAACTTCCCTACTCTTCTTAATGCACATGTTTTTCGAAATAATCAAATCAACACTACTAATATTTACTGTTTGTATTTTATTTACATTAATACTTTATTGAGCTGTAAAAAAAAAATTTTAATCTAACGTACAAAAATTATGAAAAAAAAGTACTCTTTTTTTTTTTCTTTTTTTTTAAATTTTACGATATAAGTAATTTCACATCAATGTGCTCCTCGTAATTCACATATAGTATTAATATATAGAATAATTTTTCATAATTATTCATAATTTAAAAATTTTTTTTTATATACATTTTTATCCCTATAAATTAAACCATATATTTTAAAATTTATTATATCAAATCACTTTTGAAAAATTGTGTATCACAATAAGTATCGTAACAGTAAAAAATCCAAAATAATAAAATGAATTTAAAACTATAATAAATTTTATCTTTCTTATGTGTATAAATTTATACATATATATATATATATATATATGTAATATATTTTACAAGTAATGTTTTCATATTTCATAATAACATTTTAAATGGTTTTAAGATAATAAATCTGAATTTTTTTTATGATACATAATAATTTTAATGGATGCTTCTTTAAATTTTTTATTAACTTAACTTGATATCATTTAAGGATATTTTTTAGATTTAGGATATAGAATTCTTCCCCTTTTATTAATATTATCTTTCATTATTTTTAATAACATGATTATAGATTTTTTAAATTTATTTCTCCCATTGATTACATGTATCTGCCATCGATTAATTATGATATCGTGATGAAACACTTTATGTATAGATACACTCGTAATCGCACTTCAATACACATTTAGAATCGTCTTGTTTTGGTAAGAAAATGAACGTGTAGGTTGTACATCAGAGTCATGCGTTGTAAGAAAAAGTGTTGAGGCGTGGATTCGATAAAACTTTTGTATGCTGCACTAGGAAAAAGTAAGTGGGTAAATTACTGTCTCCGTCATTGTATCAAAATGGGTAAATTGTCAGTTCATTGTACGTAAGTTGTTAAAATATGTTATTTTGGTCTATCATTTACTGCGGTTAAATATAAAACTAGGTAAAGCTGATTTGATGAAATGGAAAAGTGAGGGAAAAGAAACTAATAATAATAATAATAATAATAATAATAATAATAATAATAATAATAATAATAATAATAATAATTAATAAATAAATAATAATTTCTACTTTAGGACTTTTTATTTTGTGCAGATTATACCCGTTTTTACGCCGGAGCTTGTGTGTGATGTATACATGTGATTCGTGAACTGCACTTGGGAATAAAATTTAAAAAATTATAGAACGATAACTAGGTATCTGCAGAAGAATAGCCGCAATGAAAAATAGTACTGAAAAAATTGAAAGTAAAAAACTGATGGGTGTTGTACAATAAATTATACAAGTCAGTTTGAAAAACAGGTCTCATTAAGAAACAGAGCAAATGAAACAATTAAAAATCTAAGTATTGGTTTGATTTATTTAAAAATATTTATATCATTAATTTTTGTTTCAGGCTACTAATAACAATTAATAAAATATTTAAATACAAGGAGGATAAATAATTAAGCAATTATGAGATTAATAAAAATAAAGGATGCAGATAAATTTTCGTCAATAATTAATAGAATTTATATTTTATTTCATTATCACTTTTAGATACAACAAATTCCTTTTAAAAGTAATTTTAAAATTAATATGAAATATTTTCTGATTAATGAAAAATTTAATTACTAATTATTGAGACTTGTAAATTTACTTTTTTCATTTACAAAATAAAAAATTGATGTACAAGTTTTGAGTTAATAACAAGTTTGTTTATCTTTAATCCTCAAATATTATTTTACTAAATTTGAATGAGCTTTATATTGCTCATAAATATTTTGAATAATCTTATATATTATTCATACGTCAATTATTCTAATCCACACACACACACACACACACACACACACACACACAATCTGTCTGAAACATTAATGTAAAATTTTGAAAACAAGTGACCGGTGCCATTATATCATGTATAATGTGAATCTATAAATAATTCTAATAAAATTTATGATCTTAAGGGATGCATATTAAACCCTCTATGATATTGCCGTTATAATTTTGTCTCTGCAATTAATTTATTATTAAAGTACTTTTTCTGAATTAACGTTAATGATTAAAACTAATTTAAAAATAATTTGATCCGCTGTTTTTCAATGTGTTTAATAGCATTTTTTTTGTTAACCATCATTTTTAATTTATTACTTCATATTCAATAAATTGTTGCGTAAGATAAACATTATTTATAGTACCACGGTGTGACCAAAAATTTGTTATTGACTCGCGTGAATAGCATCGATTAACTCTGAACCTAAAAAGTTTTTTTTTAATATTTTTTTTTAATCAAAATTGAACGCACGTTCAGTGTCTACTCAAGCGTAATGCGAGTTTCTATGGTGGTTCTACGACGGATCATGAACAGTTTCCCCTGAGTGAAGGTAAACCCTTCAGGGGAGAGTGTTCGGTGTTTTTTTAAGGGCTCTAGGAAATTGTTACAGAGGGTGAATAGCACTGCGGGATATGTGGAATTGCTGTTGCGAGTTGCACGAAATTTGGGATTTCTGAGCCATCACCAGATGTAATTTCGCGCTATTCGATGAAGTTTGCACGTGTGACTTATTATTCTTGTGACATCGATACGGATGTGCGAAAATCGAGAGCCTTTGAATCTTTGAAGATCAAAATCACTGTACCTGAACGAAATTGCAGCGCTATCCCGTCATGTATTTAGAAAAAGTATCTGGTGGCATTATTAAAATAGGAAAGCTACTGTGGGGCTTTCAGAGGAAAATTATATTTAATCATTTGTCATTTTGAGTTTCGACTTTTGAATTTCATATCAATATTGCCAATATTAATAAAATTGAATAGCTAATTTCATTTAGTTATTAATGTTTAATGTGTTTGGTTGGTCTTTTAAACATTATAAATTATTGCTGGTATATAAACTAGTTGTGTAAAGTTTAAATTTAATAATTATTCAAACACAATACATGTGTAAATTAGTCGTGAAGCTAAAGTTTTCTTAAAATTTAATTTTAAAAATACACTAATATTAGTTTTAATTATACATTCAATTATGTTGTTGAAACCAAAATAATTTTTCGTATCAATTCATACCACATATACTTTATATAATACTGATCTTTCTCAAAATTTCAAATTCAACTTTTCAATACTTGAAGCTTTCCATTAAATTAAAAACAACACAACAATGAATTCTTAATTAATATTACAACTCTTGCTAGAAACTGTATTTTTTATTTAAGTAAATTATAATTAAAAAGTATCTAAAATTGTTGTTGAGATAAGTTTATTAGTTATTCTCACGAGGGAATAATATTAGTAACTAGAATTTTTTTTCTATTAAAATTTGTAAATTAATTTGTTTTAAAAATTATAGCGAAGGCTTATTATTTTTCTTTTGTTATAGTGAACAAAAACGCGAAGATACTTTTAACTAATCCAACATCGTATTCGTGTCTGTATACATGCACGCGAGCTTATTTTTTTAAAAAAAAAATTTACCTGTCTTATTACAGTTTTGCGTCGTTTGCTCGTGTTCGCAAGTACAATATAGACTTTCAATGGATTCTTTGTTTTTTATTCTAAGGAAAAGTTTTTTTTCTTTTCAAGTAACATTTTTGTAATTAATTTGGTATAGACAGCAGTCGAGCAACCACGTATAAATGGCTTTTTAATCCAAGATACAGGTAGTTTATAAACATTAAATTAAAATCGATTAATTTATATCTATGATTTTATATTTTTATATGGTACACGAAGTGATGAATTTTGGGGTAAAAAACAGATTTTTTCGTTAAAAAGCTACTCTTGTAACTGTCTATTAAAAGCAAAGGATTTTCTCCTCTTTTTAAAGAATTTTTCCTGACTTTTTTTCACGCTTATCTAGTTTCATCAAGCATATTGCTTGTTATAAATATGATGAAAAAGGCTCGAGTTTCAATCTTTTCTCAAGGATTTTGTTTGCATAGACAATTGTATGGGAGTCAGGAAATGAATTTGTAAATTGTTTTATTCCTATATAATAAATATGTTAATATTTATATTTTTAGTAATTCGTAAAACTAGATCCATTATAAAAAATAAAATTTTTCATGTTTCCGTTGAGAAATTACATATTAAAAAAATTATTGATAGAATCAATATATTTTTTAAAATGTTCAATTATTGAAGTGGAAATAATTATAATGAATTTCAGTTTTTGAATTATGTTTTAAAAATTGAGTCGTAATTCAATATTGATATGATGATTTAGAGTTATAATCAAACATTCAAAGTATAGGGAAAAAAATTAAGATTGCTTCCTTACTTATCCGTTAATAAAATAAAATAAAATATAATGTGGGTATAAAATGAGACTTTACAAAGTAATTTAATTGTTAAAAATTTTATTTAAAAATATTTGTGTTTATATGTTTTTCGTATTACAATTTCTTTTCAAAAACACAATAAAAATAATTTGAATACTTACGCAAATATTACGGAGTTATGGATGAAATGAAGAGGATTTTCATTACAAGTGAAAATCCTTTTTATAAAGTATTGTTGAAAAGTACCGCATATCCTAGTTAATTGTCTAATTCTAAGTGACTTACCTAAAATTAAAAAGAATTAAAAGATTAGTTATTACATAAAAATCTAATTAATTTTGTCTTAAAAGTTTAATGGAATTAGTAGAAGTAATTCAAAATCAAAGTACAATTCAACAATAATATTAATACATAAATAAATATAAATGTTCAAAATATTAAAAAACCACGAAATACTTGTAAAAATAATTTATAAGAGGCTTGCTGCTGAATTATTATTTTTCTCATCACACATAATTCTTTAATTGAAACGAAAGTAGAAAGATAAAAATACATGAAGATATGCCTGTCCTTAATTCATTTATTACATCAACACTGTCACTTTAGATAACCACTTGACATAATCGCTAGTGAGAGCCAAGTGAATGAAAACTTGCGCTTGCGATAAATACTAAAGGAAATCTCGAGCGGTGGTTTTCCGTGGTTTCACTGGAAACCTGAGTGAGAGAAAGTCGTGGATTGGATAAAGATTAAGGCAATTGCAAGAGTACCCGTGAATACATTACACCGAAATACTAAAATTATATTTGAACTTGTATTATGACTAATTTATACAAAATATTTACTTTATATAATGTATATTTTAAAAAGATTATGAATTTTTAAGTAAATTGATATTCAAATTTTATGTAAAGTAGCAATTCTTCTCAATTCTTACTTTTAAATTCTTAACTAGTTTTTAACAATGTTATCAAATATTACTTCCAAGCTTTATCTATATATATATATATTTTATTTTCAAGTTTTTTATGCCTGTCTTTGTCCTGTTCTTTTTATTTTTCCGTTCCTTTTTTTAAGTTAGTGAAGAAAAATTTATTTATTTTCTTCTAATCTCTATCGTATTTGGTGAATTTATTTATAAATTTCGTTTTTACTGCTTCTTCGTCTTTTTTTTTTTAATAAAATTAAAACAAAATAAATATATTTAAATACTCTTTTATATTATTTACTTTTTTTTATTTATTTTTATATGAAAAAATCATATAGTTTTATTCTGTTACGTCAATATATACATAGTTCTATGTACAAATATGTATAAACTTTCATAAAAATTAAACAATTATTACAAATTTTTATATTTATTTTATAGTAAATATGAAACAACTGTCCAGTATAATCATCTATTAAAATAATTATTCACATTTTTTTATATATATGTATATATATATGTTCAAAATGTTTAATACGCACTATTTAACACTTTATATACTATTTGTTTTATATTATTACAATATCAATATGGTAAAACATGTTTGTATTTATAATTGCTGAAACATCAATTATTTGTAAATATGATTTATCAATAAATTTCTGTTACATTTAGGCGTGATTAGTATATTCTATATAATTGTATTGTACAAAAGAAAAATTTACAAGTTAAATATTTTATTTGTTTCTCTTTTGAAAATAACCAAAGATCACAAAAAATGTATTAGTAACGATTGCTTTACCATTAAACATTTATTCACAATTTTTTTACAATTAATTTCATATAAAGTTTTAAATAATTAAAGGAATTTAAAAAAGTAAGATAAAATATTGTTTAGATAAGATTAATTGTAATTAAGTATATCCGATTATTTAAATAAATAACTAGTTATAATTTCCGTAGAACAATTATATTTTTTTATGTGAAATCGCGTAAAAAATTATTATTCTCTTTATTTTAGATTAAAATATTGTTTAATAATATTTTTAATAATAACATTTATTTTTATTTGAATAGTCATAAAACGTATTTATTTATGCATATAAATGCAAAATAAAAAAATTATCGCGAAATTATGTAAAGAAAATTTTTTCTTAATTATTTTCATTATTTTTTAAGTATTCTTAAATGAACTAAACCTAAATTTTTCTTAGAAAGAAATACGGATCTTTTAAATATTTTCATCCTTTAATCTTTTAATCGTTTAATTTTTTCGTCTTTTAACTTTTTCCTTTTAAAACGATTATACATATAATTGCTCTTTGCTTGAATATTGTGGGATAAATTTGAAATATTGTCTTTAGTTCATTGTATAATTTAAATATTAAAAAACTTTAATGATTTTCATATATAAACTGTGAGATGATTGAAAGAAAAAAAATGTATGAAGATGAAAGTGTTAGATAGAAAAATAAATGATGATACAATAGAGTACAATAGAAAGTATATAAGATTTTTGCATACTATTGATTGTTCAATGAAATTAGTAAGAGGCAATGATGTTGAAGGGAAGATAGCACAGACAATAAAAATAAGAACATAAGAAAATTTGAAAAAAATTAAAATTATTTAGTTGCAAAAAAGGACGAAGGAAATAATTACAAGTGACGTTGTACAGAACAAACGTATTTGTGAGAATATAAATGAAGGATTGTATAAGAAGAGGGATGAAAGTATTAGCAGGATACAAAGTGAGGAATGAGGTGAGGGTAAACAGTTCTCGGAGGAAGGAAGAAGATAAAAGGTAGGTACTATGTGCAGAAAAGAGGAAACAATGAAGTACTTTTTCGAGGAATTTAGAATACCAGGTGATAAGAATAAAAGCTGGATAGAAGTGAAGAATGGCAAGAAAAGCCACGTAACATGAATAAATGAAATAAATAAGAATAAAAGATAGAAGATCGAGAAAGAAGAATAGTGGCGTGCGATGCTTGATAGGAAAAGAAATGGATAGTGTTAAAAAGAGACAAAAAAAATGAAAGACACAAGTTTTAAACGAATAAAAATCAAATGTAAAAAGGTTATATTTATAATGTTATGTAAAAAAATAAAAATTAACAGTTAAGGACTATTGGTATTATATTTCATAATCTATTTGTGAATATAGAAAAATATTATGATTTCATTATATTATTTTGTGTATGGTGCCTGAGAATAATTATAGATGCAATTGAATTAGAAGTAAAAGTAACTTTTGTAAATATTTTACAGTATAGGAGAAATTAAAACTATTTAGGAATCTAAATTCTTGTTTTAGTTATGTAAACCAGCATTAGGATACTTTTTTTTTCATACAGCGTGCAAAGTAAAATATTTTACTGGCTAATTAAGAAAAATACTTCATTTTTCCAAATCACATAACCCAAGAAATAATATGTAATTATTAAAAAATATGGATTTATTTTTCGTTTTTTAAGTAGCTGTAATTACATCCATGTATTTATAAGTACATATTATGTTGTTGAAAAAATTTAAAGTGCAATTTTATAACTACAATTATTTTTACGATCAAGGATTGATTTGTTTTTCAATTACTCTTTAAATATAATTATAATGTTCACATTTTTAATTGTTGTTATTTTTTATTCGATATTTTTTACACTTGTCGACTATAATTTAATGAAAATTTGATGATGAAGAAGAAAAAACGAAATCGAATATTTGTGGATTTATGCAAAATAAAAAATTTCTCGAGGGATTACAAGAACAACAACAAGAGCAGGAGCGACGAAGTGTTGAGTACCACCTATTATTTGCATGAATAGATAGAGTTGTGGAATTCTGAAGTAGACGAAGAGGATTTTGGCTTGTAATGAATAATTAAAGGGATATTCGTCGCAACTTTAACGTGTTTTCCCGATAATTTCAAGGATCGAGTATCGACCGAGCGTGAAAGCATCGATACAATTTTAACCGCCAGAGGATAAAAATGCTCATCCTTTGTTTCATTAACACGATACCTAGTGTCCCTCTTTGGAATGTGTGGGTGAGCGAGGAGGTGTATTCGCTTTGAGTCGGCCCTCGCAATCTCGACTCTCCTCTGGTGGGGCAGTGTTGCGGGGAATGCAAAAGGCTGAAAAAGAAGAGCACAAGGTGAAGGTGGAGAGGGATAAGGACAGAATTCCTCTCCTCTCCTGTTTTCTCTCTCTCCTCTTCCCTTTTGTGTGCTCTTCTTTTCTTCTTGTGCGGGTTTTCGTCGTGCATGAGCTAGACGCCATATGTTAAAAGGACGATGACGGGAGCGAACCTCGAATAGTTCAACAAGAGGAACGCAAACGTGCTCGTACCTGCAGGAAAGGGAGAACAACCGGGGCGAGAGGAGGCTCGGGGACATTGGAGAGTTCGAGCGGAGCCACAACTCGTTTCTCGGCAGGGCACGAGAGGGAAAGAGGGGGAGGGAGTGGGAGGAGGAAATCACGAGAGCCCTTTCTGCAGTTTCTTTCGCGGGGTCGAACGAGGGAAGAGAGGCCACGGGAATTCCGATCTTCCGTAGTTGCTCCATTAGCTCGATCCATTATTGATTACAATGAGTCATTTATAAATCAACCCGAGAGCAACGTAAAAAGGTGCTTGTCATTTTCGTACTTGTCAAATTTCGATTTTGCTCGCTCGTACGATTTAATTCTTGAACCCAATAATTCTAACCTGTTAAAACTTGTTTATTTACATTGTTTTTGTCACCATTTACTTATAATTTATGCCCTTCTACTTTATTTTATCTTATATAAATATATATATACACACAACATGCGTGGGTAGTGTGTGTGTGTGTGCGCGCGCGCGCGCGCATTATATAACGTGCGTACGTATAAGTGTGTGTTTATCAGTTATTTCTAAAAAAATTTTTGTTCTATATATTTATTCTATCTCTAATATTGTTTTATCTTTTTTTTTTTTTTAACACTCTTACAGTTTATTCATGCCGCTTATCTTTTCCTTCAAAATTTTTCCTAGTTAAAACTTATTTTATTTTCTTGTAATCTTCTATTCTTTAACTAATTACTTGCACTTCCCAAATAAATTGGCATACGCCTTTTAACGAAAGTATAGTTGAATCTTTTTTCAATATTTTTCATCCAATTAAAAAGTGCGAAAGAATATGATAATTTTGATTGGAGTTTATAAAATAAAATTTAAAAAATGAGTTATACTTTTATTAGGGGATTTTAAATCCAAGACAAAGAAGATAATAAACCAAATTTTCGAGGCATAAAATATCGTATTTCGCCAATAGCCGAGGAATTTATCAGGATTTTATTAAAAAGAATGAAAATCCTCGTAAAATATCGGACGTAGGAATAGCAAATGAACAGGTAATACAAATGCACCGGATGATTCGCAAAAACTGCGGCGAGCATCATTGGAATAGGAAATTTGACGGTAACCAGGCCGTGTGTATTAAGTAATTGCGTGCAATTTCGCGAGTGGGATTTCGCGGTTTTAATGCAGACAGTCCACGTGAGAAAGAGAGAATGGCCGGCAATAAATTTTCGGAGGGTACTGACCGCATGGGCATGTCCTCTATCTGTGTGCCGTTTCACGTGTAATTCCCGAGCGTCGGTGTTGGTAAGCTGCCAGAGCTAATACAAAGACCCCGCGTGCCTGTGTGTGTGCGCGTGTGCGTGCGTGTGCACTCGGTCTGGGAAATGAGCTGGTAAAGTAACGAATTCGCTGGATAAACGCGTTCGATATATTCGGCGACAATTTATTTGTGCGATGCTCCGTCGAGTCCTTGGATGATAATTGCATTATTTCTATGTTGTATCGCCAAGACTTGAAGTCGTAACGAATGGCTCACTTTAACGAACTTCAATAAATAAGCGGGTATTTTTTGCAATCTAATGTATTGATTAAAAAAAAATCTTGTTAACTGATGGAGTTGTTGGTGATAAATTGAAAAATTTTCATCGATAGTGAATTTGAGAAGCGCTCGAGCGAAATTTCAAGTTCTTCTTCAGCGGTTTCCCCACCATTGCGCCACTCACTTCCACTCGTTGCCACGGCGAATTTCATGTAATTTCTATACGTTTCGAAGCATTTTTTAAAGATTTAATCAATTGTATAGTAAAAATATATACATTTTCAATTAAAATATCTATTCGCATACTTTTTAAGCTTTGCAAAATTTCTCTACATCAAATTGCAAATATTTAAAACTTCAAGAATTTGTATCTCTAATTTGAATAACTAAATTTAGATTTCGTAAAAATCAAGACAAGTGTAATTTGAAGTACATTTAGATTTAAACAAAAATCGACAATCTATATATATTTTATATAAAAATCCACTTGTAAATTCTAAAAATTTCAAGTGCTGTAAAATTAAAAAAAAATTATAATTTTTTTTGATAATTTGAGGTCTTTAATATTGCAAGGAATAAAAAAAGACTTACATTGTTTATAATAAATTTAATCCATATTAAACTTTACGCATGATTTTTAAACTACCCTTGTAAACAATTAAATCCTGAATAAACAATTAGTCATATTATTTTCGTATTAGCATATTACTCCATTTTCAACTTTTGTCCGATAATATTTTAACAAACCTTTAAATATTATTAATATTTATCTTGTTTGGATGTATTTTAAAAAGCATAACATATTTTTTTAGAAGTTTTTTAGCTTTTTATAATTTTAATTTTAGAATTTTTCATCCCCCGACCAACCTATTATTTATAAATTTCATCATGGACAGAAATGAATGTAAAATTTTTTCCTCCGAGGTTTAATTTTCCAAATACAGTGACTCTTGAATAAAAAAAAAAAAAAAAAAATTTTTTTTTTTAACAATAATTTAAAACACTTCTCGAGGTGTTTCACGCGTTGAAAGCCAATATTCTCGTTCTACTCATTGTTATGGACCAATATAAAAAAAAAAATTTCGTATATATTTTGTTAAACTTTCAACTTTGACTAGTGATAATTTTCCGGGACTATATTATTTTTAGCTTCCCATCTGCAATATTGATTTTGAAGTGATATAGTATTCAAACATTATCAGAAATATGAATAAACTGCTCATCAAATCCAAAGAGGCTTCTATCTTATGAAAAAATTAACGATAAATAAATATGTAAAATAGCAAGATCAACACACGCCAATGAGATCGAAAAAAAGTAAATTAGTTGTGATGAGACAGGAAAAACCGTGATATATATTACTGGGTTAATTATTAATGTATTTATGCAAAGAAAACGAAATTGGTCTTTTTGATGAGCCGCTCCTTAGTCTTTCCTTCATCATCTCTGTTTTATTAGTCGGATCTAATTAATTTTGCATCGTACCTGAGTTTCGGCTGGCAGCAGAAAAAAACTCTAAAAAAGATAACTTATTTTAGAGCCAACTTAAAATTAGCATGAAAATCGATGAATAAATACTATTATTGCACAATACCACCGCTAGTTCAATAAAAAAAAAAAAAAAGACGAAACAAAGAAATGCACTTGTATTGGGGGAAAAGATGAAGAAAAACCGAAGAAACCAACAAGACATTTCATCAAATGCCTTAAGCACTCGGTTTTAAATAATTCGTGAAAAAAGTTTGTATTAGCGGCTGTAATAAAATTAACGGTTAACATTTTTCAAATGTACTATCACAATTTGCTACTTTAGTGCGTAGCAGCTATTCTCGTCTTCGAAATAGCAAATAGATAAATACACGAAGAAGCCTGGAGCGGTAATTTCTTTGTTCCCATTGGAGCATAAAAATTCAAAGGCCAGGTAATTCCTCAACTCTTCTGTATGGTAACGCATTCACACGGTCTTGGAATTGCAAGTAGCCAAGGAGATTCTTGAATCTATCGAACGCCACAACAGGGTGCAGCAGCAACAACAGTGGCAGTTGTTTCGCTCTTAAATATTCCACGATTCCTCCTCGGGTATTACTAGTGACATCGATGTCGCGAATTTTTCCCCCAGATAATCCGCCGCATGTCTCATTTGACTATCGCTCGCTCGGCGACTACGTGCACGGGCGACTTTTTATTTTTTTTTTTTTTTTTTTGGGGGGGGGGGGGAGGGGGGGGAATGCGCCACCCTGTCGCAATCAGAGATGTACGGCGTTTTTACTCAGACGAGATGCGGAGCTCCTCCCTTCTTTTTTTTTTACTCAATTCACTCTTGGAATATTATGTTGTTGTTTCATCTGCGTTTTTCGCGCGAATAATAAGCGGTAGCTTTTTCGTTAGTTTGGAAGAAGCGCTTTGCCATTTATTACAACATAGTCATTTAAAAGAAAAATAATAATTACTCAATTTTATTATAACCACCTCGCAACAACCATCTAGTAATAACTTTATTAAGACAATTAAATACTTTCACTGATGATAGCAAATATCTTTCACAAATTATTGTATCAAGTTGGCGCTTTTAAGCATTCATTCCTACCTATTTTTAAAAAATAGTTATCTAGATTTTAAATTAATATCAAAAAAATATTATTCCCAGTCAACCATTGAAACTCGCATCAACATTTTATCTTGCACTCATCTGTATAAATGTATAAAATGAAATATATATATTATGAAGCATATAATTTAATTTCAATTGGGCGACGTATTTTTTATCCTTGTCAATCATGATTACTTTTTTATCTAAACATAACTTTCTTACCACGATGTAATAAAAAATTTGAATAATAAAATTTACCTACGTGAATAAAAATACAAATTATAATATGATTTAAACAAAAAATCTAATAATTTCAGGAAATTTATTATTATCAAGAATTATTTTAGTTAATTTAATACAATATGTATCAAATGTATTATTATTATTATTATTATTATTATGATTATGAAAATAAAAATAATAATAATAATATATATATATAAAACTTTACTTTTAATTTTAATAAATTTACATAAGTAATACGGGTGTATTAGGCTTTTAAATACAGCACGGGTAAATTTTTTAAGACAAATTTTGTTTCTATGTTGATAATACTTTGGCTGGCATATATGTCAAGATTTATGTCAATATCTTCATTTATTTAACAGTTATGCTTGTTTCTGTCAAGATAACAAGGGATTTTTTCGCTTTTTACATTTACTAATATTATTAAACAATTAGTAGTAATAACAATAACAACAACAACAACAATAATAATAATAATACTATTACTAATAATAATAATAATAGTTGCACTTTATTTTTATGTGTGGAATAGAATTTTGGCTTTAAAAATGTTGCAGATATTTAAAAAATATTGTGACAAGACTGTTGAAAATATAAAAATTCGGATGCTATAAAATATTCAAGAAAAGAATAGATCGAGTTGAAAACGAGGAAAATTCCAGGTGAATACTAATACCGATGAAAGTCATATTTAAAAAATGAAAGATTTAGTACTTTAAAATTGTTGACTAAAAATTAGGGATTCTGCCGATGATGTAATTTTAAAATCATACAGTCAACGCCAAAATATTTTAGACGTAAAAAGCCTCAAATCTTTATTGACTAAAACAAACTAAATTTTTAAAAAAAGAATGACATATTAAAATCAATAAAACAATGATTTATGAATACTAAAATATTGTAAAATGCATCATGAAAATGAAATTAGGATTTATACTTATAACAATTGATCGATTGTACGGAATATTCTATAAACGATAAAACAAGATGGAAAAAAAGCTACCTCAAAGTCATTAAAAAATCAAGGGTATATATTTTAATAGTTTTCGTCGATTATTATGGTGTAGTTCATTCAAATTTCTTTGGCCAAACCAAATTATTAACAAGGTATATCATTTGAGTGTTACACGCATTTTGCATTTGACATCCTTCGTCAAAAAAAGCACAATTACAATTTTTATATAATGATATTTTATTGAAGTTTACATTTTTTCAATTTCTGAAAAGTAAATAAATCAATAAACTTGTTTAAATTCTGAGTATTATTTTAAATAAAAAATTTCAATGAGAATATGAATATCACTAAAGTTACGGAAATTTTGAATAATTTAAAAGTATGAAAAATTTATCAAGAGTGAAATTGTTACATTTTGATAGTAATATATATATATTCTACAAAACTTTTGAAATTTTCAATAACCAACGTGTTTGTTAAAGTTTTATATTTCTGTATAAACAAATAAATTGAATAAATTTAGTAACGTTTTTTTATATTTCTAAAATATTGATTTAACACGAAACATTCTTCTTTTGCTTAACCAATATAATCCATCGATTACACCATAATAATTGTGATATAATAATTGAAACATAATATTGTGTAAATTTGTCAAATCATAACAAATTCTATATTTGAGCGCAAAACAAACGTGATTAATTTTCAAAATAAAATAGATTGAGTGACTATCATTTTATTTTTTAATCATAAGGACGTATATTATTTCTTTTTTTAATGTATGAAATTATATCGACCCCATAAAACTGTGTAAACATAAATAATTAAATTCGACAAAAGGACGCGTGGGTCGAACTTTTTATTGGAATATGTGAACCGAATAATGTTTTTGCAAATACATGAATTTATGCAGTTCATGATTGAGTGATAAAGTAAACAATAAGAATAAAATAATGAAGGGCGTGCACGTGTAGACAAAAGAAAGTAGAAGACTATCGGGTGAAGCACCGCAGAAGCGTTTCGTTCCGTCGAACAAACATCCGCTCTCGCATTAGTCTTCTTCGTCCCTAAAGTGTAACTAAGCCACAAGCTTCACTACTTTCTCTCTCTCTCTCTTCTTTCTTTCTTTCTTTCTTTCTTTCTTTCTTTCTTTCTTTCTTTCTTTCTTTCTTTCTTTATTTATTTCTTTCCTTCCATATCCCCCTTTTCACTCTGTTTGGTTGTTTGAATTTATGTAATTTTTTTATGAGTCTACAAACGCAAAAACTGAAGGATTTAGCGAATGTTAACTGTACAGAGGTAACCGTTGTTATTCATAAATCGAAAAAATAAATTATATTTAATGCTTTTTCAATGCCTCTTGCTTGAAAAAATATTATTTATTATTTCATCTACATTACAATTTTAAGTAATAGTAAGATTAAACCAATATATCTCTCAAAACCTTTACGTAAAAAATCATAAAAGTGTATAGACAATTTTCACAATAAAATTATTTCATACCCTTAATTTATAATAGTATTGTAATATATTTAAATTTGCATAACTCATTTGCAAGATTGAATTTTAGGACTTTAATTACTACTATAAAAAAGAATAAAATATAAAAGTTTTGATATTTTATTAAATAAAAATAATTTTAATTACAATAATTTTTTAACAATTACTTTGAAATAAATCATTCCTGATGCAACACCATAAAAAATTATAAAAATAAACCTTTTTTTTATTTTATTCAAAATACATCCGTTATATTAATACAACATAATTTTTTCTTTGAATAATACCAAACTTTGAATAATATTTTAAAATTAAATTTAAAATTAAAAAATATTAAATTAAAGCAGAGTTTTTATAATCAATTATTTTTTTTTTATTAGTTTTTAACAAACACTCATTTCCTTTCTCTTCCTATTGTTATCATCATTGTTTTTTTTCTTCTTTGCTTCTTTTGTTTCTCATATTTCCTCTTTAATTGCACTCTTATACTACTGACATAATGACTTTATCTTCAAACATTTTTTTCTATGTGCGTAAATTTTTTATTCGCATATTGTCACAAAATAGCTTATATGAAATATTAAAACTATATCATTTTTTTTGTTTGTACAATTATTTGCTAAAATTCTGTTTACGCATTCTTTTCATATATTTTCATATATGATTATCATGTATGAAAATTCATCGATGTGCACTATCTCAAATTGTTGAGGATGAATACACTGCTTAATGTAAATTAAATTAAAAATAAAACAATAAACAAAATTTCACATACTTTTAAATATATTTTTGACAAAAAAAAACGAAAAATCATATTTAAAAATTAAATATATACGTTTCCTTGTATTGCACTGAACTTCATTTCAGTGAACTTCCCAAAAGAAAAATTCTTATTTTATTAATTTTTATGTTCTGCTGAAGCGTCCATTGTAGACATGAAATATAAAATAATGATTAATGTGGCATCTTGCATATAAATATAAAAAGTCTGTATATATTAGACCAGATTTTATGTGTAAGTAGACCCATATATATTTGAAAGAAATACTTTCATCAAAGCTATCAAAATTTAATTAGATTTTTAGATATAAAGAATGTGTTTTACTTGTTTTTATAATACAATATTTTTTTATTTACTTAAATTAAATATCGTGTAGATATATCCTACATATGTAATAAGTCTTTTTTGTGCAAACGATTTCTAATATACACATAAATTAATAATTTAAAAACATTAAATTTTATGAAATTTTATATATTTTTCATAATATTACGAAGAGAAAATATTTGTAAAATGAAAAAAGCTTAGATTTATAATTTTATATGATAATTTAGAAATCTACAAATAAATCGTTTAAATAACTGTTTTCAATTTTTTAAAATTCCAGATGAAACATTGGAAAAATTGAAATATCAAATTACCTAGAATGTCTATGCAAATTTATCGTGCAAATTCAATCAAAATGAAATTTGAGTTCTTTCAAGTGGATACTTGAACCTCTTTTGGTTTGAAAATGCAAATTATTCACAAGTATTATGTGTAAAGAGAGGAATAAAAAAAAGAAAAAGAAAGGAAGAGTACGATTTAAAAAAAAAATACACAAGAGTATTAATTGTCAAATTATTTGGAAATTGATCAAGTAAGAGAATAAAAGCTTTTGAATGATTTATTTTTACATATGTGAATTATTTATAATTGTAAAAAAAAAAGAACGAATAGTTTATTTTTGTACAAATTCTTTACTTTAAAAAGGTAAATTTTTGCTCTGAATTTTATTGCTGTAATATATTTCATTGTTTATGTTTTATTGAGTATATTTATAATTCAATGTTAACAATAATTATTTATTTTATGAAATAGATGTTTTAGTATATTGCAAATAGGAACCACTGTTAAAATAATACATCAAATTGACGCCAATAGAGCTTCTTTTATAATACGTGGAATTGTAAAAGTATAAAATACGAGTATTTTATTTAATGCAAGCTTAAAAATCATAATGTTAATGAAAATATAAACAAATAGGTATGTTGTGTAAATAAATAAAATGATGCGCTCCGTAATTGATGAGAGGCAAACTTTTTTCTAAATCAATGATCGATGCTTTTGAGGGTAACAGTCGTAAAAAAGCTTAAGTCCGGTATGGTCTAGTGGCTAGGATACCTGGCTTTCACCCAGGAGGCTCGGGTTCGATTCCCGGTACCGGAAATTTTGTTTTTGAACACAACATCATGTCAGAGTACCAATGTCATAAATTAAAAATTTTTAATATTTTTTTTTAATTTTATCCACTCTCGCACACTGGATTTCATGGTTAATAATATCTACTTCATTTTTGAACTGGGAAAGGTTAGTCGTTAAAATACGATACTATTTTAGCAAATGTTTTTTTTTTTTGTTGGATTTTCGTCATTCCACGGCTTTTTCACCAAAATAAAAAGTGAGTAAGCTGTCGCTTATTCTATTAAAGTTCATAATGTGGGAGATTATGGTGCATCTTAGGTAAGACTATTCATAGTAATGGTGCACGGTCTTTAAGTGTGTCTGTGCGCCAAGTATAGACGTAGCTTTAGTCCCATTTTTCGAGGCGAGGATTTTATCGGTTTATATTCACTCTTCCAATAATATTAAAGAAAAAAAGACAATAAGTGTTAATGATACGCGGATTATCACAAAGTTGTACACGGTTAAATAAAATTTAGACCCTATTCATTAGTTTGTCAATATTGTTTACAGATCATTCATTGCGCTCGAAATTGAATTTACGTCGCACTTATGACATAGTCGAATAACATTTTTAAATGGTAAATTAAATAAAATTCTTTGTATTAATTACAATTTTAATTAATGTCCGTATTAATTCTTTGTTTTAATTTTACAATGAAACAAATCAGTTTATTTTGGTTGCTATAGGTGAGTAGCACGTAATGTTTTTTTTTAAAGGATTAAATAAATCTGGTTCGTAGCACACCAACAAGTAAGATTGATGTTTCTAATGTGCGCATAATTAATTAGTAATTTTAATATTTGCAAAATGTTTAAAAATTATATAATGTTTAAAAATGGTTTTAATACTTCGTGAGAATAAAAATAGTTTGAACCAAGTAAAAGGCCAAGTATTAACTTTGCACAATTAATATTAAAAATATAATTAATCGTTCTGAGTTGGAGAATTATTAAAACGTCTCGTGGAAGCCAAGAGAAGGTTTGCGAGTAGTGGTAGTAGTAGGTTTCTTGAATTGAACCAAAACTAAATGTGGATGTTTTGCGAAAGATATCTGAGTGCGGTGATATCTTCATGGAGCAATGAAAGGGCATATATGCGAAGAGATGATTAGAACCATGATGGGCAACCTATAAATGGGTACGGCTGCATCGGAGTCTATATCTGCAAACAAGATATTGGTTAGCTATACAATTTATATCTGCAACATAACCAATTTCTGACATTTCATCTTTATGAAGACACCTATAAACTCTACAGCTCGTTCTTACAAATAATACAATACAAATAATTGATTAGGTGGTCAGAATAAAGAAAAATATCACGTGTTCGTATTTTTGTTTTATTTGATACGGCGATTTTATTTACTACTTCATTCTACTCAATTATATTGTGTTGACACTACACGTCATAAAACCTTTTTTTATTTTAAATGCTTTATGTTCCTCTTCAAAAACTATTTTCTTATTTTCATCTAGAACATCTTTATCATAATTTCAAATGCAAATTTATAAAATTTTCCACTGTTTAAATAAAAACTTTTTTGATTCTCTCATAAAAATTACCTCACTACTTGTTTTTATGTTTAGAATATCTCTTTTACAAAGAAGACTTTGAGATAAGTTATAATGTTCAACATGCTTAATATTTTGGACTTTAGATGTAATCTAAATATATTTTTAGATTTATTAAAAAAAAGAAAAAATATCTGACCCATAAAATATTTAATTTATCTACTTTTAGCTTTTAAATATACCAATTTTCAAAAGCATTTTTAATATTCATTTCTCATATTTACATGGCTTCATAAGTTGCAGTCTAATTTACTTCAGTTCAAACACTCTTTGATACATTTTTATTAATAAATATTCATTTCGTAGATTCAACAAGAGTTATAATTTCACGTTTTCTAGTTCCATTCTATTTGTAAATCTGGTAATGAAAACTCATGAATTTGATTAAAAAAATTCTTAAACTTTTCAGATAAATATTCATTTATCCATCATTGAATCGAAAAAACCTTTAATTTGTATTCAATTCATTTTGTTATCGTAGATTTAATTTAAAAAAAAAACATTGTAAACTATGCGAAAAGAAAAATATTTGTCTTAAAATAAAATGAAATATGTAGATCTATTGGTGACTCAATATTAAAAGGATGACAAACATTTAAATAATAATTTTTGTTAGCTTGAAGTTATTTTTATGACAATATTTTAATGGATTTTTTGGTCTAATTTTTCAATACATGAGACTCATACAAAAATCATCATTATTATTAATTTTTAATCCTTTTACATTATCTATTTTTACCAATGTCTTAATATCATCCATATTAATATGACCAAATCTTGAATGTCATAATTTATTGAAGGAGCTAGAAATATACTGCATTCATTTATAATTACAATTAAAATTTATGCTATTTCATATTTTATATTTTATTTTATTTATAATATTACTTAGAAATTTATATTTAATTAAATTAATTATACAGTTTGATTAATATTTTATATAAATTGTTTTTTCTTATGCTAAGCGAAAGTACTTTTTGTTCTTATTTACTATCATTTATCATTTAAATAAAATATAAAATTTTTATCGGTAATAATTCCAAATTAAAATAAATTTTTCCTTTTAATTTTTAAACAAGACCATTAGTCAAAAAAACCAATGGGGGATAAACAATCCATGCCATCAATTATTAATGTCCTATTCCTGTTAAACAAAATATTTTATTATCCATTGTTTTTACAGAATTTATATTTTTTTTGAAGATTTAAAAGACTAAAAAAATAATTTTTATGGGTTTATAAGCATCGTCGTTCCTGAATTGACAATTCGTTCACTATTATTAGAAAAAATATCATCATAGAATACTAATGGTTTACTCAAATAATCAATAATATCTATACTATTTTTTATATATTTTTTTTAATTTATTAGATTTATTTTCTTTGGAAATATACTTTAGTTTAACATCTAATTTCTTTACAATAGAAACATTTTCGTTTTTCGGAATTACTTGAAAAGTAATAGTTCCATTTTTATTTCCATCTTTTTCTTTTAATTTGTATTTCTCTCATTCACAATATTATCTTTTAATAACATTTTTTACTTAATTTATTAAAAACTTGATTTACCATCAGATATATACTTCCATTACATTTTAAAATTTGAATACTTTTTTATGTATTATTTTAGCTTATTATCTAAAATTTTATGCTCGTGCAAATCTTGCTATAAATAATTTATCATGTCTTTTAAACATAAGAATATACGGCATCTAATTTATACTGTATTCATTTTGAACCGTTGTAATTTTTATAATATTATTTTAAAGTTTTTGTTCAATTTATTTTAGTAACATCTCTAAAGTCTCTTATCTATTATTTTTTCTATTTTTCGAATACTTATATTTTTTCTTTTTTAGGTTAAATATCAATTTTTTAAAATCTATTAAGTCTTTAGCCTCTAGCATTGGTAGAATTCCAAATTTCCACAATTAAAATTATCTCTTCAATTGATTGAAATCGTCATTCTTTTTGACATGACGTACAAAAATTTTTTTTTTTTTTTTTAAATTAACAAGATAAAATAGAATTATAAATTAAAAAGACAACGAAATTTAGGCATCAAGAATCTTTGGGCTCATAATTCTTTTAAATCAAACACAGTTTTGTACTTGTTAATACGAGTGTATAAATAAATATACTGTCAAATGTTAATATTTGACACGAAAATACCACGAGTTGGTGACAATAATGTCAATACCCAACAATCCATTCAATAGATACTTAAACTCACAATTACATTATATGTAATACATAATAATATTTCTGATTAATTGAAATCACTGAATATAGGGGACGTTTATATTTATTAATTTGAATCATGATTCCTCGTTGAGATGAGTCTTTTTCAAAAGCCTTTATTGGATTCGCAAGGAATAGTACTTAAGTATAAACCTACTACATCAGATGCCCCATTTACATTATTTTTTTTGTTAAAATATTCAAAATACATTTCTAGCCGTGATGATTGGTACTAATTTGAATTCAGATTGATTGCAATTATCTCTGCGGTAAACATGTGGTTTAATTAATTGTGTAAACTTTCACGATTGACTTGTATGTCAAATCGATATCTATAGAATAAATCATAATTTTTTTGTGTATATAAAGATATTGAACTGTCAAGAAATGCGGAAATATGATGCAATGCATGTTCGAATTAAAAGGTAATTTAAAAAATTATCGTTAAAATTAAATGAAATGACATTTTTTATTATTATTTAAGTTTACTCGAGTAAATTTTATCCCTTTCTTATTTATATTTTGTGAAACCAACATACATAGAATTTAAAATATATTTTATCGTAATTTTATTTTTTTATATCTTCTAAAAAAAGTCAAAATGGCATTTATTATGATGATTGCATTGAATTGTATATTGTATTTATTTGTTAAAAAATTCTTGAAAAGTTTGAAAAGTGCATTCAATTAGATTTATGAAAATTATTAATTTTTATAATTTATTTATAAAAATAATGGACAAAAATGATCTGAAATTATAAGCAAAGGTGAATTCATTTTTTTTCTGAAGGAAAAGCATCTCAAAGATATAAATCGATTTCCATCAATGTTATTTAGATAAAAACTCATATAGGTTACCTTTAAATTTTTTCTAACTTGTGTGCCGTGTGTCTCCTTTTAATATTTGACAGCTTGTCACTGGAACTGAGTGGGCGCACAAAAAAGAGAGAAAGAAAGGAATAAGGAGAGCGAATTCGCGAGATATAATAGTGTATGTTTATTAATGGAGGTTTTTCCGCGAAAATGCCTGGAAACGTTTTGCTCCTGCTATCGTTGCTGTTGATGGTGACAATTTGGCAACGAGACTAACCTGCAATCATAAATTAAATTCCAAATTAATTATAATTTCTATCTGACTCAAATGAAATAAATAAATGAAGAATTTTATTATTCTGTCCACAAAGGATGCAATTATAATGTATGGAGTATGGATCATAAAAGCTTTTTTGAATAATATGTTTTTAAGTTCTCATTTAAATCAATGAGCAAATCATAGGGTAATAAAATGTCGTTTATTGAATTAAATGTGTTTAAAAATATCTAAGTTGAATTCAATTCAACCAGGAGCAGTGATAATCTGTAAATTAGGTTTCTAATACATAATTTTGAAAAAATATTGAATGGATGATTATCATTTTAAATACTGAATCTGTATATGTTTTATTACCATCATTTTTATTGGCAATTTTATTGCTTGTGTTGTTTATTTAATCAAGAACAAGTATTATATTATTTTCCATTTAATATTCATTTTATTTATATTATTATTTTTTTATTTAATTTAATATCAGTTCTTTTATCTCACACGTATAAATATCATTGCTAAGAACAATTATATCATTTTTTCCAATCTAATATTGTCATGTACTCTTGCCATGTTCTTTCTTTCTGTTCTTTTCTACTTCATTGGATATTTCATAACTCAATATTACTTCTATATCCCTTTATCATTTTTTTCCATTTTGCTCACTAAATCTACCTATCTTCTCGCAATATTATACATGCTTAGTTTTTTCATTTTCTGTATTACATACTCTCTTTACTTCCGTTTTTCCTTTTTCAAGTGCTTATTTCCCAATTTGTTCCTTACTAGAATCTTTAATCTTCTTCATTTTTCTCTCCTTATATGTTTCATGTGTTCTTTTCTATTTTTTGTGCCTTGTCAGTTGTTACCTTCTTTATTTATGTTGCATATTTTGATTTATCTATTTCCATTTGTTCTATTAATCCATTTATATGTTCTTTTGATTTGAATTCCTTTTTCAGATTAGACCAATTGTGACATAATCTGAGTCGATAATTTATGTAAATTTTGTTTTTTGAATTTGTATCATCTATTATTTTTTCTTTGCATTACTCGTTTATTCTCATTCCTAAATATTTTCGTCCAATTTCTTTACTGTATTCTCTCTTAATTTTTCATTAAAGCTTATTGCTCTTATTGTTATTTTAATTTTTAATCTATTTATTTTGCTTTTATAATCATCTAGTACACTCATGACTTTCTATCTCTGCTTAATATTTCTTTTCCTTTCTTTATATCACTTCTACTTTTGGAATCCTTTTGCACCTCCAAGTTTTTGACTCCACATGGTAGAATATTCTTTACTGAATTATAAATATTTTCATTTTCTTTCGAATATCCTCTTTGAACTACGTCACTGCATAACTCAACACTTTTCCTAAAATCACATAGCTTTTTTGTAGGTATATTTTCATAGTCCTTTTTGATGTCCAAAAATTTTTTTTATATTTTTTACAATTTCTTTTAATTCAATTTTACTTTTTACAGTATTATACAATCAGTATACATTTTTATTCTCCATTTTTGTCTATTTTTAGCGTACTTTAATTTTTTAAAGTCTTAATCTGGATTTGTTCCAGCTATAATAAAAAGTGTAAAAGTCAATTGACTTCCTAAACTAATACTTTTTCTGGTATTTATTTCTTCAATTGTTGCTCTTCTCATTTCACTTTTATTGTTTTTTTGTTTTGTATTTTTATTTTTCAATTTTTTTGTTTTTGTTTCTTTGGAGTATCGTAATTGGTTGCATGTATTTGAATTGTAAATTGTAAATATACAGAGGAAAAAATTGTTTTCTGAAATTGAATTTACGAGATAGTTTTCTTTTTGTTTTCATAATGTAAAATACAGTGTAATATTATATACATTATTATTCACAATGTAGAATAGTTTGATTGTTTCGAAAACTCATAAATAATTATGCATTTGATACATGTGTGATGATGATGATGATGATGATGATGATAATAATAACAACAATAATAATAATAATAATAATAATAATAGGCATGCTAATAATATTAACACTTTCTGCGGTATCGCACATTTATAGCACATTCTGGACCCATTTTCTATTTTTCCCCGTGTTGTTTTCAAAATTACGAAGGAAGCAATTTATCGTTTGTCGCAGAGATAAAATGTAGTCTGTCAGCTTAATCACAAAGTAAAAAAAAAAAAAAAAAATTCCACTAAGTTTAAAGTACCCATGTGGATGCTATTTTTAAGAGGCCTTGGTAGTATATGGTTTTTATTCGCTTTTCACTTATATGCTATGGTAATTTTTAGGAATTAAAAAAAAATGATGTCAGACACATGGCTCTGACACGATGATGAAAGAAATGGTTATTTAGAAATATAAATATCTTTTTAATAGAAAACCAAATTTAACGATTTCGAAATATTTATGTTTCTGTCTTGGTGATTTAATTTTTTTTAATTGAATAACAATTCAAAAAATAATTGAAAAATTTTGAAATACTATTAATTGAAAAACTTTTAGAGAAAAATTTCCTAGTAACAGTAGTAGAAAAATATCTATATTATAGCATAATATAAAATGTATTTACGGAAAAAAATATTTTTATGGCAATGCGATTTTTTATTATCGTTTTTCTGTAGCTGTATACGTTTTTTTACATTAAAATTATAAATAAATATTTTTGGATTATATTGGAATACGCAATGATTATTGTATTAAATAAATTTTTAAATGCTTATGGAGGTATTTTATTTTATAGATCAACAAGAACGACTTAAAGATAAAGAAATAAATGCCACTATAAATATCTCTAAAATAATGTATAAAAGTTTGACGAAAGGACTAGGAAGGTTTCTTGGCTCGGATTCCTTTTATCGATATAGATTTTAGTGCAAAGTTTTTCCATTCTTATTATTGCAAGGTTGCATCAACGAGAATTCCTCTTTTATTCTTTGAAAAAATAGAGAGCCAATTATCGTAAAAAGCTTAACGAAAAAAACATTAGTTGTACAATTTTTCTTTTACTGTTAACCTGGCTCTTGTAATCGTTTACCCATCAAACATTATGAATCATACGTGTCTATTTGATGTTTTGTAAAAGAAAAATATTGAAGTAAGAAATAATGCACTACCACTTTTACGGTAGAACAATTAATTGTGGCGATAGATCTGAATTTTACCATATTTTATAATATTTCAATATTAAAGGGCAAGTGTTAAGTGTTAATAATATAATCTTCTTTTAATTCGATAGAAGAAAATTTTATAACCCTCTTTTGGAGAGTTTTGAAGCGTAATCTCACGTGTACTCTATTCATAAATAGTTAATGAAACATGGGGAGTAAAAAAGTTATCGACTCAATAAATCTGTACACTTTGCTGTACCTTACAAGCATTATAAAAGCCTAACAAGCATCCGATTTTGAAACGGACCGCAAGAAAGTGAATACGTGAATACAAGACTCAAGATCCAATGATATAACGCAAATTGATTAAAGATTTTTTTTAGCGTGCAATAGATCAGTCGTGTTGACATGTGGGAATTGCGAAATGTGCAGTAATTAAAAAAACTTGACAAAATTCACTCGACCGAAGATATACCTCGCAATATCGAATAGAGCAGATAAGAAAAGGGAACAAAGATTCAACGGAGATCCTTTGTCAAAGATAAATGGATAAAAAGGGAGAATGTAGGTTCGTTTAGAGCAAAGTGGCGCACGCTTTGAAAACGCGTATCCGAGGACTTTATCACGAGGGCATACACTTGCTTTGGGGTCAGCAGCTCTCAATATGACGAGCATCGAGTAATGCGATTAAGGTTTATGAGTTTTAGCCGTGGGGAGCCTTAGGGGGGAGGGGGGAGGGAGGGGGCAAGGAGGAACGTCCTCCCAGTATCTTCCGAGAGTTGATAAGGGTATGTATGAGCGTATACTCTTCTCGGGTCTCGTTTCATTTTTCGCTTTTCGCTTTTCGCTTTTCGCTTTTCGCTTTTCACAATGCCTTTTAACCGACAGTGTCGGCTTTTGTTCCCTCTCGATGCGGATTTTCGTTTATAAGATTTTTTTTTTGCCTCCTTTTCCGTGGACCCGTTGACGCAGGGGCGGGAGATACGAAAAGTGGAGCGGGGAAAACATCGGTTCTAAAAAATACCTGCTTTCGAGATTATTGAGCATCAGCACTTTGAACTCGTCTCTGGATGGCGAAAAAGCCGGGGATCCACTCCCCCGCTTATCATAGATAATCGTGGTTATTAAAATGGAAAGTAATCAGAAATACATTTGCTGGCGAACAGACTCTGCTCCGAAAACTCGACTGCGATTTCGGGGGTGATAATCTCGGTGAATTTATTCCTTAGACGTTTTAATATTAAAGCCGAATCTGTGTTTCATTATTATTATTATTCGAATACCTCTTTGCTCCAGTTTAGTTTTATCCATTTCCTTTTTGCTGAGTATTAATGAAAATTCAGAGATTATCCTCCACTTGGTATTTGAAACTCATTAAAGGATTCCTGGGTTTGCTCGGACGTACTTGTTGCTGGTCACCTTCAGCTTTTCTCGCTCTCAATTCCAGCGACAAAGTCCTAAGGAGCAAATCAGTCCTGCTCTGCAAAAGTGCCCGGGCTCGTGAAGGAGGTAATGCTCTCGCGCAATCCATTAGCACGTAATTGCTGGGAGAGGGAGGAGGACAGGAGAGTCGCTGCGCCGATCCCAGGCAGGGAAACACCCCGCGTTGGCTATAATTCCGGAGAAATCGCACGCGCACCGGAAATGATTTTCTCAAGGGACGAATATCCCATCTGGGATGATATCGCTTCCGGAGTGGGCATCCGAGCACTTTTTACACGGTCGGTAAAGCAGCGGAGGAGCGAGTCGGGGCTTCCTCGGGTTCCGCTCACGGGGTTTCGCCCGATGTCGTCAAGCTCGAGGTCTCGCGCATGCAAATGAGCCTCTTTCTCCGCTCCCCGTTGCGGTCGACTCGTGGCTTTTCCGGCGAGGCAAAGAGCGCCTCTTCCCTGTTTCCACGCGGTTTTCAGCTTTTCCGCCCGGGCGCCCACCTTTCATTTTCATTGCCTCCCACCTCGGAGGAGCCTTTCCGCTCGTAAATTCATGTGGTTGAGCCGGATGTGACGCGCACGCGGTTTTCGGTCTTTTTTTTTTTTTTTTTTTTTTTTTTTTACAGCCCGATAGCTCGGCTTTTCACTCTTTGAGTCGTCATTCGTTGCGAATCGAATAAGTCGAGGATTGGGTCGACAATTTATCTTCGAGGCTTCGTCTGCTCGGATCGTGCAAATTATTTACGGGTAAATTACGAAGATTGTTGCAATGTTTCCTTAGATAGGATGCCGTTGCAATACGTTTTAAAAGTAAATGCTAATGAGTTTTTCTGTTATGTACAAATTCTTCAATCCAAGCTCATTATCTATTGCGTGCGTTATTACAACTTTACAGCTTTCACGCATCTCACCCGCAATCTTAATATTTCGCGAGAATAAATAAATTTAATTAATTTATTATTTACTCGGAACAACGTATTACAATAATTTTATATGAGTCGCTCTCATTCCTCATTTAAAGTATAATACTAAATAAATAATATCAAAAACGGTCGATAATAAAAAATGTTAAATTTATTATCGATATATCAATATTTCATTAAAATGGAACATTAAAGGCAAATAACACTTTTGAAAAATACAATACATTTTATTTTATTTATGACACAACAGTAATAGTAAAAAATAATTAGTACGTCATGTTTCTTGGTATATTGTTTATGTAAAAACTCATTTTTAATGAATGATACTCCAGAGATCCAAACAATTTATGATTAATTTTCAGTTAAAATTTTAAAGACAAACACAACTCTGTAATAGACTGAACAAAATTCTACTTTTTCATTTTATTGTAAATTTTTTTACAAGCTTATATATTTATACATACAATTAAAATCTGCATGTAACTATCTGGCTCCCGTGTTGTACATTAATAAACGTAATTCCATATTGTTTTATTAATTATAATTTCAGTTCGCATGTTTCTTTTAAAATTTTGCATTACAGTAATAACCATTTATAGCTTACGATAATTATAAATAAATTTTTACCTTAAGAAATTTGTATCGAATTTGAGTTTGCTTTAAAATTTAAATATATAATCATGTAGTAAAATTTGATCATTAATCAAATTATACCAAAAAATGTTTTTTCATTCACGATAAAACTACTTTTATTAATTAAAAAATAAAGAAAAAGAATTGAGTCCAAGAGAACAGAAGAGTTTAGGAAAAAGAAGATGAGGTTTAATTTACTCAATTCGAGCATGCACTAGAATCGAAACAGTTATTTTTTTTCTTCGTGTTTCAATTCAAATGCTTACCAACTTTAATTATTCCAAAATATATATTTACGTAGATAACAGTTTCGTCCCTAATCAATATTATAATAGGGTTTTTTTTTATACTAAAATATATATATAATTTTTGGCAAAATGTATGAATTGAAACGTACATTTTAATAAACCTTCATCACCTATTTAATAAATCAAACTCGCTATATTTTATTAGCTGATTCATTCTTCATGCGATTATATTATTATAATCCTTCTAAAAAGAATTAATTAAATTTTGATAAAAGCGAATAAAATATGTGAATAAGCGTACATGCGGCAATTCAGTTTTATCAACTGTTAATAAGTGTTGAAATTTAAATTTAGCCATAATTCATCTTTTGCCTTATTACTTTGATCTTAAAAATAGAAGATGAATTTCAAAATTATTCAATTTCTAAGTACAAAAATATTTGAAAAATTTAATATGCGAAATATCACGACAGTGTATTTTTAGTTTATCTATAAATATCATTTAAAGATTACAACGAAATTTCATTTTAAAAAGTTATTTTTCCCCAGCCCAAATACATAATTGTTACTTATGCAAGTTTCACGAGTGAAGAGTTTTTATTTTCAGTTCAGTGAATTACCATAAATTTCATTATTTTCTCTACGGAGAAAGATTGAATCTTTCATCGAGGTGCACAAGTCCTAGGATCGAATAAATGTATAAATGTATTACACCAAACAAGGCGAACAAGGATTTCTACAAGTACAAGGACAACAAGCCCCGCTGAATTTCAAGATCACTCCTCGGTGATATTCAGAGAGAAAAGGAGAGAAAAGGAAAAAAGAGAGGGACACGGCGGAGATCAAATGCAAAGCGCGAAACGGCACGTTGGATTTGTTACGTCAGCAGGAAAATATCGTACAGTTGCATAAGTTCAGGCAAAGGTTCCACGTTCGATACCTTATTCGTACACAAATGTGTGTGCGCGCCTTTCTAGTCGCCAATAAAATATCTTTAATACATTGATGCTGGAATACTATTTTTACATAAAATAAAATTAATGTACTCTTTAAGTTATTAATACACGCGAAAGAGAAAGTGCTGCATTGTAACGTTTCTTTCCTTTTTTCTTTTGTTTTTCTTGTCTTTTAATTATTTTTTTTTCTTTTTTCTTTTTTATTTATGTATTTTTATCATGCAAATTTTAAAATCCAAGAAACATTACTCGAATTGATTTCGAAATTTTCATAAATCCAGCATTCATTATTCTCTTTGACGTTGAATGCATAACTTTTAAAAAGTATTTTTGTTCATAATTAAAATATCAATGTTTTACGAAAGATGATGAATACAGGAAATTTAATCAAACTCCATTTATCACAATTTATCATCCCAAACAATCGTCGTAATAAATTGATTTAAATAAAATTGTCTCATTTTCTAACACAATAGAGAGATTTATTATAACTTTTTATTAATGAATCGCCGTTAACGGGTTAGGAAAGAAAAACATAAAAGAGATTTTACGATTATTTAAAGTGTAATGCTTTAATATATTATACTTAATTAAATAAATGATTATACAACAATTAAATTACATTAACAACAAGATTAAAAACACTTTTAAATATAAATACAATCTAAACGTGAAATCATACACTTCTTTCACAAAAACTGAACTTTGTTATTATAAATGAGAGCACCTCTAAAGGGAATTACTTAAAAATATTAATTGTTACGTGGATAATGTTGTTAAAATAAAATAAAGAGTAATGTAGAAAATTAATAGATACAGAAGATTAGATGTATTATAATTATGAATACGAGAAACAAAAGAAATGTTACAGGAAAAATAGAGGAACATCATAAATGTAGCTGAAGAAAATGCAAACAATATCTCATTTCTATTAAACTTACGTAAATTGCTTATTTGACTTTAATCAAGTGTTTTGTGTAAATATGCAATGAAGATATTCAATGTAAATATTCATAAGAAAACAATTATAGTAATGGATAAAAATTCTTTAAATTTAAATAAACAAACTGTATTCCAGAATATTAAGATATTTTTATGAATGTATGTAAATAGCTGAAATTAAAACATATTCAAGCAATTAAATTTATTCGTAATAACTTTTTAATTTTCGACTATATTTTTAAATTATTTTTATAATTCTAGTACTACAGGTCTTTTGTAGCATACAATCATTAAATGCTTGGAGTATTTGATGTTTTTATGTGGAATTTGTTAATATTGTTCAAAATTAAACAAAAATTAAAGTACGAAGTAATCGAGAAGAGTAAGGAGCAATAATGAAATAGTTTAAGATAAATGATATTTTAGTGTACAAATAAGAATAGAATTTTTATTCAAACTACTTGAAATTTTTCTGAATATTTAAAAAAAGAAGAAAGGCACCTTTATTTAAACATTAATTTAAAGGGTGCATTTTTCTTTTAACTATCAATTAAAATTTTACTTCCAAGTATTTAATTTTATTTTAAATGTAATTTGTATTCAATCTAAATTTGACATTAATGATATTAAAAAGCGTTGCATGAATAAATGTAATTTATTCACGTTAAATAAAATCCTACTGGATAGCTACAGTTTCATACACAATCCTCCTTTTTCTTTTTCGCTCAACTTTAAATCATTTTCGTTTTTACGGTACTTTATAAACAGTACAATAGCACACGTACTACTGCATTAATACAAATAATACGAATAAAAAGAAATGAAGAACCAAGAGGAATGCCATTCAGAGTTAAAACAAGGATTGAGAAAAATAGAGAATAATTCCTAAAATTAACGTAATTTAGCGTGAGAGTGCAAGTGCTTGGGAACTAAAATTGCGATTTCCGACTATTCGTATTCTATCATGGAAAGTTCAGTGGTTATGCTAAAATTAATTCAGTCATCAGCAGGAATTTTTCGATTTTACGACTGAAGGCGGGCCAATGGGAAATTCTAAGTTCATACTCTAATGTCAGAGTAATAAAATCGATCAAAATAATTTCTTTTTGTGTATGACAATTTAATCCTCTCCCTCTTCTTCATTCTTTACTTTATTGCGCAATATCGTTTCATTTATTTTCCTTTTTTTGCACTCGGTAATGCATCTTCAGATGTCTGTTTTTATTAACCGAATAAACATTCACTATTTATTTTACATAGGAATAAGTAATCTATTACGTGAGTTTATCCGTATATCAGAAAAATATTCATGGATTATTATTGATTTTAGATGGAGATATTGTATATAATTCAAAGGAAAACTTGATAAAGTCATATGTGCAAGCCTAATATAATATTTTGTTTGTATTATAACTTATGTTGATAGTGAATAAGTGAATTATTCCATATATCAGTAAATTGTGCTCCCGAATAAAATCAAATTTTCGAATATAATGCAATTTATCGATTTAAAGGTTTTATTATTTATTCTCGGATCGCATTTTATTTACTCCTTGAAAATAATGACGCCCACAAGAAGCGTTACTTTTTTTTCTTTCTTTTTTTATAAAGAAAATTAGATGCAATCGAAATCATTAATATTAGTCGAAGAATAAAATTATTAACAATAACGGTAGAGCGTTAGCTAAACCATAAAAAACGAATTGATGATAATTTCATCTTGGAAAAATAAAAGAGCAGCAAAAATTTATACTGTGTGTGCTGGAGTTTATCACTGTTGCCGCGCGGAGATATTAGTGATTTATGCGTCCCGAATCCATAAATAAGTTTGACGTGTTTGAGGTGCCGAGAAAATTCGTGTAATTTTTTTAAGGAAACCGATATCCAAAAAAGTATTTACCAGTGATACTTTCATTCATTTTTATATCTTCCTGCTCTAATGCTCATCCTACCGTAATCTAGTAAAGCATTAGGCATTTTTCGCTTTAACTATTTCGAATTTGGAGTTAAATGTTAAAACCTTTGAGGTGACGGATCAAATATTCCTAGACCCCGTGCTGATAGGAATTTACCCTGGGCTTTTAAATAAATCTGTAGTGCAAAGAAATCCGATCCCAATGCGAGAATAATCTCTTTCGGCTTAGGAAAAAGTGAAATATATTTACAAAGCCATTCGCATTTCCTTAGAGCTTACTTAAAAATACTGTATTTGAGTTTCGATTAATATTCGGGAATATTTTGACGAATTCGACAGATTCTTTATTAATTGTAATGAAAAGTAAATAACATTGCAATAACCAGAATCTTATAAAATGTAAATTTTAGTGAAATATTAAAAAGATTTCAACTTGGCTCAAGACTGATTAATTTGTTAAATCTCTCCGTTTGTTTGAGTGCTATTGTTCTTGTTCCGAACTTGCAATAACATTGATAAAATTATAATTAATAAAGCATCCACAAGTAAGATTTTAAAAGTATTTAATCCGTCTTTTTCATATCTTTATTGATGTAACATAATTTTCAAAAGTAAAAGAGGCTATAAAGTTGATTATTGACTTTCGAACAATTAATTACGTATGTCCATGACATAAAAGTGTCAAGGGTTACAAAAGAAAGTCATAATATTTGCTTTAATTCAAAGAATTTAAAGGTAAATGTCGTTTGCAAAAAAAGTAACTGCATAATTGTTTTAAGATGCCTCTGCAATTACATATAAAGGCACGAAACGAAATAGAGCGCCATTCATATCAATATATTCAGGTACATCGTTACTTATGAATATTTTATCGTACCGTATTATTATTTTTATTTTTTATCGTGAAACACAATAAAATAAATAATAAAAATTGGAAATATCATCAATACCGATTTTTGTAGTTATAAATTTAGAAAAATGTTTATATTGTAAAAAAATTTAAGATACATATTATTCAAACAGGTAAAAATACGTTTGAAAATTCTCTAGAAGAAAGTTGTGAAAAACTGACACAAAATGAAATTTGTCAACCGGAAGTGATGGAAACATATAAAATATTTTTTGACTTTATCAACAATTGTTAGAAAGAAAATATTCGACAAAAAAATCCTTGATCCCAAAATTGATCGCAACCCAGTACTCTAGTATTCTAGTAAAATATATTTTGATATTATCAACAATTTTATAAAAGTAAATACTGAACAAAAAAATCCTTGATCTCAAAATTGATTGCCACCCCGTAAATAGAATACAACACGTTATTCGAGTATTACCTAATTGATATGCATTTTTCCTACATATTTACACTTTAATAAAAACTACCTGAATAATAGTACTATAATTTATTATTATGGAGAAATAAAAAATAACTGCTGTACATGAAATAAAGTCTATATTTAAATGTAAAGTATAACAACAATAATAATTGAATAATAATGTCACTGAACAATTTCCTTGCTGGCCTAAGCATCCTGCGCAAATTGATCAAACATTAATCGGTGCATCAACTACGAATGCTTTACAGAGAGAGAGAGAGAGAGAGAGCGAGACAAACAGACAGAGAGAAAAAGAGTCAAAAGAGAATTAAAACATTGAAGGTGCATATGCAACTAATACTTAGTATGAATCATTAAACACATCAATTTTAGTTCATATCGAAACAAGTGCTTATTAAAGAAATCTCATAAAAAAAAATTTTTTTCATATAGTCGGAGATGCGCAATGTACAAATTTTATATTTATATATATGGAAGGAAATTGTAAATCCAAACAATATTGGATCTACATATTTATGTTATAAACTAAATGTTTTGTTACGATAAAATATAAACACAAAAGCTGTGGTTTATATAGCTGAATGTATGGCAATAAGTGAGGATTTAACAATATCAATAAATCATCCAAATCGAACTTACGCCATACTGAAAGACTCTTTAAGAATATTCTAGCGTTAAAAAAACTTAAAACTCAATATCCATAACAATTTTTGCATACATAATACAGATATGAAATAAACAACATCAATCCATTGACGTGAATGTGTTGGCAACCATTGTCCGGTTAGAATTTTCCTCTCCTAACCAAAATACGTATATTTTTTAGAGCTCAGGGAGTTCTTTAACTTATCTTTCCCTATGAATTTAGTTGTAATTTTAATTTGAAATACACATTTAAAGAATCCCGCATTACTAATTCAATGAAAAAATCCTTACAAGCATTTATTTAAATTTTTATTCTAACTTAGAGATTTCTAGCTTCCCCATTCATTTCCCTGTGAACATAAGTAATGATCCGAAAAATTCTCGATTTATTCAGTTTTAATCTTTCGTTATATTGCTAATCCGGCAGTCTTTAAATCACTTTATTCGGATCATTTTTTTGTGGTTCTCAATATTTCAATTATGGTTTACGTGATTTTTCAACTCCGAAAAGAATGTATTGGTTATACATTAGGTACCTGTTAGAATTATTTTCTTATAAGTACTTAGCACTTTATTTGCTCGAGGAAATAGATGAAGCACTTGCACGTCTTGTGTTATGTATGAATAATGCTAAGAAAACAGCTTCCAAAACCTTATTAAGGCAATTAAGTAACTCTAACCTCTCTTCGTAAATTATCTCTTAATTATTTCTTCATTATACCTTAATGACATTACATTTAAATTGCACGAAAAATCGTGGTATATAACATCCGCAAAATTCAAACTCATCTGTGTGAAAAAGCATCCTAATTTCTGCCAACATTCCTTTCCGAAATTTATGGCCACTCATCAAGAGGAATCCTTTAATAACTGCATTCCTGAGTCGGAGAGATATTCTCGATCTTGAAAATAGTTCGCCTCTTCCGGCTCCATCATTCACCTATTGCTCCTCTTGTTGTACAATTCTCTCTGATGAAGACAAGTTAAAAGCATTTGTAGAAAAGACCGTCAAAGAATGCTCGCCGTTTCCCTCAGTTTCCCTTGCAGTTCACCTTTGAAATGCTCTTCTAGACCGTCAAAACTTTTCAATCTAGTTCCAAGAACATACTTTCAGCCGCCCTTCATAAGTTTAAGTACATCATTTTTTATTGCTCCTCCAAACAGAAAAGTTTCTAGGACGAATTAAGTGTACAATGATATTTAAACATTATTACTTAAATTTCTCAAAATTCTTTATTATATAGATAATAAATCATTTCTTTTTATATGAATAGAGTATTTTTTTCGTTTTCCAAAGCTACGCGAATCTGTCTTTTATCCTTACAACTAGAAACCAACCAATCTGATAAGCTTCATAATAAAAAATAACCAAAGCTCTTCCGATTACGTGATTACGAATGTGTACCATATATCAGTACCTTCAAAATGATTTTCATAAAGCATACGGAACAACGCCTCAACTACTTTGTATTATCAAATTCATTGTCGGTATAATTAATCTTAAAAGATATATTCTCGTACTAATTGACGCTCGATAAGCATTTTAATGCATGTGACAGATCTTAAAGAGGCAAAGTGAATATGAAATGAAAATAAAAGTTCAAATTTCGGAAAAAATTTTAAAAGTAAGCTGTTTAAGAAAAATAAGAAGTAGCATAACAAAGAGGTATAAAAATAATTTAGAAAACATTCAAATCAAGCAGAGGTGAAAAAAAATAAATCAACAAATTCAAATTATTTCAATTTTGAACTATGCAGATGTGCAGAATTAGAAAAAAAAGGATTGACGTTTTGTAAAAAGACCTGTAGTAATGCTGGTTATGAAAATATGAGTACGAGAAATAAAAGAGAAAGAAATAAATACCGAATTAAAAGAAAATGAGATACTTTATGAAAATACTAGAAGGTAAAATAAACAGAGAAGAGAAATATAAGGTTCTTTTTTAGGATTTAAAAAAGTCAGTAGTTTTTAGTTATTAGTACGGCTAAAGGTCAATGAAGAAGTTATATGAGAAAATTTAAATGGAATAGAAGCTCATATACTTGGTAGTAGCATATAGGAAGGAAAAAAGAAGTAAAAATTGTGTTAAGAAGAACAAAATACGCAATTATAGAGGGAAGAAAAATATTGTTATCGTGTGTGATTCAAATGCAAATGAGAGAGGATAGATATATGATCATAAGAGTAACAAAATCATCAGATTAAGAAGAAGAAAAAAAGAAGCACTATTAGATACTAGATTATGCATTTTAAATTATAAAGACAAAGGTAGCAGTGAAGAATATTTTTAAAATAAATATGCAAATCGCACATTATATATTTTTAAAAATGCAAATAAAAAATAAGATCTAAAACTAATCATAGAGGATAAGTTAGAATTGGTTTCTTGAAAGTTGTTCAAGATTTCAACTGTAAGAACTCTAGAGATAAAATATGTTGGTTGAAGTTCAACATCAATAACAGAAAAATTGAGATAAATAAAGAACAAATTTTTCTTGATTTTTATCATATAATCATATACATGTGCTACGTATAAGAACGTTGAGAAAAAAACTAATTTTATTTTAAAAATTACATGGATCTTAGAGGAAATATAAGATTTTGGAGATGCTGAGAATAAAAGTACATTATATCTTATTGGAAAACGTGATATGAGAGGTATTGCAAAACTACCAGAATAGACTTACAGATGGCGCATCTTAAAATAAAACTCGTACAATTTTTAAAAGGTATCAATTTAAAGTTTCAAATTGTACGATATTATGCTCTCATCAGTATTGTTTGACAGCTAAAAATGTGAGCGTTCTTTGTGAATTTAATGAACTTATTAGTCACTATGTCGCTTAATAGTTAAATTTGACAGATGTTTCATCGGTCAATATAAAAATTGAATTGCATTCTGCTTTGAGGAAATTTGCTTAAAAATGTAAAAACCATTTAATAGAGTATAAACGTGGTGGTACGAGCTGCGGAGACGAGCAGCGCAGTCAAAGACCAAATGACGTGATTACATCAGAAGCAGTTAAAAGGTCCACAAATTGGTTTTAGAAGATGGTCGTTTGATAGTGCATGAGGTAAGTGTAATGGCTCCCATTTCAAAAAGAAGTACACACGGTATATTAACCCTAATTTTGGACATGGAAAAGGTGTGCGCAAAATGGATGCGGTTGTTTTAGCTCGTAACTTAACACTAAAACAACGTCACAAGAATGTCGCAATTGAGTATTTGGCCACCTTTCGCCATCGTGTCTTACCTCGTTTATATAATTCCCTTGTAAGTAAAATATTGAATTGAAATATTTTTTATATTATTTTTATTTTAAAAGCGCGAGGAGGGTAAAAAAAAAAAAATAATAATAATAATAATAATAATAATAATAATAATACAGGTAAAAGTTTCAAGAATTTACGAAAAAATTCAAAAGATCTTTATGTGTATATTTATTATATTTTTTGACTATTCAATGCAACTGCGATTTTTAATTTTGTTCTAATCAATTTTCATATTTCCAAATATTACCGATGGTGAAAACATCAGTACTAATGAATTTATTCTGATTAATCTACGTCTTACTAGTCATAAGAAAGTTTGAATTATCATCGGGTCATCAGCAATAATTTAATTTATTTGATTATCCTAAAAGTACTACAAGATCACTAGAATATTGAGGATCACTTTCACACTTTATCTTGTACTTTAACTCGAGCGCACTCACTGAAATCCAACTTTTGAGCTTCCGGTTTTAGGTCGATAAAAAACTCATATTCACTCTCGGTGGAAATCGTAAAAATAGTCATCAGATGAGAGTTCCAGAAAATGAGAGCCTTAAGAAGGAAGTACCAGACAGTAAGCTCGTGCCGTTTCACATGTTGCCGAGATGTCCTCGATCTTCTCACCATTTCTACTTCTCTTTCTCTTTTTCAACAAATTTGGTAAAAAAGGGTCTACACTTAACTTAACGACGCATTTAATTAGCTCTTCGAAGTTTTCTTTGCCCGCAATTTTTCTTTGTTCACAAAGTCGGTATGATGAACTCCAGAGAAATATATAGCACACATAGCGCACTGGATTCTCGAAACTATCGTAAAAAAATTTGCGTAACTCAAAACTGTCCCGAGTTTAAGCTCCTCGTGTGTACAGGAAAATTTATTAAAAAATAATTAACAAAAATCAATTATTAATACATTTTATTAAATTTACGTGCAGCGTTACATATTTAAAACGAATTGGCGCATCTTATTATTTGGCTGTGATGAATAAAGTGAGCAGTGAAATTTTAGAAGAGTTTTAATGTTCATTGACAGACTCTCTTGTCGATGAATACTCGTGTATTTCTTTAATGGCATCATTCATGAAATCAAGCACGTAATATTAATTTTGTGACCAGTCATAATGGAGACTATCCTCTCCATGTAAATTAGAATATTTGTAATACGACGATAAACATTGTTCAACAATATTTAATATATTAATTTTTATGGAAAATATATCACAATTATTTAGAAAATTGAGGAAGAAGTCAGATTCTGTATGACTAATATATTACATAAGTATGCGTAAATGCAAATGAGTTTTGATAGGCTTGTATTAATTAATATTTACTCGTTAACTTTAGCCATATATAAACAAATAAAAAAAAAAAAAATATATCACATTAAGTGAAGATAATATTAATCTTTCAAAGCATTCCTTACTAGATGAGAAAATTAATTAATTGATCGACTTGTACTCAGTATGCGACTAAGGAAAAAAGCACAAGTATACAAAAAAAAAAGAAGCAAAAGTGATGGCATAAAGACATATTGAAATTATGAATGAATAATTAAAAATATGTCAAAAAGTTAATGTTCAAAAAAAAAATTGACTATTATGCATTATGTATTTAACATAATTTTATCGCTGTTGTAGAACTTACTAAAATTTTTACATATATACTTGGAATATAAATCTGTAAATTTTATAAATAGAATATATAATGATTAAAAACATGTAGATAAATTATACACATTACGCACATGAGCTTTTATCGGATATAATATATCTGTATACTAAATTAAAATAATATTATTTTCATCTATAGAATAATAAATATAAATCCTGTCATCTTTTGAGAAATAATAATGTTGTCTAAAAAATAGTATTCAACTATTCATTTTTTTTATGATAAATAAACTACAATTCATTATTTTTTAGTGCACTTATAAATACCAAATTAACTAATCAGATGAAGTTGAGAAAATTCATAGTAATATCGAAATAATATAAGTAAAATCGAAAAAATGCATTACACAAATTAAATAATTAATAAATTTATCACCAATTTAAAAGTCCCAAATTACTGATATTGTTGAATGAGTATCGAAATCATCATCGCCGATCAATCAAGTATCAAGCAAGAGAGCATTCAATTAAAATTAAATTGTTCACACGCGAATTATATTTTTTATGGAAAAATATTAAAACAACATTGGAAAAAAGCACACCTTATCACAAGTTCGCAAAGCAACGATTGCTCAGCATAAAAAATTAATCATTTTTTATTGGCAAAATTCTATTGACAAATATTGACAAATATTGACGAAATTCTCGAAGCATAGAGCTCCAGGGGCATCGAATTAAAAATCGTCGGATTCTCATGAAAAATGTCTCGGCTTGCTCAATTTTCCAAAGTGCGGAAAAATAAAAAGGTAAATATAAATTAAGCAGACCTGAAGCAGTGCATGAAAACGTAAAAAGGGATACTTCTTCATAACTGCGGGTGCAGCTGCAATAAAAATAAAATACTTGACAGTCGGTGCACGTATGTGCGCGCGATACTTCCGGCCTTTGCTCTCCTCGACCACTGCATTGTGTCAAGGTAAAATTTCCCTTCTCGTTTATTTATTTTCCCTCCCACCCACGCGAAAATTTTCACGGTATTTATTACCCTTTTATTTGCTCTGGTCTAATGACGAAAGTAGAATTTCAGAGTTGACTGGCCTGCGTGTACACATGCGCATTCCAATCGGTATCTCACACTTTTTTTTAACTTTTTTACCCTTTTTTCTGAGACTCCGGCCGTTTGTTAAAGTTTCATTTCGGAGCGAGAATGTGCGGTGGCGCATAAAAAGTTTTTTTTTTGCAAATAGAGCAAAATGTCCTTGAGAATACCAAGATTTGGATCTCTTTGGGATGAGGTTTATGTCGGTGCAATCAATTCTGTAAGATGTGTTCATTTGTTGTAATGTGAAAAATTTCAACTGTATTGTTATGGACTGAATATCATGTATGACTACGCATTCTCTGTTCAAACACATTTTTCAAAAATTTCAAAAATATTATTAAACCAATTATTGCACATATACATGAATGTATATTTGCAAACAAGTAGCGGTATATTAATCATTTTTTGGTGATGAATCTATAAAGTCATCATAACCACTGAAATATTAAACTTTTATAAATTTCCTACCATTCTAAAATTAATGACGCCTCCAATTAATTACATCAAAATGCTTAGAGTTTGCTTAGCAATTAATAATTAATTTCGTATAAGATATTTATCACAAGAAAGACGAGTATGCACACACGAACAAATATTATTTCACAAATAAACGCGTACGAAAATCCCAAAGTAGACAAGCCTATCCGAAAATAATAATAATAATAATAATAATAATAATAATAATAATAATAATAATAATAATAATAATGTGGTGAAAACAACAGCTGCTAAATCGCTTGTTTTTCACTTGGTATACATGTATTGTCACACACATAATATACCTTTTAGAGATTGTCGCGTTTCTTTTGTGTTTTCTCAACCATACAAAAAAAGGGCAGCGACAACTTTTGCAATAATTCACAACCGAGGAAATTAAAAATTATCGTAAAATATAGCATGACTCTGACAAGTACCCTCTTATTTATTGTTCGACACTTTTGCTTAATAGAAGGCATCAGTTGTAAATTTGAATGTTATATATTTTAATGTAATGTTTAACAATGAAATATTTATTCAGCAAACTATCTAATAAATTGGACTTTAGTTATTACATCTTGTAAAATCGAAATACAATTTTAGAGTTATTAAGTTTATATTCAGAAAATTCAGTTTAAAACTGTTAATTTATGACTCAATGAATTTTATAACTCAATGAAATTTATTAAAAATTAAAAATATTAAAAATATATGTGTAATAAGTAGTTAATTTTAATAATTTGCATGAGAAACTTGTTAAAATTATAAGCAGAGTTATTGTATGATATGTGAATAATTATTTTTAGATTTTATGATTAACGTTTGATATGATATGGGTGTAAATTACTAAAAGTTATTATATATAAAATGTAGTTTTAATTTTATTACAATAGTAAAACATACTCCGATAAGATATTCCATCACTAAATAACATCTATTTGGTAAGAACATAGTCGTTTCAATAATATACTAAAATGTATGAAAGTATATACTATAAATCCCAAGTTTTTATACTAAAATTAATATCAACAGAATAAAAAGTATGGTAATTATAAGGATTAGAAGTAGAGAAATGATGAAATTATAGAAAATGGACCAAGATTCGATTCTACAGGTATAAGCATTTTTCAAGTAGAATATAATAAAGTATGATCTTAAATCATAAAAATAATAAAAATATTCATTTAATATTTCTGTACTATTATACTCTAATCAATTATAATAGAGAGTATTTTTTAAATTATGTTATTTTGTAACTTTATATTGGAAAAGTTTTTATAAAACTTTAATTTAAATAGAATTAAAATTTTATATACATCAAATAATATTTTTTTCTGCAATTTTATTAAAATTTTACATATTTGGGATGAAATTTATAAAATTAAATTATAAAAATCTAAACTTTATAGAAAATCATAAATTTTAAATAATATTTATGATAAAATGTTTGGAAATATTATTTTTATTCAAAACTAGTTTATAAAAAATTTATGAGCATAATTTAAAAATTAATAATGCAAAGATACTAAAATTAAAAATAAAAATTTATAAATTAATTAAAATTTATATAATGAAATATAATTTGATTTAAAAAACGTTTATTTATTATTTATAATCATTTGATATGTATTATGCGCCTAAGTTTAATTGTATATTTTTCTTAGTATATTTTTGTTTTGATAAAAAAAAGTACACAGATTATGACATTTCTTTCCATCAACAGTATTACTATATAATATATACTTTGCTACTTCTTGAAAATTTATGACAGAATCTGAACTTTATTTTTATTTGAATTACTACTAAAAGATTTATAGGTCAGAAGAGGTTTGATGGCTTGAATGTATTACCATTTTGAAATATACGTATTATTGCATTTCATGAAATATATTCTACACAATTTAATGTTCTTAAAGTATCTATAATATACACTTATACTAGTATCAAAAATATATGATAAGTAATAGTTGTTAAAAAGTAGAATTTTTTATATTCTAAATGGCCAAAAGTATGATTATTATGGTAATTGAATTACGTACCATGAACATTAAAATTTGAACAAAAATCTTTAGGGCATGATATTGGAATTATTATGAAACATTGGATTTAATAGCCTATAGTCTAGATAATAAAAAAAACTAATATTATAATAATGTTGGAAGGTAAAGGATTAGAAAGCAAAAAAATTAGTATATAAAATAGCAAAAATGGTAATTATTAACATTAAGATTAATGTTATCTATATGTGCACAGTTTCTTTTATCAAGAAATTAAATTTAATTTACATTTACTATTGCTATGTAAAAGAATTAAATATTTCTTTATGACTAAAATATAACTTGGGTTTTTCTTTTACTAAATTAGCTTTTAAATGTCTTAATCAATTTTCATTAAAATTTTATAAGGTATTCATGAAATTGTGTAGATTATTTGTAAGAACAAAATTAAATTCAAGAATAAGACGTAAAGAAATTATAATAAAATAATTAAATTTTACTTCGAATAAAAAAAATTGACCTTATGTTCAATAAAATCCATTAATAAGCAATAATACATTAAATCGTGAGACCATAAGTACTTGTAAGAGTATTAAAAATATTTTTAAAAAATGTTCATTATTATAGGTGTTATGGAACATTGTTATGGAACAAAAATGGAAGAGTAGCGAGGTTCGTCTTATCATGACGTCAGAAGCTTGAAACTTTTAAAGTTTGGAGTCAAAGTTTAAGAATGATTGAATTGTTTGATTTCGGTAATGGAATTCTGATGATTTAAAATATCATCCTACCATAAGAAATCAAATTTAGATAAACATATTAGACTGGCGATGACCCTATACAGAGCATTTCGAAAATTGAAAATCCGATGCTTCCAACTTGAGAGATTCAACTTTTAGAGGAAAGCTGAACTTGCTTAACCCTTTAAAATTAAAATTTTTATTTTAGTTTCTTTTATTATTGAATCATATGTATATATATGTTTTGATCTTACATTTTTTAATTCATTTCAATTAATTATATATTTTTTTAATTAATATATTTAATTGCATAAACGTTGAAATTTATTTTGTTCAACTATTTTAAGAAAGCCATGTAATTTTTAGAATGCTTTTAAATCACAAGTTTTATTCATTCATGCTTCCGATTAATTGTAAGCGAGTGTGGAACGATTTTACTTTAATAAGTATTTTATTTTGTTCTCTATACAACTTTTAAGTTTATTTGTTTGCGTTATTTGATTAAAAATGCACTCAACCTCGAATGATTGTTCTTAATAAATATGTTGAGTTAAAATGATTACAATTCGAAATCTATGAGATAGTGTACTTGATAATTATTATTCAGTTAGCTTTGTCTGTTGTATCAACAGTTTAACAAAGTTTGACTCAGTAAATATTCTTTCAGGTAATTAGAGAGATTTAAATAAAATTTCATTGTACCAATTAATTTTTAATTATGAAATTCGTAATATTCATCACACACCGAGGGATTATTCGACATTAATTTTTCATCTCATCTTGTGTCTGCAGAATCATAATTTAAATCTATAAAAGACTAATTTTACGAAATTAAGACAGTTTAGCGGGAGATTAATCAGAATGTGACTTGCCATTTTGAGTTGGCGGATTCAATGCTGCTCGTTGGAAATTAGGGATGTCGACTAGCTGAAACAAGTCCCTTGTAATTCAATGGCTGATTAAGGATTAGGAATACGCTTTTGTCCGCTAAAACAAAGCCGAACACTTTCAGTCCGCCAAAGTTTCGTACGATAAACCGAGAGCATTACACTCGGGGGGGGGGAGGAAGGCGTGAGAGACACTCGGAAAGTGATAACATTTAGCATTGAGTCGTCCCTCCAGATTGTTGTTTAGTTTGCGGAATAAAGGTCACGTGTGTTGCCGTTGAGTGGGTTGCAAATATTGCGGCTCCGACGTCTAACACTGCCCGAAGAAAGTTCCAATGAATAGTCCAATCAAGCGGAAACTATGCGAAACTGGGCAAAGGGCGTGTTTCGGCAGATGAGCCACTTGTTAATTGTCTCGAATAGGAATTGGCGAGTCGATAGCCTCGCACTTTCATTAGAACTCGTGAAAAAGACGTTAAACTCAAGTTCAAATAAAAATTTAAGCGCGTCCGTTTCTTCGGTTATCGCGAGCTCGCCCAAGAGAAAGGGAAATCGATAAAAAATAGAGGTTCGGAGTTGGCTCCGAGTTGGCTTCCACGTGAAACTGAATTGGCGCGGGTGGACGTCTCGTGTGTCGTGACCGATACGCGTTTAAGCTGTTATGCACACACTTAAGATGCCACGCCCTTGAGCCGCGGGAAATGTGCGGAGAAAGTGAGGGAGCGAGAAAAGGCCGTGAAAGAGAGAAGAAAGATACAAATGGCGACAGCGCGAGGCTGCGAACACAGCCCGCGGCTCCTAAAAAAGCACCGCTTTTCTTTCGCCGAGGCTCGTTAACCATTTTTTTTTTTTTATAAATAATGACAAATGGTTGAGCAACGTCGCTAACGACTCCTTCATTTTATTTTTTTTAATCTGTTCTTGCACTCCGTGATCCGATCGTTTTATCTTTTTGGAAATTTTTATTTTCCCTCGAGCTTTTATCAGAAAAGCCCGGCTAACTGTAAAATATGCATGTAAAATTTGAATTGCCATAGTTTTGAAAAATGGTCTTTCGTAATAACGAAGCAGTGCCAATGTGTTTCAATTTTTGCGAGTAACTAGAACGGATTGGGAAGCAGTCGATATATGCGATTTTACATTGGATGCGTGGAATTTGCTTAAAATTACTCGAGGTGCATTTACACCCGAATACCTGAAAAATCGTTTGATTACTCAGGTGCTTTCGCTATATTTACTTATGGGAATGCAGCATGACATGACGTCTTTTTGTCACGGACTTGCAGGAACGGACACGCGCGGATTTGGGATTTACTTCCTTCGGAGAAAATTCCATCTGCTGAATTTTCGCTACAATGGTACAACAACAGTGTATTGCTTATTTTAAATGTAAAATTTCAAAGGCAGAGCGGAAATTCAATTTTATTTCGAGACTTTTTTTAAAAAAATCTCTTCCTTTTGATATTCGGTAAAAAGAATAATAATAATAATAATAACAACAACAACAACAACAACAACAACAACAACAACAACAACAACAACAACAACAACAACAATAATACACTCGATAAAGAATACATTTACTAGTATAAAAGCTTAGTTACTTTGAAACGTTGAAAATTTTTCCGAGAGCCGAGGAACATTATTATTTTCAATTAACTTTGAAATAATATAAGAAGTAGGAAGGGAAGAGATAAATTATGAAATTGAAATTCCCTTAAAAGAAATAAAAAAAAATACAAAATAAAGGGGTAATAATGTTAATGAGTGAAAATTAAATAGGGATCAGAGTTCTATAATAGCGAGCCATGAGTATTGAAATTGATTATCGTCTTTTTTAATATTAAGTTCACGTCTATCCTGGCACTATCGTTAACTTAATTTCGCATTTGAAGTTTAATTTTACTTCATGATATGTAAAGTATAATTTAATGTCACGTACGTCGACTTGAAGAGCTAAAGTACATATAATAACTATTAAAATGATCGTTATTATTCACGGTACTTTTCTATTTATTCTAAACTTTAACATGTTCAGTAAACAACGACAATTTATTTTTTGATAAATATTAATGAGTAAAAAATACGTAATTTTCTAAGACTTGGTATATTTATTGGAAATACAGAATATTTACATACATAATAAATTCCATACAACTTCATACTGATTTGAGCAATTTCGATTATTGTTCTATAATGTGAACATCGAAAATTTTAGACTGTTATAAGTTTATATAATTTTATATAATTTGATTAAGTTTGAAATAATAATGTTATTCAATAAAATTATTTAATGCATACGTATAATTAGAAAATCAATATGTAAACTTTCTTTGGGTTGATTTTATTTTATTTTTTAACTTTTGAATTTTTCTTCGTTTATTATTTATTTAATCAAAGGTAAAACTCAATCGGATTAAATTCATTTTATTAAAAAATAGATTATCTTCATATGAAGCCCATATCGTAAATGTAAATATGTTTTAAATTAAACAAGGAAATATTTTTATTGTATTATTTTTCTGCTAATAACACGTTTTACTTTTAAATAATACATAATTGATTGATAATGCAAAATATTAAGTTCAACAATTAGTTGAAAAAGAAAACTAAAAATCCATCTGTTAAATTTTTAAATAACGTAATCCTTCTTCTTTAATAGAAAAAAAAGAAATTACATTTCCCAATGAGATAGAAATTTATTTGTATAAAACTAGATATCTAAAAAGTATACTTGGTTCATCAAAATCTTTTTATAGTTCTATGTTTTTCCATAACATTTGCTCAACTGAATCAAATCAATTAATTTATATTATATATTAATTTTATATATTATATTTTATAATCTACTTTGATGTATCTTTAAAATATAATCTATTCTTTGTTCAAACCGTAATGTTATTCTTATGTAATCGTTTATAATATATAATAATTAAATATATTATTGTTATACTTTTAACGTGTAATTATAATGCGTAGTTTTAAAGCTTAAGTAATTAACATGATAAAATTAAAATGATAAAAAAATTTAGATTAAATAATAGACATAATAATTAATTAAATTAATGGAAAAATATTATTTGTTTTTTGCTTCTATCAGATTAATATAAAGAATTTTTAACACTTCATAACATAAAAAAAAAACTCTAGGTGATATCAGTTTATCAGAGCTTTATAATTAAATTAAAATTATAATTGTTCAAATATATGCATAAAATGAACGAAAGAGCAACACATTTAATTTTAGATTTTATTTATTTTTTAAGCAATTTAAATTGCAATTTCTAAATATAATAAAGTTCCTCGGAGATTTAAAATTTTTTGAAACTAAATTTGATAAAATTTTACATTTCTAATTACAATTGATTCAACATTTCTAATATTAAAATAATTTTTTTTTAATTTTATCAATATTTTTTATTTTATTAATAGCAAAAGGAATTTTTTTGGAAAAAAATTCATTGATATATAGTCTGAAAATTCAAAAAATGGAAAAATTTAGTAATGTAATTTTAATATGTATATACATATTTTAATAAGTTTTAATCTCTTGTTACTTAAATTTCAAATTTTTTTTATTTATAAATAATAAATTTTAAATAACATTTCTACATATAAATTTAATAAATATACGGAAAATAACTGTAACCAATTTTATATTTTTATCCCGAAACGAAATGCAATTAATTTTATTTTTTAGATTAAATAATTTAAGTAACATAAACTTTTAATTTTTTTTTTACTTATTGTAATATTTTAATCTTGAATTCTTTAGTTTTAAATATAAAGTTACAATCATTAAAATAGTTATTCGTGTAATTAATGTAATTATAATAAAAATATAATTTAATAAACCTATTATTTTGCAAGATAAATTTTACGAGATATTTTGGATTACTTCAAAATCGATAATCGAAAAAGCACTTTATTGATAAAAGTTTTAATGTTATCAATGGAACTTTAATATAGAAAACTAGTTTAAGATTTTATAATTAAATAAAATTTGTGTAAAAATACATGAGTGTATTTAAAAAGTTAAATCGATTTTACATTAAAAAACTAATAAATATATTTTTAACTTTTATTTAAATTGAAATAGGCAAGTGATATATTTATATATGATAATCATCATGTATGCTTACATTAAAGGTAAAGGTTCTACTGGATCAACGGCTTTAAAGAATGAATGTTTACCTGCAATGAATAAAAACAAAATTATTAATAATTATTGATAAATAATTATAATATACTTTTTTTTATATTTTTAATTAAAAAAATAAAAATAAATAATATTTAACATATATTAGAACTTTCACATATTCATAGTTTACAAATGAGTAAATTTATTATGGCATTAAAATATATTTTAAATTACTCTAAAACATATCTCGTAAACTTTTTGTAATTGTTATTTACAAATAGAGATTTAATGTTTCCTAATTGAGTTCAATTTTAATTTAACGAATGTATACAGTTTCAACATCATTTATATATTTTTGCGTTTATAATTATATTCTATGAAACAATATATTCGAAATTAACAATATGTTCCTTATAGACATGTTTTATTTTTTTGGGCTAACATTCCATGATTTTGGTATTTGTTTGTTATATATCAGACTTTTACTGCGCTCGTCATTTAATCGTTACAACAAAAGAAGTACGCCGTTTTCTTAAAATAAGGCAAAGTTGTCTGTCACCTGTTTTTACTATATTTTAAAACCTATACAGTTTAAAAAAATTTTTTTATCATAAACAATAGCTTTACTTATCTAAATCAAAGTATTATATTTGTAGGGCCTAATCTGTGCAATATATATTGATTTTAATGATAAATAAATGTTCTATAAGTCTTGAAATTTTCGGATCAGACCAACATCACCTGTATTTTCTCAATATTAATTGTATTATTTTTCATTCTGATGTAATGCCGTTTGCGTTTGCCCAGATTTCACATCGCAAAATGGCCCAAATGTTTCGATTGGGTCGTTTCCTTTGTTTTACTTTAAACTTAACCCGAGATCGGAAAATTATTTTTTATCTATTGAATTTCTTTCTTTCCATTACAATTTTTAATGTTGTACTTTTCAAATATTTATTTTTTTTTATAATTTTAATACTTTTGTAACTTTATTTATATTATTACAGTATTTTTGTATTATTATAATAAATAAATAAGAAAATTTCATTATAAATATAAAATTTTCTTTAGAAAGTTCAATGTTATACTTAAAGTAATGTAACAAAAGATACCTATACATATTTGTCGATACGTAGTTTTTTGAAAATGTATTTTAAACCACTGATATCACCATAAAAAGTAATATTTATTTTATTTTATAGATGATAATAAAATAGAATTTTCTTTAAATAGACTATATTTACACAGAATGTAAATACATTAAAAATAAAATAGTACAGTTTATATTGGACGAACATTTTTATTTCAATTTATTTCAATATAAAAGTATATTTCTTCTTCACAATCCTCAACTAAATATTTTTTACAAACTATTTTTATTTCACTTACCTATTTTACTTTTTATAAATTAAATACTCAATTGATGTTTTTATTTAAAAATTGTCCATGTAGATAATGTTACATTTCGAGCAATTTCTGAAATAAAGATCAATTTCAATCAAAATTTACCATTTTTTTAATCATTGATTTCAAGAATGTTTTTTGTTTTATTTTTAATGGAATTAATAATTAAAAGAACAGTCCTTTTAATAAAGAGGAAAAATGAGTAAAAACATTATTTTATTAAAATAATTTGAAGTTGTAAAGTGTAGTGTATTTAAAAAACGTCATGCATTAATTGAATAATACGCAATATGATTTGATATTTAAAATTCAATTAATAAAATTCAACAACGAAAATTAATCATAACCTAAATAAAAAGTTATTTAATAAATTAAAAATTTATAATTTAATGTAACAATTTAATTGAACAAAAGTGTCCGTTTTTCAGCATACTCTGTCAAATTAAAAGATAACTTCTTATTCATACATATATTAATGAGTATGACATTTCAGTCTTTTATAATGTCGTTTAAAGAATAAAACTTTTGACATCTTATGCAAAGTTCAAACATACTGTAAAGCTCTCGGTCTTTTTCATCAAACTTTCATCAAACTTTCTTTAAAATTTTAATTGTTTAATCTGTATTAAACTTTTTTTGAGCATTTTAAATAATAAAAATATTAAATTTTCTTCATAATTTAATAGCGTAATAATCTAGCAATCAGAACTGACCCATGGCTTCATTGAAATTAGACTCGCCATGAATTACGCCAAAGTATCAAACAAGTGCTGAAACATTTTTGCGACATTTCTCAACTTCTCAACGGTTCTATTACGAAGTGACAATGATGGAGAGTAACAGAGATAGTAATTCATAAAAGAACGTGTAGAATAGAAACATAAAAACAGAGAGAAAGAGAGAGAGAGAGAGAGAGAGTCAAAGAAGAAAAAGGAAAGCGTGCCAAGGCCATGGACTTCGACCTTCAGGTTGAAAATGGGATAGCAAGATTTGCAATGAGACAATGTATACTCAAAATCCTCTCTTCATTTCTTTTTTTCTACATCATAATCATGTGGTTTTTGTATAAATATACTTGGTATTTAAAGAGCAGGAGAAAAAAAAAACAAACTGAGAGTGACAATACAATGTTATTATTAATTGCAATATTAAGAAATGTCACAGATAAAGTAAATTATGTAATTACGATAAATACTTCAATTATGTTTTTCATTACATCAATTAAATGCACTAATAAGTAGGGGATTTTACATTGGTTCAATAGTCTAATTAAATCTATGTATAATTTTACAAACGTTCAGACAAATTATTATAACCATATATTAGGTATGTAAACAGTTAAGCATTTGACGTAAGTATTTAATCGTTTTTTAAAGTAAATAATTAAAATTGGTTAAAGATTGTGAAATATGTATAGAGAACAATATAAAATATCGCGGTAAGACATGACACATTTTAATCAGTTATTACGTTGCTTTCAATTTTAAGATGTGATGTGAAAATCTGAGGTGCTTATTAAATATTTACTTAACCATCTTATAAACACTTAAAAGAAAAACAATATATCAAATATAAATAAAGTTAATTACAAAATAAGAGATGCATAGAAGTAATGAATATAATTATCCAGTTCTTATTTTTATTACTAGAATATCAGCTATCACACCTTCTCAAGATACGTGCTTTATAATTTAATCTTCGTATGTGTTTTTTAATGAATAAAATAATAAGAAGCAAAAGTTTTGATAATGAATTGTAACAAATCTTTACAATTGTAAAGCTCTTGACTCGTGTTAAAAAGTATTTAGTTATCACGTTTGAACCTGACTTTTCTTTTTATTCGCATATTTATAAATTTTTTCATTTATTTTACAATATCAACATATCCATCATTCAATAACCAAAATTAATCAATCATATTATATTTAATTAAGTGCACACACGTTACGATTAAAAATCGCAACGCATATTACGCGGTGTATACTTGTGTATGTGCATTTCGCTTTAAAATTGGATATTATCAACATTAAACAAAATAGCGTACAACTTAATTTAAACCCAATAATTTTGTAATGCTAAATATTTAATACTTGAATTGCATGCTTAATTTAATACAGATTATGCTTTAGTCGTTTAACATACCGTACGCTCAATATTTTATATCGATTGTATGGATAATTTATAAATGAAACAAGCCACGAAGCAGCTCGGATTTAGCGTTTTCCGTTTTTGAATAAAAAAATGGCTTTTCCATTCACGAGACGTGAGCTCCGCAGAACATTTCCAAGTTTTGTTTTTTAATGAGGCCTGCACTATTTATGGAGCGGCGTTTGGATCGCTTTTTGCTTAATGTAATGCTCAAAAATAAATGCATAAACGTATCGCATGTGTGAGGGAAGAGCAGCGGTTGTTACTGATGTGCAAATAATATCCCATCGGATGCTCCGCGGCGTAGAAAGCTTGACAACCGGGAACTCACGGATTTTGTGGTCTCACGAAACTTTGTGGTCGCAAGGGAGCTCGGGTTGTAATTCTTGCAGGAGAGCGAGCGCCTGTCAAGAAGGTGAGGTAACGCGATATGGAATTTTCGCTTTGCCATGGAGCACAAAAACAAATGGCACCGACTTGATTTTTCGCCGCTGAGAATTGCGAATTTAACACTCTCCGCCCTTTGCGGTGACGGCGAATTAAAACGCGCGCGCACCCCTCGCCCGTTTATTATTTAACGGGCGAATTCCGAGCACAGCTGATCTCTCAAAAGAAACGACGCTCCCGAAGCGTAACCATCCGCCCAGTCTCTCTCTCTCTCTCTCTCTTTGCGCGCGTGTGTGGGTGCGTGGGTGTGGGGGGGGGAGGAGGAGGAGGTTTGCAAGCGGCAACGTCAACCATGAATCGCGTGCTGCCAACAGAAAGTAACAAGAGTCCGCACACACACGCACTCGGCCAAGTTCTAAATCGAAATGAGGCGAACGAGTGCATTTCCGGTTTCCCCCGTCGGACAACAACCTGGCGACTACTACTTTTTTCCTTTCTCCCTAACGACGACGTTACAACTTTCACGGGTATAATAGTGTATCAGCCTTTTTGAGTTTACTCTTATGGGTAAACGAGCGTCTTTTATTACTTAAAATGTCACTTAACGGAATTACTTCTCGACATGCCTCGATACTCCGATATCTCTCCCATATTATCATGTCATTAAAGGTATTAAATTTGTGTTGGAAGAATGCCTCAAAGAGACTGCCGCTTTTTAATGCAAACATGGAAGCTTTTACAAAAATTGGCTTAACATTTGGACACTGGCGAGACATTTATACATGCTCTATATCAATAAACAAAATCCCTAGTCATTGTACATATCCTTTAATGATCGAGCGTTAACGAGAGTTTTCCTTTTCATGTAAAGAAATGCACAAAGAAAAAAAATCTTCTTTCGCCTCAAAGATTACGTAGGCTGGAATGGCTTAGCTATTATTTTGTAAATGAAATAGTATTTATTACGTCGTCATTAATCGAATAAGCCAATAATTAAAATCCTATTTTTTACGCTAAAACTAATATCGTGCTAATAGACGTGCACAATTATTTAGGATTCACTCGAATAACTTTAAATTAAATTTCATAGATTTTTGAACAAAAAAACTTCTTAAGTTGATTTATATCAGTTACAACGAGACTATGTAATGTAGAACAAAGTTTATTATCTGAATATTAAAAAAGTAACGTAATACATCAATGTAAAATTATTAATCCCCAAACAAAACTAAATTACCATTATAATTTATGTATTGCTTTAAAAACTTTTATTGCTTTTCAGTATTACATAAATTAATAATCATAATAATTCATTTACGCAATATTTTAGTTAATCTAATAATAATACATTTTGCATTTTGAAATTTATAAATACATTACATAAAAGATAATTAATTTTAACTTTATAAACAAACAATGAATACAAGATCAATATTACTGTTTGAAAATCAATTATTGTTAAATACGGCATTGCTATAAGACTAAAAATATATGTTATATTAGTAATAATTTTGTCGACATTCATATTAATAGATCAATATTTATATACAATGGCGCTTAAAAAAAGGTTGACTTTTATTTACATTTATACGCACATCTATAAAAAATAATATGATATGCTGTTGTATTCAAATAGTTTAAATTTGTTGTTAACAAAATTTAGTTTTGTTTACATACATTTTTGTTTACACACACACACACACACACACACACACACACACACTAATATATATGATCTGAAAATATTCTTGGTAACAAAAATAATACAACAATTAATAAATATTTAATCAAAACGACAAATTGACGGATGTCAATTAGAATTTGGCCGATAAGAAATATAGATAATAATTGAATTTACGTTTTTAAACACATACGTTATCTACGATATTAATTTTCATTATAGAAAAGTCAAAACAATTGCATTTATAATTTCTTCTATAATTTAAAATAATCTGATAAGTTCATTAGAAAATGCATATATTGATAAAAAGTTATAAATAACATTTTTTTTATTCTATTAAAGATATTTTAATGAAATTTTAATAATATATAATTTAAAACGTACCCATGCGGTAATAAAAACACGTCAAACGATCTAAAAAGCTTAAGTACTTATAATTGAATGCTATATACTGCGAAATAAATGAATAATGGTACAATAATTATAATCTGCGAAATGTAACTTTCGACATTGTGGAAGCTTTATTCATTACAGCTAAATATATTATTAGAAAGTTTCGCGTTATCCTTATTATCATTTTAAGATTTAAATACAATCATATATAATTGATAATGACTATCAATGTAAATTCATTATAAACTTTTAGAAAGGCTTAAATGAAATATTTAAATTACAAGATAATTGAAAACATTTTATAACAAAGCATTTATTATATTTTTTTAACAATCTATATGACTGTGAGTAAATCATGTTTTAAACTCTCAAAATCATATAAATATATAAAATAAACAAAATATATATAGTATGTAACTTATGTAAATAATATACTTCAAAAATCATACTAAACTACAGTAAAAATATATTTTATTTCGAAACGTAATTTGAAGAAATAAATATTAAATTAACTTTTTTTAAATATCAAAATATAAAGAATTGTATGTAAAAGACATTGCATTAACATTATATTAATCTTAAATTATTACAAAATTTTATTTCTTTATGATTTTTATTTAATATAGTTCTAAGAACTAATTATTTTATAACCATTTATTTAGAATTTACAATCAATTTTATTTTTATTGAAAATAGAAAATTAAATAAAAAATAAAATTATAATTTTTTATCAGCAAACAATATAAAAGAACATTAAAATGCTTGAAATTAAATAAATATTAAAGAAACAAAATTTGGATAATTACAAATATGGATATATTATATTTTAAATTGTTAACTAAAAAATTTTTTTGCAAACTCTATCGGATAAACCTATAAAACAAGAACAATTTGTGTCGAAATTGTTCTTTCAAATTAAAAAAAGGAAATTTTATAATGTCATTTTATAGAATAAAAATATTATAGTACTGAATACGTTAAAAAAGTATTAAAAATGAAAAGAGAGAATTGACGTAAAATTCAGCGCCGGAAGTCATGTACGTTCATGCTTTCTGTTCATCTGATTTATAAAAGTTTCTGAAGGAAAAGAGAGCAATTGAATTAAAAAAAAAAAAAATAAAATACGCAGAGAAATATATGAAGAATCTTATGAATCTTATTTTTCTATGATCGTTTTAAGTATTGAGATTCTTAATTAACTTAATTAACTTGATTAACCAAAAAGTTTTTTAATAATATCAAAATATTATTTTTAATTTATTAAAATTAATATTTTATTAGGAAAGTATCGATTTTTATGATAGTTAATGAAAAAGTTTGTATAAAATTAAAAATCATGTATAATAATAATCAATTTCAAGCTTCTTAGTTAATTATTTATGAATACACATTAATATAACATCATGATTTTAATCAAATTTAAAATCTTTATGAAATTCATTTTAATACATTTGTTAGATAAGATTTATTTAAACAATAATTTCTTTAAAAACAGCGGTGTAATTACAAATACATAAAACATAATATAAATTCAATGATTATAGGTTAAGTTAAGAATAATAAAGTTTATAATTACGATCAAACACGACATAAAATATTGCTATAGATATAAACTGAGGATGTACAACTAATAATTGCTAGTAGAAAAGCATAATAATTAATTCGATTATGATGAAATATCTGACAAAAATATCTTTATTCGTGCTTTTATCACATGATGTGCTGCTTTTAAAAGCATGGTTGTATATTTCAAAAAAAAAAAAAAATAATTTACAAGAAGGTAAAAATTAAATAAAAATTAATTAAAAAAAAATTTAAACTTTGTCAGTTCGGAATTAAGCAAAACGCTTCAATACTTTTTATCACGTTTGAAAGTATGATGTAATAATCGAGCTAATCAATATTTAAAAAAAAAAAGAAAAAGAAATTAAGTAACTAATAGTTAGTTAAGTTAGTTTTTTGAAAGAAAAGTTTTTTCTCTATTTAGTGAGAATATCTGAATATAAACTAGTTAATAGCATAATTAAACGAAGTAATAAATATGTACTCGAACGAACAAAGTGGATTAATCAATTGGTAAAAGAAAGTTTAGAAAAACTATACACTATATACATGCATAATCATTCCAAGGTTTTATTAAAAAAAAAACAAAATTAAATGTACAGCCAATATCCTTTTTGCTTATTTTAATATATATAATAATACGTATCTCATTTTTAATAATATTATTTATTAATAAGTTCTCACTATTTTTATAGATTCTGTTTTTTTATTTATTGAATGGAAAATTAGAATATTGAGTATTTAAGAAATGTTCAAAAATACTGTTTGCTTATTAAATATACAAATGATACCTAGTTAAGCATACATATAATTGATTCAATTCATTTAAAAAATAAATTTTGATAATTTAAATCCACATCTAATTTCATAAGTTTTATAACAACAGTATTAGGTCTTGTATCTTCTCATCACCTTTAATACGTCAACTCGCAATTTCTATCCTAACTATGAGGGAGTTATACCGGTTCCTAATGAATTCAATCCACGAAAGTCCATTATCTTTAAACAAATAAGAATTCGAGATATTGCAAAGAGAGATGAGATATTCTCTTAGAATATTACATGAATTTCCCATTTACCGGAACATTTTACTTTCTTCTGTATCAAGTATGAAGCGTCAAAAGTGCGAAAGAGAATTTGCATTTTATATAAAAATAAATGAAGCATTTCGAAATATGTCATACGTGTTATCAAATATGCACGAAATTTCTTCTTTCGTTTTATTATTGTTAGTTAGCTGAAATATATGATTTCAAATACTTGGAAAAACTGATTATTGTAAATATTTATTAAAAATGAATTACAATTTTATGAAATAAATTGGGTATATTTAAGCAAAGGATTATTTATTATTGTAATTATTTTTAAAAATTCATTACGTACTTCCCACTACTTCTATATGATTATTGATTGACAATTAAAAAATGATAAATCGTTTATAATTGAAGTACAAAAATGTATCATTTTTATCTATGTGAAATAAATAGTAAAAAATTTTAACGCAGTTTTATTGAATTTTACTTTAAAAATTTTATTATGATGAGCAAAGAAATATAAAATTATTTAAATATAAAATGTAACTACAAATCTTTTACAACATTGTTTTTATAAAAAAAAGTGAATATAAAAATTTTATGTTAATATCTAAACATTTTTTAATTTAAAGATTATTACATAAATGCAATTTTTTTATACATAATATAATCTTTATCAAAATGACATTTTTTATTCTTAGAGCTTTAGAATTCATATAAAATTTGTTCAACATGTATAATGCAAGAAGATGGATAATATAAAAAATTTCAATATTTGTCAACCGACACATTTTACAATGAATAAACTTATGAATGTAAATGGTAGCTTCTTTTATACAGTGTCATATAAAATTTTATAATACATTTTTAGGAAATAAGGTTGATGATCAAATAATTTTGTGTGCCTTTACAATAATTCTAAATTTCTATAACATTTCTAAAGATTACTGCATATTTAATTAAGTTATATACGTTTACGACTAAAATTGATCTTGTTAAATTTAATATATCCATAATCCCTTTTTTATATGTAATATAATATTACTTTGTTTCAAAATATTCTTTAATATTTATTTATTATTAATTTGGTTTTAATTCATGTTGATGTAAGTAAAACCAAGTAAAATTAACTTTACAATAGATTTAATTAAAATATTTTTCAATATAATAAAATTAATTAATTTTAATTTATAATCTAATAAATCTACAACCAAATTATTGTTTTATATCATTCAAACTGTTTTAAGTAAAAGTTTAAACATTCAGAAATGTCATAAATATTTATAATTAATATGAATTTAATTTTGAGTGTAATCTTTATAAATCGTAAAAATAATTAAATTAATTGGCCTTATTATAAAATTAGTTTCGCGTTGTCGTTGTAATATAACAAATAAGTTAATTATTTTTTTTAATACCTTTTAATTAATTTTCCGACAAAGACATTATTTAAAGAATTTCTTGAATTTATATCATGAAATTGTTTTTGAATTACCCTAAAAAATAAAGTTAGTAATATGGTTAAAAGGTATTTTTTATGATTTAAAATAAAATATTATACTTTATTACAGATAATGCATAGAGAAAATGTTTGTAATGGAAAAAATGTTTTCTTATTTATTAGAATATGTGCAGTTTCACAGAAAATGTTATAATTTAATTTTCATTTTTTAAATATATTATTCATACTTTTTACATTTACGAAGTAATTTATATTGATTATTTATTTTATAATGTTATAAATGAAATATTATGCTAAGTTATATTTTATATATTAATGAATTTGTAAAATGAATGTTTAACATACATATTACTATTATTTCAAATATTAATGATTAAATTATATGTACAATGAACGCAAGACAAATTGGTGTGTTTTTTTTTTAAATATACTATTTGATTTTTTTAATATTTTAGTCAAATATTGAGGTTTATATGCTTACAAGTTCATTTTTAAAAATAATTAATATTGATAAATATATAAATTTTGTAAAAGTCTTGTGGATACAAAGAGAAATAGATTATTAGTTTTAATTCTAAAAATAGTTTAATTTAAAAATATATATATATGTATATGTATATGTATATTACTTATCGCGTTTTATAAATTTAATATGTACAATGAAATACTTGTTTTTCAAGAGATGAGAGTACGAAAACACTTTTAATTATGATAAAATTATTGATAAAATATTTAAAAACTAATTTGATTCATATGTATCATTAAAATTATAGCTACTCTAACTAAAAGTTGCGTTATTCTTATTTTATTTTGAATTTAAAGTTGAAATTTGAATTGCAATTTAAGTTTTTATGGAAAAAAAACACAATTATAAATATTTTTTAATTCATTCGTAAGGGTTTATTTTGTTTACATTATTTATATATTCATTTATTTGTTTACGTATTTATTTACTTTTGTTTATTACTTTTTTATTTTATGTGTGCAACTCCTTTAAAAATTCTATGAATTTTTATGTCCAGGATTTGATATATTGATTGAAAGGTTGCTAATCTATTACATTGACTGAAAATAAAATATTATTAAATTGTTGATTGTGCACCAATTTCAGTAGATAAAGATAAAATATAATTGAAAATCATTTTTTATTTTAAGGAATAGTGTTTGTAGTATGTTATATTTAATATTGCATTTATAAATAGTAACAATAATTTATAAAATTTTGTTTGCTATTGTTATTGACGAATAAATTTTTTATTCAAAATATAAAAAAATGCATATATCAATATGAAAATACCAGTATGTTTTTTTTATAAAGTTAACGTTTTATCATCGCATTTTAAATAAACTTCATGTAATCGAAATTGATATTTTTCAATTTAGTAATTTCATCGACATAATTAAAATATACGGGCGTTTGAATTTTCGATTGAATTCATAATTATTTATGTGTATTATTGCACAATCACCAAGATATAAATAAAATTTTAAAAAATATATAGCGTAAAACAACTTTTAGTTAAAAATCAATTTAATGATTTAAAAATGTAATTTAAATAAGTGTGTTTTGTGAATCGAAAAGAACTCATATATAATGCATGTATATTGATTAATTAAAAACATCGAGTCACTTGAATAATTAAAAATTATATTTTTTTATCAAAAATGTAAAAAAATGCACATGCATTAAAAATGAATGCATTATTAGAAAAGAAAAAAAAAGAAAAAAAAGAAAAAAAAGAAAAATGGATTTAAAATTTCCGTGGATCTAGTTATTTATTATTTTGTACAATTCTAAATTCATAATTCAGGGAGAGGACGAGAAAGAGAAAGAATCACGAAGCCACATTCTTCCGTTGTAATCGAAAGTATCGTGAATTACACAATATTACACGTCAAATTACATAATATAAACCTCGAGGAGTATAAATATATGTGAGAGCCGGTGAAAAAGCGCGATGCGCGGGAAAGTATCGCGAGGAAAATAAGTGAAAGCGCTAAGTTTTATAATTTGCATGTGTGTAACGGAGACTCGGATAGGACAGGATAGAGAAGTCCACCGAGAAGAAAAAGAAAGGGAAAGCCAGCGACCAGGCGAACTCGAGTAAAAAACATGGGTTAGCAATTAATCGATCGACCTCCCGGTTAAGGAGCTTAGCCGCGGTCCCCTTAACCCACTTTACGTCATAGCATCAGGCCCACTTTTTTGCTTTCTTTTTCCCTAAGCGCCGATTGAGCAATTTCCAGCCGCTCCAGCTCACCTTAGAAAGCACACTTTCGCTTTCTTTGGCTCCGCCGGTTCGCGAATTTTTCGTACTTTTCGCACGGGAGACCTGTCCAGAGTTATTTAATCTGTCGCGTCCAGCCTCATTTCCGCATTATTCGGGCCGGGCTAATGGCGGAGTATTCCTCATATTCCGGGTAATGATCCGGCCAAATTACGCGCAATTACTGCTTCTCGTGGTTCGTCGCGCGAGAAAGAGAGAATCGGCGGAATTTAATGAAGATTGCAATTGTTACGATCGTGGCTTAGAGTAAATTGAAATTGAATCGGCCGGGGAAATCAATTTAATGCATTTAGATCCCTCAAGCACCCGTAAATCTTATTAATGTGTAAATTTTTAAAACCGGATGTGTTTTTCGAGCGACCGTAAATAACGAGCCGCGGCGATAAATCTTGTCGGGTTTTCCGATTTGGAGGGTTTTTTCTTTCTTTGTTTTTATTTTATTTTGCCGATATGGGATTATTAATTAATTAATTGCGTTACCGCGCCCCTGGTGTTCCCCTGGAAAGCGATGCTTACATCCGGCCAACCCCCAGTCAACGTTGTGCCTAATTGTGATTAAGGTCGCGCGGCACTCGGAGGAAAATTTCTAAAATTAATCGGTCCACACGCGCCTCCTCAGCGGAAACGCGATTAACCCGATCTGATACGAGTGCACTTTAACGATTTTTCTCAATTGAGCTGACGAGACGAGAGGAGAGATACGAGCGGAAAACCGAAGGACACGTCCAACTCCAAATAAATTCAATGAGGTAAATGTTGGAGTGAAAAATGAAAAAGGAGGGTAATGAAAGAATTGAAGAAAGGAACGAGGTCGGGAGCTGATAAATGAGATTCATCCATCTTTGGAGATCCGCGAGAGCAAAATTAACCGGATTAGGGTGCGAGAGGGAGGAGGATTAGATTACCCGGGGATCGATCCGCGCACGTGACTGCATGAATTAGGCGTCCGTGGAAATTGCGAACGTGAGCGCAGATTGCGATTCGCGAAATCAACAGTCCAGCTGAAAAATTGCGGAAGAGCCCGGGAAATGTGGGTCCCGATGAGATCAGCCCGCTATTTCTCATCGAGTTTCCTTTAAGGCACGCTAAATTAGATTACGAGATTCGACTCCGACCCTCGTCCTTGAATCCGATATTTCGACACAAAGAAAATCAGTTGCAATCGAATTTCGGAACAATAAGCTTCTCTGTGATTGCGCTTACTCCTCTGCGAAATCACTGTTGAGAAGTTTGTTGATTTGGCCCGCGTGTGTGCAAGATGTCGCTCAGCTTTTTGTACAGCCGGAAATATACCCAGGAGTGTTAATAGTTGTGACAAGGTGTGGATCAGTCAGCAAGTTCGTATACAACTTCCGTTCCTCAACCCAAACCCCAAACAACATCCGGTCTAAAAAACACGTCTACAATCCCTGACACTATTCTTCTTTCAACAAGTTTCTTGTGCGACGTTCTGTAACAAGTGCTTAACTTTTAAGAAAACACAATTGAATCATTAAAATCGATCGTCAAATCGAGAAACACTTCAATGTGCAGGCGCGACCAATTGGATTTCATGTTCAAAGAATAAAAGAAATGATTTTTTTATGAATCTATTTTTCTGTTTTTATTAATCAATTATCGTAATTACCATACAACTACACATATGGGTAGCTATTGCAAAATAGTAGTTTAATATTTGACCGATTATATAATTACTTCCTTAATTAATTAATGATTAATCAAAATGCATGTACAGTGTGTGATGCATTCTCATATTTCATGCCCAGATCATTAGTAAACAGTATATAAATTCATCATTTTAGGTATCTATCACGAGTTAAATTAAATAATAAATAATTTTTACACAGCATTTTATTTTCTATGATAGAAGCAACTATCAATAACTTGATTTAAACTTCAACTTGAGATTAATTGCAAAAAACTTACAATAGTTGCTTGACATCTCATCTATTTTTTACCAAGAGCTAATTGCACGCATTTGGCAATGGTCGTTGATCGATAAATGTATTTTTTCCTTTTACAATTTTATTCCAGTTGTTTTGGACGTACCGACCGAATGAGTTGCGAATGTGAACAATCGAAAAGTCGTGGGAAAAATTTGATTAGATAAAGTTTTAGTAGACTTACTATGATAATATTGTAAAATAAATAATTGTTGTATAAACAGAATTGTAAATGAAAGGAATCGATACTTCATTAAGGATTATTTTCAAATAATGATTACGTTAGTTTTTAATTTAATTGTGTTATACTAAATTATTTCATGCCAATATTAATGCGTATTGATTTAAGAATATTATATAATTTTAAGATATAATTTGTTTTTCTGATAACATTTGTTTATATTAACTCTGAATAAGTATGCTTATGATCAAATGTACCACATTAATGTGTATTTTATACTAATTTTTTAATTTCATGATAATTATTGAATATTGATAATATAACATAATTTTTAAACTATTTTTTAATTTAAAGTATCTTAATTTTACTATTATTTATTTTTTCTTAAGATTTTCGAAAATCAATAAGAAATACAATGTTTGATAAAAAATCAAATTATAATAATCACTTAGATGTTCAAAAAGGAAAAAACTTGTAGATTCTATTTAGTAAATGGAATTCCATTACACATGTAAATTAAATGTAAATTTTTTGCAAAAATTAAACATGAAATACAATCAAGACTGTTTAAAAAGAGTAAAAAAGTAAATAAGAGTGGTTGGTTAAAAACAAACTTCATTTACAAAAACACATTTTCCACTTTGTAAAAAAACTAGTTTATTATAAAACACTATCCAACTTAATGTTAATTTGTAGAAGATGCGGGATATATTTTTAGTATTTTTATTTCATTAGAAATGATTCATTGATATTTGGTTTTTTCAAATGTCAAAAAAAAATAAATTAGAAAATTTATAAGCACTTTTGAATACCTTCAGATAATTCAATAATGATTACTGTAGAAAATTATGTACATATGAGTTATTCAATTACTTGAACCTACAAAAACAAAAAAATAGTTTTAATATAAGATTGTACTCAATAAACATATTTCAAAATATTATGATTTTATAATGTATAGATTTTATAAATGCACATAATAAAAAAAACACGAAGCATTTATTAAAATCACTTTGAAATTTTAGGAAATAAAAAGTAATCACTATAAAACCCGTATGTAAACCTGTAATTAAAATTTTTTTTATTTTTTAGCCCTGATGCTTGAAATAATAATTTAAATGATCTAACATTGATACGAATATTATTTGGAATAACATTCAAATTATCATTAGCTGATGACGAACGATAAATGAATAGACGAATAGAATAATGTATAAACCAATAATAATAGTTTAATATGGATAAGAAGAAAAAGTTTGTTTTGCAACGTTCAGTTTTTCTGAATTAGAGACAGGATTCGTTTATAAATTTCAAAGTTGTCTTTACTTTATGAATTAATTAATTAAGAGTACATGACATAATCTCTCCTCTTTTTGAGGAAACAAGCCTTGTGCAGTTTGCCACCGGAAGTCCATCTTACACATAATACATTATATATTTGCTGGGTCCGGTAGCACGTACTTATCCTTTATCTATACAACCTTAAGTTGAGATGCACCTCAATTTAAACAGTGTGTATTCTGCATATCCTTGTTTGATGTCCTAGCATATAATTACATGCACTAGCGCAATGCGAGAAATTCCTAGATTCCTCCTAATTCTACCGTAGTTGCAAGCATTTGCCACAATTACACTTATACACCAAGATTGATACACCAAGAGACGGTGTGCACGTGATCGGACAATATGGCACAATAATCCCTAGATCACCATCGTCGTCTTACATACGCAGTAGCTTTTCATCTAAATACCAAACGACACTAAAGCATTAAACAACCGGATCTTTGTGATCCTTGGAGACTAGCCACAAAAAAGTATTTCATCCCTCGCCGGAGTCTTGCAGTGAACGCAGAAAACAATGTACACGTGCACAAATAAACATTAATGTGTAAGGTGGTGTAAACTTCAGAACCGGGATTATACCTCGAGTAGCGGATGTAAATTTGGACATTAAAAGCCACTAGACTTCATCTACATTTTCCCCGAGCAATGATATTTAAATGCGAAAAACGATATTAGTGCGATGTGCGATGGAAATTATTCATGCTTTCGCGCAGAGAAATTTAAAAATGTCAAAATCCTATTTCCCCCTCCGACAGCACACATCAATCGGGGACGCACTTTTCCGCGTTTCCCGTAACTAACGAGCTCACCGGTACTCTATCACCCTTTCCACTGTACTCTCGTTTGCCAAGTCTCAAGATCAAAGATCAAAGATCAAAGGAGGCTGCGCCGCCTCTGGGATGGACCTCGAACCCTCCAACCCTTGAGTGCTTGCACCGGGCCGTAAAGCGTGTGCGTGTGCATGTGGCGGTTACGCGTGCTTGAGGTAATAGCGTGGGTCTCCTTTTACTCACCTGAAAAATGGAGAGGGGGTGGGATGAGTTTCCGCGATCGGGGTCACACGCGTACGTGCGTTTGTGCGTGCTCCTCGTTATCGAGATGCGTGTGAGCGAGCATCGTCATCTCTTATCTTATCACAGTCCGACGGCCGCTTACAAACAGAGACACGTACAATCAAACTCGAAAGGTGAGGCATTATTTTTATTTACCTTGTTGGATCCTGATGTCGCCATACTTTAAATGAAGCTGTGGAGAGATTGAGGTAAGGGACTCGAGACAAGAGCTCAAATGTCTCTTTTTATAATGCAGGGTAAACGTGCTTTTATCCATTCAATTTTATTCAATAATAATTTATTAAATAATTATTCGGTGATGGTGTCTTGAGTTAAATCAACCCGGAAGAGCCTCTACTGACACTCACTTTTGCCAGACTTGAAAAATTAATTTCTCAGAACAGCCAATTATAACTAAATGAATCAGTCTCACTTCAAGAATAACATACTCGTGTTACGTTATTGATGGTAAAATATAATGGTTATAAACATTTAAATAATACTGAAAACAACAAGTTCTAGTAATTTTTTTTTCTTCTCAATTTTTATTAAAGAGAATTTTAGAATTTTAATAATTAAGCAGAAACATGGATATTATCTTAAGACAATCTTTCGTACAATATAAAAAATTGAAATAGGTAACAGATTTATTGGCGAAGAAAAGAGTGAGCTATAAGATTAAGCTATAAGTTAAATTGATTATTTTTTTAATTTTGTATTATGAAATAAAATAAAATGTAAAAAAAGTACCCAACAACACTTCGATATCCGGTCTTCTTTTAATGAAAATATTTTCAGTCTCATTTATTTTTTAATCGATGTCTACGGAACGACATATTGATCTTTACAGCATACTTCTTTTTTTTCTTCGAAGCTGTTTTCGTTGTCACCTCCGCAATCAAAACGCTATTAAAGGAAAATTACGCGATATTGAGAGAAGACGTATAGTAAATTAAAAGCCTCCGCCTTTGGCTTTTTAAAAAATAATATTTTGCTTTTTTTTTTAATACAGATGCTCAAATGACAAAATAAGTTAATTATTTTCTAATAAAGCTTAACATTTTATTGGTTTTCTTTGTATGATTTTATAAAATGATTACTCCATGATATATAATAAACATTTTAGTTTTTTATTATTCCAATAAATTACATATGTATGTGCAAACATCAATAATAATTAAAAGCTTTATGGCTGATAAAATTTCATTTTTATTTTATTTATAATTATATTTAATTTACACATTTAGACTAATCATGGAAAAGCTTATTTATATAAATGTAAATTTTATTGATTTTTAAAGCTATGCTAAAGAGCAATTATTTTGCATTAATAATAATTTATGTACTTATGTAGTATCATTATAAAGTTTAGTTACAGAAAATTAATTATTATTAAATTTTCGAGAAAGTTTAAAACGAAATAGAATTGTTGTAAATGTTCAAAGGATTAAGATTTAATTATTATACACTTATATAATAATAATGTATCAAAAATACTGTATAATCTCTGATATATAGTAATTGGACTTTTATTAAGATGTTACTTTTTAAGTGAAATTGAAAATCAGCCGTTTCATTTGATAGATAAGTCGATTATTATACAAAGGAAGATGAGGCTCGGCATCTATATAATATTCAAAGAAAATCTTATTTCTTCTGTAGCAAATTTTTCTGGTAAAATATATTGTTACTTTTTAAACCATTATATAGAAAGATATTTGTAAATTTGTTAAAAAAATCTTTTTAAATAATAATGTTTCTAAATAATAAACTTTGTACGAAAAATTTTTACGTATTTATTGATTTTCTTTATTCTACAAATTTTGTGCTTTAATTCTGGTTTTATTGCAAAAAAAATAATTAAAATATACAACGGTTCATAATTATTGGACAAAGTTCCGCAATTAATAACATTCTCGTACAAGTTTAAAAATGATGGCATGTTCAAACTTCATTGCACAAATCTTACTAAGTAATCAAAGCCGCCATGAGAACAACAGATTTTAATTAGTTCTACAATTTGGCTTTTATATAGATAAGAAATCTTATTTTGTGAAGTTGCAAGCTAAACAAAAATACACTCGACCAAAATGTAAAAATTAATTTTTGAACTTACATTTTCATCCAAATCTTTTGCACTACAAAGTCTGACGATAAAAATGTAAAGACTTGACTGAATTTCTTTGATAAGCATTAATGATATTTGACTTTGTTGATAACAAAAAAAAAAAAAAAGAAAAGCTGCGGAAAATAATGGTTTTCAAAGTTATCAACATATTAATGTAAAACACTGATGACCAAGCAATGAATTGTAAGCGATAGCGTTTTCAAATATAAATTTTAACTTAATACAAACTACATTCTATTAATTTTTACTTTAATACATTATGTTCATTAATTTTAATACGTATCTACGTAAATAATTACTTCTTATGTTGTTTTATTTTGTTTTGAATAATGTTTTGAAGAAATTAGTGGATAATGAGATACAGAAAGTTTAATGAAAGATATATGTTTTCAGACATAAAAGAAGCTTTTGAGAGTATAAAAGGAGAATGTGTGAGGAAATTATTGGCAAATAAACACGATTTTAACAGAAAATTAAAAAAAAATATGTATATATATAAGGAAATGTGATAGAACCTTAAAATAAAAATGATATAAAATATAAAAATGTAAGATCACATAGTAAGAGGTAAATTTAACAAAAAAGTGAAATAAGAATACGTGATTACCAATTCTGTATTCAATTCAACTTTTAAAAATTTAAAAGAATTGAATAAAGTGCAATGGGGCATAATTTTTGGAAAGAGAAAAGTATGGACAATTACAAATGTTAATGATGTGGTTTCAATTGTAAGATATAAAAAACTGTTAAAAACGGTATTTAAAAAAAGAAATTCTTAAAAAAGAAGGGAGACACAAATTTCTTTGAAACTTTTTAAAGTGACAAGTTTAACAATAATTAAATACAAAATATCTGAAATTGAATATTCAAAAATAAAAATCATAAAATTTTAAAAATCAAGACAGGCTTCTGCATTTAGAGTAAAAATTGAAGTAATAATAGCAACTCAAAACATGAAAGTAATTATAAAAAAAAAAAGAAAAAAAAAAAATTATAGATGAGGACAATACGGTGTCAGGAACTAAGGCCCTTTAAAAGTGATTTTAAAAGAAGATTGAAACTATTCAATTCAATAATGAAAAGTATAAAAATGTTTGGAGTCGAAATTTAGGGTTACAAAAACAATGTAGAGCTACTAAACTCCTTGTATGAAAACTTCATAAAGTGAATGATGAATATAGAGTATAATATCTCATCATATTTTAGTCTTAAAGAAATAAGTAGAGGGAAAAATATAGAAGATGGACCTGACAAAAGAGCTATAAACTTTTAAAGAAAAATAAAGAATGATAAAAAAAATTGATAGTTCATGAATGCTGGGAATAGATAAAGAAAGAAAAGGTTTCGAACAATGAAAAAAAATTAGGTAAAAAATTTATAATGTGAAGAGATGGTCAGAAAAACGGATGACCCAGAAGATAGAGGATTGGGGAAAAAATAGGATACGAAGTAGCAAAAAGAACGGTGGATATTAATAAGCAGAATAGAGAAATAAAAATAAAAGAACATACATTACAAAGAAGTAGTTACACTTTAGAAATTTGAGTTGAGTAATACGAATAAAAGTTGTAAATACTGTGAGAAAAAAGATGGAAGATGTATGATGTATGCTAGAAAAAAGAAAACTTTAGAACACGCAATTAAAGTATGTAATGAAAAAAATACAGAAGAAGAAAAATGAAAGGGAAAAAATGAAAATTTTATTAGGAAACAGAAATATAAAAATACTTTAGTTTACTTATTGTGTAAAAATAAAAATATGTTGAAAATTATTAATTAATTTCTGTACAAATGTATAAATGTGTAAATAGCTCAGAAAGCGATAATAGGTATATAAAATTAATGAGGTTAAGTAATGTTTATTTTGGTATAAAATTTATAAGAAAGTCTTATTAACATGTTATAAACTTACGTATACATGCCTACGTGTGTATATCTTATTAAATATAGGTAAGTTCTTACATCAGGTAAAAGCTTCGCTAATTAAAGGGAATAATTTTTATTTTCATAGTAACTAATTTAAGTCCCTGCTAATATGGTTGCAAATTAAAAAGTATAATTTTTAACAGGATTTATTAAAATTTTATAATATTTTGACGTAAAAAGTAAAAGCTGCTTGCGTCGTTTATCGAAGATTAAAGTAAATTTGACTTACACGTTTATTACGCAAATACCATATTATCCCATTAATGTTATTAAATAATTAGAAAACTATATTGAGGCATAATTTGACGTAATTTTATAAATGAATTTTTACTTTTAAATTGGTAAACTTATTTAAAGTTAGTTGGGTGAAGTTAGTTGAGAATTTAAAGGATCCTCTAAAATTGTGTTGCTGTGATCGGAAAAATACAATATCTATTGAATGTATCGGATAACTTTCGACAGGATTAATTGCCCAACGAAACTTTGCCCTGTTGAGTCTTTATAAAAAAAAATATATATATATATATATATATATATGTATATAGAGAGAGAGAGACATTATAATAACAAAAAACTGTACGTAGAAAATACATGTATTAGATTGGAATAAAGAGCAGCGAAAACACACAGCAAGTGCAATAATGAGTTGCGGCAAATCCAGCTCAAAATTCGTCTTAAAATCATAAACAATATTTAAAATTGAACCGATTGATAATTTAGGTTGGCTCGTCAATTCCGGTACGAGTCGAGTATCCGTTAGCCGATCCAATGGCTTATTCGTTCGAGTGCCGAGCACCAGCGCCTCCCACGCAAGTGGCCAAGTATGATTTACAGGCTAATTACCGACAAGTACATTTTTTGGGCTGTAAAAGGAAAAGCACAATTATCACCGCACCTCGTTTATGACTGCATAGAACAATATATGAAAATAGCGTGGCTGCCCGTGGAGGTAACGCTGCTAAGTCTAACCCACCTTTTACTGTCGCGATTGCACAATAAATAATGGTGTACGTGAACATTTGCGCATTTACGGCTGGCAAAGATACAAACCATGAATAAAGTCAAGCCCACAAGAGCCAAAGTAAACACTTTTAGGTATTCCAATTTCGGTCTCCTTAAATTTACGAATGACTTATGAAAATTTACCTCGTCTTATGTTAATGTGACCGAATTTAGTTGGTCCACTGATTTTCATTTTCAATGCATACCTCAAACCGCTATTACTTTACATTCGCATAATATTCCCCTGAAAAAAACGGATTATGTATTGCCCCAAATTCTCATAATATTAGTTTTCGTCCTATCTCGAGTTTTTGCATATTATATTAACAAGCGCCGATTTCAATTATTTTAACGTTATGATGAACGTTACGTCAGTTGTATAAAAAGGGACATTTAGGGACAACGATGACGTCGAAAATAATTTATTTATCAATGGCATAATATGTATTTAGTAATGTTACGAGTTGGATAAAATATAATTATATTAAGATATTATTGAAGCGAATTATTTTAATCTTCGAATACCTATCATATTTCGCTCGGTTAAGAGTAAATCAATATAGATTTTCTAATTTATTTGAAAACGTTATGCTTTGAACTACATAAATAATATGAATATACTGTTATTATTAAATATTATTGTAATTTAATAGTAATAATTTTATTACTATTAACATTGTTATTAACGTTGCCATTGACATACAATAAATACAATAAGAATGATTATGTGTAAAAAAGACATTTTATAAGTAGAAACACGTTTAATTACAAATATAAATTTAAGTACTATTCGCTTGATTTTATAAAAGATATATTTTAGAAGAGTTAATTTATTCTTTCGTATTTATAGATTTTATACTGATCTTAATGATCAGTAGTAACAATAGAACCTTGAACAACTTTTATCCGTGAAACATTCTCTAAGATCGAATAAAATCAAGGTAATTTCCGTATGTTTCCGTGTAATAATCGCGCAAGTAAAAGCACCCGTAAATAACTTTCCTCGCGTATATAACTTTTTATAGATCTACAACTAGATCCAAACATACTTTGTTATTCTGTCATTTTCTTAGGTAGAAACAAAATGGCGATACTCTAAATATAACTTGTATAAAGTACTGTGAATTATTTAAAAATCCGTCTCTTTTCAGATGATTGTATGTGAAATTTAATAAAAAAAAACAAATTTATATAAGATAAAAAATTATAGATAGATTAAAGAGACCACCATTTTCAAGTTAATTTTATTTCAAGTCTATTATGTTTATTTTAACGATTGTAGCGATGTACACTTTTGAAGTATGAATATTAATTCACATTTAGTACTTGAAGAGGACAACAAACGCCGTCTGGAAATATATTGTTTTTAATTAATTTAATATTTTCATTTTATGTGAATTTCTATTTTTAAAAAACTTCTTACGAAAAAACTTTCTACTTATCTTAAATTAAATAAATAAATTACACTGATTGTTAACAATGAACCCTATTTTCAAATAATTTTTATTTGTATAAATATTTTTTTAAACAGGCTCTAGCAGATATTGCATTATTATTATTGTTAGTAGTATGAATATGACTAATATAATTGTGAACGCTTTGGTTAATTTTACAAAACAATTAATTTTACATATTTATAAGATAATACTTGCTTTAAATTATATTTTAATAAATATTAATAGCTGAAGTTTTATTTCATTATTCTTGTTCAATTTAATGCATAATCTAAATTTCTATCAATCCTGCATATAATTTATTTTTTGTTTCTGAATTCTAGTGTCGGACAATTTGAGCTTCAATAGCAGAAACTATTTCCACCAACTAAATACATATTCAACTATACATAGTGACAACAGCCCGCAACTATTATTTGCGTTACTTTTAAAACTTTGTGATTGCATGTCCAGTGCATGCATTACAGAAAATATATAAGGTATAAATTAAATAAAAAATATGAATAAATTATTTATATCAATAAATATTAGGTACAAATAAATAATACATAAAAATACAATAAATAATATAAATATTTTAAAAATAGATTTCTTCCGAAGGGCACACTATTCATGCGTATGATTGTTGAAATGTTAATTTGTACGATATTCCTCGCTGTTAATGTATCAATGGTATAAAGATAATTTTGACGATTTTCTAAATCGTGCAAATGCAAGTATAAGTTTGTATGTGCGAAAACATGAATATCCTAATAGATCTAATCCGCGTATGGATGTTGATTTTTTGTCATTTATTTATAATAATCGTAATTGTTATAGGTGTAACAAATTGTAATCATTTGAATTACTTTAATGCATCACTAGATAATATGGAAATGTGTCCTTTGATATAATTACTTCGATGATTTTTTCCATAATTTATTCATTAACTAACTTTGTTCAATTCCATGCCCGAATACATACAAATTATTTAAAAGCGAGATTTAATCTTGCTTCTAAAACAGACTATACAGATTTGTAAATGAATGTTCATTGTGTTGCACTTTTTTTTGCTAACGAGTTTCGGAATTTTGCTTGTATAAATGCATATCATATTGCACTTCTGAATATTAAAAAATGAAACATTGAATTATGTAACTATTGCTTTATTTATTTCTCCGAAAGTCACTTCTATATAATGTTGGTATCGAAATTTCAAGGTACGTCAACACTATTTTAGTTTATCTACTCTATGTATTTACTTGTAAGGATTTATTAAAAATACCAAATAACATAAAATATGAGAATCAAAATCTATTACAATAAATTTTTTAATTGTATCGACCATTTTTTAATACCAATTTATTAATCACTGTTAAATTAAATATTAATCACACAATTTAATTCATTTTATTGCAACGGAGTACATAATATTATGATGAAAAATTATATTTATCAGATTTACTTTGAAATAATATTACTTGTATTACTTAATATCATATACGTCTGTGTGTAAATAAATATGAAACATTAATAATTTTTAAACTATTGGTATTGCGTGTAAATGCAAAAATTTCTTAAAAAAAAAATGCAAACGTTTGCTTACTTTATATTTAATTGAGTATTTCATTATTTTTGTATTGGTTGTAATCTTTTAGACAAGTATGCTTACCTGAAAAAATAATAAATATATTATTTAAACAATATTAATAATATTTTGAATAAGTTGTTAGAAAGTTAAAATTTAATACAAAATATTTCACATATTATACAAGAACACAGTATTTATATTACATTTACAAATTATTTAATTTGGTATATGATTAAAAAATTATTAGGTAAAACAAATAATCAAATAAAGTACCAAAAAACGGTATATTGAAATTTACTACAAGAAACCAAAATATTGTGCATAAAACATTTATCCGTTATATTGTATAGATATAAGTTTTGTGTATTTAATGATACCCTTTTCTTGATTCTGGAACTCACACCAGAGAACACGAGCTCCGGAATTCAGGAATTTAGATGATACCGTCTATCTTATGCTACTCTAATTTTTGCTGACCATGCGAAACCTCGCAGATAATTAAACACGAGTTACATTATATATATTGTAAAATCAAAGTTTTAATTAATGTAATTTAAGTGTAACCCTTGAATACTATAGTTAATAGAGCTTCAAATTACATCCCGCCTATCAACTAACATTGTGTAATTAATTTTGATAAAACACACAAATACATCAACAACTATAGTTAAAAAAACATAATAATAAATAATATAATGATATATTTCATATGTTTATTATATACTATATTATTTTAACAATATAAAAAAAAATAGATAAAATTATTTATAAAAATTTTTTAACGAAATTATAAATTGAATTAAAAAAACTATTAATATGAAAATTAAGAGATAATAAAATAGTTATGTAAAATATATTTATATAATTATAATTATTTCTAACATTGAAACTGATAAAAAAAATGGGATAACATTTGTTATCGCAAGATAGTAAATGCATAAAAGAATATATTTTGATAAGTAATAAACCAATAGGTTTATAAATATTAGTCGAGTACCTTTTCATATTTATTTAACTTTATAACTAAATTAAGTGTAAGAGATGGAAAAAACACAACAAAGTACCTCAAAAATAATAAAGTTTAGGTAAATACAGAAGATGCATTCTATAAGAAATAATTGTGAACTTTCTTATAAATAATAATGATTGATTGGTTTACAACAACAGAGATTATGTTTGATAAATTAAAAAAATATTATTATGAAAATTGGCAGTAACCAAGGTATATTTTTATTTTATAGTTTCCTTGTGAATCATTAATCAATTCTTTATATATTTTTTAAAGACAAAGCTCAAAAATGTTAGTTTTTCAATTAATTTTTTCTTACTACAAGATATTAAATTATACATTTATTCAATAAATTCACACTGTATGCATAGAATAAGCCTTAGCATAAATAAAAACTTTATTAAAACGAAGTATTACATAGAATATTCTATGTATCTTGTAATATAAAGTAAGAGAGAGAGGTAGAGAGAGAGAGAGAGAGAGAGACAGATAATATTTGTTATTGTACAAGTAGTTATGCGTGTAAACAGAGCAATATAAAAGCAAATTTATAATAATTAAAGTAAGTGTAAAATTCAAATTTACATACCGGTAATATGTAAATAGAACAATGGAAATTGCAAAACAAATATATAAATAATATAAAATAATATATAAAAAGAAATAATAATGTAAACTTGGGCATAAATTACAATTTAGTGTTATAGATTAATTAAAAATGTAATGAGTAAGAATCAATAAATAACAGTCATCTATGAGGAAGGAGAGTAATAATTAAAACATTAGGAATAACGTTTATGAATTTAGATTTAGAAAACAGAGAATGTTTATATAAAAAAGAGACGGGAAGTCATTGTTAGAGGTAACGATCGTAAGAGACTCGGATTTATTTCGCTTTACGTGAATGAGCATTGCAGATGTAGACTGGAAATTCATCGCTAAGACATCTTGTCCCAGAACGAACAAGATGTAGTAATTTATAAGTTCCAATAAGAAGGAATTCATTTACTTTGATAAAAGAGAGAAAAATAGAGTTTTTTCGTGTCACCGAAACCTTTTAAACAAAGTTGATATGTAAAAGAATCAATTTACACGTCATTAGTTTTAGAATAAATTTATATTTTATAATAATAATGATGATGATGACGACGATGATCATCGTGATGATAATGATAACAATAATAACAACAATAATACTAATGATAAATATTATCATTATCATCATTATCATTATCATTATCATTATTATTATTATTATTATTATTATTATTATTATTATTATTATTATTATTATTGTTATTTTAGAATTAATTATATACCGAATAAGAGATGGAGAGAATTGAGTTAAAAGTACAAAGTCATTATTCAGGTGAGTGCTGGTGGAGTATGTACCTTAGGACTCGCTTGACCCAATAACTCGGCACGAACGCTGACCTTTTCCCTAATATAGGTTTTTCCCAATGCTCTAATGCTCGTGCATTAAAAATATTAAAATTACACAATAACGGTTTATTCAAAAGTATACAACTTATACTCAAATACAAAAGTAATAAAATATAATTATTTGATGACAGCAATTGTAATAAATGATACAATTGAAATGGAGATAATTAGAATCGTGCAAGACTTTAACAATGAAATGAAATTGGATTGATGAATTACAGTAATAACTAATGAATTATAAAAATATACGCATAAAAACATGGTAAAAATTATAAAAATTATAAAAGCAGGTAGTGGTACAAAAATATATAGTACCAAGTATAATGGTAATTTCTTGAGAGTAAGATATGCTACAATACCGACAGGTCACAAATTAATAAAAATCGATAAAACAATAGTAAATTGAGAATTAATTAATCGAGGAAATGGCGTTGCGAATAAATGCATAACAAAACAGTAAAAGCAGCAAACAAATAAGAACAAGTGTGTAATTTCCGCTATATCGTTTCGTTTCAAAACAGAGTGAGGGAGAGGCAGATAGAGAGACAGAGATAGAGACGGAGAGAGAGAGAGAGAGAGAGAGAGAGAAATAAAAGCAGACACCTCGAAAATCAAAATAAAAGACAATCGTGCATTACTAGAGGCATGTGGAAAGAAAGAGAGAGAAGAGTTAAGAATGGCCGATTGTGCAAAGCAAAACATCAATTTCTTATATGTAACATTTAAATAAAAACCAGCATTCAGTTATTAACACAAGTTCAATATTTTATTCCCCATGTGCGCGCGAACGGATTTACCGGAAGTGCTTATTGTCGTCTTCATCACCTTAGACCGGATAACACTCGATTGGATGATATTCCAATGGATGTTTCTGCACTTCGCTGAGTGTTCGTATTGTTTTCGACCTGATCGTCGCAAATGTCTTTTACCCGCACACCCACGCACACGCATCTTTCACCTCATTTCAATGCCTCAACAGCAGTAAGCTTTTCTAGCAGTAAATGGTTAAGTTGTAAATAAAAAATCATTTGTCATAATAATAATGGTCGCCAGGTAATCCCATAACTTTCAGTTCGCCCGAACAATGGCAATCACATCCCAACCTGGCCAACGACTCCTGGTGCCTCACCTCGAGCGCTGAGAGAACGGAAAAGTTGGCGAAATAAAAATCGACTTAATCCGTGGACGGCTGCGCAACTGTATGAGCGAGTGAGAGATGTATAATTCGAGGCAATTACCGGTCTGGTTTGGTTCGGTCTGGTCTGGTCTGGTCTGGTCTGGTCTGGTCTGGTCTGGTCTGGTCTGAGCGAGATTCGTGCTCGGGAGCTCGTTCACATGGGTGCAACCGATTGCACAACGCCGCACCAAAATCGGTTCAGTAATCTTAAGACGGTGAAAGAACAATGTATCCCAGCCCGATTTTCACTCGTACCGACATTTCCTGGGAAACTCCGGGATGTCAAAAAGTATTGGGCTCCGTTTCCATCTCGGCGCTTGATCGATACGTCGATACACCGATTTTTCTGCGCAGAAAATCCTTTTCAGCCTTGACGTGAGTTATTGGAAGGCGCAGCGACTTTTACACCACGGGAAAACTTGATAAACACACGATCAGATGCCGAAAGCAGATAATGGAATGTACGAGTGTGCGACCATCAAGGAGTTCGAGAGAAACTGAATTACAATGGGCCAGTGACTGACATCGAGTTTTGCATTAATAATAATTAATATTGAAAATGATTTTTTAACCGAAACTTCATGTAAATACACAAACTACAAGGATAAAAAAATTATCTTGGACAACTTTGCGAAATGACTGCAGCTTTCTCGTCGACATTAAACATTTTCTATTTTCAAAATTCAACTATTGATGGGACTCTTCATGGATAAATTCTATACAACAATAATTTGATTTATGATTTGTTGCTGAGATTAATAAACAACGAACTAAACTATTTAGAAAATACATTTTTAAATAATTCGTCATTTCAGTATTTTCTCGTAATTTTAATTTAGATTTAGATGCCAAAAAGATATTAAAATATTTATTATATTTTATAATCTGTAATCTATTTTGTTTTCTAAAATAAAATTATAGTTATGAGGAAAAAATATTTGCGTACATTGTATTCATAGTACACGCACTACCAAATGACAAGACGCAATTTAAAATAAAGTGATTGAATGCTTATTTTAATTATGTGCAATCATTGCATGTCGTATAAAAATTATGAGGCATATTTAACCGTTACATATTTTACATTTCGTTCATTAAATTACAAGTATCTTCACTTGTATAACGTTTATTAAATAAACATTCCTTGTTAATCTTTGATTGTTTTAATAAAATAGATATTCTTAGCCACACCTTTTATGTATAATTTCTTCTCTTGTATCCGTTATTTAATATATTTTTCTTTTATATATATTATCTCGATCTAAAAATTATATTTAAACAATTTTTGTGTAAACCAAAGAAACTATTCACGATCAAATTATAACGGTGCATATATTTTTTCTTACTAAATTGATTTGCAACATAAAACGATAAGAACATTATCTACGTTACTGTTGTAAAAACTACTTTCTGATGTATTTCCTTTATCAAATAAATCAAAATTATATTCACCACGTAAAATTTTAAAAATCATTTGAATTATTTTTATTTTATTCATGAAAATTTTTAAGCTCCTATTGGCGAAGAAATTTGAGCATTGATATGAATTCTGACAAGATTCATGAATAGCGAATGATTTATACATGCGCACAAAATATAATAAACCATGATTTGATTCTTCAAAAGTACTTTTATGTATATCTATATTCATTCAACACAAATTCTTCAATTTATCGATAAATTATATATGCACAACACCCATAAATATCTTACGTGAATAATTTATAATACAAACACGGATATTTTCATTCTTTTAATTGATAGAATTATGATGAAATGAATATTAATATAAATTGGTTTATGTAATAATTATTAAGAATATTAGAAAAGTAATATAGCAAAGGATTTATTTCATTCATTTAAAATATTATGATGATAAATTTGAGCAACAGCGAATGTTCGGTATTATAGTACTTTATATTTTGGAGCAGTGTAAAAATTTTTTTTTTTAATATTTTAACATATATACATATATTTTCCGTAAAAAGTATTTACAAAAATTTGCTCTACTCGGGTTTACAACCCACAAAGAACCAACTCGAAAAAAAATAAAATATTCGTGAATTATTATTGCTGAATAGGCAAATAGTGTTTAAGAAACCATAAATTGTTATGAAACTGACAGTGACATTCAAAATCACGGTAATGGGTTGAGTTTCCAAAGCTTTTCAAACAAGGAAGTGAACTCTAACTTTTCTTTTGTTTAAATCGAGACCAGAGTTGATTTATATTACGTCGGAGCAATCGTATATGCAAGGAAGCTTTTTTACCAAACGCTTTTTTATATTCTGAACCAATTTTTTTTTTTTTTTTTTTTTTTTTTTTTTTTTTTTTTTTTTTTTATTTAAATACCTTCGCACATTAGGGAAAGTTCATTGTCATCGTCGGCGTCATCGCCACCTTGGCCATTATGTAAGAGAGCACTCATATGGGTTTCGAGCGAATAGCCGAGAACGATGCTTGGGAATAAATTATTTTCGAGGAGTGGGCGTCGTTAGTGAAGTGAAAAGAGAAAATGTATCACGGCTGTTCGCACGAAAATGTATTTGAAGCAGTGTGTGACGAAAGAGGAAAAAAAAAGATGATACAAGTACTTAGGGACACGTACAAAGCCACACTCACTCATAAATGATGTAATCTCGATAGAATTAGAGAAAAACGTTTTTAGATTTTTCACTTCGTAGCAATTAACGGCGTTGAAAATTTTTTATTGAAAATCAATCTACCTATTCTCTTTTGATAAATTCCTTTTCAATGTCAATTTCTTTTTAAGAATCAATAATTAAATGAAATATTTTTTAATATCGAAATAAAAAATTTATGATATTCATTTATTAGTTAAAGTAGTAAAAATGTATTATGAGTTATTACTTCATATGATGAAATAGCAAACATCAGATTTATTCTTAAAAATAATCTGATTATTAAATATTAAGTAATGAACGATAGTATAAACCAATATTGTTATGCTTTTAAAAAGTTATTTATTATTTTATTAATTATTATTTTATATTAATTATTAATTTATTGTAATTTTTTTTATTTAATCTTTAGCATCAACAAAATACAATTTTTATGATATATTTCAAACTTTTTTCTATAATTTTACACAAGAGTAGAGCATCAAATATATTAATGGATTTACGAAGAGTTATGGACATAGATGTACAATTTCAAAACTTTTTCACTTCTCTTTTTTTACCTTCTGTCAATATAAATAAATTAAAATTAAAATAATTTTTAAAACAATCAATTGTAATGAATTATTAATTTGCACGTAAATTATAATGCGCAATAAAAATAATTAGATGGAAAAAGAATTTACAATGAATGAACGAACTAGTAATATTTAATTTCTATATTACTATTGCCCATTACAGTATTATATATTGAGATTATTGTTTATTAAATTGATTTATTGAAAAAGATATTAAATAAAGTACATAAAACGATCCAGCTTAAATATATTTTAAATAAAATTGAGAAATCTAAATTATTAAATTTCATTTTTACAAAAATACAATACTGTATATTAATTTACACCAATCTTAGATTACTCAAAGATTTGTGTAAATTACTATTACTACGTTATTTCTAACTTTAACGCGGATTTTGATTGTAAAATTATTTACTTTAAATAAAGCTAATGAAATAAATCTAACCCGACTGGACTATCTTAGTTATAAAAATATATAATACTTAATGTTTTTATAATTTATAAATTATTTTTAATGTAAAATTAAAGCTAAATAAAGTGAAATTATAACTTTTTACAAATTAACTTAAATTTTTTACAATTTTTCTTTCTTTCAATGTATTATTTCATAAATTTATTTTAAATATATTTTTACAAATATTGCTGCAATAATATATAAAGAAATATTATTAAATTTTTTCAAATTAGTATTGTTTAATTATATTTATCATTTTATAAACAATTGTAGATGACTGGGCGTTGATAAACTCTTTTTTCTTTTTTTTTTCTTTTAATCTGTTATTAAATAGTAATACTGAAATACTTATCTGCATAAATTCTGTTATGACTATTTTTTATGTTGGAAAACTTAAGATTGTTAAATATTTATTTTAGATTAAATTTTCTACTTTAAAATGAATAATTTATTAGTCAATTTATAATTAATTAGAATATTATATACACTTATTAATACTAAAAAGTTTTGAAAAACTAAAAAAGATAGTAAAAAATATATAAAGTATATGACAAGCAATGAATCAGATAAATAATTATGCGAAAAAAAATATTTCATAAAAATTTTTCGGATGAGCCAGTATAAGCTTTGATTTATATGCAATTTTAATAAATTTGAAAATTTAAATACTTCAAATAAATATTAGCTCAATCTTCTAATATATGAGTAACTAGTTAATATTTTGAGATCATCCTAATTACTCTTCTTAACGAAAGATAAGTATGACTAATAATCTTCAAGTTATTATTTTGACATTTTAAATATATAATGAAAAGTCTATTCATATATATGCAAAAATATAATCTTTCTTATTACATTATATCAGCTAATAAAAATATTATGATAAAAATATTGTACAAAATATTAATATGCTAAAGAAAAATAATTCTAATTAATTATCATAGCAGTAAAGTGTTTAAAAATATTCAAAACTATTTTTAATACTAATTCAAAAATACCAAAAATGAATTAAACTCATAACTATTTTTTAATTCCATAAAAATAATATATATTTATTGTAGATTTATAATGAATGATAAGAAACAATGTATTTGTAATTAAAAATAAGAATATTCTATATTTTTTCCATAAAAAAAAATGAAAATAGATCCTACTTACAAAGATTTTCTTTAAAACATTGAATTTAGTATTGTTTGACTAAAGTCAAATATTTCATATTTATAAAAGTAATGTAGTGCAATAATAGATTATTAAATATTATACGTTTACATATCAGAGACACGTTTATTCATTGATTTTTTATTTTTTTTAATTTTATTAATTTTTTTAATAGATATTTATAGTGATTTTAGTATTAAAATCTTTGAAAAATAATTGCTTGTAATGACAATATTTTAAATCTCAGTATTTAAATATAAATAGTTGTGGTTAAGGAGACATCAGTACAACAAACTCACATTTTTTAATATAAAACATAAATATAAATTTTAAAATAAAATATAATTATTATAAATATATATATATTAATCAATTATAATTTAATCATTATCTAATAATGACAGTATAAATAAAATATTATGCATTCTTAGAATTAAATTATTTTACACAAATCTTAAATGTTTTTTATATTTGCTATCAATTATCTATCCATGCAATATGCATGGATTTTATTGAGAATTTAATTATATTAATTTTAATAAATTATTAATTCTGTTGTAAAATATCAATCATTTTTACAATTTTTAATTTTTTTTAGATATAAATTTTTAATAAGTAATAAATTATCACATGTATATAAGAAATCGAATAAAACTGTGTACATAAACAATATCCGACATCACCTTAGTTATACTGAAGAAACATATTGGCTTTAAAAAAAGGTGAAATTTTTCAAAAAATCGTTTAATCATTCGATAAATATATCATAAAATGATCTATAAAATTCTACAAAAAATGTAGTTATAATTATGATATTTTTATAACAAAGTTAAAAAATTTCTTTCTTAATGTTGCTTTTCTTACCATTAATTAATAATGGTAATTGAGATTTTTAATCTTTGATCATAAATTTCCTAAGATGTTCTTTTAATTGTAAATGAGTATACAAAATATATTATTAGAACACATGATTTACCACACTTAACATACACTTAGAATAATGATTGTGTATTTCAACGTTGGATACAACATTATTATTGATTTTCCTTATTTTTTAATCCAGATGTATAAATCATATATCACACATCGCATATATTTTACTTTTACATTATTTAAAATTTTTTAAAATAACTATACTACAAATTAACATACTAAATATACTGCAAGCGTAAAAGTGAAAGATCTATCACATTTCTAAAATAATTTTTCCAGTAAGATAATAATACTAACGTTTAATAAAGAAAGGTAATATTAATAATTATTTCTGATCTCGATAAATGCATAATTGACTGCTTAAATGAATTGAATATATCACATTACATTACTATAAAGTATCATATTCCTTTGCAAGCTCTTAGAAAGAGTGAAAAGAGCGAAGTGCGAAAATATCTTTTATCAATAAAGACGACACAGTGCAGTTGACTGCAGATGTAAAAGTTCAACGACTGAGTCGAACCTATAAGACTGACTTGAGTAGGAATGAAGAGAAAGAGAAAAAGAAAGAGAAAGAGAGAGAGAGAGAGAGAGAGAGAGGGAGAGAGAGAGAGAGAGAGTATGATAAACATACTCGTGTGTGGCTATTCATTGATAGTAGAAAGGGACAAATTTATCTGCCCAAATGTAAATGAGACCTTGAAGTCCGGTAAACAAATCTGAATTACACCTTTCTATCTCGTGTCTATTGCGGAAGAAATTTGTTGTGGGAGTTCGAGGTGTATCTTGCAATGCATGCAACTGATTCGATTCCGTGACTTTTTTCCCATTTGACATATATTTCAGTTTGTGTGTAGCAACTTTTTCAAGATCTTCGAGACAACCGTCGTTTTATTAAGTGATCCTACACAGCATTATAAGTTTTTTACGTATTTTTAAACATTTTATTCGAGTTTGATACCATTTAAAATTATAAATAAAGTTATTTAATGGCGAATGATGAATGTAAATTAGAAAGTTAGATCTTATGTAAGTTTATGGTTTGCATTGCTCCAATGTATATAGTTATATAGATAAAGTTATTCTTTTTTGCCTTTTCCAAGATCCCACGCATTAATTGTGTTTCAGTATTTTATATTACCTCGAGCTATCAATATTACAACACAACTTAAACGTAAGCGCAAATACTAGGAACAGTACACAATAAATGAAAAATTGAGTATTTCCATAATAATTGAATAATACAAGCTTAATATTGTGTACACATTGTATACATTATATATACGATATTATTATTTTCATGTTGTTATATTTATGTTGTATATTCTTTTTCTATTTAATTATGCAGTCAACTGCGCAATTTTTACTTTGAAATTGTTATAATTAGAGATATAAACGCGCTTTGCAATTAATTATAAAACTCCAGAAAAAGTATAATTAAAGCTACAAATTACGCTGAATATAGCTTTCTTAATTATCTCGTGTCTTTAAGTCCGGATGGAAAAATACGATTGGAAGGAAAATTATCATGCTTTGGAACAATCACTTTAACGAAATTCTGAAAAGTAAACTTTTCCTCAAAACAAAGCCCGGCGCGCATTTTTGTTAATTAAAAAAGTACGCAATCCCGAAGCCCAGCCGGTATAAGCTTGACATTTTTTAATTTTCAGTGTTTTCCAGCGCGAATAAGTTTCCCCGACTAACTCTTAAATTATGACAGAGCGAATTTCATTTTTGATGCAACAAGATGCTGAAGAAACCACGCGTTCATTTGATTGTGGCACGAGTTCACCAGAGTTTACGGCTCGCGAAGTTTCCTATTACCCTCCCGTAGATTCTATTTCCAAATGCCTATTTATAAATCACCCGCCTATTTATTTTCAGGCGAGATTCATCCAACAATTGGTAAATCCTGCCTTTTCTTTTTTTCCTATCAATTTTCCAGATTTTGCAAAACACTTAATCAATCTGACAGTTTGTCCGGCTCGATTATTGGCGCAACAGCCGAACGCAGCTCGTCTTATCATGATTTCCTATTTGTTTATAATTTTTCATATTGTAACAATATAAATTTATGTATTAAAAGGAATAACTCTAATTTAATATTACTTTCGACTAAAACTTATTAGCTATAAATATATAGTATTTAAATATGAGCGTCAAAACTTTGGGATGTCGCTTATTCGTTAAATTAATGAATTTGTAAATAGTTGAATACCAATTAATAATTTCAATGAATTATTAAGTGATTTATAATCTGAAAGTAATACATATCATCGAATATTCTATTTGACAGTTTAGTCAAATCATCTTGAAGCTTTACGCGAGCTTTTTCGTTTATTGATAATTTTTTGGTTATTCAATTTATATAAACATCCATAATTATTCACCAGAATATCCGGCAACATTAATATTATTTTGCAAGATGTCATTATGCTGATTAATGTAAAACGCAAACCGTATGTTTGCATTGAAATTTGATACCTAAATATTTTGTATCATAAATTACTCGCAAAATGGTATCAAGACAACAGTCTCTTTAGTAAATAATATTAATGTTATAAAATTCTACGTTGAACTGAAAAAAATACAATCTTTTATAAATGTTATTAATAATAAAATACGCAAAAAATTGCAATATCAATTAAATGCTCTGATATTTAAGTACATATTGTTTTTACATTTTATATCATTATTATAATTCATAACATAAAAACTGCATTTTTCTTTTTCAAATATATAAAATAAATTTAATCATTCACCTTCATCTTAATACACCAAATAATTATTAAAAAAACAATTAATGATGTATGATAGTGCACATATTATTTAATATGGAGATGTTTTGAATCAATTGAGATCAATTATTTTATCGTTTTACATTATTTTTATTGTAAACATAATTTTTTACGTCTATAATATACTTTATGAATATTGTTAAAAAAAAAATTATATTTTTTCAACTATTTTTTTAACGATCTGGCGATACTGTCATTGTCATTTATAATAATATATATTGATTTTTTTTTAGGAAAAATACGTTTCCAAAACATTATTGTAACATTAATATTACTTGATTTAGTAAACTTAAATCAAGCAAGAAATAATATGTGAAATGAAATATTAGTCTATAAAGTTTTTGATTTGATCTATTTTATCATATTATTATCTAGTAATAGTTTTACAATTGAAAAATTAATTTTTTATTGTAAAAGTATAAGTAATGAAAAATATAAAAACAAACTTTTCAAATTTAATTTAATAGATATTTTCTTATTTTTCTAAATAATAATTTTTTTTTAGAAATATTACTAGTAAATTTTAGTTACTGAGCACCATAATAATGTTAACTCGTGAAAAAGCACTATTTTTTTGTTCTTTAATTATTCACAATGCTCCTGCAATTAACTGAAATATTAGAGCATAATTTCCAATTTCACACGAATATTCTTTAGGATTATAAAGTTAAATGCACATGATTAATATAAAATATTCAATCAAATAATTTTTATTGCTAGCTGATACTGTGAATATCATTCAAATATAGTAGAAGACTTTAATTCTTATACTTGGAAATATTTCTACTTTTATTACACCTGAAATTAGTTACAATGTATCATTACTTTTTTTATACATTATACAATTACCTGCAATAACATTAAAAATACACTATTAGAAAAACTTTTTACATGAATTCATGAAAATTGCATTGTTTAAAGTTATAAATATTTAGCAGTAAAGAAAAAATATTTTTTGATAATCTCAGCAATTAGAATTTACAAAATTTTTTTCATAAAATGAATATTTTTATTATATATTATTTATATAGTTATAAAAAAGATCAGCTTCCATTTGGTCAATTCAATATAAAACTTGGCATTGTATTAAATGAAAATTCATTAATTTTTAAGTGTATAAATTAAAAAGTTTTTTTTTTGAAATTGATAATATTTGAAATGATTTTCAATCGTTTATAACAATTTTTTTTTAATATATAATCATAGTTTAATAAATTTTTTAAAATTGCAATTATTTTTTTTATTTAAATAACTTTAATGATAAATTAATTTTTTAGATGGTTTATAACAATAAAAATTTAAATCCTGAACATTGAACGTTAAATTTGTTAATAAAAAAAAGAAATGGCGGTGTTCTTAATGGACGCACATAAATAATAACGAAAAAACTGTCAAATTTTCGGATAAAAACATTGCATTGTCCAGACATATCACATACATTTTAGAATACCGAAACATTCGGTATTGCTCTGTCATAAACTGATTCGTCGTTTACACGAATAAAAACTAAATTTAAAATACAAGAAAAATCCTTCAAAAGTTACACTGTTACACCCGAAGACATTTTATGTTTTATTTATCCAGGAGTTTTGAACAATTAAATTAAAATAATGTTAATAAAAGAATTAGGAAAGGTAAAAATATTTACATAAACACATTTGTATTCTTAGTACTAGATACACCAAATGTCGAAACAATGATGTCAAAGGATATTTGGTAATGTAATAATTTCTGGAGTATCGCGATTTACTCGATATTAAAGGTCTGTGGAAATCCCCTTACACTGATAACTTTTAATAAAAATAAGAAATGAGAATTGGGGGAGTTTTATCAAAAATACAGTGATTTCATGCTTGACATTGAAGATTCATTTGAAAATTTTAAACTTGGCGTATGAAATTTAGAGGTTCAAATGTAGATGATTTCGCTGGTATCGATGAAGGTATTTTGAACGTATTTTTTGAATAATTTATGTATATGTTGCAACTGTAATTACATGCTTATTCCAGGTAAAAGTAAATAAAGAAGCAAAGAGAAGAAAAGTATCACGAGATTTTGACGAGAGGACGGGCAGGGGGATTAGTGTAAGAAAATAACCTCTAAATGAGGGGGCGGCGGGGGAGCGGAGAAAGATGACTTACCGTAAAAATCGTAAAGTCGCGCGTCTTCTTCGAGGAGTTTTTTTGCGATAACGAACGTACCCAACTGCACACTTTCGTACTCTCAAAAGAACTCTTTCACTAAAAATGCAACTAAACTAACGAACTTGAAACATTTACATATACATACATGCATACATACTATATGTATACACACACTTGTAAATAAATATGCACCCACCCACACATGTGTATATATAGTGGATATATATATATATATATATATATATATATATATAAATATAAGTTTTGCAAGCCGCCGACAGGAAATTTGCACGAGGAACAAAGTCACCGCTCAAGAGCAAGGGCAGGAGTCCAGAGGAAGTCGATAGACTGGTGCGCGATTTCCTCCTTTTCCTCCTTTTCCTCTCGCAATGTCCAGGGTCAAAGGGAAAAGCAGCGGAAAAACAAAGCTGAAACGTCTTGTGTTCTGTCTTTGTGGCTCCGAGGAACCCGAGCAAATCACACGCGAAAATCACACACAAGTAGAACTAGCCTACACTCGACCGGCGCGTCTACTTCCTTCTCTCTCTGGCTCTCAGCCTCCCTTGCACAATCCGGAATGAAAAGAGCGGAGCACGAGCTCGTCCACTGGCTCCGAAGACGCCGCGAGCCGTTCGAGAGATGAGCACCAGGAGCGAATCCTTTACCTCGTAATCTCGGTCTGTCGTCCTGGTCGTCGGGATGGAGTTTGTCCGGTGTCGTGGTCCCCCTGCCTTCTCGACGCGTGCCTCGACGTGCCTCGACTGCTGAACGAGCGTAGCACCGCGGCGACGGCGAGACTCCTCTCCTCGACTCTCGCCGCCCCTCCGCACCCCTCCCCACCGGCCCAACGCCGAACTCCTCTTCTCTCCTCCTCGCTCTCGCGGCGCCGCCGTCTGCGTGGAGTGCGTGCGCGGTGCTCCGTCTCTGTCTGACTCGCGCGCTCGGGCCCCGGCTCCTGGGTCCCAGGTTAGGTTGGCTCGCCGGTGGTCCTCTCTCTTTTTACCCGAGCGCGACTTTTTAACCTCACCGGTGGGACCGAGAGTGCCGATGGCGAGGTTCGCTCGGGTGGGGGGAAAAGGCGGCAAAAATCGGCGGGAAGAGGGCGCGCGAGGCGCGGGAGGACGACGGAGGAACAAAGGAAGTGCCCCTCCGGGGAAAAGACGCGGGCTTTTCGCGGAGTTTTCAATCGGGGCGCGCTCCGAACGGCCTCTCGCGTCTTTGTCTCCAGGGCGGCGCTCTTTGTGCGCGGGCGCGCTCCCGTTACCGCCGACGAAGGACGAGGGCGCGCGAGAGAGAGGGTAGACGCGAGATAAAGTGCGCCTCCTTTGTTCGTCTCTCTCCCTCCCTCCCCCTCTCTTTTTCACTCACTTTCTCTCTCTCTCTCTCTCTCTTCTCTCTCTCCCCCCCTCGCCCCGCGCCCCTCAAAACCTCTCACGGGACTCGAACACCGCGGGCAAGGTTATTCCTGCCCAAAAAATTCCATTTCCTTTATTATTGTGTACCCGGCTTTCCCCTCTCGCCGTTATGCGGATTAAATATGGAGGTGCGGGTTCCTGAAGCCGAACTCGGGAGAAACTCCCGGTCGGCTTCGCTCGCCTCGCAACGATTTGAGGAATACAAAACCCACAAGTTTGCCGAGCACAACATGTGCCGCTTGAGCTCGGGCGCCCAATTCGCATGTGACGCACTCGCGAATTCGCGCAGATGCCGTTTCGCTTCGCATTTTTCCAGCCGGCGAATCCGCAAGAAAGCTGATTCCGCCAAAAGTCAGGATGAAGCTCCATGGTGAAGCAAAGAAAAAGGATAACTGCTTCCTGACGCAATAACGGGGAAACCCGAGCCGACTGGTTGCTAAAGTTAATATTCTCCGAGAAATATCAGTCTGCTCTGCACATCTTACCTTTTCAAGAATTGTAATTTAATTAATATTCAAAACTTTTCATTTTTACAATGTTACACTTTGTTCCTTTTAAAACTTTCCTTTGCTCATTATTACCTGTACATTCTTACACAAAGAGAATTCGTTTTACTTCGACAATGCTCTTTTCACTTTGATGTACTTTCATCATTTTATTAAATATGGTAAACCCGTACTTTATGTATTTATAAATTTCTTCGGTCCTAAACAAATACCTATGTTTTCATTTATTTATTTTCAAATAACCCTTAAATTGCAATTTATGTGCAATCATTTGTTGTTTTACAAAAGCAAAACCTACCCCTATATATTTTGTATAAATACAGTTCATTTATCTTTTTTCCAGTACTTTGGGAATTTTTGTTTTCCTATCATTAGAATTTTTTATTATAATACGTAAAATTATATATATACACATAATTTTATCATGTATTTACAAACCTTATTAATATTGAAGTTTAAATACAATTATGTAAGGCAAAATGTAAGCCAGTTTGTTCGTAAGTTTAAAAATCTGTGCTAAATTTTTGTTACTTTGTAATAAAAACATAAATGTACACAAAAGCTATTATTTTATCATTTTTAAACAGATACTAAATATTGCGAAATAAACACTTTTATAGCGTCATATTTAACATATAAATTAGTAGTAAACATTTTTTAATTTATCATTCTTTTATGAATATTTAACGTAAATTTTTTAGTATTTTATTTAAAATTAAAATATTTCAATATTAATATTTATTAATAAATTTCATTTATTTCCTTTTCATACTTATTATAAATATTTTTTGTTTAAACAGAAGAATGTGCAAATAAACTATGAAAAATTATGACAGATTTTTTGATCGGATATCTAGGTATAAATGCATATACATTAAAATTTCTTATACTTAAAATTAATTATTAGATTAGAAATTAAAAATTAATGTTTAGATTTAAAGCATTTGTTGGGCACTTTACATACATTAAGGAATGTAAAACAACACAAACAAGCATAAATTATTCTTGTTGTCGCAATGTGAATCCCTGTATTTTATTTAATAAAAAGTTTATACATTTTGTGCGTATTAATAAGGGTAATATTCAATTATATCTTCAATAATAATAATTATTTTTAATTTACTTCATATGAATTAAATAACATTCCTCTAATAAAATCGTATTAATATTTTCTGTGTTAGTATGCATCCAAAATTGATTAAAATTAAGCTATTAGTATTTGAAATAAAACTATTCTGTCCATGCTTCATCTATATATATATATGTACAAATCATAAATAATAAAGTAAAAATTCTTAAATTAATTTGTACAGTTAAACATTGCGCATTTCATTGTAGACATATTATTTCTATATTCAATATCGTTAATTTATTAAAAAATTTATTTTATTTATAAGTCACAAAATCAATACCTTTTATTTATGCGTAAAAATTAAAACATGCTCATGTCTTATTAATCGATACAAGTCGTTATTTAGTGTAAAAATTGCATAAAAAAAAAGAATTTAAAATTAAAGTTGCATTTATATGATTTTAAATAATTTACATATTTTATACGTAACAATAGACTTGTGAGAAGAATTTTTTAAAATATTTTTTAAAAAATATTAATTCTCATATTTTTGTTATTAAATATAAAATTACATTCTTTATGTTTTCAAATTAATTGGGGGCTTGTGTGTTTAATAAACATTATTAAAATTAAACTGCTACATTGTTATTTTATTTTTAAAATATAATAGGCATATATGATAATTTTATGGTGATTAACGATAATAGACATAAATATTTATTAAACAAAACAGTATAGTATAAAGAAATGTAAAATGAAAATAAAATCTATTAAAAAATATTTTTTTTTCTAAATTAAATGTCAATGAAATAATAATTTTTATTTATTATGAATTATAAAAAATTATTCTAATTAGTGTACTAGGTATTTCATATACATCACGTTCTTACGTGTACATAAATAATTTAGCACTCGCTTGTTTAATAGTTCACATTAAATAACAGTATATAATTTACGAAAGTTCCTGTTTGATACCTGTTATCTGTATCCCTTTTAAAATTTTTTTTATTATTTCAGTTTTTTGTATCAAAATATTTCACACAAAACTCCACTAATTAATAATGTTAAAACCATGTAGTCATTATCAACTCGATATATTAGATGTACTCGAATTTGATAATAAAATAACGAGAAAGCGAAAGACGGAAGTAAAAAAAGTTATAGCGTTTTAGATCCGTAACATCGTATACAGTAATATGATTTTATGATTAATTTATAGATGAAATATACATCTATATACTTTCAAAGTTAATAAGAAAGACTATGAAAATTACGAGAGAAAATTAAGAGAGAAATTTCGGGTGTAACACTACCAAAGTATGGTACAGTAAAATTGAACGAGAGGAAATTACAATAAAATAAGTTTAAACATGTTGGATTTTATAAAACTTTGATTGTTTATATGTGATAAATATATATAACATAAAATTTATGTTATTTTATTACAGAATTATTTTTAAAATAAATTTTATTCATATTTCTAAATTATTATTTCTCGTAAAACAATAAACATATTACATAATATTGGATTTACATATATCCTTTCATAAATTATGACTATAAATGAAACAATAAAAACTTTATTAAAATTTTTATTTTTAATGATATTATCAATTTTTTACCGTTATTATTAAGTGCTTTACAGTGAAATAAAAGATCAAGGCAATAAATTTAATGTCAATTACTTCATAAATATTTGATAAAATTAGCTCAATATAGGTAGCCATTCTGAATATTAAATACGCCTATTAAAACGTTGAATTATTTTATGAATATGCATAGCTAAAATAGTTAGAATAGTTTGAAATCGTAATTTATTATTATTTAACGAGCATCCTTAAACTGGATGCATATTTATCTGTGACATTATTGAAATATTAGCTTTTCGTTAAATTTCGAGAGAAAATTAGATTTTTGCTAGGGGCTTCTTTAATTTCGCACACATAAAAAATAATCATAATCAGAGGTTTATCAAATAAAAAAACTAATCAAGTGTTTAAAAATTTTGAAATAATATTTAGCTACTCTATATTTTACCTTTTTTTTTACAAAATTTCAAATAAAAATGCCTTGAAATGACACGCCTTGAAAGTTCTAAAAAAGCGTTGAGCTCTATGGAAAATCTGTTGAGAAATAATAATTATTTTACGTTAGAATAGTAGAAATTCTACGTTCTGTAACTGGTATCTTTTTGAAATATTGGAAATTGAGCAAGTGACAGATTTCTGGAAGGTAATTTTAATTTTTTGCATAAAAAGCACTTGGATACAATTTTACATACTGAATTCGTAATTTTTTTAATACGTTTTTTAATAAATTTTTTTAACCTAGTTTATGCTGTACAGAAAGAAATGTTTTGAATATTTCGACATGGTATTAAGTTAATTATGTCTTTCATTCAGATTGACAGCTCTTTCTAAAAATGTAATTTCAAGATAAATACTTTGATGTTTTAATTAATAATTTATAAAATTGTATCTTAAGCATTAAAAATTAGTTTATTATTTCATATAATTAACTTCTTTTTTATTCAAAAACTGTTCTTCAACTGGCAACTCCGAGTGATGTCCTAGCATTTTGAGTCGTATTTTCTTTTTAGTTATGTGTAAACACGATATATCATGGTTTTCTGTAAAATTTGAGCATCTTTAAATATCAATTACCGTATTTTTAAATAAATGAAAGTCTTATTTAGTGTTATTAAAAATGTTCATAGTAAAACATTGGTGAATTCAATGCTTTTTATAATTAAATTAATTTAAAAGCCACGTATGAACCAAGCTCGTTGGCTTTGCTTTGATAAAAATTTTATTTGATTTACAATATTTACAAAGAAATATGGATTTAATTACTGTAAACATATTGCAAAAATTATAAATCCAATAAATATGATTTTTATCAATTGTTCCAACATTTACGTTTCACATCAATTGGTCGGCAGTTTTATTTGTATATCATTTATTATGTATTAATTTCCATTCAATTCATTCTTCCTACTTCTTAATTAATATTTTGGTGAAAAGAATATTTTGGTTTTTATTTGAACTTTTTTATTCATGTTCAAATATTTATGTACTATGATGCGGTAAAGGCATAGAAGTTCGCAAATATAAAGCAATCATTTCTTGTCCACCAACTCTGTTTAATATTGTTTCTTTGTGTGTTCCCATAATAATGCCGGAAGCGTCTATAGTTTGTATTAGTTATTTAAGGAATTAATCGCCTCAGAATTATTTTTTACATTCAACTTACGACTATTTTGAAACAAAACTATAAGCATAGCTACTCAATTTTACTATGGGCCATTGATCATCTACTGTGGTTTGTTAAATTATTATATCAAAATATTGATGTTGTGGCTTTAATATTTTAGGATAATTTAAATTTAATATTTTGGCTCGATGTGGATTTCGATGTGATGCTTATAGAAGCAGATGTTCAACTGATGAGTTTGGAGTTTGATGGTCGGTTCAATGATGGAATTTTGGGGGATTGATAATTCAATTACTAGTAACATTTGTCAAGGTAGTCAGTATAAAACCGAATTACTAAACCATATTCTTTTCTGGACTGGTTGCTCTCGGCACTTTATATTATTTAGAAAGCTGGTTTAGGGTCGCATGTATTATGTCGTATGTTTTAGGTCGTATGTGTTTTCTATGTATCCCTTCGGCGATCTTATAATTTGGGTAGGATTCAAGGTGCCTCTTATCATTTATTTAGACTCACCACTTTAGGGGATGTTGTTACTTATTCGTAAGACTTGGGTATGGTCACTTTCTTCATTTATTGTTCGATTTTCAACTTACACTTAGATCGCAGCTAGTGTATGCGTTCTAAGAGTCCTTGGAAAACTTTTACTTAAAAATAGAGATTACAATTGTAAATTTGTTTCATATTAGATGTGTGAGTAAGATATTTTTTATCACAGTGGACTGCTTGACTATTGAACTTCAGCTATTTCTTCTATATTTAGACTTATATTCAGGTCCTAAATGTATCACTTTACATATATCTTTTATCTCCTCTTACAATTCAGAATTATTCAGCATGAGCCGCGGTAATTTTTGATGAATGATTAGATGTTCTTAATTTTTCAGCTCCTTCAATACATCTCATTTGTTCAGCTTTTAAATTTGGTAAACTTTAGGCTTATCCATTTTTTACAAAAAATTGATTCAAAAAAATTTTTTTTTTTTATCAGCATTGGTGGATTTTTTATCATAGAGACAAAAGAATATTAAACCAAGGAATTTATAGAACATAAGAAAATATATATTTGTTTTCAAGTATCATGCTAAACAATTATAATTATCTAGAAACAAAAAATATTAGTTTTAATAGTGATTTGCTGAATGTAAACTTGCAAAGTATATACTACAAATTGCGAAAATCATTAATTATGCAGGAAATACGTTAATAAATAATATCGAAAAAAAGTGTGCCATTAATTACGGAAATTGATAATCGGAATAACTTATAAAGTGGTAAAATAAATGATAAATAGAAGAAAAACATATGCGATAAATAATGTGTATTAACGTTGGTCGATACTAATGGTATTAAAGAGTATAGAGTTTTTACGGACGACCCTATTACACTTTATTAACCGAAATTTGAGTTGAGCCTACTGGATGCCACAAGTTATGATTTATGGGTAACCCGTCAGTCATACAGTCTCCAATTTTAAACGGGCATCAGGAAACGTTACGTATGTTGTTGACGTGACGTTAACTTCAATTAAACAGCCATTTTTACACATTACAATTGTCACTTGTCAGAATTTGTGAGGAGGTGTATGGGGTTACACAAATAATAACAAGATGTTTTATGAATAAATGAATAATAAAAAAAAGAATTAAAAATCCATTTATTAATAATATAAGGAAATAGATAGTCTCCATCAGTGTCAAAATTTTTGGAAAATACTTAGACTCTAGAATAAAATGATTCTTTTATGAGAGCCTCCGAAAATTTTCCAAAGAAAACAAATAAAATGTTTAGCCACATAAATTCAATTTCATGTTGTATGTTGCCTCTTATTTATAAAGTTCTTGAATTATTCTCGAAGATTTTCAGGATTAAAAAAATGTTGAAATTAATTTTCAGAAATCGCTTATTGAGGGAATCCATCTTAACACAAGGAAAAACAGACCGACCACCTGAGCCTCCTAAATTCTTTACAATTGTGGTAAATGATGAATTTTTCAGAGATAATGATAATTGTTCTCTTTATATACAAGCAATTCACAGTATGGGGGTTCCTCCTCGTTTATTTAAAACCTTGGAGTTTAAATAACATTTTTCTTTTCTTTTTTTAACTTTCTTTTTTATCATTTTTCTATATCATCTATCCTGCATGATTTTTTCTTCACTTCTAATTTTGTCGCTTTTAATTTCAATACAGATTCTTATGTATAAGCTTTTTTATAACAGAATTAATTTTCCTTGTCGTCAATTATGATCGTCAACATTATGCAAATTGTATTCTTTTCCATCAAAATCAAACTATTAAATGTTGAAACATAAAACGGACTGTGCGAGTTGTTTTATATTAAAAAATATTTAATAGATTTTGGAAATTCGGATTTACAGGATAAAACAACTAATTATGAGAGCACGTTCCTTGCTAATCCTAGTACGGTGAAATGTGACTTTGACCGTACAACACACTTAGCAAAGAGGGCTTAACCGTTGTAAGCTCATTTGTAAATTGTAAATGCACGCTACAGTTTTAAAACTAAGTCAATTTTTTTTTATTTACATGTAATAATTTGGTTCTTATTTAAGTTTACTATTTTTAAATTTTTGTAGTTGGGTTTAAAATAATTTATAACTCTACTATTATATAATTAATAAATTGGAGAAGTCAGGAAAACAGTAAGGAAAATTAAATACGATAAAGGTTTGCAAATTTTTCAATTTCGTAATAAATACTATATAAGATAAAAGTTACGATGGAATTAACTAAAATATGATTTTTTAGATAACCTAACGAATGCATCTTGCTTCAAAGCACTAGAGCTACTTACTAAATGGCAGCATCAAAAAACTTATGTCAGTGAAAAATTACAAGTATTATTTATTTAAATCCCTTAATGAATAGCACAGATGTTTTTTATAAGAATATATAATGAGTTCATTAACTTCGAAGATAACAGTTCAAATATTACGAATGCTAAAAAGTGAAAATATAGATAAAAAATTTCGAGTCTTAAATTCTCAAAAATGCTCTTCAGAGTCACAAATAGAACTGTAGGTAAAAAGCTAAAAGTAAAAATGCCTTTTTTTCTCTTTTTAATTTTTCTCATTTTTGTCAAGGTCAACGTTTTCTCTTTCGTTTGACGTTTCTTTCCACTGTCTTTATTATCCTTGATTTTATTGGTATTTTATCATTTCGTGCAATTTCTTTTATGTCTGGCATTTTATAAGGTAACAATCTTGACGGGATTAATTTATTCTTAACTGTCACATGGATTTCAAGGGTGTGGAACATTATTCAAAAATTATACATCGTTAAAATACGTCACGTCTATGATACTTTTTCAATAATTTATTTTGAAAATTTATCATTTATTTCAAGATAACTGTAATATATATTTGAATTTATAATTATTAATATATAAAAATTTATATCAGTACACAGTAATATAAATGACTAAAATTATAAAAAATGTCTTTTACATTTATAGTAAAAAAAATTTTCTCAAAATTTAATTAGTCATGCAAGAATAATGACCTCATATCAATTTAATGTTACTGCAGATTTTCATTACACTAATGTAGCAAACATAGGTAATTATTAATATCGGAATAATAAATATACATCATTGCTCTATAATTGAATACTTGTTTATAAAGTGGCATGAAATAAGCAATTAATACTATAAAAGGAACGAAATGAAAACTTTGTCAATAGATTAATAGATTCATAAGATTATTCATAATTTATAAATAAGAGCATGAAAATGCTCGATAAGTTAGATATGAGAATTAATATATGCGAAAATGAGGGAAAGGGGAGTCTACGGTTGCAGAGAAATACGAGGTTGGAGGGAAATAAGAGAACGAGAGAGAGAGAGAGAGAGAGAGAGAGACAGAAAAGTAAGTTCAAAGAGACAGCGAGATATAAATATAGAAAGAAGATTCGTAGGAAATTCTTTGTTCGAGAGTGGCTCCTCGGTGAATTTTCCTTTGTTCATTCTCGCTTTCGGAATTAGTCAACAGTAGCGCGTGGGCTCTGGACCACTGTCCTATCATTATGGATCGATACAGCTATTCCTCGAGGTAACATAACGAAGAAGGGTCGCTTCCTCGTCTGCGAGGTCCAATGCACACACACCACTTTATTTTATCCTTTTTCTCCTTCTCCCTCCTCTTCCCGCTTTCTCTCCCTTTCTCTACCTTTCTCCAACCCCCTTTTCCTGTCAATAGATCCTGCCGCGTCTTAATACTCATTTTGATAAACAGACTCTCCCGCCCCCTTGTTTTCTCTCTTTCTCTCTCTCTCCCTCTCTCCCTCCCTTTTAATATCATTGTTATTTTGATTTTTTTATCATTTGGTTATTTTTCTGCTAATATTTTATTCACGTTAGTATTAATATTAAAATTAACAATATTGCAAGATTGTATTTACTTGAATTATCACTTGTTGAGAAAAATAATAAATACTAAGATTCAATAAATATCGAAATTTATTAAATATTAGTTTATATTTTATAATAATTCATTAATAGTTATGACATTGTTTCTTCTAAATAAAATTGAATATTTTTTATAAATAAATAAATTATTAGATTACACGACGAAAAAAGATTTAAATGAGAGAAAAGGAACGTGTAGTTTTTATAAAGTTGGATCATTTATAAAAAAAAATCGATTTTGTGCAAATATTCGATATTGTACTGCTGTTCACTTCGGGCTTTTAACTATTAAATGAATATTAAAATGTACAATTAATGCTACCAGAAGAACAAATATAAATGTAAATATACAAAATGATTATCTATTGTGATTATTAAAATTAAAGTATTTTTGACGAAAGTATATTCCACATACGACTACATACCTTCATTTGGTTATAGATACGTAAATTTTAGCTTTTTATCTACACAAAAAAATCATCTCAATTATTTAATAAAAACTTCTAATAATAATTATATTATGCTGCATGAAATCGAAATTCATTGTGGGTCTCGAGTAAATACAAACTTTTATCGTTTGCTTATCGGTTATTTGCTTCTCATGCTCATAATTCCAAGCAGTGTTTACATATAAAATAGAAATAAATAAATTTCTAAATTTTCTATATTGGAGTATCTACAAAATAAATAAAAAAATATCAAATATTGATATGAATCGACATCATTTTCCAATATGATTGCCAGTAATAAATTTAACCACACTATTTTTCTAAACAAAACATAATTTCTAACATAATTGAGATAATACTATAATACTGTTCATAATGGTATATAGATAATGCTTTAATACTCGCAAACAAATGTTTTCCTAATGAAAACATTGTGATAGTTGAATCAATGCTCATATCGAATGACTATGCTCTGGATTTTATTGATAAAAGCATCAATTAGAAGTTAAGAAATTAAATTTTCGAGTAAAATTCTTGCGTCTAATAATAAAAAAATGCTTACTACTATATCCCTCTTACTTCTTGATATTTTATTTCTAAATTACTCTACTTTTTTTTCAAAATGTTTTTTTTTTTTTTTTATGTAAAAGAACCAAATTTTATAAAACTCGTACACATTATTTTTTTTTCTCAGACAAGGATCTCTTTTTCAATGGAAATATGGATCAAGTCTTCTAAACTTAAGAAATAAAAATTCAATTATCATAAATTCATGCGATTTCATAGGTATAACAAGTAACTCTTATATCGTTAGATAAATTAAGTAGTCAAGTTTGAAATCGCAAGTTGAGTTCAGAAGTTAAGAGGTATGTCACCTTAACTGGGTTGATACTTCTGATATCACTATGCATTCCATATTTATTGATGCATTAGTTTAGTTTTTGTGTTTTCGCGATTATTAACCAATTAAATTCAAAATTTAATATAGATAATCGAATATCCTTAAGTTTAATTCCTATGCGTATAATTATTTTCGCAATCTTCATTTAAATAATAAGTTATACCTTTTACATTTCCCTTTTTTATTAAGCCATTTTTTATTCTTTAGTTATCGTAAAAAGAATTGCTGTACTTTATTAAGTCCATTGGAATTCATCTAGAAACTGCACCTACGACTCACAACAATCATTACTTATAGAATTCACAGTTTTATGGTTGTTTCACATATCTACTTTTCTTATTTGGTTATAAACCTCAGGTGCTCACAAAGACTTTATTACACAAATAGGTTCGACTTTGTATCTGGTTATAAATGGGAGTATCTTCATCTTTTTAGAATTAAACAACAGTCTAAATCTAGGTAGAGATCCTATCTAAAGAATCTTGTATTATACTTTTCTCGTTGTCGAAACTTTATATTTTTGTTGAAAAGGACTTTTAATAAAAGAGTTATATCAGCAATTCTGTGTTAAATTTTAAATAAAGTACTGAAGAAGAGAAAAAGTTTGTAAGTTTAGTTTCTAAATCTTTTGGAATCTTGATCTGGTATTTCTTGTTTTTTTAGTTTAATTGTTTAAATGAATCTTTTTCTTTTAACTAAAAAATGACACAAATGTGATCACATATGGATATTCATTTTGTACCATTCAGTCCGCACATAAATTGTTATCTGACATCGATAGTGGACAGGTTAATGCCAATAACATCCTGCTTTATCTAATTTCGGTATATAGATTTATTATCTACGTTGATCACGTTTAATTTTGTGGTTTCCAGGTATTAGATTATAACTATTCAGCTCTAAGATTAATATTTGAGTTACTCTGTACAAATTAATGTATGTTTTTGTCACATGCCAGCTCTAATGGCGTTACCATGAGAATTAAAACAGTTATTTATTTCAAGATATTCTGAAATAGTAAGCTGTTACTATTATAAATTTCTTATTTTACCCTGTCTCTTTATGTATATGACAACCAAATCACGTCATTTGAAATGTAAACCTTTAAACATTAAATGTATTCTATCCAAATTTATCTTAACAGAAATCACAGTGCCGCAATTTCTGAATGCTATTTTTTTACGCTTATAATTTCAAAGAATAAAGGAATAAAGGAAATCCCTATGAGCAATAATCAGCGCTTCTAAAACCAATAATACTCCACCTATATTTTCTATAATGCTCATTAATTTGTAGAAACTGCAACTTGGTCGACGATAGACAACTGGTGGCCTTGAATGAGTACTTAGTCCAATTTGACATACTTTGCATTGTAAGTTTGGTTTGGCCTTTATCGACATGCTAATGAATTTTCTATGTTTGCTCATCTCTGCCTTTTTTGTTGCTGTATTCAATTAATACGTAATTGGCTCTGAAGTCTGAAAAAGGTTCAACTAAAATTTTTTGAAATCCTTAAATTCAGTTTCGATTTTTTCAAATAATATAAGGGTTTCTTCCCTGTTATTGTTCTACTTTCCGTCGGTGATGACATCGACTTTTGTCACCCCACTAGTAATAATCCGTACAGGAGGTTTCTGGTAAGAGGTTTCTGGTTTGACTTCGCACCCTCGTCTGTATTGTGATTCTTCGGTATATACACTAGTACCCTACTAAACATGTCTGTCATACATGTATGTGCAGCATCAAGACTTATTTCTAGCATTCTTCATACAAAGGCGATCATTAATAAATAATTAATAAATTAACAAGGTGATTCATGAGATCAGTATTTATTCTGAAGTCGATTCCAAAGTGGATCATACTGTAATTTGTATTAGGAATGAAAAAATCTATCAGGGGTATCCAAGATCTTAATTCACTCATCTTCAATTTTGTTGTTCTCTTATTACATGTATTTTGTTTAAATTCCCTTTATCTATATTACAATATATTCTTATCGTTAAAATATACATTAATATAACTCAGCCTCTGTAGTTAGAGTGTTCAAAAGATTTTGTAAGCTAAATATTTTCATGTACAAATTAAAAAATTAGCTAAAATATTTTTAAAAAAAACTGATTCCATTAATTATAAATAAAATTGTCCAATAGCTTAATAAGAATTTTTTCACTACAATTATTACATTATTCAAATATTTTCTAAATTATATTTTCCTTACCATAATTTATTTATTAAAAAACAAAATAGTTGTCAATAGTTCTTGAGTTGATAATTAATCTTTTAGCTTTTACTATCATTCATCACGAACGTATTAAGGAAGAAAAATGGTACTGCATACTGTTAGATTTCTGGATTTTACTCTTTAATTCATACTTCAATGCTCTAGGCATTCCAATCAAATTTTTTAAAACACATTAATATTATTCCTACGAACTGTAAGCTTTTTCCGTGTATTCTTTCTATAACAATAGTGACTTAAAATACTATACGATTTTACTTATTTTAAAGTTAAATTAAATTATTGAAAAATAAATAATTTTCATTCATTAATGTTTGGTGGATTAAAAGATAAAAATTATTTTTGTTTTTATGACATTTAGGTATTTAATTTGATAGCTTCATTAGGTATTTATTTATAATAAAATGTTTTTTATAAAATTAAAATAATTAATTCAGTATTAAATCAAAATACGAATATAAAACTAAAATTTAAGTATATAACATTGAATAATTGTCAATTGTTAATATATTCACGTTTTATATAAATAAATTTTGATATAAGTACCTTTATATTATTGGTTTATATAATAGTAAATATTTTTACAATTATTCAATTGCATATAAATTTATTAGAATATAATTAAATTACAAATTATAATTTACAGTATTTTATGATTGTTGATTAAAGTTTTTTAAAAAAGGTTTTATTTCGCCATTGTACATTAGCTTGTAGTTTTAACTATCAATTATATATACAATATTTTATGATTTCAATTTGTTTATTTGATCTTTCGAATTCAATTATAAAATTTAATTTATTTTATGAGTGAAATTTTACATACATCAAATATTTTCAATATATTGAAACATCTTAAATAAACATTATTGAAACTAAAAAAGCAAACTAATGAGTGTAAAAATGTTTTAAATTTTGCATATTAAATTTATTGAAGTGTTGTATTTTTTTTAATTTATGCTTTATATAATTACCAATACTATAAGATAGTTCTTATAGATAAATAGTTTTTTAACCTATGTATCAATGTTTAAAGCATTAAAATGTTTAACTTAAAATTAAAATTATTTAAGTTAAAATTTTTTTCTTTATATGATTGATGATATAAGTTTTCTATATTTTTTCAATGTATAGACTTATAGTAAAAATACTGGTATCTATTAATGATCAGTGAAATTTTACTTAAGTATTATATTTGTTTACATTAACTTGAGAGTATTTTTTAATATTCTGAGAAAAAAATTACGCATATATTACAACAATTTTTTATGTTTCTATAATTATTTGTAATTTTAATATAATTTCAATATATTTGTACATCTTCATTGATAACCAAATTTTATTATAAAATTATTATACAAAACATTTTGTGAGACACGTGCAAAGGAAAGTACAATTATAAAAAAAATCTTATAATTTTCAAAGTGATTCGGCTCACCCGGTACGTAGTCATTATTTTGGCATTCTTTCGGCGCATGCTCAGAATAATATTGCAAACATTATTGTGCTAAAACCATCTGTCAGGAGTCCAGATCTCTCTTCTCTTTGTCAGTTTCTCCCTTCATCCTCGACTCTCTCTCCCTCCCCCCCCTCTCTCTCTATCTGTTTGTATCTTTTTTACTATAAAATATAAATTTACTATAAATAATTGTCTAATGAGATAAATGTTATATATGAGAATCAGAAAAAAGTTCATTTATACATCAATTAAATTCTCCTACAACTAGACAAGATAGTAAACCATCATTCAGTTGATAAATACTTTATCTTACTTTAAGGTGTATCGAAAGTAGTTTTTGATTTCATTTTGTAGTAAAGTATTGATCGTTTTAAATGAAAGAATTCAATAAGCCTTTTTAGAAATAATTTAAAGATAATTTTATATTTTATATGTAACATATTTTTCGTTATAAAAGAATGATTAATTTCATTTCTATATAATATTTTATACTATTTATGTTAATATTTATGTTAAGCATTATATTGTAAAAATTACTGTAATAAATTAATCAATCTATATTAAATTCAGTTATCCTATAACAAAATTATAGTACAATAAAAAGATTTAAGCAACCATTTTCATTTTTAAAAAATTACATACTGTTATTTTTTATTAAATTTATTCCATTTTTGTGTTATGTTTATCTGCAAGTAAATTTTTTTTATTTGCCATTAAATGAATTTATTAAAGTTTATATACTTATTGACATACAAATGATCTACTTTACACTCTGTAAAGAAGCATGACGATGTTTATATAAATGTAGTTTTAAGTTTGTGCATATTTACCTTAGATATCTTGTGTTATCAGACTTTGTTTTATTATTTGTGATATATGATCCCATGAAACATATTTATATAAATATGTTTTGTTTTCGTTATTTTTTACTAAAATAATTTTGAAATCAATGGAAAATGTTCTTTATACATGGCATCGATCATAACTTTATTCGTAATCGTATAATTTTTGATCAGCTTATCTGTTTTTTGGGAATTTTTTAGGTACATAAAAATTAATATTTATTAAAATAAATAAAATTATTACATCAATAATTATAAATAGAAAAATAATATAAAATAGAAATTATAAATCAAGTTATTAAAATTGATAAATTATATTAAATTCGAACATAAATAGTAATTTCGAGTTCAATAATAAAGTTTACATGACAGTGTGAATATGATTATAATATCTAATATTTTCGCCTGTTAGTACTTAATTCACTAATATATCTTCCAAATTTATTAAAGAAAAATTTGAAATACGCCTATAAATCATAAAAAACACTTTTTATAACTTTACATAGATTATTCAGATAATAAATTTTTTATTTCAACTTGGATAAAACATATTTGAATAATTTTTAAAAAATCAATGGACTCTCTTAAATTTTTAATTATTTGTTAACATTGTCATGAAAAAAATAAAAATAGAATGTCTGAAAATATTAAAAATTGTTTATAGTTGTATACCATATTTAGTTTTCAATACATAAATAATATTTTGTGTTATCTTTATAAAAACCAAGTTAATTTAATTTTAAAACATATCAAAGTTATGACCGTAATTCGCAATCTCAGATCTTCATACGTTATCTACATACAAGAAAATGAAGTATTCCTTATTTATTATATTTTATTTTTTATAATATGTGAAAGGAAAACGAATGCCTTATATACATATGTAATTAATATGATATTTAAACAATTTATGTATCAAAATTTCAAATAATACAGATACGAACAGGCAATCGTAATGTTATATCTTTATTTGGTTCTTTTTTTCTTTTTTCGAGTTTTTTGTGCGTCACTTTTCATATCCAGCAATATATTAGTTTTTTTTTACAAAATCCCAAGCATAAAAAATAAATGTCTATTCAAGACTAATTTTGAGTCAATCTTGAAACTTCTTTGTAGAAAAATAGTTAGTAGGGGTGCCGTTCAGAAGTTATTGATGAAATATTGTTGAGGTAACCATAAAGAAAAATATCATCATAATGCGAAAAGCATCATTCCATGAAAACGATTTTTATGCATGTAATTAAAACAACAAAATTACTGGTTGTTTAGCATCGTGTTTTCCACTATCCGAAGACCCAAAATCAGACTTTCAGAAAATATAATATTGAATAAAATTAAATACGCTGAGCTTGATCTATAAAAATATGTTGTAGTTGTGTTCAATTTTTTTTTCTTAGGTCAAAAAAAAATTTTTTTTTTTTGATGGATTAAGTTATTTTAAATAATATAAATAGGACATTTAGTATCATACTACCATCATTACGAATCAAGGGAAATTAATTAATTTCATTTATTAACTTCTACCTATTAAAGTGACAAATATTTGAATGAAATTTTATATTTTGTACAATAATCATTGAAAGGTAAGCTATATTATTTCCATTAATTTGATTAAATGACAAATAATTTAACATTTCGGCACCAAATATAATATTAAAAAAAAAGTTAAAAGCGTAAAATCAAAGATAAATTTTCTACTATACGTCTATTATCGTAATTGCACAATTTATGAAATAGAAGTAGGTTTATATGAAACAATTTAATTATTTATTAGTAATAATTAGTTTATGATTATAGGATTGAATTTTAGAGCCGTCATTCATAATCATCATACACTTATTAGAGACCAAGTTAAATTCAAAAGTAACTTCATAACATTGATCCCAGTTTGTTCAGTGCCATTGATTTTAAGGCGAACACAATTCAAGTTAATTAAGCACTAGATGATTTTTATTTTGTTTTATCAATACTGTTTCTCGTGCACTTAATTATTCATACCAATTTTAAAACGAATTGTTGTTAACAATGTTTTGATAAATATACAATAGATCAGGGATCGACCGCTTGCATTGTTTAAAGAAATAGTTTGAAAAACTCACCGACTAGCAATTGATCTGCTTTAACGCTGATAATTTTATTAAATTCGTAGGGAGTGAGTCTAGTTCGGATTCAAGGCTCCAAGGCTCCCACCGAGCCACGAGGCTCCCATTTCTCCCATTTCTCCCTATTCTCCCATTTCTCCCATTTCTCCCATTTCTCCCATTTCTCCCCCTTCTCCCCCTTCTTCGATCAGTCTGGTTCCCCCATGGCATTGTGCGAATCAAGTATGCCTAGACATTAAAACAAGTTGGCGAGAGGGGCTGTCACAGAATGGAAAAAGGTGAAAGTTTGGGTCGCGAAAAAATCGAATCTTTGACGAGCGGACCACCGCCGACGTATCGTTTCTCCTGTTACCGAGTCAACGAATATCCAACGATTTAACCGAAATTTATTCTTTAATTGCCCTTCTATTTATTTATAATAATACGGCTGATGAGTTGAGCCAATTTCTATTCATAATTTATTTTGTGTACTTTAAAATTGTAATTTTAATTATATTTCAAGTTGTTACGAGATATTTAGATTTGTATCGTAGTAGCATTATTATTAATTTACAGTGTACATAATTATATGAATATAATTAATCATAAGGAAGATCTAAAATCTTTTTCATTTTATTTATTCATTAATCTTTAGTCTGTAAATTAAAACCGGTTAGACTGACGGGTCTCCCAACAATAATTAGCAAAAAAATATTCGTTAAAAATTTATATATTAAATATTTTAATTGAAAAATTATTAATGTTTAAATCCGTATAATTAATATAAAATAATATGTGATTACTCACGATTAAATAAAAAAAATATAATAAACTTATGAATACAGTTAAACATACAATGATTAATCGAATGGTTTGGTCATAAATATTTATGCAAGTATTATTAAAATGAATTCAAATGATTAAAATCAATAATAATTAAATATTATACCTCAAATGTGTTACAACACAAATTGTAAATAATTATTTATGGTTTATTTATAAATTTTTACGCATGTGATTTTTGAGTTTTGAATTTTTTAATAATATTAATTTTATATACAAAATTAATAAAAATTCTTATTCATAATATATACTTTATTTGTTTCAAAATATTAAATAGTTTATATATAGAACGTAACGCACTGTTACAAATGACATAAGTGAGAAATAATTGTTGATAAAATTATTATGTATCAAAATATAATGATTAGCAAGTGCATTTTATGCTCTGAAAAAAAAAATATATGCTAATATGAGTAGATTTTCATTATTATACAAGTGGGTTATATTAGGGAAAAAGTTTACATTATACTGAATGTATTTGAATTACAAGTGTTTAAATTCAATATAGAGTCGAGTATGAATATTATGTACGTTACTTGATATCCTTGAAGAAAAAGATAAAATTTATTATGAAGAAGTGGTGTTTTGAAAATGCAAGGTGGGTTGTGTATATTTAAAGATATAAATGTTGATTAAATTATGATTCTTCAATGAAAATTTTGTTGACAACTTTATCGCTACTTAAAAATTTTGCAAAAGATCCTGAAATGCTTTTGATTCTATTTTGAATTATCGTTGTGATACATTTATTTTTCATTTCTAACGATGATTATCAAATATTGCAATCCAGTTCAAATAATACTAAAATTGAATATTGATATTATTTAAATAAATAATTTTTATCAAAAATGGATTGAGCAAAAGATAGACTGAGTTGGATAACTGTTTTAGTCAAATTTTTTTTTCATTTATAGATTTTTAAAATCTGAAATTTGTCAATGTGTAAGAGTCCATTGATTTATAGACCGTTCTACCTTCCATTCTAATTATAATTTTTATAAGGTATTCATTGGTTAAAGATATTTGTTTAGCATTAAGTTTTGCAAAATTTAATTTTTATGAAATATTGTTGACTGTAGAAAACTGTATTGCTAAATAAAATTTAAACATATTCAAATTATTAAAATGTATAAGTAAATAAAATAAGTATTGTGTTCCGCACTGCGAAATTCTAAATCTTGGTTTTCGCTGCGTCGGAATATTGTAATATAAATATTTTTTCTTCTAACACTATATTTCACAATTAATTTTATCTTTCTGTGTATTATTATTTATTAAATTAGGTTTATAAATATAATGTTATAACAACGTTATCAATGTTACCATTGTAAAAAGTTTTACTTGTAGAACTGTATATTAATAGTAATAGAAGTTTTTTACTACTATTGTTACTATATTTTTAGTACTATATTTTTATTCTAGTACTTTGTTTCACAATTATTTTATTGTCTTATATTTTACTTATATCATATATTTATATTTATATCAAATTTTTTATAAAAATTTGTAGTTGTTATAAAATAAATATGCAAATTCTATCCCACTATTAGTTTATACGTTAAGAAACATATTTGTACATTTATGTGCAAATTTAGAATGTATATCTATTCAAAAAGTTTATTTAAATAATATTGAAAATAATATTTGAAAAAAAAGAAGTATTCTCGATAAAAATAAATACAAGGAATAATATTTTAATATAATTTAACTTTAATTAATTTAGCAAAAAAATTTTATTTATGTACGTATATAGATACATTTATTAAATGATTGTGTAACGTTTTTTAATTAAAACAAAATACAAATAAAACATGGTTCACAAGGCAAATATTAATAAAAATTTTGAAATGCTCACGTCGATACGCATGCGAATTCACACACGTAAATATATATAAGTTACGTATTTTTTCTTTTGATCACATTCGATAAATTACTGAAGCGTATAATGTGCACATAGATCTTTCTCCTATATTCATTATGTGGTCCTTTTTACATCAAAATTAGCATAATAATAGAAGAAGTAATACACAGATGATACATATAAAAGACGAAATGAAAAAAGTGAGTGCAGATGAAAGCGTTTTAGAGAAATTAAGGGGAGATAAAAAAAAAAAAAAATGATTTCGCCATGCTATAGAAGATGTATCTAATATTTTGCATCGATCAGATCCAATCATTTTACCACTAAGATTGGCATCCTATTTCATTGTTGAATCTATCAAAAATAGTAAAAATAAAATAAATAAATAATAGAGAGCAAAAGAGAATGAAAGTCGAACATAATTTATGGAAAAGCAGATTTTACTGTTCTCAAATATCTTCGCCCGAAATACAATTTACTCGCACACGTAATTTTTATATTTCTCAAAGAAGATTGAAAAACTTTTTTAGTAGTACATGTTAAAATAAATTTTAGCAATTTTAAATCAGATTTTAATCTATTCAAATCTGTAAATTCACTTCTACATATTCATATATTCGTGTAAAAAATCAATCATTGTTATTATATACATGTATGAGCTACGAGTTTTTATATTGAATCCTAATTTTATTATGAATTTAAGAATATATTTTAATATTTAATTTTAATTTTCTATTTCAGTAATTTTTTCAAAAAATGTCTTTTAAAGGCTTAAGATCAAAAATTTTTATCAATTTAATATCACATTCAACATACTTTGTATTATATATCTTTTTTGTAGTTCGCTGTCGAACTTCTGCACACTCTGTGTATGCAAAATACGGATGCTGCTAACACGACGAAGATAGCAATATGTGTCGGTGGGGAAATGTAGCACATACTTTCCCCCGGTTCCCAGTCGAAAGCCACCCTTACAATCTACATATTTTCGTCATCATAAGTAAAATAAAATTTATTTAATCATTTTATTATATTTTAAAAATGTTTATCGTTTGATTTAAATTTTGTTTATTTCTTAAGTGATAAACATATTTAAAAAAAAATTGAAATACTAACAAATATCGAAAAAAAATGCAGATAAAATTTACATTAAAAAAGAATACATTAAAGATAATTTTTTTTATTTACAAAGCAATTTCATTCGTGATAATTTTGTGTTTATTCTTTATTAAATCAATAAATTTATTATTTCGATATGTATTTCAATATTTGTTTAGATATTTTCATTAATATTTTAAGACGCCAATATTATAAATAACACGAAAGATCTCACTTGTATTAAATTAATAAATATTAATCAATGCTCAATGGATACGAAACTATTAATATAGCACTTTTTTAACCGTGTTTTAATGTGCAAACAATGAAGTGAAGAATATTGTAGGAAAATGAATGTGCATATATAAATACATGTAAAATATTCAAGCGGTACATAAGTAAACAACATTTTCTTCTTTAAAATACACAGTGTAAAACTTAAATTGAATTTTTTTTATAATATCTTTTTAATGTCCATTATAAATAAATGAAACCTCCAGTTCATTCAATACTACTTCTTAAAATTTGATGTAAGTTCATAGAATAGAATAAATTTAAATAAATGTTTCATATATATATTACTTACTACGATACTGTTATTGTTTTTTCTTTAAATTTTAGACCATTTATATTTTATTAAAATAACATGATATTATGATATTATTTAAAATACTTAGGAAATTAAATAATACATGTTATTGATAGAACATTTTTCATATTTAAACTCTATAAATACTATTATAAATAAGAAAATAATATTATAATTTTTAATTTAAATCCCCTGATTTTTAACATATGAATATAATTAAAAAATCAAATAATTAGATTAATTATCATAATTATTAGTGTTGTTATTTGAGAAATTGCACCTTTTTTACCTTGTGATTTCATGATGAGGATGGTGAAATTAATTAATAATGTACTTAAGAGTTTCAAAGTTCAACTTGGCGGAGATCTTCTCAGTATGAGTTCACGAAACTATTGCGGATTTGTTATTTACGTAAATACGTACTGTACATTTAGATATTCTTGATATATGAGCACACAATATATTTACATGGTTCTGGTTCTGGTTCAATCATCTTAAGGTCTAATCGAATTTTGAGATTAATTTAACCTTTTTTCCTTAATTTGTCAATTACTGTGCAATAAATGGTTAATCTATTTATTTATTCTTAAATTTATTCGAGAATGTGTTTTTTGATTATAATAATTTTACTACTCGGGGCATCGATAAACCTGGCTGGAGCTAAAAAACCAACAGATCTAGATTCACTTTTTCAAATTAGTGATATGTCAAAGCTTCATACAATTTCATTTCTTAATTCTGAAATGTCTTTTTTTTTATTTACATTATTAAATATCTTATTTTATATTATCCGTAACAATGAATTTATTTCACAAATAATCTCATCGTGGAGAGAATGAAATGTAGTTTAGCTTTTTAGGCTATTGCATGCGTACACGAAGCTAGTCAGTACCATTTCCGTTACCAACGGAATTGCTAGTCTAGTTATCTACGCGACTCGTGTATGCTTTTAGGTACATCATAAATCATAGATGGCATCTTCGGCTAACCGAGTTGCAGAAAACCCTAGAGGATCAAATTAGCTTAAAAATCCTAGAAATGGTAGATACACTATAAAACTGAGAAAATAACTAGAAAATATTATCACCACGAACCTCTTTCAAAATATCAATTTTTTTTGTTGCATAACTTGTGTTTATTATGATTAATTTATTTATTCCAATGTAAATTTGTTGTTTATGCCAATGCGGCTTATAAGTAAAATTCAATTTTACATAAAATTGTTTATGCTTTTTATGTAAATTAATTCTCTAATTCTATTATTAAAATATCGTAATAATGCTTATATGAAAGTGTAGCTTTTTAGTGACATAAAAAGTTTTTGAATATATTTGTAAATATAAAAAAAAACTTATGAGATATTTTACAAGTCATGTCTTCAAAATTTTTTTTTTTATTATAATTATTATAATTATTTCAAAATTAAAATACACGTTTACTTTATGCATCTGGACATAAAAATAGAAATATTAGATATGTTTTTTTAAATTATTTTCTTATAATGAGTGAATAAATAAGATTATTTAGTTATTTCATAATACTTTAACAATATTTTGGAAAAATTAAAACTTATTTTGTCAAATAACATATTTACGTCCATAATTATATAATGTGATATAATAAATGCTTATTTGATAATGTACAGTGATTTTTATTCTTTATTAACGAGCCGTTCGTACTAGAGAAAGATATGAGTATGAAGTCTTGATTATCTGAAAAAAACAATTACATTAAAATATTTTTACACAATAGTTATTTGATAATTATGTAATAAAAAATATCTTTATAACAATGCCAAGTTACTGTTTATTAAATTATTACTTAAAAATGTAAAAAATATGTTTACACTTGTTAAATAATATAGTGACAAATTATTAAATTTTCCAACTTTTAAAGTAATTGATTTCCGAGCATTCAGTAACATGAAACTTAATAATTTCTTTTCAGAAGTTTGAAATTCATACCACATACAATTATATAATTGAATAAAAAGTTGCTCGCTCTAAAAAACAATTTTATAAATTATTTAAAATTTTTACAACGCTGTATATAAATAATACCTAAATCAATATTTCTCATTTAAGTGCATATACAAGATACACTTCAAGTATTTAAATTAAATATTAAAAATAAAAGATAATAAAGTTGTAATTACTTACTTGGATTGTTAAATATTGTCCAGCAATACAGTAGTAGCCTGTGCTTATTAATAATGATATTGTTAATACAGCATAATGAACTAAATTAAGTGATTTAGTACCCCTTTCTAATACCTATAATTTTTCCAAATTTAATATTATAATTTACAAATCATAAATTTAAAGAATAGATTCGAATTTATTTTCCTTACATCAATAAACATATATCCAGACATTACTTGAATTAATGTTAAAAAAAATATGTGAAAAAAGGAAATGCTTGAAAAGATATCTTGCAAACTTTTTGAAAATTCAATAAATTTCAAATGTTTATTATGTAGCTTTCTCAGTATGAATAGTGTTTTTTTACCATTATAGTTTCTTTGATTAATTATTGAAAATTTTATAATTTCTTGCCGTAGAATATTCACTTTTGAGCATGCATGAAAAACCTGCATTTTAAATACTAAATAAATGTTATAATAAAAGGCTTATAAAATAATCATTAATGTTATTCATTTATGGCTGATCTTCTAAGTAATTTAAATTGTATTTTTCGTAAAATACTTTACTTATCATTTAAAGAAATGGATTTTTAATAGAA